>OX424556.1:33295536-34545536 GCA_949152475.1 Terebella lapidaria
CTCTCTCTCTCTCTCTCTCTCTCTCTGAAAGTGCCGGCTGCATGACTCTCTCTCTCTCTCTCTGAAAGTGCCGGCAGCATGACTCTCTCTCTCTCTCTCTCTCTGAAAGTGCCGGCAGCATGACTCTCTCTCTCTCTCTTCTCTCTCTCTCTCTCTCTCCTCTCTCTCTGAAAGTGCCGGCAGCATGACTCTCTAATGCCGGCAGCATGACTCTCTCTCTCTCTCTGAAAGTGCCGGCAGCATGACTCTCTCTCTCTCTCTCTCTCTGAAAGTGCCAGCAGCATGACTCTCTCTCTCTCTCTCTGAAAGTGCCGGCAGCATGACTCTCTCTCTCTCTCTCTCTCTCTCTCTCTCTCTGAAAATGCCGGCAGCATGACTCTCTCTCTCTCTCTCTCTCTCTGAAAGTGCTGGCAGCATGACTCTCTCTCTCTCTCTCTGAAAGTGCCGGCAGCATGACTCTCTCTCTCTCTCTCTCTCTCTCTCTCTCTGAAAGTGCCGGCAGCATGGCTCTCTAATGCCGGCAGCATGACTCTCTATCTCTGAAAGTGCTGGCAGCATGACTCTCTCTCTCTCTCTCTGAAAGTGCCGGCTGCATGACTCTCTCTCTCTCTCTCTCTGAAAGTGCCGGCAGCATGACTCTCTCTCTCTCTCTCTCTCTCTCTGAAAGTGCCGGCAGCATGACTCTCTAATGCCGGCAGCATGACTCTCTCTCTCTCTCTCTGAAAGTGCCGGCAGCATGACTCTCTCTCTCTCTCTCTGAAAGTGCCGGCGGCATGACTCTCTCTCTCTCTCTCTCTGAAAGTGCCGGCAGCATGACTCTCTCTCTCTCTGAAAGTGCCGGCAGCATGACTCTCTCTCTCTCTCTCTCTGAAAGTGCCGGCAGCATGACTCTCTCTCTCTCTCTCTCTCTCTGAAAGTGCCGGCAGCATGACTCTCTCTCTCTCTCTCTGAAAGTGCCGGCAGCATGACTCTCTCTCTTTCTCTCTGAAAGTGCCGGCAGCATGACTCTCTCGCTCTCTCTCTGAAAGTGCCGGCAGCATGACTCTCTCTCTCTCTCTCTCTGAAAGTGCCGGCAGCATGACTCTCTCTCTCTCTCTCTCTGAAAGTGCCGGCAGCATGACTCTCACTCTCTCTCTCTGAAAGTGCCGGCAGCATGACTCTCTCTCTCTCTCTCTCTGAAAGTGCCGGCAGCATGACTCTCTCTCTCTCTCTCTCTCTCTCTCTCTCTCTCTGAAAGTGCCGGCAGCATGACTCTCTAATGCCGGCAGCATGACTCTCTCTCTCTCTCTCTGAAAGTGCCGGCAGCATGACTCTCTCTCTCTCTCTCTGAAAGTGCCGGCAGCATGACTCTCTCTCTCTCTCTCTCTCTCTCTCTCTGAAAGTGCCGGCAGCATGACTCTCTAATGCCGGCAGCATGACTCTCTCTCTCTCTCTCTGAAAGTGCCGGCAGCATGACTCTCTCTCTCTCTCTCTCTCTCTGAAAGTGCCGGCAGCATGACTCTCTCTCTCTCTCTCTGAAAGTGCCGGCAGCATGACTCTCTCTCTCTCTCTCTCTCTGAAAGTGCCGGCAGCATGACTCTCTCTCTCTCTCTCTGAAAGTGCCGGCAGCATGACTCTCTCTCTCTCTCTCTCTGAAAGTGCCGGCAGCATGACTCTCTCTCTCTCTCTCTCTCTCTCTGAAAGTGCCGGCAGCATGACTGTCTCTCTCTCTCTCTCTCTCTCTGAAAGTGCCGGCAGCATGACTCTCTCTCTCTCTCTGAAAGTGCCGGCTGCATGATTCTCTCTCTCTCTCTCTGAAAGTGCATCTAAGTCACATTTGGACAAACTTAACAAAAATAATGGGCAAGAATTGCCATGTGCATGCTCTTACCCAGTGATGCTGGGCGATGGATAATTTTTTAAATCATCACCAAACTGATCAATAGGTTTGGTACCAGTGCGGTTGTAATTTCCAAACCTTGTCATCTATTTTTTTTTTATTGGTTTTGTGTATATTCGTTGCGTGCATGCCATATGGACGTAATCTATGGATGTTATCACGACCTGGTTGATAAGTTCACCAAATCTGTCATTAGTATGCAGCAAGACCTGTTTGCGGCTTACTTTCATGGCGAGCGCCACATGTGGGAAATGCTGACTCTCTGTGGAGCACCTGATTTCACTTCCCTTTGCTATATATCTTGGGGGTTCATGAAGTTCCATGCAATTTCCTCTACTTTACCTGACACTGAATTTGGAGATTGGATAATGGATTCGGTTTTGTTCATTGGAATACTTTATAGTTTGGTATTAATTGCATGTTTATGCACGTAGTTTTGGCTTTCAATAAACACCACTAATAATAACGTTGGTTTCTGTAATCACCCATCCTCAAGTATTGGTTGTAATCTTTTTCAGACCCGTGGCCGCATACGTAACCTTTAGTCCTGTTGTTGCGTTGCTTGTACACTATGTCAGTTAGTACTATGCAGTAAACAGCCTTGAAAGGCCATCGTTTTACCTACACAGATTAGTAATGAGAACCCAGTTCACTCTCCACTTGTTGCATGATTTAACATGACAATTGTCTCAGATTTGTATGGACAAAGGGCGTCACAAGCATGTGTTGGCTTACTGGTGTCACATTTGAAGTTATGGTTCACTCCACCTGTTGCATGATTGAGCAAGCACAATTAAATTATTAACACCAGTGTACTTGGCGCCCAACCAAGCACTCTATATATATATATATACGTGGGTCGTGAAATTTGTATGGAGGGTTTCACAGTGTTTGAGATTTTCGGGTCACTTTATATTCTTTTGTGGGAATATATAAAATATGGATCCCCTTCATCGTTCCCATACATGTAGGTGACTTATCTCAAAGTACAAATGAAAAAAAACCAAAAACAATTGGTCTGTGAAGGCGGACCTAATGTCGGAAACATTACCAAAATACAAAGCGAAGATAACCATACATCCAGTCAGCCCAGTCTATGTGTAAAAGATCATATGTGCTATGATGATAGTTATCAATATAGTTCATTCTCGTACTTTCTATTTGGTTTAAACATACTTTTAGTTGAAAATAAATAGGCCTCGATCATCAGGGCGAACCTATTTCAAGATCTCTGCTAAAATGTGCGACATATACAGAAAGTGTTCATGTTAATGTGTAACAATTACAATACATACCTAACATATGTACAATTGTACATTCATTACTTCATATTAACGAGGTGTTCATAAAATTCAGCACCGTTTCCAAATAGGCCCGGAATTCAATAGTTAATAATAAAGTTATTACTGGTCAATATTGTTCAAGTACATGATAATATATGCCCATATGAGAAGCATCTACAAAGTTTGAGTACCGTCGCAATAGTTATAAGCAGCGGAATATCGCTGTGGATGTCGCTGGTGTTGAACTCGGAACCTATTCCGACTATTACACAATGTCAACCATTTGACACGGTTCTCAAAATTTGGAGCTCTGTGAGCGAAAAGGTAGCTCGTTGTAGGACAAGGGAAAAAATTTATATGATTCTTATGAGTAGAGATGCAGTCAGAAAATGGAACGAAACAAATGTGCTAATATTCCTGCACCATAAGAAGGAAAATTGGGCACTGACATACATGGACGGTATAAACATGCGAAGTGTGCGATGGCTCGGCAGTTAGTAGGTACAAATGTGATACCGAACTAACTGAATGCACACCGTGTGATGTGTGTATTCTCAAAACACGCTGACGTGAAACGGTGTTAGTGACGAGAAATTTGCTCCATTCGAGGAAAATAATCGTCAGATTATATTAATTAACTGAATTTTCTATGCCCAACACTTAGACTAAACGTTTAAAGTATTTTCTCTTCGAGAGCAGCTTTTTTCCCCCAGTCGAAGAGTATTCCCCCATGAGATTGTCAGAGAGCGTTTATTAAAGACCATGGCTGACCTAGATAATATCCAACCGGATTTTCTTCTGGCCCGAACCTCAGCTATTGGCTGAGCGGCCTGGGCCAGTTCGGGCTCTAACGGTCTCACACTGCATCTCTCGAGATTCACGCCGAATCTCATCTCTGCTACAACACGCATAGGACTCTGGGAAATATAGGGAGCTACTTTCGGGGTAATCAAACAGCTCACGTGTGTTGCCGAGTTGTGGCAGACGGTTTACAAGGTACGCAGTGCAAGGAACCGGCAAAATCGATATGGTTTTCTCGTCATGTTGGCTTTTTTTCTCTAGTTTTCCTTCTTCTAGTTTACCTCTCTCATATTGTATTTGCATTAGTAGTTGATAACATCATGGTCTATATATCGCGGACTGACCTGCGTGAACTGGCAGCGTAAGGATACAATATTAAAAATTTTAATGTTATAGGGCAAGAATGACAGCGTCGACTGTTGGCTTTAGCGCAGAGGATGCTGGGAACAGTATGTAACGGTCTCTCTGGGGTGTTTATAAACAAAACAGCATGCTCACCACGTGCTTGAGCTGTCAATATGTGGTGGCCTGCATGTGTTATCGGAGAACCATGTACAGTGAAATGACACATGTACGTATGTCACGACGTTATCTGTAAAGTGCCGTTAAGTGTAAAGTGACTGAACTCGAATCTGAATCGAACTCAAATTAGATCCATGTCAATTGCCCCGCTACTACCAGCATGCCTGTATGCTGTAGATATACACAATGATGCACATTTCGCGGAAGTTTCATTTGTGGTCAAAAATAAAACATCAACTATTAGATCTAGATCTATATATCGTACTGTCGTTAGAATTGTAGTGGTCATTTTATCTATCTTATTTTGTTCTCGTGAAACGTTATGATAAATTTATGCCAGCTAAAGCCGAAATTGTAATCCTGACACATTATGACGAGATCAAGCTATAGACTCAGATTTTGCTAACTCGTTCATACAGTTTTTCGCCGATATTTTGGCGATGCCAAATGGTATCGTTCTACAACTTGGGATACTTCACGGTTATTCTCTACAGAATTTCATACTTCTATCGCGAAAATTGAAAAAGTTGACTATTTAGCCCTATGTTAATTAGGTTTAGCTTCGTCATTTAATTTCTGGGTTTGCACACAATTTAGTGTGTTTGCTCAGTTTTGTACAGCTGTAGAGGAAATCTCTTTCAAAATCAATATGTTTGTGTAGAATACACCCAATGTGTCTCCTGCTCCAAAGCTAGAATAATATTTCGAATACTGATGGATGTAAACATGACCAAATCTTAGAATATGCTCATATTCTCGAGATCCAGTTTGGGCTGAAATTTAATTTGCCAACTTCTTAAGTTTTTGAGGTTTCCTGACCTATGGACTAATAACCTATTGCCATGGCGTTGCGTCCGGCGTCCGGCCATCGTCGTCGTCGTCGTCCGTCCACATTTTTATCTTTAAAGTTTACGGTCCAATGTTTCTGAAAATTTGTGAAAAGATACCTTGAAATAATTCGAGATGGGGGCATTTTTTTATTTCTTTATTTTTAATTTTTTTCAAAATGGCAGCTGTTTTCGTCAAAAAAATGTCAATTTTGAACTTTGGCGGCCATTTTCTCAAAAACTGTCTGATCAGATTTGAGATTTTTGTTTCAAAAGATTCTCCTTATGTACCTCTGTGATGTGTACAAGTTCGCTTGCCCTTGAATCGCCGGTCTGCGTATGGCAGCCATTTTGACTTTTCGATGGGTCGACAAAATTTTTTTTTCGGCCCGAATCGCATTACTATCCATTTTGGGCCATTTCTAGACGAAAAATATTTTTTTACCCTTTGAAAAAGTATTTCGGCACTTTTTTCCTTCATAATGGGAGCTACCAGAACTGTACTCCTAGAACGCCTGAAGATAGAGCTTAGAAATTGGCACTTTCAAAGGGGTAGTAATATATGGCGACTTGTGTGGTGACCTTGAATTTGACTTTTGATGACCTTGGGGTCAAAAAATGCCCAGATTTGCCTCTACAAATTAAATGCTTGTAGATAGAACTTACGTTCGCATTATGAGCATATAGGAAGTATATGGATATATATATATATATATATATATATATGGAACAACTGATTATGACTTGACCCTGACCTCAGATGACCTTGAGTGCTAAACGTCCGATGTGAAACGTGTAAATTAGCCACCGAGGCCTAAACACTTCCACATACAGGTTAGGCTTGTGTATAAGCTTACAAGAAGTCATGTACTTATAGCACATCTCTTGAAAACCTTGAATTTGACCTTATATATGACCTTGAAATCCAAATCTCACAACCTTGCCTGACCTGACATGCGTAAGGCCCCGGGAACGATTTCCAATCGGGGGCCCAGGAGGGGGACCGTGCTGATTCGGGGCTCGTCACTGTGATCACCGGACTCTCGCCCTGGGATGGTGCGACACAGCCTCTGGCAGACCATCGGGCTGTCCAGGGTTCTATCTCTACGGCAGTGCCGTTGGCGAGTCCAGGTAGCAAAGAGATCACGTGCGCGGGTTCTGGGAGATGGGCTACATTACCATAACTGATGTATAATGTATTTTGTATATCTATGATGTGTTATGATGTGATGTATGACGGCCGGATTCGTCCGGACGGACTGTTACCTGGTTGTAGTTCTAGTAATCACGATGCCCGCCGTGATGGTACCTCAGCACGGGGTGCTTGCACCCTAGATAGCGGGCGTCAAACGTTACATTGGTGCCTTGACCAGGGTCAGTCTGACGACGTTCCAATGCAGCCTACTGTCGCAGTGTTTTTGCTCCTTAG
This sequence comes from Terebella lapidaria, assembly GCA_949152475.1. Classification (NCBI taxonomy): domain Eukaryota; kingdom Metazoa; phylum Annelida; class Polychaeta; order Terebellida; family Terebellidae; genus Terebella; species Terebella lapidaria. The sequence goes on from OX424556.1 coordinate 33,302,278, forward strand.
TCCTTGGGGACCACCTGCTTTCCTCCGGGATAATCTGAAATAAAGAGAGGCAAGACAATTCAATATGAATCAAAGCCATTTGTCCCAACACATCCGCTCCCAGTGACTTCAGTCAGGACTGAAACCAGTCCGCAGAGACGTCGCCGGCGTCCTGGACTCTGTCTGCGGATGAGTTGAACCCTGCGGGGTTGCAGCAGGGGCTGCCACAGGATGTCCCATCCAGCGTTCCAGACGCCATGGGCGGATCTGGAGACGGACTGCCGCGTCTTCCGGTACTCTTTCCCCCGACACCTCTGGATGCGAGGATGCGAGTGCTAGTGACTGCGCTGATGCCTGGACAGATGGATAATCTGTTCCGACTTCCCCAGTCCAGCTGCCGGAGGTGGCGGACCGGCTATCCTAAGAGCAGTGGAACAGCTCACTGACTCGCTTAATGAGCTGGCTCCCGATCGCCGCTATGACCTCGGCCAATCACCCCATGCGAGACGATCAGATCACAGGACGCGCTCGCCTTCCCCACGACACCGGCTCTCCACTGAGCGGCTGACGGAGAGGGAGCGGCTGTTAATCCAGATTGCGCTGGACGAATATAAGCGCAGTCAACCCGCCGCACCGAGCAAGACTTATGTGGTCGCCCCCACACCAGTGATGACCGGTCCGTCGGTAACACCCCTGGTACGTCCGGGCCCGCCGGTGCTGGTTACCCATGTCATAGGACCTGCGCCTGTGCCTTGCCTCGAAGGGACCACGCTAGCTACCACTTCCTCTGTTCTGGCAGCTGGAGCTATCCAAACTATCAGCCTGAGCTACGTCGGCAACCCCGCTTCGCCTGCATTCTATCCGTTAGGATCAGCAGGGGCTCCTTCCACACTGAGTCAGAGTGGGATATTTGCAGGGTCTTCCCTGCCGGCAACGCCAAGTTATCCAGGGCCAACGTCCGTTGCCTACGAACCTACTGCTGTAGGTTTCGCCGCAGGTAGGGCCGATGCTTGGTCTGCCTCCTCCTATCCACTGGCCTCAGGTCTGGATCAGAAACCCGAGAGCACTACTCAGGCCAGTCAGCTTGGCGGAAGCGGTTCAACGAGGACAACGCTGATCGAAAGGACTGCCTCCTTCAGCTCTGGCAAACCGCTGTTTACAAGGGTTAGACCCAGCAACAGCCTGGGCACATTCTCTCAGGCAGCCTGGAGGGCTACGCATTCAGCCTGCGCGAACTTGGCCGCCGAGCCTATCCGGAAGAACTGGCAAGTAGGTTCGAGCCAATGCTGATCGAAGCGGACGATGGAGAAGGCTATCAACTCCGCGCTAGCGATAGAGGCAGATGTCCACTCCAGACAGATGCCTCCGTCCGGGCCTCCGCCGTCGATCGCTTCATCGTTGGCCGCTGCTCTTCCCGTGAAAGCATCATGAGTGGTCCCTTGGGCATTTTCGGCTGTCCAGGAATCCGCCAAAGGTACCAAACCCCCAGTGAGTTGGTGCGCCCGCATCGCCTATGGTGGCGCTGGTGCAAGCGACTCCGGCCGAGGCATAATACTCAGATGATTGCGCACTGTGCTGGGATCGAAGTTCCGGGAGCCCTAGATAACTGCGCGTTCATATTCAGACCTAATGCCTACTGGCCCTGCTACTTCTGCGGAAAACAGGGCCATTTCTGGTTACAGTGCCCGGAGTTGCTCGAACGCCTACGGGCCAGTGGCTAAAAAGGCAGCTTGTCTGGGCCCCGTCAGAGGAACTCAAACTTCTGCCCTGGTCCTCTGGGACAGAGGCGGCAACCCTCTCGTGAGGGAAACTGAAATTTGTCATGGTAGCGTTCAACACTGCGTCCGGGGACAGTTGTCCTGTGGCACCCGCAGCTGCCCCACCCGCTGATGAGCCGGACGATTCTCAAGTAGATATAACTCCTACGGGAGTGGTCCTTGAGGATACATCTAGTTCCTCCACAGCTGAGGCAGATAACGAGGACTCTGTATCGGAAGCCAGTGCGCCGGGTGACCTTGGCCATCCAACGTGCGCATTGGTTAGGGACCCCTGTTGTTATCTGCTTTTTGCCATTTGGGCGGGAGCCGATGCAGTTCCTTGTCGACTCTGGTTCAGAGGTCACCCTCGTCGCCACGGGAATGTATAAGCGGGAACCCGCTTTCCGCAGCATGGAGCCGCGGGATCCTGGCAGGTACAAGCTCTACGGAGCGGGTAACAACAATATATGTATCCATAGACTGATCGACCTCTCAGTCAAACTTGGAGGTATCACCTACACTACAGAGGCGATCGTCGCGGATATCGGGGCAGCTGGGATCATTGGAATGAACTTTTTACAGATCCACCGGGTGATCGTGGACTTTAGTTCCGGTGAACTCCAGATAGGGAGAGACATACAGTATCTCTTCTGCTAGGATCCATCTCCTTCATTCCAGCTCAGGGCGGCGCACATGAGGGTAGTGTGACGATCATCTAAGGGAGATGATCGTCAAGGTCAGACCGCGCCACCCGCGCATGATCCTCGATGGTCGCCCTTGACCGTCGAGTACAACCTGTGAGTAACTTCGCCCGGGATACGGGACTCGCACTAGGAGGGACTTCTGACAATGCCCATTCTCGTGGTGAATCCCACCGAGGCTCCAGTTGTACTACGTCGCAGTGGACAGAGTCAGACCTCCCGTGAAGTGTAAAGTGGTCACAATGGACGGAGTCAGACCTCCCGTGAAGTGTGAGGTGGTCACAATGAACAGAGTCAGACCTCCTGTTGAGTGTAAAGTGGTCACAGTTGACAGAGTCTGACCTCCCGTTAAGTGTGAAGTGGTCACTGTGGACAAAGTCAGACCTCCCGTTAAGTGTAAAGTGGTCACAATGGACAGAGTCAGACCTCCCGTTAAATCTAAAGTGGTCACTTTGGACAGAGTCAGACTTCCCGTTCAGTGTAAAGTGGTCATAGTGGACAGAGTCAGACCTGCCGTTAAGTGTAAAGTGGTCACAGTGGACAGAGTCAGACCTGCCGTTAAGTGTAAAGTGGTCACAATGGACAGAGTCAGACCTCCCGCTAAGTGTAAAGTGGTCACTGTGGACAGAGTCAGACCTGCCGTTAAGTGTAAAGTGGTCACAATTGACAGAGTCAGACTTCCCGTTAAGTGTAAAGTGGTCACAGTGGACAGAGTCAGACCTCCCGTTAAGTGTAAAGCGGTCACAATGGACAGAGTCAGACTTCCCGTTAAGTGTAAAATGGTCACTGTGGACAGAGTCAGATCTCTCGTGGAGTGTATAGTGGTCACAATGGACAGAGTCAGACCTCCCGTTAAGTGTAAAATGGTCACAATGGACAGAGTCAGACCTCCCGTTAAGTGTAAAGTGGTCACAATGGACAGAGTCAGACTTCCCGTTAAGTGTAAAGTGGTCAAAATGCACAGAGTCAGACCTGCCGTTAAGTGTAAAGTGGTCACAGTGGACAGAGTCAGACCTCCCGTTAAGTGTAAAGTGGTCACAGTGGACAGAGTCAGACCTCCCGTTAAGTGTAAAGTGGTCACAGTGGACAGAGTCAGACCTTCCGTTAAGTGTAAAGTGGTCACTGTGGACAGAGTCAGACCTCCCGTTAAGTGTCAAGTGGTCACAATGGACAGAGTCAGACCTCCTGTTAAGTGTAAAGTGGTCACAATGGACAGAATCAGACCTCCCGTTAAGTGTAAAGTGGTCACAATGGACAGAGTCAGACCTCCCGTTAAGTGTAAAGTGGTCACAGTGGCCAGAGTCAGACCTCCCGGTAAGTGTGAAGTGGTCACAATGAACAGAATCAGACCTGCCGTTAAGTGTAGTGTTCATAGTGGACAGAGTCAGACCTGGCGTTAAGTGTAAAGTGGTCACAGTGGACAGAGTCAGACCTCCCGTTAAGTGTGATGTGGTCACAATGGACAGAGTCAGGCCTCCCGTTAAGTGTGAAGTGGTCACGGTGGGCAGAATCAGACTTCCCGGTAAGTGTAAAGTGATCACAATGAACAGAATCAGACCTGCCGTTAAGTGTAGTGTTCATAGTGGACAGAGTCAAACCTTGCGTTAAGTGTAAAATTTTCACAGTGGACAGGGTCAAACCTCCCGTTAAGTGTAAAGTGGTCACAATGGACAGAGTCAGACCTCCCGTTAAGTGACAGTGGAGAGAGTCCGACCTTTCATTAAGTGTAAAGTGGTCACAATCGACAGAGTCAGACCTCCCTTTAAGTGTAAAGTGGTCACAATGGACAGAATCAGACCTCCCGTTAAGTGTAAAGTGGTCATTGTGGACAGAGTCAGACCTCCCGTTTAGTGTAAAGTGGTCACAATGGACAGAGTCAGACCTTCCCTTAAGTGACAAGTGGTCATAGTGGACAGAGTCAGACCTCCCGTTAAGTGTAAAGTGGTCACAGTGGACAGGGTCAGACCTCCCGTCAAGTGTAAAGTGGTCACAGTGGACAGAGTCAGACCTCCCATTAAGTGTCAGGTGATCACAGTGGAGAGAGTCACAGTGGACAGGGTCAGACCTCCCGTTAAGTGTAAAGTGGTCACAATGGACAGAGTCAGACCTCCCGTCAAGTGTAAAGTGGTCACAGTGGACAGAGTCAGACCTCCCATTAAGTGTCAGGTGATCACAGTGGAGAGAGTCACAGTGGACAGGGTCAGACCTCCCGTTAAGTGTAAAGTGGTCACAATGGACAGAGTCAGACCTCCCGTTAAGTGTAAAGTGATCACAGTGGAGAGAGTCAGACCTTCCATTAAGTGTAAAGTGGTCACAATCGACAGAATCAGACCTCGCGTTGAGTGTAAAGTGGTCATTGTGGACAGAGTCAGACCTCTCGTTAAGTGTAAAGTGGTCACAATGGACAGAATCAGACCTCCCGTTAAGTGTAAAGTGGTCACTGTGGCCAGAGTCAGACCTCCCGTGAAGTGTAAAGTGGTCACAAAGGACAGACTGAGACCTCCCGTTAAGTGTAAAGTGGTCACAGTGGACAGAGTCAGACCTCCCGTTACGTGTAAAGTGGTCATTGTGGACAGAGTCAGACCTCCCGTTAAGTGTAAAGTGGTCACAATGGACAGAATCAGACCTCCCATTAAGTGTACAGTGGTCACAATAGACAGAGTCAGACCTGCCGTTAGGTGTAAAGTAGTCACAGTGGACACAGTCAGACCTGCCGTTAAGTGTAAAGTGGTCACAATGGACAGAGTCAGACCTCCTTAAGTGTAAAGTGGTCACTGTGGACAGAGTCAGACCTCCCGTGAAGTGTAATGTGGTCACAACAGACAGAGTCAGACCTCCCGTTAAGTGTAAAGTGATCACAGTGGACAGAGTCAGACTTCCCGTTAATCTGTTATTTGTAAAGTGGTCACAGTGACATAGTCGATCATCAATAATCGTTCGGATTTTCAACAGATTAATTTTTACCGACCCATCACCAAAAATAAAATATTTTGACTTAACATCATATCCAGCAGATGACTGCTCTCCAACACAGGCGAAATGTACCCAAGTTTTCCCAATCAACTTAGTCAACACGTGCTGAACGCAATACCCGTCGTGCATTGACCAGAGGGGGGCACGCGCGTGCGAATATCATGGAGAGACACCTGGCGAATAATCAGTACACCAATACAAATAGTTTGATATAAGACATAGTCATAGTTCGATCCCCCGATCGAGTTATGCTACTTTACACTTAACGGCACTTATTATGGACACACTACATGTGATTGTTTTGTAACAAGAGCTTAACCAGTTCATCCCAGTATTACAATGTAATTAATTATTTTCTAACGTTTCATGGTCATGTAGTATTCTAATTAACTACTACTGCTATAATGAAATTCCATTGTTCTATTTTGGTATCTACAAAACATTTATCAATTCTGCAGAAATAGTCAAATAATACTATAACTACAGTGAATACTGATAATCAAGCAGGATGCTTATTATCCAGAGCAATGTCAATTATCCCCAATGTTTTCATGCATTGAGAAACAGTCCAGTTCCAATAGTTCACAAGGCCACACAAAAATAAATAAAATAAATAAATAAATGCACACATACTTTTGTATTCACGATTTGGATGAGAAAACTTTACCAACATATTTTTTCCAAAGTTTTGATCGGTATGAATACGACAGTTTCTTGTATATCCTTTTGATCTTCCTGCGCTTTGTGCCGCTTCATGGTCGAGTCCATGTGGACGTGTAGGCACGGTTGACATTGTCATTCCAGTGGAGAGTAGTGAGTTTCGCTCTTGCATCATACTCCATATCACCGAACGATATCCGTTTGTTTTGGAAAATGTTCATGGTGTTGTTATAGCTTTCCACGTAGTGAGTTTCCTTCCCGTGGACAAAGTCTTCCGCATACTTGTACATGATTGACGATGTTATAGTGTTTGTCAGGAGTTCAGCGGCTTTAGGAGATGTGATCACTTTCCTGGATGGCTCATAGTTTGGATCAATGCGACATCGTGACGTGGGATGGCAATGTGTGTGCTCATTCTTGTAATGAGGGACATCATTTTTTAGCAGCTGCCTCAGTTTGTCTGGATCACCGTCACATTTTTTCACTGCCCAGTAAAAGTGGTTGGCCATTGGCTCCAGCTTGTCATTGAGTTCCACGTACCATGTTTTACTATGTTTATATTTTGGTCCTGCCACTATCTTGGACAAGTCCTTCTTGACAGATTTCTACGGTGGCTCATATTCGCCAGATGGAGGAATGCACTTTTTTCTTTACAGCGTTATAACGCTGTAATACAGCGTTATAACGCTGTAATACAGCGTAATAACGCTCTAATTTACAGCATAATAACGCTCTAATTTACGCTGTAATTTACAGCGTAATTATGCTCTAATACAGCGTAATAACGCTCTAATTTACACTGCCAGAGACATCATCGGACCTGCTGGTTCATCAGCTCAAGCATATATAGGGAAATCTAAAAATTACTCTGATCTAGATTATGTTTATTACAAATCACAACAATGGGAAGATGATAGGAAGATGAACGGTTTAATTTAGAGCGTAATAACGCTCTAAATTAGAGCGTTATAACGCTGTGAATTAGAGCGTTATAACGCTGTATTACAGCGTTATTACACTGTAATTAGAGCGTTATAACGCTCTTAAAAAAATTCGTTCCTCTATGTGGCGAATATGAGCTTCCGTAGATTTCACTCCGTGCCACAGATCGTTCTGGTTTTTGGTTACCGGATCCTGTTTGATCATTTTGTTCACAGCTGAGTTTCTGTCATGTGTCAGTGTTTTCACTGTGACACCCTTTTCTTGTAGCTGGCTGAGGATTTCAGTTGTGCCGATTTTTTCGTGCCGCTGAGTGACGAAGTCATCTTTTTTTGTAATATGCTCGTTTTTTCCCCCAATGCCACCACACTGTGTCTTTCGCATTTTTGCGCCACCCATGCCTCGCGTCGCTCAGTAGTTCTATGCCTTCACGGAGGTCTTCATTCATGGCTATCTCTTCCAATAGTGCAGTTTCCCATGACTCGTCATACTCTTCGGTAATAGTTGGGTAATATGAGGCCAAAAACGAAGCCTTCTTTTCCTCGATATCTCTCCAATGCCGGCCGCCTGCACTAGTCGTGTATACTGCACGCGGAGTATTCCAGATGTCACGACAGCATGCATGATCCTGGCGTTCACAAGGAGCTCATGGTTGTGGAGATAGGGTGAAGATGACCACATATAGCAATGTTGGATGTCACCCCCATGCTTACAGCCTAGCTTCACCATTCCGACATGACCTCGCATAACGACTTTCTTCACTTCAAGCGATCTCAGGCAAAGACGAGCATGACGATCCACGATGTCAGCGTACTTCTTCAAGGACGATTCCGCCACAATCATGAGTGATTGGTCAACTTCATCATTTGCTACTTGCTGGTAGGTAGTGAAATTATGTCGCTCTTTGTCTCCGAGATGTTCGTTCGTAGCTTGATGACCTTCCCAAAATGTCAACAAATGATTGAGAATGTCGCCATTGTTGACAGCTTTGTTCAGTTCTGTCACCATTGATTCCCGGACCCGACGCAGTCTATCAAGCAAAGCTTGCCTGGAGGAAGCATCTCCTGGAAACTCTAACTTGAATAAAGGGGGTCGGACACGTTTGTTCTGCATTGGAGGTCCATAACAGAATACATACACTCCCAATATATTCATACAAATAAGATAATATGAATGACGATATTGAAGTTTAGAAGGTTCACTCTGTGTTTTCGGCTCGGAAAGACTTTCCTGTCAAGGAGATTGGGCGAAACCCCCTTTCATTTTTTCTCAGGGGATATAATTTTTTCTCCATTACCTTTCACTCTAAATGTACACTTGAAACAATATGACGAAAACACTGTCCGTATAGCCTGGAAACATGTCCCCTTTGATCTAATACTGTGCAACCCCAACATAATGTGTTATGGATTCTTTGATGCATCTGATAACACCCTGATAATGACTCTTCCAGGATCCCCAATCTAGCCTGTCGAAAATTATGCCCACAATGTGTGAGTTTATTTTGGTTTCAGACAAAACAGGTCTCAGGTAATATCATGCACATGTTTACAAGTCTGTAAGGACACAATACATACGCTTGATTTATGCCAGGACATCAACATGATGGAAGCTGATTCTTCAAAAAATTAATAACAAACAAGACCCTGGTGAGGACATTTTTATATCCCATACGGGTGAAGTAAACAAGCATTTGGGGTAGATTTGGCTGGGGAAATTATTCCTCGGAGTATTGAGATTGATAAGACTCTGTGAAGTCGTCGCACACTTTTTTTGGCCGAGACTTCCAGCCACTTTTCTATTTTAGATCAGTGCTTACAGAACACATGGACTTCTGCATGGAAATGTAACTTTTCACTATCGTTTTTCCCCAAAATGGATGAAGCAGAAAAGACGATTTTAAATATTGAGGTCACAAAAGAACAAAGAAACACCATAGAACAATTATTTAATCATCATAAATGGGATTTTATAGAAGTGGCCAGTCCTGTGCTTCAAAAACAGGAACATCACATTGAGAACATCGATCCAAACAATATACCACCTGGATTTGTGATAGACAAAATACATCCAATTCCGAGGAGTGTCCGCATTGTTTGTGTACTCCGTGCAATACTAGTGAACAGAATAGACAGTCATGGTGAGCACAGGAGCCACATGCACCAAACATACATAACCACAAACCAAGGAAAGATGCTTTCAAAAGATTTTGGACAATGTTGTTTTATCGTGAAGCCTGGCAGGATGAGCGTTATCTGATAAAGAAAACTGATGCCTTGGCTATTGATCCTGGTCGGGACCAGCAGCACACCTGGATACACAGAAGAGACATAATGCCTGATTGTGTGTTGGAGTATGTCAGGCGTTGGTATCCTAACCCTAAAGGAATTGCATACATGGGACACAAATGGAAATAGGAATGTCTCCTAGTGAACTTAACGTTGTGGAATCTGTGACAATCTTCGTGGGATTCGTCGTTCTACGTACCTGGGACCACCATAATGTTATGTTATGCGAGTGTGTTTGGTGGATTTTTCGTATGACATGTATCTGATAATTGATATGTGATTTCTGGATGTAGATTGCTTATATTGTCTGATATAATTTTGTGATCACATGGTTCAGGATAGTACTCCATTACAGTCAGGTACGTTTCACCTACCGGTACCGGTGTATATTACATGTATTTATACTTGTTGTTTTATACAAACTTATTCACTTTGGCAGGCTGCAATTATTGTTTGAACCTCATTACTTTGTTCATCCTTCTGGAATAGATGAGGTTGAACATTTTGAATAAATAAAATTATGAAGATGTAATGTACTTATTTGTTGGACCATTTTATTCTGGGCAAAAACAGGTACTGGTAATATAGGGCAATAAACATACAGGCACAGCATGATCTGACTTCTGTGGTAGACCGTCTTCCACAGGCCTGAGTAGCTGCCAGCTTCCCCAAAATGTAAACACAACTCCTTCTCCCGGCTTACCCGTGTCTAAATTTATCTCGAGGAGGCGGGGTCTGCCGCTTATATGGCATGTCAGCTTCCATGAAAACAAGCACTAGTGCTGCCTGGAGGTGTCAATCAAAATTTAAAATCCTGCTCAAAATTCAAACTTTTATCATGATTTTACATAGTTTGGGCAAATATTGCCTTTGTTTCTTGGGTGCATTTTGTACAGTAGATCTTTATCTGTACTTGTATCAGGAAATATATGAGAGTCAGTGGGTAAACTGACCGCTTATCCCAATAAATCATAAAATGTGGTCGGAGCTCATGAGCAGTGGGGAGATGAGGACATATTGAAAATAGAGGAAACTGGCCCGGCTTAAATACCCCCCTCCTGGTCTTTAAGTCTCCCACGGGGAGACAACAACCTCCGTTCACTGTCGACCAGGCGAGGCTATGTCATGCTGATTTCTGGTATGTCTTTCTGGTAAGTCTAGGTATGACCAGTGTACTGGTAAAACGTATTTTCATAATATACCTGCTCAGAGGTAAACATGTTGCCGATATATGTATAAATCACATTAAACGTGTATGGACTACGATAATATTTTGAACAATATTCAAGTTCAAATGAGTCTCATCGATCTCCGAAAGGTGGACAGAAGTTTTAGTCAGGTTTAGAATGAAATCTTCTAGTAGCTCTAATGAAACTGCGAGTGGCATTAGCAATAACCCTACTGGTTTGTACCTGTGACCGTGCCGAATAATGAATGAGGCCAGGTTTGTTTCAAAGTTTATTTGAATCCAGCGCCTGATGAATAACAACAGATGAATATCACAATTATATACACGTATGATGTTAATGTCGTCGATCAGACGGTATCTCGGGCAAGTGCCACGGAATAATACAATATACTTGTACCAATATACACTAATAATACACTACAATATTCAAATATGGATTCACTACAATTCTAAAATACGACAGTTGAAATACTACAGAGTTAAAATATACATGTACAAACGGAATTGTTGCCATCACATTGATAATATGAACACACTTTACATTTTACAATACCTGCTATTAGAGCAAATGATACATGAATGAAATATGTAATGCACACATACCTGATGAATAACAACAGATGAATAATCATATACGTACAGTAATAATGTCGATCAGACTGTATCTCGGGCAAGTGCGGTTCGAACTTGCCGCCAAACCTATTTATAGTGCAGTGCATGAACAAAGAAAAATATAGAATGACCAATGAATGCCTTCATAGCAGCGTCGTATCCAACGGGCTGAGAAATGGTCAATACATAAATAAACATGTGCACGTGGTGAAGTACATAAGATGAAAAAGGAAACAAGTACGGAGGCTGGAAAGAAACATTACATATTGGAAATGCATGATGAAAATGAAAACGTCTGATCAATGAAAGGTGTACGTGAAACATTCATACAGGTTTGTAGTGCAAGAAGGAATGAAATGATTAGGATATATATATATATATATATATATATATATATATATATATATATATATATATATATATATATATATATATATATATATATATATACACATGGGCATCACAGATTGGTCTGTCAAATAAATACATAAATAAATCATACTGGAGAACCCTGCTACATACCGATGAGTTAATGTATACAGTAATAAATCAACTGTGAAAGGTTGAAAAAAATCAATTCTGAGAATAGGTCGCGGCGTTCCTTTACATAGAATGGACATTAAAAAAACAATGTGATAGATTTTTTTCAGAATTATATTCACATTTAGCATTATCCACTGAATGCAGATTTTTGCATGAGTGAGGTTTTAGCAAGCTGGAACCAATTCTCAATCTTGAATGATGGATGTCGTAAAAGCGCTTCCCAAATCCTAACCACGGGATTTTGCGAGGTGACTATGTGAGAGAACACCTTGGATATAAAAATGATGATGTCGGAGCATTGCGTATGTCCGGTGGCAATGCGCCACTGAGGAGGGGATGAGATCAGATAAATACGAAGGCGCTAGTATCAAATGTATGGTGTCCGATGGCGTCCATTCGCCTTTGCACTTTTTCGCTGCGAAACAGCGAAACGAAACAACGAGAACGCGATACGACACTCCGAGAATGCGATATGAAACAGCGATACGACAAGGAGAAACAGCGATAAGAAAGGACGAAACAGCGATACGAAACAACGAAAAGGCGATACGAAACAGCGATACGAAACAACGAAAGAGCGAAGCAAAAGGATGATTCAGAACGAATCGATTTTTCGTATCGCCATTTCCCATTTCGTTTTGTCGTTCTGTTTTTTTTTTCAAGATGGCGGATATTCAGTTGGAGATGCGTCTTTTTATACCGGTACTTAACGTCTTTGTTAGTTTGAAACGCACATGCGTGGATTAATGTGATTAACATTAGGAACTAGCAATGATTAAACATCAATATAAATGCATACAATCTCTCGCATTTGACTGAGGAGAAAGAAACATTAAATTTTTTTGACAATCGAGATAAACCCCTGAATATCGCTCACATTCATGAATATCACACGAGTTATGGAGCATCGTATCCTTTTCCTTGTAAAACCTGGCTTTGAGGCGTGGGCATACACTGTTTCATGTTTTTAATGGAATGTGATCTGGATATTATATTTTCAAATATTTTCCTGAATGAGCTTTACCGAAGGTAACCATGCAGTTGATAAAACGATACTTCTACGAAGGCCACACAAATGAGGAAATATCATCGTGATATCAATTAGGTAAGTATGCGATGAACTGTTCCAAACCGGCTTGAATTTTGCATTGTTTAACAATAGTGTTCTTGTTATGGTGCTTAATTAGTGGCCATACGATATTGCACAATTGTTTTTATTAAATACACTTCAGCTGTAGGCAGATACGACGTATTTATCGGAGGGCTGGTCTGACTCGAAAGAGAACGGTTGATGACATGTTAGTGTCGACTGCAATTCAGGTCTGATCCTATAAATAATAAAAGACATATTACTACCACTACTACATTACTACTACTACTGTTGCTAATACTAATATGAATATGAATAATAATACTGATATAGAACGAACTGAGCAACAGCGGAACGAATTTAGGATGGCGAGCTCTGTCGAAGAGGCTATTCCCCGGTAGTAGATTATATTTTTTGTGTCGCGATCTGTTTACTTGTTTACATTTCCTATTTTCATATCCTGTTTTGATAGCCAAAGATGAATGCCGAAAAATTTGTTGCTTTTTATTTCTGGTTACAGGGACACGATCCTCCGCATTTTGCATGAGTTAGACCCAGCAGGCGTTCACAACAGAAAAATTCACCGATATCGAAGACGGAAATATGTGAATAGTGGTCCTAAATTTTTAATACACGTTGACGGTTATGACAAGCTGAAAAGATACGGCTTCGCAATACACGGAGCTATATGCGGGTAATACATATTCCTTATTAATTTTCTGCCCAGATATGAAATACGTTCCCTGTTAATGAGAAGAAAATGACTTATAATATTAACAGATATTCGCGTAAGGTGTTATGGTTGCGCCTTGCGACATCCAACAACGATCCTCAGCTGATTGGATCCTACTATCTGGATTATTTGACAGAAATCGAAGGTATCTGAATATAGCTTTTTGAACACATGTACCTTTACCTAAAAATATATTGGTGTAACGTTATTTGCAACTGAACTGAATTTCATAACGTCAGGAGTACCGCGGTGCGTCAGAATGGACGCTGGGACGGAGAATGTGCTGGTACAAGATATCCAAATGGCTTTTCGGTACACGCATCACGACAACATGGCGGGAGAAAAAAGTGTCTTGATCGGCTGCTCTCATTCCAACCACATGAGTTTTAAAACTTTTGATATATTTCATACCCGATTGCAAACTATATACGAGAAAAAGCTAAATGCGTGCTCGTTGTCTATTCACCATGAATTAATATAGAGGATCGAAAGATACTGGCGAACACTAAGAGAGAGCCTGGTTCAGTTTTGGATGAATGCCTTCCAAGATTTAGAGTCGGCTGGTGTCCTGTCTACCGCGAATGATTTGCACGAGTAAGGACTTATAGTTTACGTATATTTTCTGCTTTTGTGTAATTGATTTCATATATTGTAATTAAAGAACAAGCCGGACGTGAGGGGTAAGAAAACTTTGTCTTTCAAAACCATCACAGAGAACTGGTCAGATTTGTTTTCATGGGGCTTCTGCAAGGTGACCTGGACAGAGCTTCTTGTGAGTGGAACACTCATCACGTGAGGAAATCCAGGAATGCGACATCTCCATCAGGGAAACCAAATGTTTTGTTTTATCTCCCGCACATGTTTGGTGCGTCAGGCTTTCTTTTATGTGTGTTCTGTAATAATGTTTTTCGTTATTTTCTGTATCGCATCTGTTGACAATAGGAACATCTACTTTCAGGTGCGCGTGACTACAAAATTGCAGTGAGACCCACGGACATTATGAACCTGCGAGCATTCACAAGGAAGCCATATCCAGATGGATGCGACACAGTCCTATCAGGGGAATTCAGGGAGCAAATCCGGCAACACGACAGAACTATGCCAACCAACTTCAGGGACGGTTTACAACTGTATCATTTCCTTTCTGCATTGAACAGGCTGTAACAACTAAAGTGTATCATGCATCGGTTTATAATGTGAAAAGAAATACTTCTGTACTTCAGAAAATCACCATCATGTGTTATTTACACTCAGTGTATGGATTCAATATTGGTGTGAAACTGCACACATGTGGAATTTCGTATATTTTATTTCAAACATTCAGAATGTGAGATAATGCAATGTAAAACACATATATAAGTTTTAAGCAAACTTTAAAAAACGCAAATAAACCTGTTTCACATGTATATGGCGACTTGACAAAGTAGAATTACGGGTATGGCAAGACCATCGGTCTCTCAGAGAAATACTATCATTCTATAGTATATTTCTCTTACATCATGAAAAAGACAAACGTGTACAATGTATATGCAATTATGCGTCAGCAACAGTAGACAACAAAAGCGGTCGAAACCAGCAACTAAATATCACGTAAAACAAATATGATTGTAATTGGCTAGAATTGTAGTTGAATCAACGCCAATATTATGATCAACAGTGTTACCTTCCAGACATTGCAAACAATGAACACATGCCAGTCGCATGACAGCTATCGACATACAAGTGTCTGAATAGTCATAGACGTAAAGGAGATCAAATCTGTGGGAAAATGTATCATTTTCGGGAAAAATGTGAAATTACCACATAAAATCACCGTTACTCCAAACAGTAACCGAAATAAGCATAAACAGCAATCGGCTTTATGGAGGATCTTAGTCGGAATTACACTGAAGTTATCACCAACAATAGCAGGCTTCGGGAGTGAAACACTGAAAGCAATGCACCAGGCACAAGACTAACATCAAAATACAAACATATTCATAAAATGAAGTATCCAAACGAAATAACCAATGTGATTTTCTTCCGCGCGACAACATTGAAAAAAAATAATTACTGTTCCCACGAAGTTACCACATTTACCGTATAAGGTGACCTCTACCCATGGTCTTACTGGCAACTGAAGGTTGTGCATGACTCAATGGCCGCGACCATCCTATCCTTGAACATGTTGTAGTTGTCCAAAACCGGAATACGCAACACATTCGCGCACGTATTGGCCGTTGGGAACTCGTCAGTGATGACGTCACCGTTGGCACTCCGGTGCTTGAAGCGGTAGACGATCCAGACTGGTTGCGAAAACCAACACGTCTCTCAGGTGACCTTCATCTTGGAATTGAAGTTGCGAAGATCTTTGAGTATGCTAGTGTTATTATCATACTGCGTGTTAACATAGCTGGAGCACATTTAAGTGTCACTGAAAAAATATTTACCTTCCATACCTTGTAAGAAATCTCTCCAATAGTTGTGAGTTTTCTTCTCTTTTCTATATGGCATACTCCCTGAAGGAGACCAGGCCTCTGGTGGAATCGAGAAGAAACTTTCCAACTGAAAGGGATCTAGTTCGTATTGTTCATGTACGAACAAGGGCCGCATACTGTCTGGATTGTCTCTGACCTCCTTCAATACACCCAGTATCCCTTGGCCCTTTTCCAATCTTCAAACAAAACCATTCATATTCCAATAAATATCATATATTTTGTATGATTCCTTGTAATTGTAGTGAAATTACATTGATATCCCAATTTAGTAGCTCCCAAACAAGCAAAATAGTCTTACTCTTGTAAACCTATGTTTACACGTCCGAAGACCACAGAGTGGCACAGACTTTTAACCAGAATCTGTTTTTCTTCGAACTTTGTGGCCAGAGAAATGCACCCGGCGAGAGAGAGTGTGTCGATCAGTGAGCTGGTGACATCCAGGAACTCTTCCTTCGATGACGCGTCGTTTATCTACAACGGTGTACTCAGCACGTGAAAAGTGCACCTGATCACCATAATCAAAATTAACAACAATATATCTATTTGCCGACCACAAAATAGTACTTACCTTCATAATTTTATCGCGGAGGTCATAATCAACACGAGGTCGATACACGGTTCGACGTCCTTCACCCCCTTTGCCAACGCCTCACACAGTAGTGGGTGTAGAAAGTCTGGCCTCGCGCCCTGGTGCATAATACTGTATGCCATGATTTTCCCACAGGCGAGGTACAGCCGCTTGTCCAGAGCTGAAGTATGTTAAAATTGGAAACATTTGAAAATGAATGATAATTGGTACGGTCCTACATTACGTGCTGGTGGACGTTGGTTCTGTCCCCGAGGATACCATCAACTCGGTAGCCTTTTGGCTTGTGATTGGGTACTTATGTACTTGTCATACACCTATTTCACGGGGTTTGTTTCGGATTTCTAAATTGTTTTGATAAGTTGTTGGGCAGTTGTACATTAATTCCATCTGGTGTACAGTAGAAACAACTATAATTACACACTGTCTGCCCCTGATGACGCCGGTGTGGCTTCAGATAAGAATGTTTGGTTGGGATTTGTTTCTATTCTGAAAGTTTTTGATATTAGGTTTTTTATTGGCATCATCAAAATTTGGTTAACATCGGTAATAGGTTGATACATACATGTGTAACATCGAATTCATACTCAGGGCACCAGTTAATTAGTTCAGAATTTGACAAAATGGAATTGACTATTGTTCTGATCGAAAAAGCTTGGTGAACCGAACACAGCATTCCATTCTTCACGATATTCAATGTGACTGATTGAAATGTCACAGAAATTCACAAAAACGCAGATATTTTAAGAGTAAACTATACTTCTAGTATTGAAGCCAATTATTTCCTGCTTCCCCAGGTAGTGGTAATGAGCTATAAATTATATCTCGAATTGGGAGCAATTTGAATTTCTGTATGTAAGTTGTAGTATTACCGTATTCGCGCGCATACAGTCGCATGTGCGTTTATCCGAAATTTGCTTGTTTTAGGCCACTTATAATTTGAAAAATATTTCGTACATACGCACATGTGCGATCGTTTTCGATAAGGGGTTGACTGCAAATCGCTTTGATCAGGCTCAGATAGTTTGACAGTTATAGTACGAGGCCGACACGACTGTCAAAACCGCCCGACTCGTCAATTGCAATTACATGGCTTGGTGCACGAATGAATTCAGACATCAGTACTTGTGTTGGTGTATGTGCATGATGTACAATCTGTTGTTGTGTGAAGCTGTTGGGACTTCGGGAAACAAATAAAATTTGTTGTTTGGGTCGTTGCTATTTCAAAACAAATCCACATGTCACTTGGAAGAAGAAAGTGAAACGAGCAGTCTGATTGGTGGTTTTTTTTTTATAATGTCATATCTGGCCTTTCACCATTGGCTGATTCGTTTTGAAAGGTAACTTTTGATTGATTGGAATGTGAACCAGCTGATGAATATCAATGAGTGCATGCTAGAAAAATTGGCAACTTCCTGCTGGGCGGCAAACATCACAAACACAAACGAAACAAGGGCTTTTCAAGATAGTAAGTCCGTTAAGTCAGTGAACTTAAGTCTCGTTATGTTGATAAATATACTATGTTCCCACTGAACACGTGAATGCAGTAGGCATATTGTGCTCGGTTCAAAATATGTTATCAACAAGGATAGTTACATGTATATGACTAAATATGGTAATTTAGTTTTGTTTGTATTTTCTTGAACAACAAAAGCCTCCGTAATCCTTTGTAATCCGCGGCGAGGAACTTGGCCCCATCAGGGCCTTCGAATATAGGCAAAGATTGCATGCTATCCTTAGCTAGCCGCATGAATTCCTTCATCGGTCCTCCAGTGTCTATCCCGTCCTCGCCACTGAACAGAACGAACAGTTTCGCCGCCGGGTCAAAGCGACATGCATGAAGGCCCTGATTCCGCCCTCCAGGATATCATCTCTATCGACGTTAACCAGATTTTTCTTTGCGTTGCAATCAACCTGTACGGAAGCGTATAAGGGCCGCATGAGTTTTTTTTTTCAATTCAATTTGTCGACTTATTATCTCGATAAATCGAGATATTATCTCAATAAATCGAGTTATTTATCTCGATAAACCGAGTTATTTATCTCGATAAATCGAGTTAATTATCTCGATAAATCGACTTAATATCTCGATAAGTGGATATATTATCTCGATAAATCGAGATATTATCTCGATAAATCGAGTTATTTATCTCGATAAATCGAGTTAATTGTCTCGATAAATCGAGTTAATTATCTCGGTGAATTGACTTAATATCTCGATAAATCGAGATATTATCTCGATAAATCGAGTTAGTTATCTCGATAAATCGAGTTAATTATCTCGACAAATCGAGTTAATTATCTCGATAAATCGACTTATGTCCTGGGCATTCAAAGTTCAAGTAAAATGGAAATCAGTTTCGAGTCACATTATTCATATTGAACACTATGTTGAATAGGGTTATATGATGGACCATCACAACGTTAAATATTGAATAATACAGACCGAACTACCGAATTAAAAACTACAGTGAAGTTCCTATATCACTATCTCTTAGAAAGATGCAACATGTTCATGAATGAAAATGGTATAATTGTTTTGTTTTTTTATAAATTATTTAGCTATTAAACATGAAATGAGGTATAGTCATAAAGTTATAAATCTGTGCGGCTTCTTCAATTGGATACTTTGGTATTATTTCAGAGATTAATGTAATGACTATTAATCATATACTTCATAAATTTTCAATATGAAACCAATGAAATGTACGGAAGCGTATTAGGGCCACATGATTTTTTTTTAAAATTCAATTTGTCGACCTATTATCTCGATAAATCGAGTTAGTTATCTCGATAAATCGACTTAACATCTCGATAAATCGAGATATTATCTCGATAAATCGAGTTAATTATCTCGATAAATCGACTTAACATCACGATAAATCGAGTTAATTATCTCGATAAATCGAGATAGTATCTCGATAAATCGACTTATAAGACTCAGACATTTAAAGTACAAGTAAAATGAATATGCATCGACCATAATATAGGCGAGCCATACCATTTCATTGGTTACCTTGGCAACAATAGGACAAAGGAAATATACTGATCACTCATTGAAAACTATATGGAGTATATATATATGATTAACAGTCATTACATTAATCTCTGAAATAATACCAAACTATCCAATTGAAGAAGCTGTACAGATTCATAACATTACGAATATACCTCATTCCAGGTTAAATAGCTAAATAATTTTTAAAAAACAAAACAATTATACCATTGTTTTTAATTCGGTGATTTGGTTAAACGTAAATTAATTAATATCTAACATTATAATGGTCCATCATATAAGCCTATTCAACATAGTGTTTAATATGAATAATGTGACTCGAAACATATTTCTATTTTACTTGAACTTTAAATGCCCAAGACATAAGTCGATTTATCAAGATAAATAACTCGATTTATCGAGATAATAAGTCGATTTATCGAGATAATAAGTCGATTTATCGAGATAATATCTCGATTTATCGAGATAATATCCCGATTTATCGAGATAATATCTCGATTTATCGATTTAATATCCCGATTTATCGAGATAATATCTCGATTTATCGAGATAATAAGCCGATTTATCCAGATAACATACCGATAAATCGAGATAATTAAGTCGATTTATCAAGATAATAACTCGATTTATCGCAATAACTAACTAGATTTATCGAGATAATATATCGATTTATCGAGATAATAAGTCGATTTATCGAGATAGTAACTAGATTTATCGAGATAATAACTCGATTTATCGAGATGGTATCTCGATTTATCGAGATAATTAACTCGATTTATCGAGATAATTATCTCGATAAATCGAGATAAATAAGTCGATTTATCGAGATAAATAAGTCGATTTATGGAGAAGATATCTTGATTTATAGAGATAATATCTCGTTTTATCGAGATAATAAGTCGATTTATCGAGATAATATCTCGATTTGTCGAGATAATAAGTCAACAAATTGAATTGAAAAAAAAACTTATGTGACCTTGTGCAATGTCTTTCACGATATCGGGATGATATTCACAATATAATGCATATCATCACAACATTTTCATTTAAATACGGAGAAAAATCGGGAAAATACTCAAATATATTGGAATAAATTACGCGACATAACACGTTCTATATATATTTTCCGGAAAAATATACTCGATATATTGCATGCATTTTAGAACAAGTCGACAAAGTTATATCGAGATGCTTTCTTTTTCGTCGAGCATAATTGCCTTTTTAGACATCATATCGCTTATATTTTCTCGGGTATTGTATGATTAATACACTTCAACGACATAATCATTGCAATAATATTTCTCATATTGTATAAGTTACATGGATATAAAAATAGAAAAACAAATCTTGCTAACTTCATGTTGAGTATTTTGTGACGAGTCGGATTGTCGACTAATTTATATATAATTTATAGCGCGAACATTTTGACTGCTGTTTTGGTGTGCAATGTCTCTCATCAACTCGAGATGATTTTCACAACATAATGCATATCATCACATCATTTCCATTTAAATATAGAGGAAAATCGGGAAAATACTCAATATCTTGGAATAAATTACCCAACATGAATAGTTTTATATCATTTTCTGGCGAATTTACACTCGAAATAATGCACCGATTTCTGAAGAAGTCGATATGTATATAACTATATGTCGTCTCACAAATCGCAAGTAACTGCCTTACAATGCAATATATCACCTATTTTACATCGAATATCGTGTTATAAAGGCATATATGCGATAAGAATATCGCGAATAAGTGTTTTGTTGCGTGAAAATCATCTGAACCTAATTATCGAAAGACACATCTCGATTTTTTGTAATCGCGTTTTTGCAAAAAAGCGACTATTTCCCCCGCACACAATCTGTTTGACGTTTAATTGTGCGCGTATGTTCTGAGAGTGGCAGTCATCACAGCGGGATCCAAGCTAGTCTACAAGTCCAAAGTGAGGCAGCATAGGTTGATGCACCATAAGGTTTGCAAGATTCGACTATTTTTTCATTCAAATATCATAGCTTTACCTTCTAATTTAAATATCCCTGAACTAATTAATCTAACTTTATTATGAAAATTCAAACCCAACAACTTTTAGGCATAATTGTTTATTATGCGGAAAGCCTGGAGCTCCATAACAAAACTAAGTGACACGATATGCATCTACACTTGATATGACAAGCATGTGATGTGGCTATTAGTATTCGGCGGGCGCGGGTATCGAAAACGGCGATCACGGCGATTATGTTTGATACCAGATGCCGATCCCAAATGTATGGTGTTATCGTGCGGCCTACGGCCGTACTATTATATCACAGAACGAAATACTAGTTCCGCGTTTGGCGACGCAATTTAGTTGCTCCCGTTGTTGACCTATCGCCAAAACGTCGAAAAGTTGTCCGAGTTTCACATATACACGGTGGCTAGGCATTACGCGCTTTTCAGGGAGTGCCGCGTAAAATCGTGAGTATTACGCGTTATTCGTGAGGAAATGGCACAGGGAACGACACAGGTCCCCACTTCAAATGAGTAAAATTCATGAAAAAGTTCATTTTCTTCCTAAAATTTTGTTTCCACGGAACATCCCAATGAGCAAACATCACGTATGCTACTATGAATTACTTGCATATATCGTTATTTTTACGCAAATAGACACACAGTTCGTGACAACACCCTCACGATTGCGACTCGTTTGTGAAATATCATCGGTTATCAATTGAAACCAACAAAGTGCATATTGGTAAATCATAGAATGCTCGGAGAAATCTTTCCTTATTGTTACACCATGCAACCAGTTGATTTAATCGAGTATTTTATGAACTGAGAAGCTTTTCATGGTTTACGCGTATCAGCCTTAGGGAGAAAACCTGCACACGCGTTACAGCATGAGGAAACATGTGAGCGTTGTCGGGGATGGTAGAGCTGGTAATGTATATATAGAGATTCTTATAGAATGATCTGAGGCTGCACATGTTCCAAATACTGACGATACTTCTCATTTATCATTATGATCAATAATTTCCTCCCAATCTTCATAAAACTAAAATTAGTAATACTAAGAGTTTTTCGCGTCTTTTACATAGAAACTAACCAAGTGGAAACATTATCTCTTGAACTTGAATTTATTCCATCAATTGAGCAGTAAACTGAAGAAAGATTCGCATTAAAAAGAGAAATATCCCAACCTCAACAAAATATTTACTCATGCACATACGCGTAATGCCCTCACGCTAATCGCGTAAAGTATAGCAAATAAACAAATGATACATTCAACCTAGATACGTGCCGCCTGCGACCGATGTGGAACATTTTGAAGACAGGCACACGCGAAGCCCATACTATCAATATCATGGACCTCTCATTCTATCTACATTAAGGCCGATACATAACATTTTCAACCCCAAAACCGAGGAGAGCGGCTGTCGGGGCAAAATTGACAGATATTGTGCAGCCAAACGTATCGCTACACTGGCTTCTTTCTCCAATTTAAACTCTCAACAACAATAATGAATATGTGTAATGTTCCGTGCAACCCCAAATCTGACATTTCAAAACAGTAAAATTAGCGAAATTGTATGTTTTCCCTGCTAACGGTCACTCAGAGGCTGCCATTTCCTCACGAATAACGCGTAATACTCACGATTTTACGCGGCACTCCCTGAATAACGCGTAACGCCTAGCCACCGTGATATAGGGCGTGTAAGTGAGATTTGAAACGTCACGTTATTTCACGTGATTTGACCTTTCTGGTGACATTCGATTTTCGCGCCAAATTTTTGGCCCAATTCGTAAAATTCTACATATTCGAATTCCTGCAACTTACACAGAAATTATCGGAAAATTATCACATGTTCGTACATTGATCATGACCCGTTCCTACGATCGCTAGTGATCTAAATATGCGTTTTTCATAAGCATTTCATTCCATTTAAAAGGGATGAAAAACGTATGTTTTTATGTTCCAAAGTCATGACCTTGACGGGAGAAAAAAGCCCATTCCCTTGAAACTACGTGACTAGTATCCAAACCGTCGGTGGTGTTTGTGACTATATACGATGTGGCATATATTCTGTACACTTTTTGTTATAATCTTGTTATTTTGGAATATGGAGTCCAAAACCATGCTATGAAACACAACATAGATCGGGGGCAAATTGATCATGAAAAAATATACCCTCATTATTCTAAACAGTGGTATGCTGTAGTTCAGAGCAAGTGTAAGAAATAAAATAATTGATTGTAACAATATTCGTAATCATATTTTTGTACTTCTGAAATCGAGCAAAATCAGCATAAATGACCACGTGGCAATATTTGTCGCCACTACGTACCTGAATACGTTATTTTACATGTACGACACTCTCTGGTACGACAGATGAGAAACGACACTTACAGGCCCGGCCTATTACGTCGGCAAACTTATCTTTGGCCAATAATAACGTTTTGCAGAATGTGTCGAAAATGACGTAGAAAAGACTCGGACAAACTGGTTCGGCGATAGGAACCGGAATGCACACCGTTTTACAGCGATCCTAATGGTCCCATGTGAGAGGAAAATTAACATGTGAGATGATTACATACCTTCCTGAGTAGAACATAAACGTGTTCATGTGCGTGGAAAGTAACTAGTAATTTGTATATACTTTCGAGAACCATTGGTTCAGTGTTCATGGCGCTAATCAGTATGAACTTGGATTATACTGTATTTATCAAGCGCCTAGGATGAAATTGAAGTCTCATTAAAAATCATAATTATCTCGTAGTTACTTGATATCTGTCATCCAAAAACTGTTGTCTATTGTGCGTCTTTCCTTTTTGCCACACATTCTACTTAACAATCACACAATTGCCTGTACTGGTAACGCATGCAGACCGCGCATCCGTTCTATTTTATAGAAACGCCTTTCTGTCGGATCGGCTTTGTGACCATTGCGTAGCTCTCTTGGGTTGTACATATAACTATACAATGCAATTTTGATCATCGAGATTCAATACATCATATTGTGAGATTTTTTCTTTGTGAGGCTCTGGATCAGTTTGATTTTCCAGGCAAAGGTTCCGGGCCAAACTTTCAGCCAAAGTTTCATGATATATAAAAACACAAATTATTGAAAATGTAGGTAAAAATCAAAGATCTTTGGGTACATCACTTTTTAAGAGGGATCAAAAAACGTTTATCACCATGTTGTTAACCAATAATTCCGGTATTCATAATACAGTGGCAGAAAGCATGAACATCCATTCCTGGAAAGATCCTTGCCCTTAATGTTGAATGAAACGTGATTGTTCCTACTATTTCAATTAAAACATATGCCCGTACTTTTATGACAAAAATGTCCATGGTGGTGCTGTATTGTACGGGGGCTTCAATCGGTCATTTCTTTTCAAGACCTGAGCCCATTAAATTTTTTATCATGCATAACCTTCTAAAAAAATATTCATTACGTCATGCTTACCAGTATGCAACTACTTCTATTCCATAATAGCATTATCGAATGGTATTAATAGATCTTCCATGATTGCACCAAATTTCAGCCCTTAGCAACCACATTGTTATAAGGTCTGTATTTTCGAAACTAAGGCCTATATAATCAGTTCAGCAATCTCTGATTGTCTCCTTCTTTGAAATATCATGGCAAAGTTTTGAATTTTCAATCGATGTCTCTCTACCGGCGTTCCTAAGTCTAGTAATAGACGTGGAATCAATACCCAGTATTAAGTATTCCGAGCAAACAAAACAGGGTCCGTTATCCAATCTCATAGTCCGGGGACAGAAAGTCATATCAGGCATACGAAGTGAGAGAAAACAAAAATCACAGGGAAACTAGTAAGTCAGCCCTAGATGGGCCGGAATTACAAGTGGAAATAATAGAACAAGAATTATAAAGACTGAGAACTGAGATAATCAAAGAATCTAGATCCAAGAATCAATACCAACCAAGGAACTGGCTACACCAGGTATATCCGGGCCAGGGCCTGGCCGGTACAAAACCTAGGTAGGCCTACCTATAAAGCAACACCAATCGGCGGGCCCCCGAAGCACCTACCAATCGACAGGCTTCCCGTCTGTACATGGACTCAGCACTAACGAATCCGTTCTGCCACCGGACCCTTTCTGGGAAACCTCGCTGATTAAGAATTTGACGTGGTTGAAATAAGCACGCTGCGACTCTAAATCGTTATAAGCGAACCCCAGAAACCGTTATAATATCACTGGCATGTGACCTTATCCACGTTTTGTCCACCAGACGGCACTCCGAGCGCCGCCTTTCGTGAAAATGACCTTACTGTCTCGCCGCAGGGGAGACTTCTTAAACGCTCTCTGAGATTTGGGAAAAAATCTGGGGGAAAAATCTGGTTTCGAAGAGAAAATACTTTGAACGTGTGTTCTACAGAGCTCGACGTAAATAATTCAGTCAATTAATATAATCTAACGAATATTTTCGTCGAATGGTGCAATTTTTTCGACACTATCGCCAATTTAAGTGAACATTAGCGTCTCAGCTGGATTTGAGAATAAATACATAACTACGGTGTGCATTCAGTCAACCGTGTATCACTTTTGTCTCTACTGTCGAGTCATCGCTCATTTGTCACGCTTATTCTTTATGTCAGTGCCAAATTTTCCTTGTTTGAAGCAGTAAAACTAGCACATTTGTTACGTTCCATTTTCTGACTGCGTCTTCACTTCTAACAACCATGCGCATTTATATTTCGCTGTCCTACAGCGAGCTAATTTTTCGCTCGCAAAGTGCGGAAGATCGATTATCGTGGTATTTATCGTTGGCAATAGGTTCCGAGTCGGAATAGGTTCCGAGTTCAACACCACCGCCTTCAACATTGATATTTCAGTGCTTATAAATATTCCGACGATACTCAAATTTATTGGACACTTCTCATATGACATATATTGTCGCATATTTCTACACTATTGACCAAAAACAACTTTACGAATATATTGAATTTTGGGCCAAATAGAAAACGGTGCTGAATTTTATAAACACCTTGCTATTTTTTGATGGGCGTACTCGATCAGGGACTCGATTTTTTTATGGGCGTACTCGATCAGTGTTCATACGAACTAGACGGTACCAATTGCTTTCACATCGGTATATTCGTCCGACATGGGCATCGTAGGCCTGTTTAACGTAGTCCGCTACAAACAGTGAGGTAACGGAGAGTCAAAATTTAAAAGTCATTTCTTGAATATTATATCCTCAAAATGACATTATTTTATAGAGTAAATGATCAGCATCCTAATACTGAACAGAAAATAAGGGGTCACCGTGCTCGTTTTTTTCTACATATTCGATCAAAATCACACATTTTTACCTAAAATGACATAAATTCTGGCATTTTTGCACATTTTTTGGTCCATATTCACATCTTGCATCGTGTTTTCCATGCGAACGGATACGGTGACCCCCTATTTTCTTTTTAGTTTTAGGATGTTGAACAGTTACTCTATAAAATATATCATTTTGAAGCTCTAGATTTTGTTGATACAGGTATTTCTTTTTAAAAAACCTTTGACCCCCTTCCCTCACTGTTTGGAGCGGACTACCTTAATATGCGTACGGAATTAAATTGAAAACAGTGCTAGAAATGATCGCGCTTTTGACTTCTGTCATCCGGGGAGATCTGGTGCTTTGCACCAGGTATGATTCTTATCCATTCATCAAGCTCTCTCACGCAATAGGGTGTTGGATCGGTGCATGATGTAAATTATATGTATGCTATTGCAGATGCTCTTAGCAATAACTAACCGATTGAAATATGTAGAAATATGATATATAGGGCATTATGCCATAACCCAACGGAATTATACTATTAACACATGTAGAACTGAACACAATAACCTCAAAAACTTTATTCACATCAAGAATATATTTCTAAAATATCAGTATTTACATATGAGTTATGACTTCAAAACGTCACTTGAATGTTATATATAGTATATCACTTCAATTCCACCTTATTTTTATTCACAATTCACACAAAAGTGTTCTTTAAATAACAGTCAATAAATATTTTTAGGCAACACCATTGATTAATGTGTGTGTGATTGAGAGGGGGTGGGGCGAGGGTATTATTGTGTGGACTCGCATGTTCTACGCATGTTCTTGAATATAAATCTTTATTTCGGCATTTAACGTTGTAGGTCATGTGAAATTTGATTGAATACAGGGACATTGACCTTGACCACGTGGATTAACTGATAGTTGCACTTATCAACCAATATTTAACCATGCGCAGTTCTGGTAGGCCTAAATATAGTCTAACTATCGGTGCTTCAGATTGAAGAAATAGATTGTGGTAACAAAGTAAATGAACACCCGAACGAAGAAAAATCGTTAGATCGAAAAATGTTACTGTTAGAACGAAGAAATTTATCGTTATAGGAAAGAAGAAAATAATCCTTAGAACGATTTTTTTTTCTGTCCCAAAAACACACCGGCCTACACACAAAGCCCATTGTAAAACCATCCCTGAGTGATGGTGTTGTTAAATAGTGAAGATCGATGTTGATTCCTTTTTTATCCATATTGTGTCATACTGTGCCGAATGATCCACATGCCCGTCATGCCATGTGACCGCACCTGCCGATTGCTAATAGCCACTCATATTACAGAGACTATGAATTAGATTATGTTACATAAAATACACATTATACACCCGGTAATTAAAGCATATAAAATATATAGACCTATCCATCTGAAAATGCACAAATGAATTATCTCACAAGAAAATAATTACTCTGAAGTGCAGATCAGCGACTGGACTTTGCAGTAAAACTATGGAAAATCCCAAGTCCCCGGAAACGAAAGTAGCAGAGTGCCCGATGTGGGACATTGTGGACTCGAGCAGAGTCAGACGAAAATGTGTGCTGGCCCACACCGTCGATGAGGTCAAAGAAAAGGGCAAGTGTTATATAATAATAACAACAACAGAGAAAGTATCTTCAAAATCAAACAGTGTGTGCTATTACTATATTCAAGGACACCATAAGCTAGAATAAATATATGATATCTTGTAATATAATCTCAAAAATATTTTCTGAATCGAGTTTTCTAACTGCATATTCTTGCGTATTCAGGAGGGCAAAAACTTGATATTACGACAGCCACCATTGTCAGAGAGATAGATGGCTTCGAAGTCGATGAGGATGCGATCCTGCAGCGGCATGCAGGAAAAAACTATGTGCTCATGCTCCTGGCAGAGGGGGAAAGTTGGGTGAGAGAGGGGGTGCCAGACCAAGTGCGTGACCAGCAAGCGGGAACGTCAACCAGCCAACCCACAGGTTGGCTACTCATGCCTTTCATGCGTATATTAGTCCAGGCGATAGGTGAAAAATCGTGGGTTTTGTCATAAAAGCATGAAAATTGGCACAATTGTAAAACACAGCCTCCTGAATATTTTCAGATGTGGAGCCATCGCGAAAAAGTCATGTGACGTCCTTGTCGGCCATTTTGTTTCCGCCATTATCAAAAAACACATTTTCTTCCATATCTCCACGATGACTGAACCTATTGTGGTGAAATTGGTGTCTGTCCCTATATTTTCATGGTCAAGGAATCCAATCTTGATGTTTTCAGAACAGTAAAAACACAGGGGACCCCCACAATTGAGTTACCATGGCAACCAATGTCCCAAATTTTGCATTTACAACTACTATTCAATACTTAATCATTTGTACCATCAGTACCTGCACAATGGTAAAAAAACACATTCTGGATATTTCCAGATTTGGATCCATCGCGAAAAAGTCATATGACGTTATTGGCGGCCATTTTGTTTCCGCCATTATCAAGAAACATATTTTCTCCAATATCTTCACAATGACTGAACCTATCGGAGTGAAATTGGTGTCTGTCTCCATATTTTCATGGTCAAGCAATCCAATCTTGATGTTTTCAGAACAGTAAAAACACAGGGGACCCCCACAATCGAGTTGCCATGGCAACCAATGTCCCAAATTTTGCATTTACAACTACTATTCAATTCCTAATCATTTGTACCATTAAAGCCTGCACAATGGTAAAAACACATTCTGGATAATTTCAGATTTGGATCCATTGCGAAAAAGTCATATGACGTCATTGGGGCCTTTTTGTTTCCGCCATTATCAAAAAACACATTTTCTCCACTATCTTCTCAATGACTCAACCTATCGGAGCAAAATTGGTGTCTATTTCTATATTTTCAAGGTCAAGGAGTCCAATCATAATGTTTTGAAGACAATAAAATCAAAGTGTACCTGAGAAATATGATGCCATGGCAACCAATGTCCCAAATTTAACATTTACCACTAATATCCATTAGTTGATCGTTTGTATCACTGGTACAATTGTCAAAAACTACATGCAATTGCCAAACACTACCTATTGGATATTTTCATATTGAGAGCCATCGCGAAAAGGTACTATGCCATACTTGGCCGCTATTTTGTTTCCACCATTATCAAAAAGCACATTTTCTTCCATATCTTCACAAGAACTGAACCTTTCAGAGCAAAATTGGTGTCTATCCATATATTTTCATTGTCAAGGAATCAAATCATAAAGTACTGAAAACAATGAAGTCAAAGTGTACCCGACAGTTTCGTTTTGATGGCAACCAATGTCCCAAATTCGACCACTATTACCACTACAGTAACTGTTTGATACTCTGTTGTTCTTTAAACCGCCAATATCAAATTGATGATTGGTTTAACAGTTTGAGAATGCTGCCCTAAAACAAAACGGTGTCAGTATCCAAGTATTACTAAGCACCATTATTAAGTATTGGAATCCCCACATGTTTGTGAAATTTAGTAACATCTGATTTGTGCATACTGTACACAGGTTTTATGACATCTGAAAAAGTTGTGGAATAACTTGTATACACTATTGCAGCCCGGGACTGTATTTTGTCGAAAACGAACACTGGAAACTGCAGTGTGCTACAAACACTACCACGAGTGGCAAAATGGCTGGTAATCATACTGTTTCGAACAATGTGTTCCAGTTCCATAAGCCTAATGCATTGCCATTGCCCATAAATATCAGGAGGGATAGAGGAAACGCTAGTACAACATAGCTGTTGCACAAAAGATAAACATGAAATTAAACACGACAAAGTTACTGAGGGGCTGAAACAAGGAAATTATCTGGTGAAAACGAACCTGTTGCACATAAGAAGTACATCCTGGGCAAGTAAATTTCTTCTGCAATGGGTATTCACCTGAATTGCTGCATGATGTCAAAACACTTCAAGTTGATAGCCGCGTCAGAACGTGCTGATGAACTGGTGGATGAGAGACTCATAGCGAATATGAGTGCATGTGATATAATTGCAACTGGAGCAAAATATCACGAATGATACCAGGGTACATTGTGCAACAGATGCAGTTGTGTTGATAATAACAAAATGGCCGAAAATGTAGATAAATTGTGTGAAGACATAGCATTTGCAGAGTTGGTTCAAACATGGAGGAACCTCGTGCTTTCAAAAATGTTGAAACTTCCAAAATTTGCTACCGAATTTCAAACTTCTATCGCGAAAATTGAAAAATTTGGCAATCTAACGCAATGTAAACTCAGCCCTATCATTGGAGTTCTGGGTTAGCACACGATTTTGTGCATTTTCTCGCTTATGAAGTAGCGTAATTTTTCAAAATCGACAAGTGTGTGTAGAAAACACCCAAATATGTCTGTTAGACCAATCATTAATTGAGTATCAAACAGTAGTGGTAATAGCGGTAAAATTTGGGACATTGATTACCATGGCAACACAATTGTCGGGTACACTTCGAGTTAATGTTTTCAATACATTATGATTGGATTCCTTCGACAATCGACAGGTTCAGTTTTTGTGAAGATATGGAAGAAATGTGTTTATTTTCGATAAAAGCGGAAATAAAATGACCGCCAAGTACGTCACATGTCTTTTTCGCGATGGATCTAAATCTGAAAATATCCAAAATGTAGATTTTAGCATTTGTAGGATGATTTTTTAAATTTTGGAATTCATGTGGTGATTTCAATACTTAATTGTAACGATCACACTCCGGACCGTATAACCCTACAAATATTTGTAGGGTTATAGCAAGATGGCGGAAGGTACGTCGCTTCCACGAAATGTGTGTGTATTTCTGCGCGTTTGTCACCATATTCACATAACCAGTGTTGTGTCGAAGTTCCGTGATGTTAATTGATGTATAATTCGTGGCCGGGTTATGTTTTGAATCTGTAAGAGGTGGGTAATAGGCAGAAGAAAAAATGCGTGTTTATAACTCTAATGATACAGCTTTACGGCAGAGCTATAACCCTAACAATCAGCGCGTATAACCCTACCAATGAAGACTTTCAAAAGAAGAAGAGGTACACAATGATTTTTTTGCGTGTTAAATCTTCTTTTATAGCATGTAAGATTGTGGTTCCAACCAAATTAATAACATGGTGAAACAAAACGATGGCATGTATGTTTTTAGATTTACTCTTTAATATTCGTGGTTATGTTTCATCCCCAACAAGTCGGCTGTTGATGTGGTAATACTCTTGTTCATTTACTAATATTCATTTCGCAATTCTATCAGGAGGTCTGACACCATGTTTTTCAAACACACATGAATTCAACATAAATTTTGTTCTATTCACAAACAATAATATTCCCAAACAATAATAATATCACTACATCTATATGTAGGTATAGCAACAGAAGCAAAAAATTATGCCTCTAATATTGCGTTGTTTGTACATAACTGAGGCGCGTCAGGATTGTACACTTCAGAAGAGATCTGAGAGACATCAATTTTGCACAACTTCTTTTCCCCAAACTCCCAGACCGGCCATGCTCATCTTGTAATTTCAATGGTATAACTTGTATGTGACAATATTTTCATAAATTATCATTCTAATATATTTATGATATCGTATGTTCCTGCTTTGGTGTAAATCATGAGACGAATTAACAAACTTGTCCCATGAAGGCTTCAGTGACTCCACCCCCCCCCCCCCCCCGAAAAGGGCTGCTATAGTTTTCATCGAAAACATGAAAGTACAAATTGTAAATTGGCGTTTGTCTCACAGGTGAAGTATACCAAGTCATACTACGATACCGTTTAGCATCACAAAAATATGAGCAAAAACACTGTACTACTCAAGTGTTCGTTTTTTTGCAGATAAACTGTAGGCTTTAACTGATTCTTAACGGTCACATGTTTCGGCTGGTAGGGTTATATATGTTCACGGCCGTAGTATCGGTAGGGTTATAGGCAACTGTCAAGGAGTACGATCCCGAACTATGTATGTAGGAACCAACAACAACAATAGAATAAAATGATAATGATGTATTTACATGAATGATATAGTACAGGTGAAAATGGAATGGATTACGATTTAAGTTTCTCAAATACTCAAGCAAGTGATACAAGTTCTAATCAATACACCAGTACATTCACATTAATCACCAATTCAATAGTTACAATCGTCAATACAGAGTTCAAATCCGACACAACAATTGTGTCAATACACAATGTAAATTCAGTAATTCAGTAACCACATATCAATTTTCATAGATTTACAATATATATATATCGGAGATTTGAAAACAATACACACACGCACTATACACACACTCACACACACACACAGACGGTGGTCCCAGGCAAAGCGTTATCCCACGAAGCACGTTACAGATCCCACGACGTGCAGTTCCCTAGCAGATCCCACGCAGTGCCAGGAGTGGATTCCATGGAGAAATATCCGGACTCGAAAGACGTGCGTAGACGTAAGGTACCCAGACATCACAGATGTCTCACATCACACCGCATTGGACGCTAGGTAAGGACTTGACATCAGCTCAGCGTCACGTGTACAGATATACGTTAAAACTAGGAATCAAATGGAAACATTATTTAGCTACTGGTATATTATATAACTCAGCATGTGTCCATTTATGCACCAAATGAACAGACGTGTATCTACGTTATGAACAATATACTCACAAGGAACTACAGTATTACTGAATTATAACTAGACCGATATTACAGTTCAGCAACCGGTTTTACCGTGACAGCAATTGTGAAAATAGTAAGATATATAATACGAGAAATATGATGAAAATAAATGATGAAAAATGAGTACTCACGGCCACTGGTCACAGGTCGGACGATATAAACATCAGGCACTCAGTTCACAACAAGAATTTCAACGTAAGTGCGTCTTCAGACTGCACACTTCCAATATAAATACAGCAGCAGCAAATAATACCCACATCTCGACCACACTGGTCGCACAAAATAGATCCAAATTCCACATATATGTCTCAAATTTCTCAATATAATGCGTGTCCAAAATCGACGCAACCTTTCACATATCTTCAAATATAACCAACGTGCCCATGCACGGCAATAATATTCAACGTCTCACAACCAGTCCATAATGCTGCATGCTGCTCCCAATAGTATCTCATCCCCACTAGCTGAATGCCCGAAGTTAGCTACTGGTCCCATTGTTCTTCAGAGGTCTATAACTAACTTATACACCCGCTAGCAGGTATATAACTAACAACAGCAGGTATATAACTAACAACAATAGAGCCAGTAGCTAAGTCAGATATACATTTCGCGCTTCGGTGAATTAGAATATTATGAAACCTCGCGGCTTCGCCGCTCGGTCCATAATATTCTAATTCACCTCGCGCTCAGTGTATATCTATTACTTATATATCAACCGCCTGACCCGCGCCGCGTCAAACATGAGCTAAACAATATCTAAAAATAGCAACAAGAAATGCCACTTTACCGTCGACACAATACCTAAACCAGCTCACATGATCAGCCGTTCTCAGATACGGGACTCATGAGCGACCGCCAATGCTTCACTCAAGCGAGACCACAAACAGCTATACAACAGTACTACAGTGTGGTGCAAAATTATGAGAATGATATGTTCTTAAAATATTATACAAATTGTTACTGTGTGACAACAACAAACGGTAGGGTTATACATGCTCGAATCTGGAGATCGAAAAATCCGCCGAAATAAAACACTTCTCAACAAACAGACACGGCCTCAGACACACCAATATGTGCTTCTTGGAAGGAATAACTCATTTTGTGTCAAAGGTTATTAAATTCCCTCGAAATAGCGTGAAACGAATCGAAGCCACAAACCTTCCGCCATCTTGGTATAACCCTACAGACGTCTGTAGGGTTATACGGTTCGGAGTGTGACGATGGTGCATGATAATACTTGGATAATGACATGATTTTGTCTCTTAATAGCAGCATTTTCAAACTGTTTTCAAATTGATTACCGTGTCAACACAATTGTAGGGTACAACTTTATTCTATTGTTTTCAATACATTCTATTGTTTTCTATACATTATAATTGGATTCATTGACAATGATAATGTAAATATAAGTTTACTCCGATAGGTTCAGTCTTTGGAAAGGTATGGAAGAAAATGTGTGTTTTTTTTAATGGCGGAAACAAAATAGCAGCCAAGTATATGTCACATTACCTAGATATTAGAGAAAATGTGTTTTCTGATAATGGCGGAAACAAAATGGCCGCCAATGACGTCATATGACTTTTTCGCAATTGATCCAAATCTGAAATTATCCAGAATGTGGTTTTTGACCATTGTACAGGCACCAATGGAAGTATTGAATAGTAGTTGTAAATGGGAAAAGACAGGTTCAGTCATTGTGAAGATATGGGAGAAAATGTGTTTTTTTGATAATGGCGGAAACAAAATGGCCGCCAAGAACGTCATGTTCGATGGATCCAAATTCGAAAATATCCAGAATGTTTTTTTACCATTGTGCAGGTACTAATGGTACAGATGATTAAATCTTGAATAGTAGTTGTAAATGCAAAATCTCGGACATTGGTTGCCACGGCAACACGACTGTGGAGGTCCCCTTTGTTTTTATTGTTCTGAAAACAATATGATTGGATTCCTTGACCATGAAAATATAGGGACAGAGACCAATAACACCCCGATAGGTTCAGTCATCGTGAAAATATGGAAGAAAATGTGCATTTTGATAATGGCGGAAACAAAATGGCCGCCAAAGACGTCACATGACTTTTTCGCGATGGTTCTAATTCTGAAAATATTCTGAATGTAGTTTTTTAACAATTTTACAGACACTGGTGTTACAAATGATTAAGTATTGTATAATAGTAGTAAATGCCAAATTTGGGACTTTGTTGCTATGGCAACACGATTGTGGGGGTCCCCTGTGTTTTGACTGTTCTGAAAACATCAAGATTGGATTCCTTGACCATGAAAATATAGGGATAGAGACCAATTCCATTCCGATAGGTTCAGTCATTGTGAAGATATGGAAGAAAATGTGTTTTTTGATGATGGCGGAAACAAAATGGCCGCCAATGACGTCACATGACTTTTTCGCGGTGGCTCCACATCTGAAATTATTCAGTAGGCTGTATTTTACAATTGTGCCAATTTTCATGCTTTTATGACAAAACCCACGATTTCTCAAAAAATGTACCCTAATCGCTTGGACTATATGCACATTTGCAAATTTAGTTTAAACTTTGAGCGATTTGTTCAATTACCTTGTCGAAATATTTCAAAATACATTGTTGTACAGGGGATAGAACGCATGGTGATGTCCTGGCCATCATCGAGGCCATGCGCGATAAGAAAAGTAAAAGTGTAAGTTTGGGACGAACATATTTATTACTTGACGAATATTACCATCTCTTTGAGCGAAGGTGTCAGTTAAATACGGATATCAGTTCAGCACGACCATATCATTGTGCTTCCAGGGAGAAACGCTGAAAAAAAAGCGGCCGGACACACAAGTTAAACTATCATGTGGGTGGCTACACTATTCGTTCCGAAAAAAGAAGTTCGTGCAAGTACGCTCATCTCGCCACAGCAAGGTTGGCGGCGTGTTCGACATCGATTTCGCACCGAACGAAAAATATGAGGATGTGTTGGCGCGTCTGCAAGGACTTTTCTTCCCTCGGGGAAGGTCAACGTATGGGTCTTTGAGGGATATGGACTCTAAACTTGGCGGGAGCAAAGCCTGCCCCATTACCGACGAGGCGAATTTCTCCCCATACAACTTCCAAGCATCCGTTGCCACACAAAAAGCACGGATTTACCTCATGACCACGCCCAAAGTAATATAACATATGGAGACTCATCGAAAAGTTCATATTTCAAATGCAATATTTAGTTTTGTACGGATGTTAACAGTGTGGCTATTAATTTGCAGATCCACGCTTTTCTGGACGAGTCCAGCGATTCCTCTCTACCCGAGATCTCCTTCATAGGACCTCAGGTTAGGTTTCACAAACGAATGTCATATAAATAGACTGTGCGGTGAGTTGAGTATATAATAAATTTATTGTATAACCATTGGTGCTGCCCGTGATGACAACAATCGCAACATTTACCAATCTTGAATAACTTGGTACACGTACCTTTTTAGTACTATTTTTAGTACTAGTATTCCAGTGTGCTTCTCGCGAATTCGCTGCGTTGCCATGGTTTAGCTTATGATTATAAATAATAAAAATTACTGATTGAATCTATGATTTTACCACTAGGCGGCTGAAGTTCACTCTCAGGATGTCTTCGGTACCCAGCTCACACAGGTACGCTCTATAATTATTTAGGTTCATGGACTCGGATCGGTCAGAATCTGAATCCTTTATAAAGCTGGCTAAGCCCGAAATTGTGCGTATTTTTCTCCTGTAAGCCTTTCATCAGTGAAAATAATATCACACCACAGTTACTGTAGCGGATTCAGGACCACTGACCCCTCCCTTCTTTTCCAAAACAAAGAAGAAAAAATATCCCAAGAGCTAAGAAAGGTCACCGGACAATATATATTTTAGATATTAGCTTTTTGTCTGGCGATCTTAAAACCAATGTCATTGATCAATTCAAGGTCATGAGAATATTCACCATATATCATTTCCTATATGTGCGCAATTGATTCCAAAACTGTAAAGTCGATAATAGGCGAGATATTAACCATTTGGCGATCTGACCTTGAAAATGAGGTCAAAGGTCAAATTCAAAGTCACGAGAATATTCTGCATATATCATTTTCTATATGTCGACAATTGATTCCTAAGCTGTAAAGTAATAATCGAGATATTAACAATTTTGCGCTCTGACCCTGAAAATGAGGTCTAAGGTCAAATTCAAAGTCACGAGAATATTCTGCATATATCATTTTCCATATGTCCACAATTGATTCCTAAGCTGTAAAGTCGAATAAGCGAGATATTAGTCATTTTGTGCTCTGACCTTGAAAATGAGATCAGAGGTCAAATTCTAGGTCACAGGAATATTCAGCTTATATCACTTCCTATATGTCCACAATTGATTCCTAATTTCTAATCGCAATATTAAGTAAGATATTAGGC
The DNA here is from genome assembly GCA_949152475.1 of Terebella lapidaria. Lineage (NCBI taxonomy): Eukaryota > Metazoa > Annelida > Polychaeta > Terebellida > Terebellidae > Terebella > Terebella lapidaria. The sequence goes on from OX424556.1 coordinate 33,340,220, forward strand.
AAAATGTGTCCCATTATAGCATAGGAGAATTTAACACGAGACAGTCCCGTTTGGGCTGAGTTTGGGCCAAAATGGCCAACTTCGAGCGAGTCAAGGGTGAGGAGGATATATGAGGAGTGTTATGCATCAAGACAAATAAAAGTTACGAACAGATTTTGAGAAAACGACCGTCAAAGTCCAAAATTGGCCGTTTTTCGTCAAAATGGCCGCCATTAAAAAACATTGTGAAAATAAAAAAACTAAGAAATACCTAAATAAAAAAACTAAAAAATGCCAAAATATTTTTAGGCATTTTTGTGCAAAATTTCAGAAAGATTCGATCGTAAACTTTAAAGACCTAGTAGCATGCCGATGAAAGTGCTTCTAATTTATTTTATTATGAATAGTTTTCGATGATTTCGAACGAATTTTACAAATACAATCAATGGGTTACGTGATATTGAGTCAAATAGGCACTCCTTCCGTAAATTGCCGAAGATTTTGATTACGATTTCAGTGTGGGTCACGTGGTGTGTGACGTCAGTTGAGGCAGACCTGAAAGTACATGTAGCCAGCAAGGTAAACTGCATGTCGTATATTCATTCCCCTGTTGTATTTTTGACAATTCAAGTGAACGGGTGAGATGGCGGAAATAAGGCATTTCTTGTCTTGATTCTTAAAATCAGTACTAGTTCTTCACGCAGAACGGAGGTTTGTTGAACTGCAAGAGGTCCAGTATTTGCTGGTTTTAGCGTGTTGTCTTTTGAATCTCATGCATTTTTTGACATTAGAGCGTTGGGGGCGAAGCCCCCAACCCTCTACATGTCTATGTGCTGACTTTTTCGTGGAGGTTTCATGCCAAACTATCGACGCCCGTTTGGGGGCGTAAACGTTTGCATACCTACTTCAAATGAGGATTTTCTTCGTCCTTGACATAAAATGTCTCGATTTGATGGCAAGCTTTGAATATTCTGCAGATATATAATGCATAAATCGATGTGTTATGTTTGAGAAAATTACGCAAAATGCTCAGCTCGTCTGAAAAAACGTTAAAATGGCGGAGCCGATGGAAATTCACGTTCCCAGAATGCAAAGCAAATTTTACCGCAATGACGCGTATTTTGGAAAGTACAATTTTCCGTGCAGCATTTCGTGCATGCATGTACATGGAACATTGCTTGTGCCCTTCTTTAGCGTAATGAAGGAAACACAGAGATTCGTTTGCGATACCACGACTACGTTTACCGTAATTTGACGTATTTTATCACATGGCAAGGTGTTCCATGTTGGGTTGCGAAACCTTTTTATTCTAAACCGGTCTTTCAATTTTCCCAGTATGCATGTGTTAGCTATATCATGATATCAGATGCAGATATTCCTCATAGTTTCCAATATTCTAAGGATATTTTATTGAGGTTGAATATCATTTTATCAGGTGTATCTGTTTCATTGAGTTCAAAATAAATGTTTATAGGAATATGATTGAAGTAGACCTATGTGTTTCATCATAATATACGGGACGGAATGAATTGGAATCATGTGGGGGAGGATATGGTCCATCATTATTTTTTGCGGGGCGGGGGGGGAGGGGGAATGTGGGGGGGGGGGGGGGTAACGTTATGTAAGATACATTCAGCTTTCGTGGTTCTGGTGATATGCTCGAGCTCTAATGTCGTCTCCCGCAGTTAGCTGCATTTTCTTGTTAGTGGTTTTCCATCTTTGAGCTGACCGCCCAAATTACGTATTTCACGTAAGGCCAGCCATCAAAGCACATTCTGCCTCAACTGACGTCACGATTACGGAAACTGCCGAAGCTATTTTTTCATCGGCATGAGAAGGCGAATGTAATACTGGCTCAAAATACTCGATTACATGTCGCTGTTATTCACTACCAATTAACGCCAACATCTTTTTTATCACGGAATGTCCACAATGTCTTTATCTGAACAGGAATAAAACCCTACAATGGTACCTTGCTACTATGACTTTAAAGATAAAAATGTAGACGGACGACTGACGCAACGCCACGGCAAAAGGTTTTCGGACCAAAGGTCGGTAACCTACAAAACAGAAAGGGAGAAAACAGAAGCAGATAGATGTACTCAAAATAAATAGCTGATTTCAGCTTGTTGACAATTTGCGTAATATATAGACCAATTTTATTATCGTATATTGATGATTTTCAAAGCATATATGGCCCACAACCTATATTTAAAAATTGAAGCATGGAGATCAAAGGATAAAGACGCTAACACCATGATAAGAATAATATTGATAAGCGATCAATTTCGAACGGGCGGTGTTGATTTCGAACGGTTGTTTTTCATAGGCGATCAATTTCGAACGTTCAAAAAATATTTTATTCATCCTGTATAATGTTTTCTATGGGTTCCTATCGGCGTCATCATGGCCAATTTTTGGTGCTACCACTGTAAGATTCCTTATGATGCCATAGAACACGCGGAAATGAGAATTAGCATAATTGTGCAAAGATAATAAAGGCTATAAGCCTTGCACTACAAATGTATGGCAAAGGATATGCCAAGCGATGTTTGCACGGTTGAAGAGGGTTGACTGATATTCAGACAAAAGACTTAAGACACAGGAAGCCCGTATTGGATTTGGGCGCTAATGACTTGGACAGAAAGTCTAAGCCCGACCCAAAATCTGTGGCCCGTAGCATTGGTAATTTCGCCCGGGAATTAAAGCGATTATCTGGAGCTCGTATTGTGTACATTGTACAATCCTATCACAGACAGAAACCTCGGCGGCGCAATTACGAGGACGTTCTGACAGTTTTCAACGACGAATTGAAGAACTTCTGTCGCGGCTTTCCCAGAGATCTCCAGTTCTGGCCTCATAAAAACTTGCACAGAGACTGGAAGTTATATTTAACCGACGATGGAGTTCATCTAAACACAGACGGCCTCAGGCGCTACTCGCGGTCAATAAGAGGCGCTGTTCTCTGTGCCGGGCGTCGGGTATCCACGCACGGCTCGGCTGCGGGTCAAAGTTCATCTGTCAATCCTGACAGCCTTGCAGGCCCGTGATCTACTCTGTGCGGCCTATATACAAGTACGGTATTGCATTATGATGGCTAATTTATAAAATATGTATTACATGATGGCCATAATGTCGTACTATGTCACTCATTTTTAGATTTTATCAATACAAATATATTCGCATGCACATGTTGTGTATGTACTTATAGGTCGGATATTACATGCCCGTTTATACTGTACTAGATATCCCATGTAGCTATATGTTAGCATGCCGTCTGTGATGTGTTTCCACACTCACTGTATACATGCTATTCATCCATTATTTCATACTAAGTCGAGTTTACACCAGTTGTGTTTATGACTAGTTATGACTTGCTACTATGGTGTACAGGTGCATGTAGGGTTCCGATCATATAAATATGATATGATATATATATATATATATTTATATATATCATCTGTGGTTCAGTGTGTTAAACTTCTCATACCCTACATTTCTGACTATATGGGATACAACCGCTATTATTAATATTCTATTACTCGTTTTAGTAATATTTTATGAGAAGTTGTTTTACTTCAACACAGATTAGTTGCGTTCTTTCCTGTTATTTTGACAGGATGCCGAAGGTGAAACCCACGAAGCGTCGAGTGTCTCCCAGGGCTGGACGACCGAGTAGAAGTCGGGTAGAGTCCCTCAGTATGGATCTACCACATGATGCGACACAGGGTGTTGCCAATGCGGCACAGGGTGTCGCTAACTCGACTCAGGGTGACTCTACACGGGGGGTCCATAACGCGACACAGGGTGTCGTCAATGTGACCAATGCAACACCCGATGCTGCCCTGATCGCCGCCATTACGACACAAGTGGTCGAGCAACTCCGAGCTTCAGCCACTACAATAATACCATCTACATCGTCTGCTTCCGCTTCTCGTGTGACACCACCAACGCAGGTGCCTGACGCGCACTCATCTTCCTCGGAGGACGAATTGTCCATGGATGGTCACCAGGATCTGCCACCGGCCAACGCTGTAGTTGGCGCAATTAATGAAATCCTGGAGGGTGAGTCAAAACAGAGTCAATCTACCGAGCCCAGCTTCACCTCCGCCAGTAATCCTCTAGGTTCTGCATGCCCACTTAAAATAAAAAAGGCTATTTGGGCGGGAGAGTTTGTAGAGCTCAATACCCTCCTCAGGGATCATCCGGACCAGCAAATGTCCTTCACACTAACGCAAAAGAATGGAAAACCATCCATTGCTGTGAATTCAGCAGCCTCCTCCTCCAAGCAGCTGGAGGACATACAGGAGTGGACCAACGCTATTCTAGTCCTGGGGGCCATCTACACTGAAAGGTTTCCAGAGCAAGGTCCAGCTTTTTTCAAGTACATTCGTACCGTACGGGATCTCCACGAAAAGTCACAGGGCGCAGCATGGAAGTATTAAGATACTCAGTTTCGTAAGCTGAAACCAAAAATGGGCTGGTCCTGGGATTATATCAATTGGGAGCTCTACTTTGCAGCGTTGACCTTGCCGGCCTCATCCACTATCGGCCGCCACCATCAACAACGAAAACGTGCCGACAATAGCAGTCAGTCCTTTCGAGTCCCTAGGGGTTTCTGTTTCCTGTTCCACAACAAAAACAGTTGCCTCGACAAAAACTGTCAATATAAGCACCTCTGCTTCTTGTGCAAGAAATCCAGTCACTCGGCCAGAAAGTGCAATACCCGTCAATCTGGACAGACCTCGGGTGACAACTCCAATAAAAACTAAACAGTTAGCCTTTATTCTTCGAGGCTATGATCGGGATGAAACCACTTTTCTAGTAAATGGTTTCACGCATGGATTCCGAATTCCTTCAAATCCCACCCAGGGTCCAGTCCAGTCGGAGAATCATCGTTCGTCACAAGTTCACTCTAAAGAAATTGACCAGTACATACAGAAGGAACTTTCATTATCCAGAATACAAGGACCTTATTCATCTCCTCCTTATGAAAAATTGTTTGTTTCACCCATAGGTGTCGTTCCCAAGAAGGAACCGGGAAAATTTAGACTTATCCATGACTTAAGTTACCCACGGGATATTTCTGTTAACGACTCTATAGCTAGAGAGGATGCTGCTGTACAATATGAAACTCTGGACCATGTTATAGACTTGGTTTTGAATGCTGGTTCAGGCTGTTTTATTGCTAAGACTGATGTGGAATCGGCTCTTCGTATAATACCTATCCACCCTTCATGTTATAACCTACTGGGTTTCAAATGGAACGATTTATTTTATGTGGACAAATGCTTGCCCATGGGCTGTCGTGCATCATGTCAGCTGTTCGAGCGCTTCAGCTCGGCCATACAGTGGTCACTGATTCATAACTATTCAGTCCGTTCCATGTCACATATATTGGATGACTTTATTTTCATAGCGTCTGATCGACGGACATGCAGATCATACTTGGATAAATTCATGGTGGTTGCTAACATGATTGGCCTGCCCATCAAGGAGGAAAAAACAGTTCTCCCTACCACTGTGGCTATAGTCCATGGCATTGAAGTTGATACAATACGAATGGAAGCCAGGCTCCCTACTGACAAACTGGTTAAAATCAGGGAGCTTCTTCGTCTCCTTCGCAAGTCTAAGAAAACTACCCTTCGACAATTACAATCTGTTATTGGCCTTCTCAATTTTGCCTGTCGTGTTATTACGCCAGGTCGGGCCTTCTTGAGGAGACTAATTGCACTTACAAAAGGAGTGACCCAGCCCAATCACCACATACGACTTAACTATGAAGCGCGCGCTGATCTGGAGGCTTGGTTTGTGTTTCTATCAGAGCACAATGGTAAAACCCTCCTTCTCCAGAGGCGATGGCAGAATTCTTCAAAACTGTCTTTCTACACAGATTCTGCTGGATCTCTGGGCTTTTCGGCAGTGTTTGGATCCAACTGGTTCAACGGCAGGTGGCCGGAAGAATGGAAAACGCTATCGATTGCCTTCTTGGAACTGTTTCCCATTGTTACAGCCTTAGAACTATGGGCTTATGACCTCAATAACAAGTGTATAATTTTCTACACTGATAACAGCTCTATCGTGGATGTTATTGCAAAGCAATCTTCTAAAGACTCCGACATTATGTACTTAGTCCGTAGGCTGGTCATCACTTGTTTGAAGCATAATATTATGTTCTCTGCGACACATATCCCAGGCAAAACTAACGTTATTTGTGATCTACTTTCTCGATTGCAGGTCCAACGTGCCAAAGAGCTAGCTCCGTGGCTGAACAACCAGCCCGTGGTCCTGCCATCACATCTACTACCTCAAAATATTCAATTACGCAGCTCCTCGTTGCGTCGCTTGCCCCAAGTTCTCGGAAATCCTACGCCAGAGCCATCAAATCCGTCTACACGTACTTGAAGTCGATTTCATCATTTCCACTGTTCCCGACTTCTTCACTCCAGATGATGGAGTACATATCCCATGCGGTATCATCTGGACTAGCTTCATCTACAGTGACTTCCCAGCTGTCAGCGGTTTCATTTCTGCATAAACTATCCAATCAACCGGACCCAACTCAATCATTCATCATCAAGAAGTTGTTAATTGGGGCACAACACCTACATCCCTCAAAGGATGTGCGCATGCCATTGCAATTGGATTCTCTGCATGGTCTGGTTCGGTCTTTGCCGCACACGACATCATCGACTCAGCATGCAGTTCTCCTGAAGGCTATGTATCTATTGGCCTATGCAGCCTTCCTCCGAGTCGGTGAATTTACCGTTTCTCCAGGTCAGAGCCATACAATTCAGTTATCGGACATAAAATTCAGGGCCAAATCCAATCGCTGTGTCGCGGTCCATGTCACCATTCGCACTTTCAAACATAGTACTCCAGCACGCCCGATCACCCTCCGGATCACAACCCAGGAGTCGGAGATGTGTCCAGTACAATCACTTCGTACTTACCTCAGGAATCGAGGCAAAACCCCAGGGCCCCTATTTCTATTCCCAGACGGCTCCCCTGTACGAAGAAGCTACTTCATGTCTCAGTTTCGGTCATCACTCGCCTGGGTTGGACTTGATCCTCGGGTATACAAAGGTCATTCGTTTCGAATTGGCGCTGCCACAACGGCAGCTCTCCGTGGTGCTTCAGAATCCCAGATCGAAGCCATGGGCAGATGGAGATCGAAGGCGTACAAACGTTATATCCGAATACCGATGATCAATGCATGAAATCTGGTCTTTCCCAACAGGGTTGGATAAATCTTCTGGTATGGTCAGTGGTTTCAGGTGGGAGGGTCTGTCGACGGTGGCCTTTCCCCCCACCTTTGTACTAGTTAGTAGTCATGTATATATCTTGTATTACTTGTCTCCAGTATTGTTATGGTTGAGATAACCATTATCATGTTATACATATTTTATCATATTCCAGATTTATCATATCCGTTCTTATTCATGTCATTGATATCTGTGTTTCGTCAATTTAATAAATTGACCTTTATCATCATATTATCTTCTGTTTCTGTATTCAGCTGTCATCAATGTTAGAAACACTACTGCTCACATAAAGGAAACTTATTGCCCAACTATAAGTAATTTTATGGGAGAGTAATTTTCCCGCTGTGCACATTATTTCGATGTGGTGTGTATGTACCTCCTGTATCATTATATCAATAACGATTCGCGACGGTCCAATGCGGTGTGTGTATCCAGCCTCGTTTTGATTTCCTTTGTTCTTCAATCAGTGTTCCGCCATCAAGTTGTGTCTATCGTCATTGTTTACCGGTTCAATATCGTCGATAACTTGTCATATGTAACATTTTCCCACCTACCAGCCCCCATTCACCACCGTTTGTAATTACCATGTGTATTATTAGGTTTCCTATTATTAATCCATTCATATATTTTGTATCACATGTTTTCAGTATTCTCGCGTACCTTTGTACTAGTTAGTAGTCATGTATATATCTTGGGCCTTTCCCCCCACCTTTGTACTAGTTAGTAGTCATGTATATATCTTGTATTACTTGTCTCCAGTATTGTTATGGTTGAGATAACCATTATCATGTTATACATATTTTATCATATTCCAGATTTATCATATCCGTTCTTATTCATGTCATTGATATCTGTGTTTCGTCAATTTAATAAATTGACCTTTATCATCATATTATCTTCTGTTTCTGTATTCAGCTGTCATCAATGTTAGAAACACTACTGCTCACATAAATTGATATTATTTACTGACTTACAATACTGGCAAAAGCGTGCATCTTGTTTTGTTTTCTTGTGCCTGTTCTTCTCTATACCAAATTTATGATTTGAACACCGAAATCTGGCCACATATACTATGTGTTTCCAATATACAAATTAATGAACAAATACTTTTCTAGAGTCAGTTCTGCTTTGTAATTTCGGTAGTAGTTTAACTTTGAATTTACAGACAATTTTGAATACCAATTTTGTTGTGCAAAATCTGCTACCCTCTGCCGAAATGTATTCACAAATAGTTCTGTATTCCCTACCCCCTGAAAATACCACACATCCCCAAACCCGTGAGAACACAACATCATGCGAACATCAGTTACCCAGTTTTTACATCCGTTTTCGTCGTAAACTTTCAATATATTATACATTGCATTTTTTTTATTGTTTTCAAATCTCAATTTTGGACAATACTGAGCCAGAATTCGATCCATTTCACATTGTATATGTAAACCGATTATGCGTTTTCCAGACATATTTTATACCCACCCGTACTACTAGACTAATCACCTGATGTACATGCATTAAGGAGAGGAGAGGGGGAAGGGGAGGTGGCTAGATGTTCAACATATATGCATTCAATCAATTTTACAGTGTCATGTACAGTGTATGTATATCCTTTCAATGCAAAGCACCAAATATAATTTTGGCTTTTATTGTCATAGGCTTATCCGAGAGATAAAAAGTAATGAAAGTAATAATGACTAACCTACTAATATTTGTAACCCCCAACCCCCCACCCCCACCCAAGAAACAGAAACCAAAAGAAATCACAACACATACACAATTTTCACGGTGAAATAGTTCAGCAGAGCTATCAACAAACCGTTCGAAATTACTCGCACGACCGTTCGAAATTATCCGCCTGTCATTTATGAGCGTTCGAAATTGACCACATTTAAATTTTCTATTCTACTTGATTCGGGCTCGTTTTGAGGAATATGCATCAATCAAACAGCATAACGTGATTCACTTTATCTATGTCTAGGTACGCGTTCAATTTAAATGACTCATCAAACGTTTGCACACACTAATAACGATATTACATATTAATGACATGTATACTGCGTCTCGCCATTCAAAAATAAATAATAAATAATCATAAAAACTCCCGATGTGCTTCAAAGGCATTCCACAGGTCAGTAAAGTTTCACCGAGCTGGTAAATATAAATATTTGTGACATAAACTTCAGACAAATATACTTTTCACCTACCTTAATGTGTGGGCCTTTTTTTTTTTTTTTTTTTTTTACTATATGTACACATATGTACACTTGCAATTATTCAACATATAATCAGAATTACGACATTACGACACAACTATACATGAACAGCAACTTCTCATCACAGAGACGACACATAAACTACAGCCTCTCGACACACAAATACGTATGAACCTCGATATCTCAACAAGTACATATGAAACAGCAGTATCTCAACAACAAAAACTACATGAACATCATAATCCCATCACACGAAAATATATATGAAACAGCAACAGCAACATCCCAACACAGAAACTACATATAAACTGCAATATGCCAACACAGAAACTACATATGAACAGCAACCTCTGAACATGAAGACTTCACATAGAACGGAAAAGATTCAACACACAAGACACATATTAGCCACAATATTTCAACACAAAATTTACACATTAACTGCGACATGTCCACACATTAAGTACACATGAATACCATCCTCTCAATACAAATATACACCAAAATTACACCATGTCCACACAATAACGAACACCATCCTCTGAACACAAATATACACATAAATTGCGACATGTCCACACAATAGGTACACATAAACACCATCCTCTCAATACAAATATACACATAAACTGCAACATGTCCAAACAATAGGTACACATAAACACCATCCTTTAAATACAAACATACACATAAACTACAACATGTCCATACAATAAGAACACATAAACATAAACACCATCCTCTAAACACAAATATACACATGAATTGCGACATGTCCCCATGTCCACACAATAGTTGGGGTGCACCAAGCTGTCGGTCGTTGAAAACTAACGTCCACTGGACGTAAAATCTGCGACTCCTACTGAGCAGTCGAAGATGGGTCGTACATCTTTTGGATTCGTGTACCATACAATATAAGTGCAGTAATATATTTCTTATCTGCGCAGTATGTTCACATAACACTCTGATAGCGTTGGGAACGAGCTGTTATCAAAATTTTAACGATTATCAGTAAGCTATTTTTATGCTAACGACTGCTCTATTATGATGGTTGCTTGAACACGCGAAGAAAATTCAAATTATGAAACTGTACTTATCATCTGTTTTATATTTACTGTAAATAGCCATATTTTTTTCTAAATACTTAGATATATCTATACACTTTGTACATGACAGATTATATTAAGGGAAGATAACAATGCTCATTATGTACCAAAAGGCATGTTATGGTTGGGCCTTTGCAATTATATGCATAATGTGGTACAACAAATAGTAAAATATTGGAATCGCACAGGGTAAAATGTACATTCATTGTCAACAGATTTATTTTAGGCTTCAATAAGTTTATGTTTGCAGCTGCAGTGCATACAAGAGTTGTTACAGTAAATGTTCGTAAAATTCGATGTCCACACAATACCTTTCCAGAATCATACTTTACGTTTAATCCCTACATCAGCCCTCCACATACTATGCATTTAACGGTTAAAACTGATAACCTTGACACTGATAAGCTCGAGCCGATCCGTCGGTAGGCACGCCGACGCGTCGGACCAACGACCAATTTGCGACTTCTTGGTGCACACCACACGGGCGGTGATTCCACGACGGACGTTTCTACGACGGACGTAGGTTCCACCGACACTTCACCGACGATTGTTTTACGACGGTTTGGTGCACTAGGCCCCTGGCTTCTGGGGCGCTTTATCCCGTCGTATTATGTTAGACGCCCTCACTTTTTCCAATTTCTGGATCCGCCCTTGAATATCAGTGTAAGGGTCCCATATCATGGCGCGCAAAATAGTGGACGAAACAAAGAAATACAGCATACATGTATGTGTGAAGAATTGAATGGACGGGGATTTAACCTGGTAATGTTATCATTTTATGCGTAATAAACTGTAGAGTGTGAACCTACATAAATGTGCATGTATATATGTATGCTGTACGGGGATAACATATTACACTTTATGCAGGTAACAAGACCGGCGGATACAAGCACACCTCTGCAGAGTACCTCCGACATGGTAAACAATCGTATTGCTTTCTTCATGAAGGTCAATGCCAATGTCAAGTATCATTTTCACCCTTGTTTCCTGTAAAGTGAACAAGTTCTCAAACTTGAAGTTTTACATGGAATTAGCAGGAAAATAATTCAATTGACTAATTACAACACTAACCCCAGATTATTTCATACATCTCATGTTATATGTGAACAGATGCCTGTACAGATCGGTACAATGGAATAATACTAGTACACATGCTTTTCAGCAGCTTGCCGAAGTCTTCGACCGCACAACAGCTTCCTACGATCCTATGACTCAAACACAAGTAATAATAGTACGCCACGCATATAAAATCCCAGGAGGCAACGCCACTAAAAATGCTTTATGGACTAGAAATTCATTATTTAAAAGTTTGAATATTGAATAACCTCAACGTGAAAAACCCCACCCCCTCCCCCCACCCCAGGTGTCGTTGGCTCAATCCATTGGAAAGCCGTCACCAGCCACTACTTCAACATCGGTAATATATTATAAGCAACGACATTGTGACTTTCTCGATTAGCACCTCTACTATCACAACAGAACAAAAATTTGTTCAAATCTATGAAGATGATACGGTATATTAAAATCCGAAAACTGTTAATGTTTTTTTAGAATATCTATATCGACTCTCAGATAAACATATATGTTTCACTTACTTGAGACCATCTAACTAGTGAACCTAAGTGATAGCCGTTGCCATGAATATGTTCCCCACTTCAGCAGGACCAGAACGCTAGGGGAGTGGGGAATGCACAGGCGCCCGCAAACTTCCCCGGGATTTCGGTAAGTTGTGTTGTCAGACAAGCACTAGGCATACAGCTTATAAGGTAATAAGATTTTAAATCACACATTATACAGTTCAGTGTAAAAATGACTCTAGGTCGAGTGCTGATACTTCACTTTAGTCATACGCCTTGGTGCTGACAACTTACTATCTGAGAAAGTAGCCCTTCCGAAGACTTTATAGGTGACAACTTAGGGAGGTATTGGGTTCCTTAAACGGCCACTTTCATGATAGTGACTCTGATTTCGCTAACTGCTTTACGCCGATATTTGCTGATATTTTTGCGACGCTACACGATATCATATTATAACTTAGCAGGCTTCACCAGGGGGCCATACAGCATTTTTCTTAATTGCAGACTCCTATCGCGAAAGTGGAGACGTTGGCAATCTACCCCAATGCTAAATTTCAGCCCAAAACGGGATCTCAGAAACCTGTACATATTTCGGTATTTAGTCGTGTTAACATCCACCAAGATTCGTATTTATGTATTTATAAATACGAAGATTCGTATATAAGTATTTATGTAATTGTGGACAATACTACACTTTGGCAGTGTACTATACACAAACAAGTCGAGTTCGAATGGTTACACCGTTACAAAAGCGAGTAAATAAAAACATAGGCCCGAAGGACCTGTAGCTTACCGGCTAGCCAACGGGTGATCGGACCGATGGTCTGATAACTTCAAGGTTACAAGTATATTCAGCATATATCATTTCCTATATGTCCACAATTGATTCCTAAGCTGTACAGTTGACAACAAGTGAGATATGCGCCATTTCCTGCTCTGACCTTGAAAATGAGGTCAAAGGTAATATCCAAGGTCACGAGAATATTCAGTATATGTTATTTCTTATATGTCCACAAATGATTCCCAAGCTGAAAAGTAAATAATAAGCGAGATATTAGCCATTTTTGCTCTGACCTTGAAAATGAGGTGAAAGGTCAAATTCAAGGTCACCAGAATATTCGGCATACCTGGTATATCATTTCCTATATGTCCACATTTGATTTCTAAGCTGTAAAGTCGATAATAAACGAGATAATAGCCATTTAGTGCTTTGACCTTGAAAATTAGGTCAAAGGTCATATTCAAGGTCATGAGAATATTCAGCATATCATTTCTTATATGTCCACAATTGATTCCCAAGCTGTAAAGTGAATAATAAGCGAGATATTAGCGATTTTGTGCTCTGACCTTGAAAATGAGGTCAAAGGTCAAATTCAAGGTCATCAGAATATTCGGCATATATCATTTCCTATATGGTCACAATAGATTTCTAAACTGTAAAGTCGATAATAAGCGAGATATTAGCCATTTTGTGCTCTGACCTTGAAAAAGATGTCAAAGATCAAATTTAAGGTCATAAGAATATTCAGCATATATCACTTCTTATATGTCCACAATTGGTTCCTAAGCTGTAAAGTCAATAATAAGCGAGATATTGGTCATTTTGTGCTCTGACCTTTGAAAATGAGGTTAAAGGTCAAATTCAAGGTCACGAGAATATTCAGCATATATCATTTCCTATATATCCACAATTGATTCCAAGTCTCAAATCTGAATATTAAGTGAGATATCAAGAATATTGTGGCCCATTATAAAGCATAGGAGAATTAAACATGGGCAAGTCCTATTTGGGCCCCGTAAAAAAACATCAAAATAGCCGCCACACGCAGACCGGCGATTCAAGAGCATCGAAAATTATACACATTATGAGGATACATGAGGGGAACATTTTGAAACTAAAATCTCAAAACTGATCAGACGGTTTTTAAGAAAATAATTTTTAAAGTTGAAAACATGCAAAAACGGCCATATTCGGAATAAAAATTGCCGCCAAAACTGCATAATAGATTCAATAATAAAAAAACGAAAAAGAACGTCTGGGGGTATGGACCCAATACATATACACACAAGTTTGTGGACAAATTCATCAGCCCGAAAAAAAAGATAAAAAATGTTAACAGATGATGTTGTGGAGGACGACGACGACGACGACGGACGACGGACGAAAAACCACGACAATAGCTTATCGGCCCTTATGGGCCGGTATGCTGAAAATGGGACACCCTGTATATCAATAATAGGGCTAAATTTAAGATTGGGGTAGATTTTTCTTGATACTGGACAGTGAAAGAGTAGATTACCAACTTTTAAAAAAACGTCGCAAAAACGGTGTTAACGAGTTAGAAACATTAGAGTATAGTTCGTTAGCTGTCCATGACACGTTGGTGAAATTTGACGTCAACGTGGATACTAGTTTCTCCATGGGTTTTACGTGACGGGCAGCATCCAATTGAGATGGAATTGGAATATTATGCACGTTTCCAATTTCCCAACGCTCAGTGTATGCTCTTATTGATACGATCGACTTATCATACGGGATGGGATATATGTTGCAGGGAACAACAAACTCGGACGACAGGATTTGATGATAGTGGTTTATTCACATATGATGAAGCTATCGAAGGAAACCCTGAAACGAGTATGAGTTAATATATACAGAATATTGAGTGTAATGATATGACATATTAGGATCGGATCGGATGGTCAGAGGTACAGAAGCACGGCAGTAGTTGGCTGGGAGCAGAGCTAGGTAACGCTTACTGGACCGCTTTTTCCCAACCTGGTAACAATTTTGGCAATACCGTCACTTAGCCCCATTGGTATGGTAGAGAGTAGACTAGTAAGTACTGATAGAAAAAATTGGTGGGTGTGGAAGTTTTATCATAGAAAAATAGATGAGTTGAAGTGTTACTGTATAAAAATAATGTATAATTCATAGTAGTCGTATACGTTGACATACATAAACTCATCACAATATTTTTTGCAATTATGCAGAGCCAGAACCTTGTGCCACCACAGAGCACGACGGCGAGCGTTCTGCCGGTAAGACGGAATAGAAGCGTGGTATTAGATGCCTAATTAAACAATGAGAATATATTTGGAACAAAACATATTCGTATACGATTCAATAAATCGTATGACTGTCACCATGATATAATACGTGATCTGGATAACTCATTTTTTAATTTTTATAGTTTTCACCCGATATCTCATATGGTTATAAAGATACGGTTACCGTGGGAATTATGTGTGTTTTTTTACCGACCGAATTTCACTTTAGTGAGTTACAATTGTAAAAACGGGTTGACTCGAACCCCCTTCTGCATGCTGGGCGACTGCTCTACCAGTTGAGCTCCCGAGGAGCACCCAAATTTCCTCCATCTATGTGAATTGTATATAATGTCATCATGCTCCATCACATTTTAATGCTATAGGAGTATTTGTGACATCGGAAGAGTACATCAATTAATTTAATGAGACTAATGAACTTCTATTATCAACCATTTATATACTATGATGACAATCTGTGCTTAACGTAGTCCGCTACAAACAGGGGTGTAATGAAAAGTCAAAATTTAAAAATTATATCTTGAATAGTATCTCTTCAAAATAACATATTTTATAGAGTAACTGATCAGCATTCTAATACTGAAAAAATAGGGGGTCACCGTGCTGGTTTCTTCGATATATTCTATCAAAAATCACAAACATTTACTAAAATGACTTATTTTATGGTATTTTTACACATTTTTTTGCCCATATTCACATCTTGCATCTTGCTTTCCAAGAGAACGGATACGGTGACCCCCTATTTTCTTTTCAGTTTTAGGATGCTGATCAGTTACTTTCTAAAATATTTGAAGCTCTAGATTTTGTTAATACAATACATTACAGTCATAGATTTTGTTAATACAGTCATTTATTTTTGAAAAACTCTTTGACCTCCACCCATCACTGCTTGGAGCGGACTACTTTAAGTCTAAACTTAGTTTGGCATGGCTTCTAATTTGTGCTCATTCAACAGAATTGGTTGCCAAGGTCACTTACTTGAGATGAGTCCTAGGGGCTCAAACATGACGAATATTAAATAAGTTCCACAAAAGTGGTAATAATGTGCATGAGAACCTTCTTTTAAAATCAATTTAACAACTTTTAACTTAATTTTGTACTTGTGTATGTGTTCTTGGGTTCCATCAGGCTTCATGTGAAACTACTATCCGAATAGCTAATGACCTCCAAAATCTCAAAATTGACAGAAATTGATGACATCTCGTGACGTTCACGTTTTCTATCCAACAAAACATGATAATTTGACATTCATTTTGACTTGAGATTCTGGAGACACGTTAATAAATAGAAACATAAACCTTCTAACTTTCGTACTCATTTCCTCGTTTATTATTGCAGGCAAGTGGTGACTGTTTCCCATCATCTGGCACCCCCACAGTGAGTACCACTTAAAAGTACTTGCACGTTTTCATTAGCAGTACATACATACATATATGTCCCGACACCATATCTCCATGAGCAATATCTGGTTGTGCGCTTGTCAATTTCAGAAATATTGAATGTGTGAGACGTAAATGTTAATATTCACACAAAGCTGCGTGATTTCAGATTTCGTTTCGAGTTGATCCTAGGCTGTGCACTATATGTTACGAGATGTCGAAACAGAGTGTGGTTGTCCCTTGCGGCCACACCTTCTGCACAAGATGTGCAGTTCAGATGGAGTCGACAACAAAATCGTGCCCGATATGTCGCACAGTGATTGACAAAGTGTGCAATTTCTATGCATAATTTGATATACACACATGACTTTTTGTAATGGTTTGATATGGTGTTCTGCTTGTCAGTGGGTTACATTTGTGTGTAATGAGAGTTCTCTGTAATTTTTATCGTGTAAAATGTAAAAGGTTTTGTCATGTAAAATGTAAAAGGTTATACATGTATGCAAGTTGCATGATGCAACGGAGTAGCGATAGACTTTGAAAATATGTGCATTGGTGGTTTTGTGTTCTGCTTGTCAGTGGGTTACATTTGTGTGTAATGACAGTTCTCTGTAATTTTTATCATGTAGAATGTAAAAGGTTCTATCATGTAAAATGTAAAAGGTTATACATGTATGCAAGTTGCATGATGCAACGGAGTTGCGATAGACTTTGAAAATATGTGCATTTGTGGTTTTGTGTTCTGCTTGCCAGTGGTTTACATTTGTGTGTAATGACAGTTCTCTGTAATTCTTATCATGTAAAATGTAAAAGGTTTTATCATGTAAATTGTAAAAGGTTATACATTTATGCAAGTTACATGATGCAACGGAGTTGCGATAGACTTTGAAAATATGTGCATTGGTGGTTTTGTGTTCTGCTTGTCAGTGGGTTACATTTGTGTGTAATGACAGTTCTCTGTAATTTTTATCATGTAAAATGTAAAAGGTTTTATCATGTAAAATGTAAAAGGTTATACATTTATGCAAGTTACATGATGCAACGGAGTAGCGATAGACTTTGAAAATTTGTGCATTGGTGGTTTTGTGTTCTGCTTGTCAGTGGATTACATTTGTGTGTATTGACAGTTCTATGTAATTCTTTTTTTTATTACAAAATCTTCAATATGGCGAAGTTTTGTTTCAACGGAAGCAATTTTTGCAAAATATTTACATTTTGTCAATTGAACCCATCAAAATTCGTTATATGTACATTGCATTGCATGTCGTTGAGCATTGTTTTTCAAAGAATGTTTCTTTTCATTTTAGCATGTAAAATTTATAGGTTAATATACGTGCAAGTTGCTTGATGCAACCGAGTTGCGACAGACTTAGCATACGCATTATGTGTACTGGTTGTTCTGTGCCAGTGTTTTACATTTGTGTGTAATGTAATAAAATTAACTTTGTACATAAACATTTAGCTTTTGTCTTGTGCCATGCTGAAATATGTCAGTTAAAAATTAAATATTTGGGTTAAATTAAAGTTACAGTTCATGAGTGGATAACCGGTAACTGTCTACCATGGTTCATCAGAGTTGCTCCCCCCCCCCCCCCCCAAAAAAAAAGCACAGAGATTTTTAAAAAAACGCAAACACTTTGGCTTTCATACTGATAAGTATTGCATCGTATCACATCTAATAGATTCTTTGGTATGTAAAGTCGAACATAGCGATAATTCTTCATAGATACTCCTGATATTATCAACGACGTTGCTAGGGACCTTCACTTGTAACTGAAAATGGACTAGTTCACAGAAATTCCCGAGACTGGTCTCACTAACGGCGATAAACAACTTGGCAAACTGCGGTTGTTTTGCATTGTTTGAAGAAATTGATACTAGTTATTGCACGAACGTTCATACTCCTGCTAATATATTAATATCAGGGCGTGAAACCGTATCTTCTGACTGTGAATTACATGAAGCACTGATATTTCCGTAAAACCACCACGGGCATGGGAAGTTTGGGAACCCATCTCAAAACCACCAGTGTTTGTTGAATGTGGAGGGACCGGTTACTGTTTCAGTGTTGCATGGGACCACCACATCGGTCAGATAAATTCGTCAGTGGAGAGTAATGATGAACATAACCACAGAAAATTATTAGGTATTATTATTCTACCATAGCAATGATCTTAGTATAATCACTAACGTACACAATTGTCATATACCTCGTAGACGATGGCTGCAAATGATGGATACACGTATATTACTTCACTGGAATGAATAAATAAATTACTTGTAGTTCACCAACACGAATCCAATGACCTTCATAAACACTTACCGTATATAGATCTTATCTCGAATCAGAATATTATAATAACCTGAACAAGAAAACATATCAATAGGCCTAAGTTGTCTGAAATTTCATGATAGATGTAGCGTGATAATAACAACACATTACCAGTATAGGCCAGTATCTCATAAAGAGATGGGCCCAATTTATCATCTGTGGGTTAACCTAGGTAGATTATGTACAAAACCCAGGGTTAACCCTAGGTTAGGGTTGTTAAGAAAATAATGTTTCTCACAAAACCATGCCTATTGAAGTTTTTCCCATTATACTATTCATAATATACCTAGAAACATTTTTTTGCAGAATTTTAACAACTCATCCTGAGGTCCCTCAAAGCCTCTGAACATACCTACCGTTTTCACGTTTTTCATGCATTTTAGAATTTCATTGTTAGTCTACTAAGTTTGATAAGACCATTAATGTGTATTACTTAACATATTGATGTTTTTTCCCAATAAACTGTGCATCTTACACCTAGAAACATTTTTTGGCAGAATTTCAATAACTCATCCTGAGGACATTCAAAGCCTCTGTAGTGCGGTATGACTTGTCACCAAAATAGCTCCCGTAGGATTTTTGTGTCAAAATTGATATTTTTGCATTTCTTGGTTCACTTGGGTCCATAGTATGGGAAAATGGCGGGGTACAAATTTTCAGACCTCTGGACCCCCCTGTGGGGGACCTTTCCTGTCCGGGGGGTTCTAGAACTGATAATACTATCAGATCTACCAATATTTGACCGATTTTTGTGGTTTCATTGTCAAAATGGGGGTTTCTGATGACGATAAATCCACTAATGACATTTTCAAAGTGATCCGAAGTGAATATGATCAATTTCCAACGTACGCGTAATGGTCGCGGTGGCCGAACGGGGGTCCAATAATGAAAATTCGTCAATTTAACAAATAATGTCATATAGTATATTTTTTTCAGGGTTTTCAGGTATGAGAAATTGAATGAAGCAATAATTTATGTCATCACACCACTCATTTTAGAGTTACTGAGCTTCCAGATATATTAATCGAAGCAATTAAAAGTCTTCATTTTTTACGGAATTTGTATTTCTTCATTTTAGAAATGCATAATTATACATGATGATGCAAATGTAGATTAATAACGAAATATAAGAAGCAATAACAATATGATACACAATTACTGGAATAAAATCACACTTCAGCTGACATATGAATAAAGGACATTATTTTGAAATGATGGACAAAGATTGCATGATATCGGTTATATATCTGATAACATGATTTCTCAAGTTTACACAACTGATCATATAAAGTAATACATCTGTATTGTCAATACTCGGTTAATACTACAATTCACATACTTGAAATAAAATCAATGAAAGAAAAATCGCATCGACCAATTAAATCAGATTACAAACGAAAGTAAATCGCCAATAGAAGCACTTCAAGAAAACAAAAATAACAAGGTTTCAATAACACCATTAAAATAGCACCAGTCAAAGAACAAAATGCCTCATCGACTAGAAAAAAACCAGAGAGCAGAGGATGGTGAACCAATCAACAAGGCCGAACGAAACCTCAACGAAACTTCTCCACCATATTCCTTGAACATCAAGTACTTGGAGGAACCAATCATAAAGAAGAAGCCATTACGTTCTGAGGAATCCCTTTTAGGCAAACGTCATGTGAAGGACGTCAGAAAGGACTACACAAAAATTGGTTCCTTGCAAGCCATTTTACAGCTAAAACAACAGTCCCGGAGAAGGATCAGCAGATCATCTGATGATTGACCAGCACGAGATTACAAGAACAGGTCAACATATGATCGTAGATCACCAAGTTAAGCCAAGAGGTGAATGAACATCAGCTGGAAACAGGTGATCATGCGAATTTCCAATCAGAAAGTAGAAACTCAGATCCCAGCATGCGAAGTTGACAAAGACAGACGTGATGCCAATCTGGGTAGCACCAACTCACTGCTCCTGCCACAGTCCTCTTCACACCAAAGCCAGACGAACTCGAAGGTCATCACTCCTCTGTTCAGGAAGTCAACTACAGAGACTATGAAACGTTGTACACATTCCTGATGCTGACTCAGGGGATCTGCAATGTTGTTGTCAGACCAGAGAGGGAAACAATCATCACTCTGGATCTGGACAATGTACAAACGTGCCCTCGAGATTCAGCAGTCAGTTGGCAATAAGAACTGGATTTTCCAAGCAGGTGCACTTCACATTGCATTCTTTGCTCTGCATAGTCTGGGAGAAACCATTGACGCGAGTGGTATCGACACAGGTTCCATCGAGAGTGGTACATACACTTCTGCAGCCCTCTGTGGAAGCTTCGGTGGCAAAGACTACATGTACAAGCATGGAATTGAGTATCACATCACAACATGTATGGAAATCATGATGATGAAATATGATGCAATATTTTCAGTCATACTGCCTGGACCACTCTAAGTTCAATGCCATGATCACAAGGCAGCTTTCCATGACCGAAATCATGAGATGACTGAGCTTGCAGACGACATACAGTCATTGCATCCTGATCCAGAGGCCCACATGAAACATCACGAAAAACGCGAGGGGCCAACCGACTGCTGAATCTGGAGGGCACGGTTGCACATCGTCTAGATCTAGAGTGATGATTGTTTTCCTTTCTGGTCTGACAACAACATTGCAGATCCCCTGAGTCAGCATCAGGAATGTGTACAAAGTTTCATAGTCTGTGGTTGACTTCCTGAACAGAGTAGTGATGACCTCCGAGTTCGTCTGGCTTTGGTGTGAAAATGACTGTGACAGAAGCAGTGAGTTGGTGCTGCCCAGGTAGGCATTATGCCTGTCTTTGTCAGCTTGGCATGCTGGGATTCGACGTCTTAACTTTCTGACTGGCAATTCGGATGATCACCCGTTTCCAGCTGATGTTCTTTCACCTCTTGGCTTGCTGTCACTTGTTGATCTATGACCATATGTTCATCTGTTGTTGTAATCTGGTGCTGGTATTCATCAAATGATCTGCTGATCCTTCTCCGGGACTGTTGTTTTAGCTGTAAAATGGCTTGCAAGGAACCAAGTTTTGTGTAGTTCTTGGACTTCACATGACGTTTGCCTGGTAGGAATTCCTCGAAAGGTATTGGCTTCTTGTTTATGATTGGTTCCTCCAAGTACTTGATGTCTAAGGAATATGGTGGAAAAGTTTCGTTGGAATAACGAGGGGCTGGTTGATTGGTTCACTATCCTCTGCTCTCTGTCTTTTCTGGTCGATGAGACATTTTGTTCTTTGACTGGTGCTATTTTAATGGTGTTATTGAAACCTTGTTATTTTTGTTGTCTGGATGTGCTACTGTTGGCGATTAAGTTTCCTTTGAATTGTGACTTGACTAGTGGATGAGAATTTTCTTTGATTGATTTTATTTCAAGTATGTGCATTGTAATATCAACAGGGTATTGACAATATGGATATATTATTTTATATGGTCAGTTGGGTATACTTGAGAAATCATGTTATCAAATATATAACCGACATCATACAATCTTTGTGCATCATTTCAAAATAATGTCATTTATTCATGTGTCAGCTCAAGTGTAATTTTATTTCAGTAATTGTGTATCATATTGTTATTGCTTCATATATTCCGTTATTAATTCACATTTGCATCACCATGTATAATTGTGTATGTCTGAAATGAAGAAATACAAAATTCGTGAAAAACGAAGACTTTTAATCTCATCGATTTATATATCTGGAAGCTCAATAACTCTAAAATGAGTGGTCTGATGATATAAATAACTGCTTCATTCAATTTCTCATACCTGAAAACTCTGAAAAAAATATACTACATGACATTATTTGTTAAATTGACGAATTTTCATTATTGGACCCCCGTTCGTCCACCGCGACCATTACGCGTACGTTGAAAATTGATCATATTCACTTCTGCTCACTTCTAAAATGTCATTAGTGGATTTATCGTCATCAGAAACCCCCATTTTGACATCAAAACCACAAAGATTGGTCAAATATTGGTGGATCTGATAGTATCATCAGTTCCAGGACCCCCCAGACAGGAAAGGTCCCCCACAGGGGGGTCCAGAGGTCGGAAAATTTGTACCCCGCCATTTTCCCATACTATGGACCCAAATGAACCACGAAATGCAAAAACATCAATTTTGACACAAAAATCCTACGGGAGTACATGTCATACTACACTACTGAACATAACTTTGGTTTTCACGTTTTTCATGCATTTTTGTCGAAGTTGAGGAAATTTCATTGTTACTCTCATAAGTTTGATAAGACCATAAATGTGTATTACTTGACATATTGATGTTTTTTTCATTAAACTAGGCATCTTATGCCTAGAATCATCTTTTGCAGAATTGTAACAACTCATCTTGAGGTCCCTCAAAGCCTCTGAACATAACTACCGTTTTCACGTTTTTGGTGCATTTCGTCGATATTGGGGGAATTTCATTGTTAAGACTCATAAGTTTGACAATGCAAACAATTTTCACTTATTGACGTTTTGGTGCATTTTGCCCATTATATTGTTCATAGCATAGATATAACCATTTTTTTTTTTACAGAATTTAACAACATATCCCGAAATCCCTCAAGGACACATAACTACCGTTTTCACTTTTTCTGTGCATTTTGTAGATATTGAGGGAATTTCATTCTTAATATCAAATGCCTGATAAAGACAATTAATGTACAACAAAATATGTTTGGTCACGGATGAGACACTTCTATGACGCCACATTCATTAACTGACTAAGCAGCTCCATAACATGACAAATTGACACTCATTCTTCAAATTACCACAGTCCAAATGAGTCAATGACACAAGACTAAATCGCTATTGAGAGCAACTGCGATCCTGGCCAACTGATTCTTCACCACAAGTTATTGAGCAATGACAAAGTCATGATTCGCTGACCACTGCTCAATGAATTTGGTGAGCCAGTCTGATTTTACTCCCAGAACCTGGTCAGTGAAGAGAAGTCCTTCAAATTCGTGTCACGGGTAACTTTTCGGAAGACTGGCTTACCGAGGCCAACAGTGTTTCTCTTCTGGTACTGACGTCGCCAAAAAACAAGTAGCCATGTCTTGCTTCATGCTGTCAGTCATCTTTTGGCTCTTGCTGAACAGTGCAAAGGCAACTACCTCCTCTGTAAGGGCGTGGGGTATCAGCCGTGGATACAAAGTTTGTTGTATGAATTTGTTGTACAAAGTTTGTTGAAACCCTTTGTTTCACTCAAGATGAATAATGTGTTCCCCACACACTTGCGGTAGTAATCATGAGGGAATTACACTGTGCTCAAGTTCAACAGACTCGGTGATCATTGGTCAGTGGATCCTAACTTTGTAATTACTAAACAGTTTATTTGTTCATTGAAAGTCGTCCATGACACACCTGAGCGAGGCGTCAAAGTAATATCGGACTTTGCTACGATATAGTCACCACAGAGCCCCAGCAAAAGTCTTGGTCAGCGTTGTTGCTGTGTTGAACAGCATAGAAAACAGTACCCCAGTTTCAGCAAGAAAAGCCTGGTGAAAGGCCAGCTGTGATGCATGGTAGAGTACCAGTTGGCCAGGAAAACTTGATGCTCTCAACTTCGATTTAGTGTTGTGTCATGGACTCTGTTGGACTGTGTTGAGTGGAAGTATGAGTGTCATTTATGTCATATTAATGAGATGTTTAGTCACTGTTAATAAATGTGGAGTCGCATAAATGCCTCGACTGTGAACAAACATATTTTGTTGTACATCAGTTGTCTTTATTAGGCATTTGAAAATAACAATGAAATTTCCTCAATATCGTCAAAATGCACAAAAACGGTAGTTATGTTCAGAGGATTTGAGGGAACTCAGAAAAAGTTGTTAAATTCTGTAAAAACTTTTTTTCTGTATCTTATGAGTAGTATAATGGGCAAAATACAACAGGACGTCAATTAGTGCAAAATAATTGCATTATCAAACTTAGGAGTCCAACAATGAAATTCCCCCAATATCGAGTGTCTCTATTTTAAACCATAAAGAAAACTACTCAGCCGTGACCGGCAGGTGTTTAACCAACATACAGCATTGATTAAACACCTACGAGAACAATGCACGTATGGTTTAACACAGAGATAACCCATGTCAAGGCTAGGTCTAGGTTACCTAACCTAAAGCTAACCCGCGGTTAACCTGTGGTTTTGTTGTATGTTTGGCTCGGCAATTCAGTGCAGTCTAAGATGAGCTCCATATAAAACTGAGAACACGATGCACTGATATCAAAATCAAACAAATCAACTCAGTCTTGCACACACAAACTATTCATTTCGGTATGGCCGCGCGTACATCAAGTTTGGAGTCAGAAACAAATCAATATTCTGATCTGATCGTAACACCCAGGACCGAGAATCTCTTACATATCGGATATTACGAAAGCACGAGCTATATGGTTATGTCGACAGAAAAGAGAACGGAAAACTTCGGAGAAGATAATGGCAAGCAAACATTGCTAGTGTTCATTGAGAAATACGTCACATTAGAGAGCAAAAGAGCGGATGCGAAAACATTTATGCAAAAAAAAACCCCGCATCATGCATCATACAGTGGCCGGGTCCTTTAGTCTTACATTAAAATACAAGAGTCATACCTGGTGCAAAGCACCAGATCTCCCCGGATGAAAGAAATTAATTGCGCGGTCATTTCTAGCACTGTTTTCAATTTAATTCCGTGCGCATATTATATAGGCCTACATGCGGTGTCCATACAGGACGAATACCGATGTGAAATCAATTGGTACCGTATAGTTCGTATGAACACTGATGAATAGTAGTTCCTGATCGAGTATACGCCCATCAAAAAATTGCAAGGTGTTCATAAAATTCAACACCGTTTTCTATTTGGCCCAAAATTCAATATATTCGTAAAGTTGTTCTTGGTAAATAGTGTACAAATAGGCGACAATATATGCCATATGAGAAGTGTCTATTAAATTTGAGTACCGTTGAAATAGTTATAAGCACCCAAATATCAATGTTGAAGGCGGTGGTGTTGAACTCGGAACCCATTCCGACTTTTACACATTGCCAACGATCAATAGGCTATCACGGTTCTCAATCTTCCGCACTCGAAAAAATTAACTCGTTGTGTGACAGCGAAAACTAAATGCGTATGATTATAAAAGTAAAGATGCAGTTAGAAAATAGAACTTAACAAACGTGCCAAAACAAGGAAAATTAGGCACTGACATAAAGCATAAGCGTGAGGAGTGAGCGATGGCTCGACAGTAGGGACAAAATTGATACCCGGTTGACTGAATGCACACCGTAGTTATGTACATGTATTTATTCTCAAATCCAGCCGACACGCTATTGTTCATGTAAATCGGCGATAGTGACGAAAAAATTGCTCCCTTCGACGAAAATATTCGTCAGAATA
Source organism: Terebella lapidaria (assembly GCA_949152475.1). Lineage (NCBI taxonomy): Eukaryota > Metazoa > Annelida > Polychaeta > Terebellida > Terebellidae > Terebella > Terebella lapidaria. The sequence continues at coordinate 33,366,552 of OX424556.1, forward strand.
TATTTATTAACTGAATTATTTACATCGAGCTCTGTAGAACACACGCTCAAAGGATGTTCTCTTCGAAACCAGATTTTCCCCCCAGTCGAAGAGTATTTCCCCCAGGGGAATCTCAGAGAGCGTTTAAGAAGTCTCCCCTGCGAGGAGACAATAATTTGTTTCAATTAAGTTATCCGTTATTTCTTCTTTCAGTCACTTCCGTGTACGTATGCAGAAAAAACGTCAGAAATTCAGAACGTCGATTTGTGCAACATTAGAATATTTGATAATTTTTTGGGGAAAACACTAAATTTTAATGGTTTTACATTTACGTTGGAAGAATGATGGAATGCGAATTCCAACGCGATTAGGGTGCGATGTGGTTGGTGACTGTGTGTGGGTCAATATCAGTTTCATTGCAGCCAGTTATTTTCATGTGTTTCGCCGAAGTAAGAGTTGTTGTTGAAATTCGTCGATTTTACCAAAATTCGCGTTGTTTTGAGATACATGTCTATAGAGTAAAGAGAGAGGATCCAGCATTATAGCCCGCATGTCATAAGCACAGTCATGTCTTCTATTGTAAGCCTACATTATAACACCCTCAAGGTGGTCTAAGACTTTTGGACCCCACTGTACATGCCAAACATGTTCGTTCGGTCTTCAAACCCTCCGGCCCCAGTAACTGTCTCCGTTGTCGTCGGATGCGAATAAAACGCAAAAGTTATCCCTAGTGTGATATGTAACACCCCCATAAACATACTTTATATATACCCGGGTTAAGAAAACAATACAAGTTAGCCCAGGGTTACACCTGGGTTACACAAACCCACAGATGAGAAATCCATGTTGTGGATTACCTTAGAGTTAACACCGTGTTACCCCTGGGTTACGAAACCCAGGGATATCCGAGGGATAACTCGGACATTAGAAATGCAATTCGACGGTGACCTACAGGTTATCCCAGGGTTAGCCTCAGGTTATGAAAACCCAGGGGTAACCTGGAGATGAGAAACTGGGCCATGGTGAATATATTGTAAGCTTAAATATTTAACTTATTTGACTTTACTTGGTCGTGAGTGCGTCAGAAGTACACTTTCATCCAACTCCATTCAAGAGATTGGGCTGTTGAACACGCCGGTTATGTTTGTGGAACTGTTACATGTACGTTTTGGCGCGTTTTTTGACGTCTTTGGATTGGGTGTTAAATATGGAAGTGGGCGGGGCTTACGTATCATCGGAACTATACCTGGCTAAAAGGAATCAGGTACACCGTCTAAACACAACGAAATAGTCAGTGTGCATCCATTCAACAGACCTACTGTCTGTAGATCATTTGTTCTGCATGTAAAACCAGTATCCAGAATCAGCAGGCCTATGTACCCAGCAAAACACCTCTAAACTATAATAATCATGGTTAGAAAAACAAACTGGTCCCTCTCTGTTTTCTATTGTTGGAACCTTCATCAGTTGTTCATGAAAATGAGCCCCGCATATAAACGTGAATTTGTAAAGTAACACGTGTTCGCAATCTTGTATGGTACAATTCAATCATATTCCATTGTTTCTTGCTCAAATACGTCGCCAAGGCGGTTTATGTGATTCACAGTTGAGGACAATGCACATTTTGTGGTTCCCCGCCATTTCGAGATACTTTTATCATAAACAAAGTCGACACTAACACTAAACCCTAGGAGTTAGAAAATAACTGACTTTAACTTTTGAGTAGAAATGCTAATGTTGTTAGATATCGTGCAATAAATGAAGAAAATTCGTCTCTTGAGTTACTTTGGCTAACGGCCACGGGATAGATCCCCGGACAGCCCAACAATCTGCGAAATTCTGTGTCGCACCATCCCAGGGGCGAGGGACCTGCGATCCAGGGACGAGCCCCGAGTCAGCGACGGTCCCCCTCCTATGTCCCCGGAGCCTTACTGGCCCACTAGCCGGAGAGGGACGTGGAGCCCATGGCCGAGCTCACCCATCTTCCTTTGTCTCGCCTTGCCAGCTCTGAGATTACTGTGTACAGCGCTGTATTGACTGTATACATCACTGTGCCGAGCCAATGGCTCGCGCCTGGCCGGGAAATTTGAAAATCTTGATCAAAGTATTTTAGGCATTGTAATTATCGTGCAGTGCATTCCAGAAACTGTGCGGTCTATCCCAGCTACCGTGCAGCGACATCGCTGCAGTCTTAGATGGGCGATTTCTATAGAAAAATATAATGCAAATGTCCATTATAGCTTTTAGCGCCCATTTGACAATCTCACTCCTTCGCGACGAGAGAACGAAGCGAGGTAGCGAAGGAGCGATGCGAGGAAACGAGAGAGCGATGCGAGAGAACGAGAGAGCGAAACTAGGTACCGAGGGAGCGATGCGAGGGAACGCGCGAGCGATACGAGATAAACATAAATCCACCTCGCTTCCTCGCATCGTTTTCTCGCTCCCTCGCTCTCTCGCATCGCTCTCTCACTCTCTCATTATCTCGCTCTCTCGCTCCCTCGCTTTCTCGCAATCTCATTCTCTTGCTACCTTGCATCGTGCTCTCTCGCATCACTCTCTCGGTATCTCGCACCGCTCTCTCATTCTCTCATTATCTCGCTCCCTCGCTTTCTTGCAATCTCGTTCTCTTGCTACCTCGCATCGCTCTCTCACTCTCTTGCTACCTCGCTCTGTCACAATCTTGTTCTCTCGCTACCTCGCATCGCTCTCTCGCTCCCTCGTTCTCTCGTTCTCTCGCTTCCTCGTTCGCTCAGGTGACAGGTCACAGTAAATTTCTCCCTTCTCACGATGAATTCCTTCATTATCACTTTATATTTTTTTTCGTTCAGATGCTAATTTTATTCGTTACCACGATACCACGGTATAATCACGTCTACTCTGCTGCACTAATATTTATATATGTGTGCCTACCAGTGAATATGGTCAAATATTTTCTATGGCCTATCGTCAAATATTATCAGTTAACCCTTTACGGCAAAACCAATCGCCCTGTACATATTCAATCAAGCGCAAAACATCTGACGTTCAATACGAAAATAACGATTTATAATTCATTTATTAACATCATGTGGCGATTTTGCCCAAAGATCGCGGCAGGTGTCTTTGCTAAACACTAACCAGTTTTACGGTCTATAACAATGGTTTGACCTAGATCTCTTTCGTGTCTCGGGTGCTGGGGTTATATATACCGTGGCACCGTTTTGATCTGGGAAGTTGTCTCAGAGCAAGGCGAGAGAGAGAAAACGGGGAGCTCGGGCTGGGGTAGACCTAGCCCCAAAAGTGGCTCTTCAACCTGAATGAACCGGTCCATCAACCGGTCCATCAACCGCCCATATCGATCACCAGGTTGAAGAGCCACTTTTGGGGCTAGGGTAGACCTTGATGACTCGGGGGCGCACGCCCTCTGGATCACCGGTCTTCTCCACCCAGGATGGTGCGACACAGGCTCTGGCAGACTGTCGGGCTGTCCGGGGTTCCATCACCGAGGCGGACCGCGGCGAGCCAAGCCTTACAGTTAACACCACGGTGATGATCCTGTATCTGAGTGGTGTCCGCTTATTTGGGCTCGTTGGGTGGGCTGCTACCTGGTTAATGTTCTGATGATAGAGTAATGACTGCGCCCGCAGTGACCCTCGGTGAGCGGACTTCCGCGAGGATCTGAGGATAGCGGGTGCGCGTCCGCGATGACCCGCGGTGAGAGGACTATCCTCGAGGATCCCCGATAGCGGACGACGTTAAAACTTTACAATCAATAGATGGTTTTTTGTACCATCTATTCACCTATATATGCCGCCCCTAGCTTCGCACAACGCACACAATAACTGATGTCGACAAATTATATTTCGTGACATCGAAACTAACATAATATTTATGTAACTACTGATATTTAATTAATATTCTCAATCTGAATAAAACATGTGAGGATTATAATTTCGGATTATCAGATTATAGGTATTTTATAGGCCCGATATATCAGATTTGTACATGGTTCAAGCATTTAGATTTCGCTAGCGACATCTACAACACATTCATATAATTTGCATCATGCTCCGATCCTACAGGCCGGTAAGTGAAGAGTTTGTTGAGTGGATAAGGCTCGCTACCACGTGACAGTGATATAGCCAATGAGGTGACTTGAGGCGGATGAAGGTGTAGACGAAGGTGTGTGTGTGTGTGTGTGGTGGTTCACGGATGAGCATACTATAGACGTACTTCGAATACCACAATAATTATCACCTTTTATTGTGATATTATATCATCATAATAGAGCACGATATGGAATTGTAATTTTCGGAACAATATGCATGGGACTCGTATTGCATAAATTTACAACTTAATCGCCTATGCATAGGCCTACAATGGTATTTCAAAGAATACATTGTTGAGTAGAAACTATGATGTAAATTTCATATCAATATCATCTATTTCATATGTCCCAGTTTTATATGTCCTACAATGAAACTGGTATGACAGGGGTGTGTCCAGGGAAGTCAGTACGTGCTCCTTCCCTTCCATTATTTCTTTACATGCCCACGAGTATTGTAATAGCACTGGCCATGTCTAAACCTTTATCAATATCGTTAAAATATACAAATAATAATTAGCTTTGTACATGAATGTACATACATGATCGTATGTATGGTTATATTGAAACAAAGAAATTTATCGTGCGAGTTATCAAAAGTGCGAGTTATCAAAATTGTGTGTTATTTGTCTGCTAAAATCTTTAGTTAGTTTCTGATACTGCATACTTAGTACATGAAAATTAGTTTCTGCATACGGGACAGCGAGGGAGCGAGAGAAGGAGGGAACGAGGGAGCGAGAGAGCGAGAGGATGAGGGATCAAGAGAGCGATGCGAGGTTGATCTATGATGTGAATATCGTATCGCTCACTCGCTCCCTTGCATCGCTCTCTCCGTCGCATCGTTCTCTCGTTCTCTAGCATCTCTTCATCGTTCTCTCGCATCGTTCTTTCGCTGCCTCGCTTCCCTTTTCGCCGCGAGGGAGCGAGATTGACAAATGGACGCTATCAGCAATGTACCTATATGACTGCATTTGCATCGTTCATATGTCCCAGAATGCACAAAATAAATTTATAGTTTGTTTGACAAAGAAAATATTTGGCAGTGATTCCGAGTGACCATGCTCGGAATACCCACTCGGGATGTATACTTGTATTGTCCAATGTCCTATATCCCACTGTTATACACTATTATACGCCTCGGCCAATATGACATTTCTTCATCCCGTAAACTGTATATTGGACTCATCAACATTCACTATTTGTATAATATTGTATGTTGTTTTAATATGCATTTCATACACACACTGCCTTGGCCAAAAACTATAGATATATGTTCAATATTCGTAACACTTTCTTTAGCTTGCAGAATATGCAAAAAATATACATTACATCTTCTCATCTGGTATCAGAATATGTAAATCACATTCATTAATCACACTTCGACAGTTTGGTGTGAAATTTATAGCAATATATAGCTAATGTCATGGTGAATGTATTTCCATAAATCCAAGTTATTTACTATACTATAATAACATCTATTACTAATCATAACACACAGCGGACGATAAATTCATGAACACAATGTAAATTAAGTCGAGGCCCGACCCGTGTGCAGTTGATGCATTGGTCATCTCCGCGTCGCTCAGGCTGTGGTCATCTATGCGTAGTCTGTTCGGAAACAACAACCGGTACCCTTCAGATCAGCCTGTTCGTGCAGTTCGTACGTACGTGCTGTTCGTGACTCCACGAACGTGCATATGAAACTTCCCTAATCCCCACGGATAATGTATTTTTTCATTCATAATTCATTCATCCATTACGTTCTTTTTCTTTCTGCATCTCAGTTTCATCTGTTTTTTTTTCCTACTCCATCGCCCATCATCCATCCCCTTATCTTCATCATCATCATCATCCGTTCATTCATCAAATGGTCAAGCAATTTATGTATTTTTTCCTTTCTATTATCATTTCACTGGTTTTAATACCTACTGTTATGATAATGTTTTTGTCATTGCACTGAAGGTCTACAGTCTTCGAACTCATAGGTATATCGTTCAATAGGAATAGTCAGTGAAGGCATGTCAATTTTGGTTGTCATGGCAACCAATGGGCTGATAAGGCCCTTAGCAACCAGGTTGCTAAGACTGGTATTAAATAAAAACACGACATTAATGTATCAAATCAATTTAGATAACAGGGTAGTGACAACATTTTGTGGAATTCATCAACAAAATGTGCAGAAATACTCCTTAGCAACGGACACAGGCCTGAAAAATCAGTGACCTTTGAAGCCATTGGCAGTTGATGGATAATAACGTTTATTTCCAACAACACAAAATATACAATGTTGTTGAGGCCGTGCATAGCCACAATAGGCTGTCTTCCCACACGGCCTTTGAAGATGAAGGGGAAAAGAACAAGAAACAAGGAACAAGACATAATAAAAACGAGAAACATATCCATTGATACACAAGTCATCCACCTGAACCCGCATAACGCCAGCCGACCAGCCGCGCGGTGCCGAGCAAAGCGGGCTTCCATCTTGGATGCCATTACCGCTGGTCTCCAATGCATGTATTGGTTGCTAAAGGTTGTTTTCAGATATATTTTGCTGATATATTCCTCAGTATATTGATATTACTATATTGTCTGAAAAGGTCCATGTATATCTTGTTTTTAATTACATATTGCCCCTAGCAATGGTTGCTAAGGGCCCAGTCATACCATTGGTTGCCATGGCAATTGCAAATATCATGGAATCACTGATTATCTCAACTGAAAACCACAAAAGTTTTGGTGAACAAATATGGTTACTAACGGTCTCATTATACCATTTTTAAATGCCTAATTGTACAGCAGGCTGTCAATGATGTCACACGTTTCCTTTGCATATTAGAGTTGGAATCTGTTTTAAAATCAGCCAAATTTAGCATTCTTGTTTGTCACGCAAACTTGAAAGTATATCTCGATATAGTCGGGAATACATAGGAAATATGCACAGTTCGACAACAGATACTTAGAAAATTTCCGTTAATCGTGCATGAAAACAGTGGATAGAGAATGATCGGCCTGCCTACGTTGCCGGTTGCCACAGTATCTAGACAAATTCCAATGACGTCATCGGACTGTGTGTAGAACTTGCCCGCAAGGCGGGCCGCTTTGAGGAAAAGAATGATGCGATATTGACTGGCCCGAGGTTGAATCTTGATTTGGCAACTCAATTTTAGGCACGTAATACACATTTTCAGACCCAAATTTGTACGAGTTCTCATTCTATAGACCAAACAAAGCTACTACAGAATAAATACATTTTGTCAATTCTAAAAGTGATTATAGCTTTAATTAGCTGTCAGATTATGTTTTCAGATTCTGTGAAAATATAAGGTGTAAGGTAGTCGGCTTCAAACAGTGAGGGGAGGAGGGAGTTTTCTTTTAAAAATCATTGTAGCAACATATTCTAGAACTTCAAAATGACATGTTGTATAGAGTAACTGATCAGCATTGTAAAACTGGAAAGAAAATAGGGAGTCACCGTGTCCGTTCGCATGGAAAACACGGTACAAGATGTGAATATGGACAAAAAAAAATTTGCAAAAATGCCATAGTTTATGTCATTTTAGGTAAATGTTTGGGATTTTGATCGAATATGTCGAAGAAACCAGCAGGGTGACCCCTATTTTCTTTTCAGTATTATGATGCTGATCAGTTACTCTATAAAATAGGTCATTTTGAAGAAATTTTGACTTTTCGCTACCTCACTGTTTGTAGCGGACTACGTTAAAGTGCCATAACTTTGAAAGGATTCATGATATCAATATGCAGTGAAGACCGTTTTGTTGAGTTCGAATAGTACCTTCACTTACATAACAAACACCAACATCCATGATATATACCGTGATATATACCGGGGATCCCCGTATTTAAGCCCCTCTTTGGATATGCCCATGGGCTAATACAAGGATAGTACTACTCTTGTATAAGCCCATGGGCTTAAAAACGGAATAAAATTTTATCTCGCATCAGGACTGGGCCTATATTTAGGGAAAACGTAGTTGACGTTGTGTTTTTTCGTAGGAGACGTTGGTAAGTGTTGGTACCTAGAATAAGCTACTGAAATGAAATTGACGTACGTATATGCCTTGCCTAGGGGTACGATAGTACGTATACACGTGACCTGCTAGATTTTATCCGGTTCATGCATAGGCATGTATATATATGTGTACTGTGTACGTACTGTGTACGTTTAATATGACAGTGAATATCTGTGATATTCTAACTTTATGAACTACATAATTAAATGTTGTATAAATATAGTTATTACGCATATAAAATGTGTTTTCTTGTCTAATCCATTGTAAATTCAAGCGTGCAAAATAAGAACGTAAAATAATTATTCCCCAAATATAAGCCCATGGGCCTATATATGGAGTTAAATTTCATTCAACACAACCCCTTTTCCCCAATTATAAGCCCAGGGCTTAAATACGGGGATCCCCGGTACCCTTGAAATGTGCGCGATCTCATCGTACGTAATCTACCGCGGCGGTAACAGGATCAGCAGAAAACGTTTCGATATCCCGTATTTACAGCTGTATGGAAAACGAAATGACCCATCGTGACGTCACGATTCCCTTCCTTGCCTCAAACGGCAGGGCTTGAGCACTGTGAACAGCATTTTGATCGCGCCATATGTGCGCAAATATTTAAGGTATGCCAATCAATTTCAAGTTTATTGATTTATTTGCATTTTGCACTTATAATTGGGTCTACGTCTATCTAGTTAAAGGGCCTCTTTCACTTCCTTCCACTTCCCAGAATATTTTTTTGGGCCTATGCATATTTTGAGTCCTATGAACTGATAGACATGTCAGTTGCAAATTAGTGACAATAGAACAGCACACACCGGTCTTGTAAGCGAAAATATGGAGGGATATCCTCGGTCACTTCCTCGGTTCACTCGATGGCCTAGCATGCGGCCATGCGTGATATTTGCATATTCATGAGCTTGGTGAGTATTGCTGTCTCACATACGGTACCCATTCGTTTCACGTTGTTGCCAGTTAAAGAAACGAATTCCGCACATTTTCAGCAATGTCATGAAAAAAATCAATATTCCGAGGAACTGGTGTTGTACACCAATATTCTATGTATGAATTACTAGTATCGCATTTTACGAGGACCATGTTGGAACGTAGGCGCATCCAGTGTGTTTATGATGACACGGACCCAAACCATACTAAAATCGATTTCTTACCAGCAACAATGCGGAACGGCTGGCCACCGTGGTTGAATGTGTGACGTGTCAGGGATTCCTCTCTCAAATATCTGATGACTCCAATGTAAACATAAACATAAACTCGCGCGCATGTCAATCTTGATGTGAACACCACTTTTAGCCTTCTGTTTCGGGTGAAATAGCGCATGAATAGCCAAGTGTATGCGATTTTGGGGATCATACTTAATTGTTTCGATATAAGTTTGTCAATTGAGCTGGTTTTTCAATTCGAACAAATATTAGTAACTAATTGCAAATGCCGCTTTAATTAACGAATACATTATGCATACAAAATAAAAGCACCTTTTCAGCTTCAATATTTTGTATCTCAAGAATCATACAGTATCAACGGATAATGATTAATGTAGTTATCTGGTGAAAATAAAAATCCAAGTTATTTTACAACAGATTATATTTCAACCAACATTCACACACAAAATGGCAAAATGGCTCTCGTGTGTGTTAAGCAAATCATCGAACACCGTCAATTTTTTCCATAATTGCACAATGTAGCATTCTCGCATCTTCTGGACTCCTTATAGCCACCAAGTCTTCCGGTTGGATACCCAATAGTATATTGACAAGTCGTAGAAACATCTCTGAACAAGGAATCGTATCGGTAGGTGAAGTGTACCTGTCACGGATGTCATTTTCATAGTTAGGCTTTCCATACTGGCTGACATCGATCTCTTCTTTTCCAAGCATATTTCAAGTATTTTATAACATTTATGGTGTGATTATTTGTTTGGATTTACATCCTGTGTGAGCTGTGGACAATTCGAACATTATCGGGCATTTCAGAAAGTCGTTTTAACGGAATAAACTCTGTTTTTATACTAACTGGTGTGAGTGACCCACTAAAATCCCCAGTTATCGCCCAGTGTGAGATTGTGTGTTTACATTAGCAACGCAGCAGCAACTTCAACGGCCGAAAAATCGTCACGCTTGAGTGGTTTTCACACACCTCCACATCACGATGCGGTGCTACGGGCCTCCTGGGCTAGAACGCTCATGCAACAAGCGAGGCAAGGAGGTTATTCTCTGCCAGGGTGACATGATGCTCTGCTTGGAGTGTGAACATGAGAGATTCCCAGAATACTCGCGCCTGTCCAGGACAAGAGACTCTGAGCGATCATCAAGAGCCAAGTCTACAAACTCGTCCTTGACATCAGATCCTCCAGCCGAGAAACTTGTGGTAAATCTCCCGCCAACACGTTCTGAGAGGCACTGCACTGATGATTGCAAACTACAAGGGCAAGGAAAGGGGGATATGATCCAATGCAGTCTCTGCTTCTCATGGTTTCACCTCCAGTGTGTCGGCCTGAAGAAATCCAGCGACCCACAGTACTGGCCGTGCCTAGACTGCAGGAAGACGGGAAAGAGACTGCAGGGGATCCAGGAAACAGCACGGCAACTCCAGGATAACTATGTACAGTTAACGGATAAATTCAACACCCAAACTGAGCTGTTGAAGGGACTACTTTGTGACATCAAAGATCTACAGTCTCAGGTCATCACACAGAAGGAACAAAACGATGAGCTCCGTGTCATCCTCAGTACACGTCCCTGGGAGCATCCCAGCCGCCAGCCTGACGTTGAGAGATCACCTGCTACTGAAAGCATCGCTGAAAGTGACATCGCCGTCCATAGTGGCTCCTCCTTCCAAGGATTCTGTGCACCGGCCACATCCTTAGAGGAGGTACAAGCAGTGATCAGCACAGTGAGAGATCTGTCAAGGTGCAAACTGGCGACGCATCTGATGATGGCCTACCGGCTGTCTGGAGCATCCCAGGGTCCTGCAGAATCGTGCCAGGATGATGGTGAGCAACACTCCGGCGGCACCATCCTCCGAATTCTGCAAGAACGAAACCTCACAGACATCGTTGTGATTGTTTGTCGGTGGTATGGCGGCAAGCATCTTGGCCCAGCGCGGTTCACGCACATCCAAGAGGCTGCTGAGAGAGCTCTTCGGCGCTTGGGTTGTATGCCTGCAGACACCTCAACTCCCACCACGTTGGTCCTGGGCAACAGTCTCGTCCGCGGCCTGGGTGAAGTGTCATCTGATGACGGTCACCCAGTCACAGTCCAGAAGTTGTCCGGAGCGACCTTCAACGACCTTAGAAACGCACTGACCAACCATGATGACCCAGTTGCCACCATACACATCATCGCAGGGACACGGGAAGTTGACAGCGACACGCCCCTTGATGTCATCGAGGCCGACATCACGTCACTTCTACAGAAAGCGAAACAGCGTGCCGATGACATTCGTGTGAGCAGTGTCATCCCCAGGATCGACCGTGATGTCACTCAGAGACAGCAAGACATCAACGAGCTGCTTCGTCAGGTCTGTGAAGGTCATGGTGCTCGCTTTGTGAACCATGATGACACCTTCCTGCTGCGGAATGGCGACGTCGACCAGGCTTCCTTCGTTCATGACGGTGTGCACCTCTCTACACATGGCACGTCGAAGTTGATGAGGAATTTGTCCTTGAAGCCCAGATCCAGCCCAACAAGACGCCCAACTCCGCGCCACGGCCCGGCACGTAGTGGCCACCAACAGAACCACGGCTCCGGCTCCGGCTATCATCACAACCAGCCCAAACTACGTCTTTATCAAGGTCCGAGATCTACTGCACTGCCCCGACGTCCTCCCTTGCCACAGTGGAACGTCCCCAGTGGTCCGACCCGACACAGTTCATCCTCACAAGCGCGGTGCTGGTTCTGCGGCGAACAGGGACACACCAAACAACAGTGCGGCCACGGAATAATGATGATGATTGTATGTCTTGTGAGCTTGAGGACCTGGTGCCTTTTTATGGTAAATACTCTAGATGTCTCAAAATAGCACACATAAATATAAATAGTGTACGACATAAATTTGACCCATTGAGAGAAGCCCTCGAAAAGGGGCTAATTGATGTACTGTTTATTCAAGAAACCAAATTAGATGACTCATTTCCAAAAGACCAGTTTCATGTCTATGGTTTCAAACATTACCGGTGTGACTACAAGAATAACTCAGGAGGTATAATGGTTCATATTAGAGATGACATTAATCATAAAAGAAGATATGACCTCGAAAGTAGGTGTGATATTAATTGTGGAATAGAAATGATTATTATTCAAGTAACGATTCATTCTGAGCAATGGTTGTTTATTAGTGTATATAAGAAACCCAAGGTGAATAATGTAACCTTTACAAGAACAATGGAATCATTATATGTGGAATGCAACAAAGAGTTTTCCAATATGATTATTGTTGGTGACATAAATGTTGATATGCAAAAACGTAATCACTGTCTATCGGAATTTTGTGAAATTTATGGTCTCAAAAATATTGTTGATAAACCAACTTGCTTTAAAGGTGTCAATCCTACATGCATTGATGTTGTGCTGAGTAACCAATATAAACGATTACAAGGAGTCACTGTCTTTGACTCAGGTTTAAGTGATTTTCATCACCTGGTGGCTTTTGCTTCAAAGCTTCATGTCCCGCCCAGGAAACCTAGAAAAATTATTTACCGGAGTTTCAAGAAATTCAACCAAGATTCATATATTAACGATTTAAATATAGTTCCCTTCCATGTATCGGAGATTTTCGAAGATGTTGATGATTCATATTGGTTATGTGAGCAACTTATAAAAAATGTAATAGATGTTCATGCACCTCTCAAGAAGAGGACTATTCGACATGCTCAAGTTCCCTACATGAATAGTATTTTGCGCAGGGCTATAAACTACAAAAATATGCTGCGAAGAAAATATGATCGCAGCAAGAGTGCCCAAACATGGGAAAAGTATAGGAAACAAAGAAATTTAGTTGTGAAGCTTCGCAAGAAGTGCATTGCACAGTATATGCGAGACAAATGTGACAAAAATGCTGACAGCAAGTCATTTTGGAATATGGTAAAACCCCTAATATCTGATAAATGCAGGGGTGTACATGACGGCATAATACTATGTGAAAGTAATAGTATAATTAATAGTACTGATAATGTGTGTGACTTGTTAAATGATTACTACAATAACATTACAGATGGTGATCGAGGCACAGACTCTTTACCTACTCCAGAGCCAGAATTTGGCACAGAGGAATCGGTTCTCCCCATATGGGAGCGTTATGATCAAAGCGATAGCGTTATGCAAATCAGAAGACATTGCAATAACAATGCTCATTTCAAGTTTGACGAAGTTTCTGTGCTAGACATCAAGAAACGCTTGAATAAGCTTAATCCAGCAAAAGCCGCTGGGTGGGACCAAATCCCACCCAAATTATTGAAACTGGGTGCAAGTGCATTATGCTATCCTTTAACATACTTAGTGAATAAGTCAATACATATGTCTGTTTTTCCATCCAGTTTGAAATGTGCTGAGATTGTACCAATTTTCAAGAAAGGGATCCCTTATTGAAAGAAAATTACCGACCAGTCAGTATATTGCCAGGTATTTCAAAAATATTTGAAGGAGTGTTATTTGACCAGCTGTCGTCTTTCTTTGATATGCAATTCTCACCGTATATTTCAGGGTTTCGTAAAAACCACAGCTGTCAAAATGTTTTGTTTCGATTTATTGAAAATGTTAAAAACAATTTGGATAATGGTATGGTTGCTGGCGCAATATTGACGGACTTGTCTAAAGCCTTTGATTATCTGCCGCATGACTTGTTGATAGCCAAATTAGGTGCATATGGGGTTGATATTGATTCATGTTCATTGATGCATAGCTATTTTCAAAATAGATTCCACAGGGTGAAACTGTTTTCAAGTAGGAGTGAGTGGCTTTCACTTACAGTGGGAACCCCACAAGGTTCCATCCTGGGACCATTCTGCTACAATGTCCACTCAAATGATTTGATTTTAGATGTTGCCATGCAATGTGATATTTATAACTATGCTGATGATAACACCATTTGTTGTTTTGGTGAAGATATATGTAGTGTAAAAGAAAAGTTGCAAAATGTAATGTCCGCAATGTTGAAATGGTTTAAATCAAACAATATGAAGGTCAATCTTGACAAGTTTCAGTATATAATATTTGGTAATAATCATTATGAAAATGAATATGTTACAGTGGGTGACAATATTGTATATTCACAACCACAAGTTAAATTATTAGGGATTCAAATTGACGCTAAATTAAACTTTGACTTTCATATTAAAGATATATGTAGGAAAGTCGGACGGAAATTGAATGTACTGCGGCGTCTGTCCAAGAACCTTGATGAGAAAAGTAAATTATTATTATTCCACTCATTTATTTTGTCGAACTTTCAATATTGTTCTATTATATGGCATTTTTGTACTAAAGGGAATGTTCTCAAGATGGAGAAACTTCAGAAGCAGGCATTAAAATATGTTTTTAATGATCACTCATCAAATTATCAGATATTAATGAAACGAGCCAATTGTTCATCATTATATGTCCAACGGTTACGTGCTATTCTGATTGAAGTATTTAAATGTGTAAACAATTTAGGGCCATCATATCTGAATGAAATGTATAGTCTTCAAAATGGTAACTATGATTGTCGAGGTATATTGAAACTAACTCAGTGCAAATTTAACAGTATGAAATATGGGTATAATACTTTATTGTATCAAGGGAGTAAAATCTGGAACAGCATAGACAATGATTTGAAATCTTCAATTAATCTCAATACATTCAAGAATAGACTAAGCAAATGGCAACCAGCACAATGTAATTGTTCCACCTGTATACTATGTACGTTGAGTCAAATGTGAATCAATGGTGACCATGTATTGTGTATGTACATTTGTAGGTGCATTTGTTTCTATATTTATGTGATTTGTACGAGCAAGATAATTTGACAATTGTGCAAGTGATATAGTGTGCATGATTATAATATGAAGTGTGCACGGACGTAATGTCTATTGATTTATGTGTATGTAATGTGAATGTACCTTATCACTTGTATATGCCCATTAGTATATATTTATCTTTCATTGTATATATCATCTATCATTGCTTCATGTCGGTAAATAGCTGTTCACCAGCTAATGTTTTATATTGTAAATAACCGACGTTAAATAAAGTTTTATCTTATCTTATCTTATCTTATGTAAAACGTCAGCGGCGCATGGTAGAGGTTCGGAATAGTCGCGCGTTCCATACAAAATGGGCTGGAAAAACATGACATCTGGGATCCCGTATTCCGATTGGATTCCCCTTTGTTGTCGGATTCTGTGCGAATTCCACATCTGCACAAAGTTATTCAGATGACTTTGAATCAGTTGGCAAAAGCAGAATCTTATGCTCTCTGTGTGGATAGGGTCGGTGTTGTCCAGTTCATTCTGATCTATCATGTCCTTGAATAAGTTTCTCCAAAATTGAGTGAAGGGTTGTACAAGAAAACTCCACAACATCTCTATTCTTTGATTTGCTGTAGATCGTCCGTAGAAAAAGCTTCGGTGACCAGACATACTGTCTGTGTTGTGTAGTCGTAGCCCCACTTGAATGTCGTGGACGAGTTCGTTCTCTGTTCCACCATCACAACGCACCAGTCGTGGAACTCTCTTTATTTCTTCCAAATACTTCACGAAGTGATTTGCAACGGTTCTCGGGTTGTTGTTTGAATAGCCTGCCTTCATCCAGAGGATTCTGCGGGAAAAGCCATCTATTGCACCATGTATTGGGATACCGAAGGGCTTAAGCTTATCATAGCCGTCTATGTGTATCACATAGTTTGGTCCTTTATTGTGATACGTTCTCCTCCTCAAACGACGTCTAGATCTCAATAGAACACCCTCGCGGTCCAGTACACTCAGTACTATATAAAATGGGTAACTCTGAGGCCATGTATCCGGTTAAGGATTTGCCACATAGATCTGTATCCTAGATTGGAATACTCAGATGCCAATAGTTCCCGTACTGTTCTAACTATGTCTGCAATGGGCGATTCAGCATTGGTCCATCTTAAACCCAGACGTCTGAATATCCGAAAGAGAGTTCTGCGGCTGATCACAACATTGTGAACGAACAGAAGAAATCCAAGAATATCATTGGAATTATATTGGAGTGACCGATAATATGAAATGACATCGTCGAGTGGAGCATCGCGTCCGGGAAACTGCAAGACAGCAGACCGCATAGGGATGTGCGCCAAGATGAAGAATATCTGAAACGTCAAAATGGGAAAATTTTGATTATTCCCTTAAATCTAGACACATACAAGGAGTTTGATGGGTGTCTCATATCTCTTATATATTTATCTCCTCACCAATCTATATGTAAATGGAATGTGAAACAATGTAGTGTAGACCTTTTGCAATAAAACTTCTGTATCCATATCATGTTATACACGGATTTCGAAATCATGAAATCAAACCACGCATTTTGAGAATGCCTTACACGTGAAAAACGGTGGAGTTAACCGAACAGTAATTGTACCTTTGTGAATTATGATCCTAATATCTTGTACATTTAAAACCTATCAACTTTTAGCCGTACATATTAATGTATCTTTCAAAACGGTTGACTTCGAAACTTTCAATAAACAGCCACTCACCAACAGCATGATAATAGCAGACGTGTTGAGTAACTCATTTCGGTTTTATAAATGACTCTACTCTGCTGTACACATCCAATCCAAACCAACAGTCAAAATGTTCGCGCTATAAATTAGTCGACAATCCGACTCCTCGCGATATACCCAACATGAAGTTAGCAAGATTTGTTTTTCTAATTTTATATCGATGTAACTTATACAATATGAGAAATATTATTGCAATGATTATGTCGTTCAAGTGTATTAATCATACACTACCCGAGAAAATATAAGCGATATGATGTCTAGAAAGGCAATTATGCGTGAAGAAAAATATATCATCTCGATATAACTTTGTCGACTTGTTCTAAAATGCACACAATATGTCGAGTATAATTTCGCGAGAAAGTGATATAAAACTATTTATGTTGCGTAATTTATTCCAAGATATTGAGTATTTTCCCGATTTTCCTCTATATTTAAATGGAAATGACGTGATGATATGCATTATGTTGTGAAAATCATTTCGAGTTGATGAAAGACATTGCACACCAAACCAACAGTCAAAATGTTCGCGCTATAAATTAGTCGACAATCCGACTCGTCTCAAAATACCCAACATGAAGTTAGCAAGATTTGTTTTTCTAATTTTATATCGATGTAACTTATACAATATGAGAATTGTTATTGCAATGATTATGTCGTTCAAGTGTATTAATCATACAATACCCGAGAAAATATAAACGATATGATGTCTAAAAAGGCAATTATGCGCGACGAAAAAGAAAGCATCTCGATATAACTTTGTCGACTTGTTCTAAAATGCATGCAATATATCGAGTATATTTTTCCGGAAAATATATATAGAACGTGTTATGTCGCGTAATTCATTACAATATATTGATTATTTTCCCGATTCTTCTACATATTTAAATGAAAATGATGTGATGATATGCATTATGTTGTGAAAATCATCTCAATATCTCGAAAGACATTGCACAAGGTCGTATTAGAGAAGTCGAATAGTCTTGTATTATCCCACTAAGGAGAGGCACGCATACGCTTCCGTAGTAATACGCTTCCGTAGTAATGGTATGGCTCGTCTTTTTTATGGTCGATGCATATTCATTTTACTTGTACTTTAAATGTCTAAGTCTTTTGAGTCGATTTATCGAGATACTCGATACTGAGTCTTATAAGTCGATTTATCTCGATTTATCGAGATAATAAGTCGACAAATTGAATTTAAAAAAAAACTCATGTGGCCCTAATACGCTTCCGTACAACCTGAGAATTGAGTCGGAAGACGACTTGTACCAGGGGTGCCGACCTAAAAAAAGAAAAAGAAACCACGAATGAAAAGTTACACGACACCTTGTAGATGCGAGCTAATTGTAACACAGTTACAGACAACCCATTGGAATAATTCAATAGTATTGACGTAATGAACTACAATATTGATAAAAAAAAATCCGTTAAGGATTTACCTCCGTCGTGAGGTGGATGGCTCAATGTCGCTGTTTGCACTGTCTCGCTTCCTCGTGAGTGACAACCCTGACCGTTCGTTCTAAAATGTCAAATTTATCCACATCGGGCCAAACGTGTATTATATATAGGCTACTTTTATCACATCCTCTATGTCATGACAATGTCAAATGAAAATTTGATTTCCTTGACAAGGCATTCACCGACAGATACATGTATATCAAACTCACCTGACCAGTTGGTGTTCCAGCTCGCGGACCTGCCGCATCTGAAGTGATGTCAGGGGGTGCAGATACAGTTGCCGTGTTGACGTCGGTTGAAGGGAGACAAGCCGATAATTCGAATTGAGGTTCTAACATCGGAAGACATATTTCCACTTTATTTGTCGGTAATGGATTCACGGCAGAATCTGTTGAAGCTGTCTCGTCGACACTGTGTAGGACTTCATTATATTCGCTGGCAACGAAAGGCGTGGGAGGTTCACAGGCAGATATTTCGTATACATTCCCATCTCTGACAACGCAGAGAATGTCGGTTTCGAAAGAATTCGTTTCTGATGTTGTTGCCTGACACGAGATGGAAGAACTCTGCATTTCAACTGTACTTTCCTGAGTGGTCTGACTGTTGTCAAGTCCCGTCGTAGATGCTGCCTGTGGTTTGTCGCAGGTGTGGAGATACACCCTGATAGGGGCTCTCTTGACTTCGTCGACGTATCCCCCAACAGTAAAGGGCTTTCCAGACTTCAAAATAGTGGGCGATTCCTGACCATTAAACTTCCCCAGGTAGCTCTCCAAAGTGTCTCTTGCCAGATGCAGCGAATTCGACTTTGAGAAGCCGTTTGGAAAAAAGTTTATGATGACCTCTTCTTTGAGCTGTTGAAGAGTATGTCCTCTGGGAACATCCAGAACGTTCGGCCAACCCCCAAGTTTGAATAAGACCACGAATGAATTACTGCTCTTTTTGAAATTCTTCCAGCCAACAATTATTCTCCTGGTATGACTGTCGTCCTTCTTGCCATTGTTTGATTTTTGTTTGCTGGAATCTCTATGCTCATTGTCGTCACTGTTGGAGTCATCAGTGGTTTTCGCAGGCGCTCCAACTTTCTCGCCCAATTTCCTAGGATGTGTCTTTCTTCGCATTGTGCGCAAATCGAGGAAATTTTGCAAAACTTCTGATTCGTCTGAAATAATAGAACCATACGTTTTAATATCATCGCGTATACACAATATCGAGTCTTCACTGATATATTCAATATGTGGCTAATAGAAAAATAGCTCAAGAATGGTTACCGGAGAAATTTATAGTGTTAAGCCACAACTGTTTCGTTTCAACCAAAATTTCCGTTTTGACAACTCGAGGTCAATTTCAAGGTCATGCATAAATTTGAAAGAACAATTATCAGAGAGACAGAGAAAATTTTCGCCAATGTCCAATAAAAAAAATGCGATATACATGTATATTTTTGTGCAAAGTTTCAGAAAAAAAATCGAGCAAAAACCTTAAGATAAAAATGGTGATGGACGGCTAGACGGTCGACGGATGCATATGTGCGGTAACCTAAAAATTCTTCGACATAAGCCATTTAATTCAAACACTGATGCAAAAATTATCTGACCAAACATGACCACATTAATTAAACTGATATCAATGTTTATTTGTATATGTGGTTACAAATGCATATATCTTGGAAAAGATGTGTTGTATATCTTTTAAAAGTATTATTAAGAAATATAGGGTTCGGTGAAATTCTGAATGGGGTATTGTTGTTCATAGTGGAACAAATATACTAATTAACATGACACTACCGCCTGTAATCGTTATTTTCAGGATAATTAAATAAACTTACAAAACACATCACAAAAACAGAGGAGTTCTAGAAACCAATTAATTGAACCACATTCGTTTCTGGTAAAATCATCATAATGGTTTAGTGACATTTCATGACAGTTTTCATCTTTTGGTACATACCCGGATTGCTGATTAGACGACACCTCTCCCTAAGCCGGCTTCTGTCTCCAATTGTCTTAACGCCGATTGCGTCAATTCTTCGTCAGTGAGCAGTCGCACGTCGTCCACGTCAACCTGAGAACATTTACAGTAGATGTCAAACAGAGAACAACAACGAAATAGTAGGCTAATGATGAAGACTGCATGCTTCGAATTTCCAATGTGAAGGTTTTCATTAGCAAAATTTGCAGACTATAACCACCTTGTTTGCGCAAAAGGAATCAAGTAGCTCCACTAGGCCTAAATCTTCTAAAATAGACTCCATATTCACAAAACTCTAATGGATGGAAACAAAAATGATAAAAAATTAACGGTTTATCATCTCATTATTTTAGGAAATAGATCTAGTAGCTTATTCGCCTGTTGTTAAATATAATAATAATAATAATAATAATAATAATAATAATAATAATCAATAATAATAATAATAATAATAATAATCAGATTTATTTAATTTATTTAACGACGGTCCATGATGATAGTCAATTCTGCCTGTCTTCCCCATCCCCCGTCGGGTGACGATTTAGAATTTGGAAAGCACATTCGAATGGAGAAACCTTTGCATTGCCAGGATGAAAACCCCACCTACTTTGTGCCGGTGACCGAACCCGCGTCACCTACCGCCTCTGAGCTTCGTTGCTTCAAGAGCCACCGGTCCCATCCACTCGGCCACAGAGGCGGTTAAATGTATGTCTCCCAATGTACCAGGACGAAAATACATGTGCACTTGTTCTGTTCGAATGTATTATATAATACGTGTTGCATTCAGTCAGGTAACTCAGGTTATTTTGAAAATAAGAGACAATGTTCATTAACTTTAAATAACTGCAGACTACACACAATGATGAGCGATAATCGAGGACTTATGGGTGATGAATTTCCGGAAAGTTCCGTTATAGTGGAGAAAAAACAAACGATTCTCATGAATAGTATACTACGTTTGTACCTGTGTCTTCTGATCATACTTTCTCTGTATGGAAATCACTCAAACCATGATCTATACCGACAAAAACAATCACTATTAACGAAAATATATTTACCTCGTTAACCAGCATCTGCCATCTTGAAATTCGCACAAAACGACAAGGTGAAAAGGTGAAATAGCGATGCGAAAGTCAATATGATTTGATTCCTTATTTCGTTTCGCCTTTTCGTCTTTTCGTATCGCGTTTTTGTGGTGTCGTATCGTGTTTTCGTGATGTCGTATCACTTTTTCGTGATGTCGTATCGCCTCTTCGTGATGTCATATCGCCTTTTCGTGATGTCGTATCGCCCTTTCGTGATGTCGTAATGCTTTTTCGCTGTTTCGTTTCGCTGTTTCGCTGCGAAAAAGCGCAAAGGCGAATGGACGCAATCGGACACCATACAAATGAGCCACAGGTTTTTAAACTCGCACTCTGGAACTCCGCCCCGGAGAATGTTCTCATTCTCAAGAATTGGTAAGACAAACGATGTATAGAAGCGATCCAGTGAGTTTCTGGACAGCTTCAATTTGTTTGGAAAAGAGTATCATCAATGTGTCACGTCCATGACGAGTTGCCAGCCGAAGTTATACCGATATGTTTGTGTGAAGTAAATTCCTTTATCCCCACATTATTCCCCATTCATTAGGCTCAAATGTGAGGTTTAAATGTAGGTCCGCGTTATTGCTGATCAGCAAGGATTCAGTTTTAGAACACTAAAAGGCACCAAACATTTTCTACCCACTCGTTTATTTTCTTGCAAGTCAGCATCACCAAATTCCTGTGTTTGTTCGGGGTTGTATGTAAGTATCAATCTATTACCGTCAACACAGCCAAATTTTTATGATTCCAATAACAAACGTAAAAAAAAAACATTTTGCGATACAGACCCGACCAAACAGTTTATCAGAACACACACTGGTGTCATCATGGGGCAGACAGTGTGTTGAATGTAGTTGTTTCTACTGTACACCTGATGGAATTAGTATACAATTGCCCAACAACCTATGAAAATACACTGCAATGTGTAGCAGACATGGGGTGAATACCTTTGAAAAGTATTCGAATGCGAATATGAATACTGCACAAATGCATGAATATGAATACGAATACACATATAGCTCTGTGTTCGAATATGAATACTTTGATATGTATTCATGAATGTATTCATGAATACATCTCGACTTATAAATATTCAGGTTTACATTAGGCTACATTTACATAAACATATACATGTAATATATACGTTACAACCATGTACATGTTTTTACAGTTCTGACTTTGCCGTGATGCATGTAGTGAAATATGTGAAATACCAACTTTCACTAATAAATTCAGTCATAGCAAAAGTTACAAAACATGTCTTTATATGTATGTCATTGTAATGTTAGTCCTCTCCCACTCTCGCAACAAATTTCAGCTAATCTGGATCACCATATATATCCTCCCCCACCACCAATATTGCACAATGATTTACCACTCTATGTTGACTGAACTCAAAACAGTCAATGCACAATAGTAAGCCACCTGTGTAAGGAACTAATAGCCATAATTCATGTAGGAAGAGACTACATCTACCATAAACTACACCCATCGTGTTGTACACAGCAGGAAGCCATCTGATGCATGAAACCCTGGATACCTGATATTATGAATTGATCATGCCCCACACATGTTGTTCCTGGCTCTGCTAACAGTGTCAGGAATTTGTGTTTGTGAACCATAATTACCAGTCTAGTCACGAAGTCATGATTATGCAGCATACTTATCAAGAAAACTTAAGTAGGTATTCCAGTATTTCCAATATATACTCGCGCTTGTAAACGATTCATTTTCATATAGCCAAACTCATGAGGAATCTGATTCGTGTGAGTAAAGTGAACGACAACGAGTGGATGCATGCATAAATGTATAATACCATCAAATGATGCAGTATTGCTTCGAGAAGAAATACGAACCTTTACCAGATCGTAATGTCTCGATTGTTGTACAAACCGACTCGCACTCACTGCGTTTGGTTTTCACAATGTTTATTAGTCCAACAGGGCGAATCTTCGATGGGTCTTTCACACAACGCTCTGTCCTTCCACTCCACGATTAGTATCCCAAATATATCCCGTTATCTTCTACAGGTCCTTCTATGTATCCTAAACAGTTCTTTACAATACCCCTCTCGTTTAACACTTCAGCATTTGGCCTGATATTATACTTCCAAGATGGCTGACAACGTGGCCGTCTTGCTTGAACCAGAAACTTCTACAAACTGCATAATCAACTATCTAACGAACAAGAACGTCGTGGGGGGATTCTTAGGTGTCACGTGGTGCGAATGATAAGTCGTGATTGGCTGTTGTATGTTGAGCGTGAGCTGTTGCTAAGGAGATGATGGAGTGCTTGCATGCAAATGTATACTGTGGGCAGAAAGTGTTGTAATGTTGTATAAATCTGTAACATGTCGGCGTGTGTATGTATGCGTGAATGCGGGTTGAGTTAGGTTTTGGGGGAGTGAAACCTGAAAAATATATTACATGATTGTTGTCTGTTGGAGCAACGTAGCACAAGATATGACAGGTCTTCACGCTCCAGGTTACACATCTGGCATTGTCCGCTTCTACCATCCCCTACCATCTCGTTTGTATTCATCAGTTCCCAACCAATATGTACCCGTGAGCATCTTCATTTCACAATGGCCTGTAATATATCATTCCAGTCATAAAGTGTGTACTGTCACATTGGTTGGAGGGTGCCGGGCACCAGAATATCCAGGTCTAGGTACTTTGCTGTTATAGTCTACTGTATTTGGGGTTTGGGGTAGACATTTGGGTGTCAAAGCTGAATTTTTGCACAGTGACTCGGGACACCATGTAGATATCCCACAAAAAAGTCCCCATTAATCCCGTGGGGGGTTTTCCGAAAATCCAAGATGGCCGCCATTTATATGCGATTTAGCTTGAAATTGACCTAGCGAGTTACCTACTGCACCTACGATGTTGATTTTGGTGTCTACCCCCATGTTTTCTGACCCAAGGAATCCAATGATGATATTGTTGAGTTTCTGTGACCTTTTATTATCTCAAAATTCAAAATGGCTGCCATCAAACCCTGTGAATTTCGCAAAATCTTGTTTTCGGCTGTAATTCTCATTCTGTGTCGGATAAAATAAAGATTTCGGTGTCTGTACACATGTTTTTATTGGCAGAGAATGCAATGGAAGCAACAGTAGATACGTATGTAACTAATAAGTAATTGTTACTATTCAAAATGGTCACCATAAGGCCATGAACGAAGGTATTTGTTATGTCTTATAGGACATATCATACACATAAATTACCTATGCTCAGTCTGAATCTTAAAAAAGTAGCACTTGTGTGGACATAATCAAATGATTAATTAGCATGTCTATGAAGGATAGTACATTATTAATTGTAACTAAATCGATTACAAGGCTAGGTGTGATTTCTGTACCAGTACATTCATACACAATGTCTGTTTTGTGAACACTCAGAAAAGTGTGTTCAAACTTGCTCATCCATGATGTTTTCCTCTGGAACATTTGTGCAGCTCAAACCCACACAGTGTCCACACATGGCACTACACGCTTCACCTGCTTTTCTACACCGACAAGCTGACTTCTCCTTGCAACCTGCTTGACAGTCACAGTAAATCAGTTTCAGCAATCGCTCTGGAGCAGCAGCACGATCCGAGCCGACAGGGAGGAGATTGCCGGCTCCTAGTTCCCACCCGAAATCAGTGGGATCAAAGTGATTCCCATACCAAGACTGAACTTGAAGGAACACTCGGAAAGAATGCATTTTAGCAGATCCACTTGTTGGAGGGAGGCAACTCAGTTTCGTTGTGGATGAGAGTCCCTGTCGTGCAATCATTTGCTTCAAAAGGAAGTAGCGTGCTCCATCAAGACTTTTGAAATGCTTTGCAGTGTACATATTCAGCATCAAACTTTCTCCAGCCTCAGCAATTGAAGCTTTGCTGCTCTCCTTGTCTGTAAAGATGGCAAGGCACGCCCGAAACTCTTTTTTGTGCCGAGCAAGTGCTAGAGGTTTCTTCTTGCCCTTACGGAATGGAGCACTTGTGGTATCACACCCGGTGAATGCATGGAGTGGCAGGAGAACATCACAGAGCTCAGACCCCAGATTGCGCTTCATCTGTTGTACATTCATCCGTTTGGGTGGCTTGCCAGGCTGTGGTTGTACCAATATGATATCCCCACTGTTCAGTCTTGCCAACAAAATGACAAGGATATCAGTGTCACGCGACACCACAGCAACCGGTCCACTTTCTGACTCAGCAGCTGCGGCCATAGCTGTCAAAGCAATAAGAAGGTCTGCATCACCACGAGCTTGTTTCACCTCTACACCAGTCGACGTCAGTGCCAGAGTAAGCTCATGGATAAGAGATGCTTTGTTCTTTGGGTTGTTGAGGAATTCTTCTTGTGAAGCACTCAGAATGAAGTTGATATCCACAGAAGACTTCACTGCTCCTCGTCTGCGCTGTTCTTGTGATTTAGTGGTTTGCATATCCCCATAGCCATCGAACACCACAATGGTCTTTCCCTGATCATAATGTCTCGTGATGTATTCCATGTATAGGTCGATAACACCTTTGTATGTGAGTGGAGTGTGCCATACTGCAACATGAAGAAGATGCCCACCGTCAATCACAGTTACAGCTGGTGAGACGTCTTCAGTAATGATGTTCTTATCAATGTCGAGAGACTGTGCCAGAGCAGACTTGACAGTTTTGCGCATTGCAAAATTGTCAAAGAGGGAAGGAGCATAGTTCACAAATTCGTACTGAACGAAGTGTTCTAGGTCTGAACCTGACTGAAGAACTGCCAAGATTCGATTCAGCATCTGTTGTTGATCAACCACAACAGCCTCTCCCCTCACTTTGATGGTAGATGTCATTGCAGAAAGTGGGACAACCTTTGACGAGCGCTTTAATGTTAGCTCAGCAAAATTCTTGCCTATCATATCCTTTTGCAACTCACTCCCAACTTCGTCTGCATGATCACAGTTGATGGTAACATCGGCAGAGATGCCAGTGAAAACAGACATCAGTTTTGTTTGATGCTTGGGATCAAATGGGTTGTGTGTCTCCAGCAAGCTGATGAACTTGGCAAGATCAGTTGCGTCTCTTTCCTGGCGTGCTGGTTGAAGTTCTTTATGATCTTTATGAGTTGCATGCTGCTCAGATGATGCTGAGGTTGTGCCTGACAGACCTTCAATTGCTTCCATAATCGGGATGCACGGAGGGAGGGCACAGATGAAGTACACTAAAGATGTGTTAGTGATGCCACGCCCTCTTGTCAGCCCTCCTTGAACTTTCATCATCTTCATTAGAACTTGTTCTATGGTCATATCAGTCCAGACGCCAGACCAGAATTTGTTCGTCCTTCTAATGGTGAAATATCCTTGGGTGATGTATTTCTGGAAATCTTCGGCAGGCAGCAGTTCCTCGAGGCGTTCCATCTCTTGGAGATACAATTGAGCTGATTTTGCATATGGGAGATGACCAGCAGCGTGAAATGTGGGAAACATGTCCCGCACACTCTCAATGTGGAGTCCCCAGTCACCAGTGCGTTCAGCTCGGATGAATCGGAGGAGTACAAGCACACGATTGAAGTGTTGAATCCACAGGGTGGCTGTTCGTCCCAGCTTCCTCCCTTCCTCAACCTGCTTCGCCAGCGCATCAGAAATTTGTTGTACTTCAGTAGTTGCAATAGTTTCCTCCAGGGATATCTCCTCCTGTAGAAGCTTTTGCCATGTGCACTGAAGGGCATCATTATCGATTTCATCAAGTATTTTCGAAGATGAGAGTAGCACTGTAGCTATTGCCTGTACACTAAGTATATTGGCACGTAAGGCTCGTGAGTACGAATGGCCACTCATCATCTGAGGTATGCTACCCTGGGCATATGCAGTCCCCCACATCTCTTCCTGACCGCTGCCTGACATGATATAGCCATCTGAGCCCATATACGAGAATGCCATGTGCAAGCCCCCAAGTCGCACGAGGACTGTATCACATAACTCAGCACTAGCGTGAACTATGTACACTGCCTTGATGAACAATGGCTGGTCGAATGTCACGATGCAATAATTCTTATTGTGAAGAGAAGCTTCTTTTTGAGCGAATACCAGAGCAGTGTAAATAGTGCTCATATCTGATGGGTTCAGGTTGATGAACGGCAGTGCAACAACATCACTGATATGAAACACATTGTTCTGATCCTCGGTTACCAATTGGTTGAAGCCACCCCAGCCTGGAATTGGTGTTATGCCTGCTGCGAATGTTGCGAGCCACAGTGAGTCAATGCGTTCAATCAACTGCAGACGAGCGCCTAGTGGTATACACTTGGACACATCCCTAGCTTTGATTTTGGCCAGACCTGTTTTCGGATCAGGAGTGTATATTTTGTGAGGTACATCACCGAACCGTCCAAATGCAGCAGGGCCTGGGTCTTTCTGAAGACGGACTATGTTCAAGTTATGATCTCTTTCGGGACGTGGGGTTACACACTTGATTCCACCCATACTATGGAAGGAGCCATGCCCATCAAGAGTTTTGACATTATGATCAGCATTATCGAAGACGAACTGAACAAATGCCTCATCGTTAGCTGGGAATGGCGAAGATCCAAAGAGAGCTGACCACTGGTATCTCCTGGCCTCTTCATATGAGCAACAAAATCCAAAAGCATGCAAGATGTTGATGAGATTTTCTGAGTCATACTTCCTGTGAAGATAAACACCAAGACCTATCAACAGTGGCGACAGGAAGGAGCGTGGACGAGTGGCTGACATTATAGTTTGTTGAATAGCAACACTTTTTCGTTGAGGATGTGTAGCGTTTTTAGCACCATGGCCTGGCCTAGACAAGATTCCCTCAATCAGTGTACGGAGAGTTTCAGGAACTGACTCCTCCATAGCTGTAAGATCTAGAGATCGAGGTGAGGGATACACATCACATTCAAATGGAATGGAACGGATATCCGCAGCAACTATCTCAGCTACTGTCTGAGTCATGCGATTTTTCTCAGAACGAGGATCTGGATTTTTTTCGCTGTACCAGGATTGATGGACAATCTCACTAAAAGCTCTGTGGAAAGTTATCACGTTGGGTTTGCCTGGTAATGACGTGATCAACAAACTGTCGCCAAAATACTCCTGCAGTTTGCGTTCCAGATGTTTTCTGCTATACCCGTCAGCCTCATCGTCCAAGTTCTCATCCATGATGTCTTCTAATTCACAAATTGAATACTGACATTCCGAGTTGTCCTCGAGAAAACCACACAAGACTTCAAAGGCTTTCTTTTTGTCATTTGTTTTTTCTGAGCGGGGCTTTTTGCGACGAAAGAAATTGAGACGACATCGATTATGGTATTTGGCCTCAGAAGCCGGAAGGTCTATGGTTGTAGCAATACGACACAACACTTTCCTGCCAATTTCATCATTTCGATTTTCACCATGCTCTTTGAGCTTTTGTATAAATGGCAAAGTTTCACATCTACACACTCTGTCAATGTCTTTGTTAGTACCCTTCTTGATTCGAGTATCACTTGCATCTTCACCACAAATAAGACAGTCCTTGCAAATGTCAAATCTGCTAGCACGTTCATCAGAGGAGCGAAGAGAAGGGGTTTCACTATCGTTTTCAAGTGTAACTCTCCTCATGTGGGAAACGAGAGTGGTTCTACGAGTATAAACCTTTCGGCAAGAAGCGTGTACTATGAGTGGATGTGCGGCAATGAGGTGCTTGTCCCTCCCATCTTGCCTCTGCAGACTGGCATCAACGATTGTTGCCCTTGCTTTGGCAACAACCTCGATTGTTTGCCCATTGGGTGGAAATTTCATGGGAGATCCAACATCAAACTCAGGACAAAGTGCACAGGGACTGGACATTGTGATTGAAACCAAAAAGCCTCTGGAACATAAGACACTATAGAATTTTCTATACAACCCGTGCGAGGATCAGATATGTTTTCGTCAGACACGGGTTGACAAGAAAGTTGACATCACAGTTCACTCGATTACTGAATGAATAATGATTCTGCACAAGTTGATTGACAAGTCATGGCTATCATATATCAGACAACATCTGAATGTATACCACTGTAAGTGTTCTTCTGACTTGACGTGAACTGCTAAATTGTGTGCTCGTTCCATCCAAACGTTTCCATGGTTTCTAGACTTCTTCAGAATGAGAAAAGCTAGTTGTAATTTGTTCAGCATTCATTGTGGCTGGTAACTGGTACATAATCACATACTTGTATTTCTATGGTGACCTTTTTTCATGCATACAAATTTGAATGATTTCTGCAGACCTCATTATAACCCATAGCAAATTATAGTGCAATGTACATATATTATGATGCTTTATCACTAATGGATCACACAATTTTTGCTCGTTTCAATGGAAGCTATTCTGGTTTATGAAGCAACCAACAGTCAGAGACATTCAGTAATAACATGATTAGATTCCATACCATCAAAAACATCGCTGCAGAAACAAAAATATCGTATATATCTGCTATAGAAGCTGAACAACCGCTGAAAATATGATTTTCGTTAAATTTCACAGGATTCGATGGCAGCCATTTTGAATTCTGAGATGATAAAAGGTCAAAGAGACTCAACAATATCGCGATTGGCTTCCTTGGGTTGGAAAACATGGGGGTAGACACCAAAATCAACATCGTAGGTGCAGTAGGTAACTCGCTATGTCAATTTCAAGCTAAATCGCCTATAAATGGCGGCCATCTTGGATTTACGGAAAAACCCCCCATGGGATTAATGGGGACTTTTTTGTGGTGTATCTACATGGTGTCCCGAGTCACTGTGCAAAAATTCAGCTTTGACACCCAAATGTCTACCTTATGGGCTTTTTGGAGCTAAATTTGGTAGACTATTATCTTATGACTGGCCTCTTGTATGAGCTTATCCACTCGGATAAAAACGGTTGCCATGGTAACGGAAAAACGTGAAAATCACATAAATGTCTATAACTCCAGTTCTACTTGATATTAATTTTTCCAACTATTTTTGTTTTTTTCTTTGGCCAATTCCGGATCGTATGGTTACGGCCGATGCTCGTATGACTAAAATTCTCCATTATCGCCCAGTGTCGAAAAGTTGGGGGTTCACGATTTCGGCTATTTTTTTGCCAGCGACTTTTCAGGGCAAATGTGTTGGCTTGTAACTCAAAGACAAGCGGCCTTATCAATCTGAAATTTATAGGACTGAAGCGCTAGTGGCTCGGTCTTCTTCAAATTTTGTCAAAATCGAATATAAACTGTTGCCATGGCAACGGAAAAAGTGAAAATCACATAATTGGCTATAACTCCGGTCTTACTTGATATTAATTTTTCCAACTATTCATGTATTTTTCTTTGGCCAATTCCGGATTGTATGGTCTATGGCCGATGGTCGAACGACAAAAATTCTCCATTATCTCCCGATGTCGAAAAGTTGAGGGTTCACGGCTTCGGTCATTTCGGTTATCTGTCAAAATCGAATAAAAGTGATTGTCATGGCAACGGGTAAAGTGAAAATCACATAATTAACTTTAACTCTGGTTCTATTTGATATTAATTCTTCCAACTATTTTTGTATTTTTCTTTGGTCAATTCTCGATCAAATGGTGTACGACCGATGGTGAACCCTCCACTATCGCCCGATGTCGAAAAATTAGGGGCTAGATTTTACGACTTTTGAGTGTTCTGAGACTCAAGGCCATATATCGACACACTAAAGCAAAAATGGCCTAAGTCAAAAAAGGCGATTTTTCAGGAGAAACAAAAAACTGTCTTTGCATGTAGTTTTTAATCCCACCAGCAAAAACTTTCGCTATCATCTTTCTTGGCATGACCTCTAAGCACGCATCTGATCCTATAATCATTATCTTCAAATATTCAGGAACAAAGTGACTTAGGCCACATTCTGACTAAATCGACTGACTTAGGCCATTTTGTCTTTCGTGACTTAGGCCATTTTATGCAACGGCGTGTTACTTAGGACATATGCGTTTTGCTGTTTGCAAGTGAATAATTGGTGCAATATGAATTGAAAGTCCACAAACTGAGAACGAATTATCTGGTAACAGGTTTATTGAACATCAAAGAATATCAACAATTGTTATTTTTAGGTTACCAAACCTATGGTCCGATAACTTATTGCCGTCGTGTTGCGTCCGTCGTCCGTCTAGCCGTTCGTCTGTCCGTCTGTTCACAATTTTTATCTCTAAAGTGTATGGTCCCATCTTTCTGAAAATTTAAAAATAATTCAAGAAGGAGGCATTTTTTCAATAACTTTCTGTTGTTTATTCTTTCTCAAATGGCGGGCGTTTTCGTCCAAAAAACGCTCAATTTTGACCTTTGGCGGCCATTTTCCTAAAAACTGTTCAACCAGTTAATGATTTTTGCTTTATGTACCTTTGTGACGTGTATAAGTTTTGTTGTCCTTGAATTACTGGTCTCCGTGTGGCTTATCAGTATCTTATTACTATCCATTTTGGGCCATTTCCAGGGGGAAAAATATTTTTCACCCTTTAAAACATTTTTGAAAATTTTCGGTATTTTTTTCCTTCACAATGGGAGCTGCTACCACTTTGCTCATAGAACGCTTGAAGAGAGAATATATATTGACACTTTCAAATAGGAAGTCATGTATAGCGTTTTGTGAGGTGACCTTGAGTTTGACCTTTGATGACCTTGAAAGGTAAAAACACCCATTTTGGGGTCCAAAAATGCCCAAATTTGATCTGCAATTCGTCCTCCGATGATCTTGAAAGGTCAAAACACTCATTTTGGGGTCCAAATATGCCCAAGTTTGCCTCTTTAGATGAAATTCTTGTAGTTGAAGCTTAAGTTTGCATTATGAGCATATAGGAAGTCGTATAGGGAACAACTAATGATGACTTCGAGCTTGATTTTGGATGACCTTGAGTGCTAAATGTCTGACGTGAAATGTGTAAATTGGCATCTGAGGCTTGAACACTTGCACATACAGGTTAGGATAGTGTGTAAGCTTATAAGGAGCCATGTATGGATAGCACATCTTTTGGCGACCTTGAACTCGAGCCTAAACGACCTTGAAGGCCAAACTCAAAATTATGCCTGACCTGACAGGTGTAAACTGGCATCTACAGACAAAATACTTGTTGATCGAGCTTATATGTTTGTATTATGAACATATATAACATCATATGCATCATACCTAATGGTGACATTGATGTTCACACAGATGACCTTGGTTAGTCAAGGTCGTATGTCACCTGCAATGTTTAAAACTAAAGTCGTCCGGTAAATCTAACCCTTAGGTTATTTTCGACTCATTTATTTAAGGAATACGACAAAATCTCATTGTCAAATACACAATCGTGGAACACTTCTAATTATATATCATGTATATATCATGTACATCATGATATAGTGCATTGATACTTATGTATAATAAATCATATAGTCAGTCATTTCAACTGTTGCCTGAACCAGTTGCCACTCGTCATGTCATGTCATGAATGTGTGTTTGTCACATTTCTGTATATTGCACTTCATTATATGACACTAATCTTATATGGGTGTTTCACAACATGGTGACACTTATACCGTGGTGTTACAAACCTATG
Organism: Terebella lapidaria; assembly: GCA_949152475.1. Taxonomy (NCBI): domain Eukaryota; kingdom Metazoa; phylum Annelida; class Polychaeta; order Terebellida; family Terebellidae; genus Terebella; species Terebella lapidaria. The sequence goes on from OX424556.1 coordinate 33,399,437, forward strand.
GTCCGATAACTTATTGCCGTCGTGTTGCGTCCGTCGTCCGTCTAGCCGTTCGTCTGTCCGTCCGTTCACAATTTTTATCTCTAAAGTGTATGGTCCCATCTTTCTGAAAATTTAAAAATAATTCAAGAAGGAGGCATTTTTTCAATAACTTTCTGTTGTTTATTCTTTCTCAAATGGCGGGCGTTTTCGTCCAAAAAACGCTCAATTTTGAACTTTGGCGGCCATTTTCCTAAAAACTGTTCAACCAGTTAATGATTTTTGCTTTATGTACCTTTGTGACGTGTATAAGTTTTGTTGTCCTTGAATTACTGGTCTCCGTGTGGCTTATCAGTATCTTATTACTATCCATTTTGGGCCATTTCCAGGGGGAAAAATATTTTTCACCCTTTAAAACATTTTTGAAAATTTTCGGTATTTTTTTCCTTCACAATGGGAGCTGCTACCACTTTGCTCATAGAACGCTTGAAGAGAGAATAGATATTGACACTTTCAAATAGGAAGTCATGTATAGCGTTTTGTGAGGTGACCTTGAGTTTGACCTTTGATGACCTTGAAAGGTAAAAACATCCATTTTGGGGTCCAAAAATGCCCAAATTTGATCTGCAATTCGTCCTCCGATGATCTTGAAAGGTCAAAACACCCATTTTGGGGTCCAAATATGCCCAAGTTTGCCTCTTTAGATGAAATTCTTGTAGTTGAAGCTTAAGTTTGCATTATGAGCATATAGGAAGTCGTATAGGGAACAACTAATGATGACTTCGAGCTTGATTTTGGATGACCTTGAGTGCTAAATGTCTGACGTGAAATGTGTAAATTGGCATCTGAGGCTTGAACACTTGCACATACAGGTTAGGATAGTGTGTAAGCTTATAAGGAGCCATGTATGGATAGCACATCTTTTGGCGACCTTGAACTCGAGCCTAAATGACCTTGAAGGCCAAACTCAAAATTATGCCTGACCTGACAGGTGTAAACTGGCATCTACAGACAAAATACTTGTTGATCGAGCTTATATGTTTGTATTATGAACATATATAACATCATATGCATCATACCTAATGGTGACATTGATGTTCACACAGATGACCTTGGTTGGTCAAGGTCGTATGTCACCTGCAATGTTTAAAACTAAAATCGTCCGGTAAATCTAACCCTTAGGTTATTTTCGACTCATTTATTTAAGGAATACGACAAAATCTCATTGTCAAATACACAATCGTGGAACACTTCTAATTATATATCATGTATATATCATGTACATCATGATATAGTGCATTGATACTTATGTATAATAAATCATATAGTCAGTCATTTCAACTGTTGCCTGAACCAGTTGCCACTCGTCATGTCATGTCATGAATGTGTGTTTATCACATTTCTGTATATTGCACTTCATTATATGACACTAATCTTATATGGGTGTTTCACAACATGGTGACACTTATACCGTGGTATTACATGAAAAAAAAAACAACGGCACCGTGTCTTGTAAAAGCGCCCAATCCCGGCGGCTCTAAGCACTGTACATAGTCAAACGAAACTCACTTCACATGTACAATTTGAAAGATAAACTCATGTAAATTCAGATGCAGGCCTACACAACCTTTTGCTTTTGGACTTCTTCAATGACGTTTGCAGGAGCATCTGGCCCCGAGTCATTGGAATACCAAACGTGAAAGTATTGGATGTGTCCACAGTGGCTTCTATCTGCCAGAATTTTGAGTTTTGCTCCCGAACAGAAGCTTTAAGACGAGATTATAAAATGCAGCACTTTCCAACTTGTCTGAAATATTTCGGACAGATCGGAAATGGTTTTAGACGCATCGAAAATATTATTAGGGAAGCTTATTAGGGACATTCAAATTTTTCTTTTAATTTGATGTTCCATATATTCAATTTCCAGTTTCAAGAGTGAGTAAATAATTTTTCAGAAGAAAAGCTATATCCTAAATAAAAAAAGTTAGTGCCACTCATAAGCCACTTTGAGGCCCGGTCAGACAGCCGAAAACACATGAATCACGTGAAAATTTGGTTAAGATTTGGTTGTGCGTGACTGTTAGTGGAGAATTTGACCATTTTTGCTGATTTACGTGATGAAAAATCACCGATGAACTGCGCAAGAATTATGGAAATGTCACGTACAAATCACTAATAAAGCATGCACTTCAGCGCAATAAAGAATTTTTTAAGTGATTGTTGGTGATTTTGAGTGAAATATACGTGTTATAGTGCAGAACATGCGTGATATGTCTGTTATTCTTCAGTGAAAAGCCATCGATGAACGTGATAGCGGCAACATTTTCGCGAACAATCACTAATATTCCACGCATATTTCGTGCATTGTCCACGTAAGAACTACGCAACCTACGCGAAAAATAACATAAAAACAGCTTGAAACTGCGAAAAGTCTTACGCGAACCGATTTTTGAGCTGCTCAAAACCCAGAATCTGGTGAAACGATGATCGGGCGTACATCCACATACAACCACTGACGTTCTACGTCAGAAAAAATGATGAAATACGCAAATGACAGATGTATCGCGTAAGACTAAAATAAAACGAACTTCATACGTAATTCATGCGTTTTAATTGGGCAGTGTGACCAGGCCTTATGATGTGTAACATTGGACCCTAATTACTTCGACGAGCAGGACATAGATACTTGAGGTGGCTGATTCATGCCATAATGCGTTTTCCCTGAACAGTTTTCATCGCGAATTTAATTGTCACGACTAAAACCATTTAAATCACGACCAAAATCATTAAATCCGCGACCGAAACGTTTTCGTTGCGGCAATAATATTCTCGCTGCGAATTAAATACTTTTAGCTGCGGCAAGAACATTATCGCCGCGACCAGAATCATTTTCGCTGCAGCGAAATTGTTCTTGCCGCGATTTTAATACTTATAACCGCGACTAAAACATTCTCGCTGCAGCGAAAATGATTATCGCCACGGCGAGAATGGCCATACTTGTTACACAGTTCTTCTTACCATCAACTAAAAGAGAACAAACTATTTATTTTTGCAATTATCGCCGCAGTGAAAATTCACAGTTAGTGTAATTATCGCCGCGGTGGTAACTGTTCTCGCTGCAGCAGAAATGTGTCGGTCGCGGCAACAACGATTTTCGCTGTGGCGAGATTGTTTTGGTCGCGGCAACAATGGTTTTCGTTGCGACCAAAATGTTTCAGTTGCGACATCAACTATTTTCACTGCGGCGAGAATGTTTTGGTCGCGGTGAGATTTAAGGATTTCAGTCGCCACAATTAAATTCGCGACGAAAACTATTCATATGGCATGAATCAGCCACTGTAGATACTCGTAGGATACTCGTAGGACATAGATATTTCAATAGATGATGGTATAGGCTGGAGAATGTGCTTCTCTGGGATGTGTGCATATATCGGTGTAATATTTATAATATAGTACTACCTGGGCCAGGGCCCACTGACGTTATCACACTTGCCAATGGAAAGTTAAATATTTGCTGTTTATAACGTCAATTAGGCCTAATAAGCATGATGTAGTAGTATAGGCTTGACTAGGACAGACCAAACGACCCCGCTGTCGCGGCGACATAGGGCAAAATTTTGTGAGTTCACAAAATGAAGTTGTGCGTTTTGTTGGTGTCCGTTGGCTGTTCCGACTGATTTCAGTAATATGAAATGTCCTGTAGTGATGTTCAGTTTTGAATAAGAGAAAACCAATTGATGCTACACGGTATCATAAGGCTAAGGATGATGTAGCTTAGTATATATATACTTGTGGTCCTAGTAGTAGGCCTATGGCACATGGATGGCTAGATCCAGGCCCTATACTGTGGGCCTTGAACTCCATGTATGCTTATTAACCCTATGCTACCTGAGGTATTTTCAGAGCTACCCATGGAAATCTGAATTAATTGGAGATTATTTAGATATCTTCGAGTTTGGCATTTTCCAAAGAAAAGACTTTCTGAAGCTTAACGAAGATTTTTGCTGCATGTGAATCAGGCATAGGGTTAATAATGGTGTCATTAACAATTTGGACTATCGGATAGACAATAATCGATTCATACCATTTTCGATAGATCTTCTAGGCATACACCTAGCTTCTACTTACTGTTTTGCCACGCGTGAGATATGGCATAGCCTAAATTAATTGATTTGGCAAAAAAAAATCTTGCAATCGGACACATATTATCTGCATTATATCGCTCATGGCGACCACATATTCTGATGGCTATTATTGAATAATTACCGAGTCCCAACTGTTCAGCATGCAAAAACAGGCACCAATCTTCAGCGCTCCGAGAGAACTTTCATCAAAAGACATACTGGTGATAAAATCAGTAGAAATGGGAAAAATATAAATGCCTTCACGGGTCCAGAGGACAGTTTGATAGAAAATACCCGCGCCAAGAATACATGACAAACGGTCTGAGTCAAACATGACACTATGCAAAATGGCCTAACTCAAAATTACCAAATGGCCTAAGTCTCTGCAGACTGACTGCAGTTGTGAGAAAATGGCCTAAGTCAAATGTGGGAAATTGGCCTAAGTCATAACGAGTTAGGCCAAATAATTAACGTTAATTATAAATAATTTCCATGCATTTCTCCGCACATGTTTTATTTTTATTGATGCAGAATGTCGAAATGAACACTATGGAAAAAAAATCTCATTTTGCGAAAAAAATGACTTAGGCCATTTTTGCTTTAGTCTGTCGATATTGTGAAGCCAGTTCTCATTCGTTTCAACCCATTTTTATTCCGGAGATGTGGCTGGATGATAGAAGCAATACTCTAAATTTTACAGCTCAATATTGAACGACAAGGTCAAGGTCAGATAAAAGATAAATATCGAAAAGTTGAAGTAACTTATATCAGTGATTAACCTCTTCGCTACTGGCCCACCCTACTGAGCTGATTCATGTATGATTTGATTGGAATTTTTATATGTTTGGTTATTTTTTTAAAGACGTTTCAGAATAACTATGTGTTGAAATGAAGTCATATTACAGTGTGTTATTACTATATAGTACTGTATCCTTCTCAGCCCCAGGCCATTGGTTACGTGAAAACAAAAGAGAATTCGAGTGACCAAACAAATGATGTGTTTCTATGTTCTTTACCATACAGCCATTTTCGAAGTTGTAATGAAATATAACCTAATACATCTACGTTTGCCTGAGTACTAGCAGTCTTCTTCATTTGTAATGGAGTGAATTTCGTGGGTTTAATAGTGTTTACACCATGTCAATATCTTGATTAGTTATGAAGATATTGAAGTTTGATTGAAAACAGTCTGTAGTCGGATCTATTGTAATCAGTATTTGTGACTTCACAAGGTTAATGACAGATTAATTATTCAATCAACTAAACAGTCAATTAAGCTTGTAAATTTCAATCGGTAACAATATAAATGTGCTGATCTAGCTTGTATGTACATTTTCGGTCATATATAACATTAGTTACAAAATCAGTGGATAGATACCTTTACAATTATTCTTTGCCAAAGTTATGGTTATGCAGCGTAACCATCAGTACAGCAGCATTGGTGTGGTATGGTTACGCAGCGTAACCATGAGTAGTGAAAAGGTTAATTTCCCTTATTAATTTAGTATTTTTCAGTGCTCAATTCCCATCATTTGCTGTATGACCGATGGTCGTATGATCAAAATCACCCATTGTCGCCCAAGGTAGAAGGTGTAAGGGTCATCAGCCGGAATCACTGATTCATAGTATTCCGAGGTTTGGTAATTCCCAAACCACTGACGATATTCAATAGAATGTAAATGTAAACTCTATTTCTTTAACGAGGATTCCCCACGGCAAATCCACTAGGGGGTCGCTCTCCTCGGTGCATTACATAACAAGTGCATAACGTTTTTTATAACGTGCATAACAAAATACATTACATACATATAGAGGTTTTAGTTTAAGTATATGCGGGTATATTCATCCAAAATTCACATAACAAAATAATAATGAGTCATTATATATTAATATATATATATTATATATTAATACATCCGTATATATCCGTATACCCTATTTGTCGTTACTATGAATGATTGAACTGCGTCGAACAAATACTCATTATCTAGTAGAGACATTTCATTTGAACCATGTAATAATATACTAAGTAGTTCATTTCTGTCCTCGATTGAATTTGGCACCAATAAACTATAATGGGTATGTGGAGCTATTATTTCACAAATTCTGGTATACAGTTTAACTCTTGCATCATTATATTGCTTACAATCAAAGAAATAATGAACTGAATCTTCTTTAATACTTTTACACTTGGGGAATAGAATGTTGGATTAAAGTATGCAGTATAAAGTTGTGATAGCTGGCGAAGTTTGGGTTGTCAGTATCAAGAATTCAGGTCGTGGCCAACAGGTCGAGAATATGTTCAAGATAGAAAATATAACTCTACTATGATTAATGAACATTTCCCCATGATTTTTGTATTTTTTATGGCCAATTTCCGACCAATTTATATATGGCCAATGATAGTACGACCAAAATCCCCGGTAGAAAATGTAAGGGTCATCAACTATATATTTTTAGTAAAACTTAATCTGGAAGAGTGAGGGTCTGCAATCTCTTATTATCTCGTTAGATGTTGGATCCTTGACTGCCAGCTGCCTGTGGACCAGTTCGTGCTCCCTCGACCCAACACTGGCTCCTTTATATGCCAGAGAAGAATGTAACAGTCTTCCGATGGATGTAACAGTCTTCCGATGGATGGTGGCTTCGACTGGAAGCTCACTCAACATCAGTTTTGAAATGTAGTTGGCTGTTCACTCTGGTAGATGTTGTATTCGCTTCAGGGTCTTGTTCTGGAAGTGTCCCATTCGAACAATGTATGTTTTCCTGCAGGTGGCTCGTTACAGTACAATGCCATAAGTTCAGACTAACCTTCGGATGCATACAGTCCATGCAGACCAGAGCTCAATAGCGCTGTCAGGGACCGTCGGGCCTTCACTATGTTTCTGCTGATAGCTGTAGGTCTGGCGTCTGGTATTCGGACGAATCCTAGGCGTGTCTCTTCTTTTGATGTCTCAAAGGTGCTCCCTTCCATGCTCCAGCAGTTTTCAATGTGCTGTTCTGTAAGCCTTCGCCCCATGTGGATGAATGCCTCGGTCTTCTTGGCGTTGAACTGGAATCGTTCCCATGCAGCATCTTAGGATGATGACAGCAACACCATATCATCAACATAGGTCGGGACACTCACATCCACTGTTACAACGCTGTAACCGACCCCACTCCTCTAAATACGTCTCAACAGATCGTCACTTGTCCCTTTGAATAACTCAGCTGAAGGGAATCCCCCCCCCCCCTGTCTGACGCCTTGATAATCTGTTGTTACGCGAAAAGGTGTTATTCCAGTCCACCAAGCTCATATCCTGGCACAGGTCTCAGTACGGCAGCCAGAGATCATGTGTAACTCTTAGTTGGTTCAGCTTGAGGAGCATCTCTTGATGCCAGAAGACGTCGTATGCTTTGGAATCATGGAGACATGCTGGGTGATGATGATGATGCGAATGATGATGATGTTTTATTCCGGAAATGCCAAAATTTACAATACAGTATTCAATATATATTACAACGTTGAATACATAAATGGCAAATCCCGGGGCGACTGCAAAGACAAATTTGTCTGTAGCCATGTGAACGATGTAGACACCCCGCCTACTGCTCCGCCACTACAAAATGAGTATACCCAGCATGCGAGCATGAAATAACATATACATATAGTCATCATGTTGAGTAGAAACCACTCATTTAGCAACGGAATGTACGAATCAATCTTCTAGTTATACAAAATGATGAATTTAGACTCAATAGGCTAGTATTCAGCCATATAAAACTGCGATATTCTTTTTAAAAAGAAATTTTTTGATCGGACTTTCTTCATTTCAGGATTTGTTTGAAGCCATGTTTTCGGTCCCTGGCACAAGAAGCCTCGATACGTTAGATCAGTATTGGTGGTTTGGGGTCGCCGCTGTGCCTAGTTTCATACTCATGGTCATTTCCAAATGTTGGGAACACATTAGTTGGGAAGGCAAAGTCTTATTGTCAAAGTCATACATAAATTTCAGGACTTCAATAGCGTACACATCCCTGATTTTGATTATGTTCAGTTGTTTGAATAGAGGACCCATGGAATCATTATACTTTGCGCCTGTTATTGCTCTAATATCCCTATTTTGGATGACTTCAAGTTTGTGAATATATTTCTTAAAGGTATTACCCCACAACCATAATCCGTACAATGGATATGGGTGCACGAGGCTGTTTTATAGGATTTTCAGATGACTCCTTGATTGCGAGTATTTGGATCTATTTATCGCGTAAACTCCCGCAGAAATTTTGCGACGACAAGTTGCGATGTGCAGGTCCCAGTTAAGATGTTGGTCAATAAAAAGTCCGAGAAATTTGGTATTTGTAATTTTTTCCAATTTAACGGTTTCGATATAGAGTTCAGCATTAATAATATCTGACATACCCTTGGGCGAAAATACAATATATTTAGTTTTGGAGGGGTTAACAGATAACTTATTGGCCTTGAACTAATCATTCAGCCGGGACAGGTCGGCGTTTACATCTGTGTGCATTTTGTCTAAATCAGAGCCATTGATGTACACAGTAGTGTCATCAGCAAATGGTATAGATTTGCAATTGTTTGAACACCGTGGTAGGTCATTAGAATAAAGGATAAATAGTAGCGGGCCCAGGACAGATCCCTTTGGTACCCCATATTCAATGTTCAATACATTGGAACATGTCCCTCCATAGCTGACATATTGGGTTCTCTGAGTCAGGTCCCTTTTGAACCATCCAAAGTCCTACCTCTAATCCCATAACATTCAAGTTTTGACAGTAAAAGATTGTGATTTATGGTGTCCAATACTTTAGAGAGGTCCAAAAACACCGGGATACAATCTTCCTAGTTATCTAGGGAAGGAAAAATGTCCGCAACGAAATCGGTGACAGCGTCTGTGGTAGATCGCTTGGGTCTGAAACCGGGTTGTTTGTCATACAAAATATCGCATTGCACGAGAAAGTGATACAATCTCTTGTGCACCACCTTTTCTAATATCTTAGATATACTAGCCAATAATGAAATCGGGCGATAATTGTTATACAAATTTTTAGATTTTGCCTTGTGAATGGGAATAACTTTCGCAAGTTTCATTGCATTCGGCACAATGCCATGCTCGAGTGATATATTAATCATTTTAGCAATTGGGATACTGATAGATTCAAAAATAGATGTTAACAACTGCGAACTTATTCCGTAATCACCGGAGTTTTTTTTTTTCGGTTCACAATTTTTTATTATTCTGCAGATCTCGTGAGGATCAGGAGTAAGAAACATAGAGACGTATTCGGGGAATTTCCCAAATAATAGCTCGCAGACTTAATGGACTGCGAGATGGATTCAGCATAATTCTTCCCAACATTGGTGAAAAATGAACAAAATTCGCCAGATATAAGCTTGGGATCTGTTATTTTCTCCCCGTTAAGTAAAAAGATATCTGTTAATGAGTGTTTTCTTGGGCTCGGCCAGTGAGGATATTTAATACATTCCAAGTTTTCCGAATATCATTTTCATAAGTCCTTAACAATTCCCCATAACACATGTCTTCAGCAAGTCTCTTGAGCTTGTTATAGGTGTTTCTATATTTGATGAATTTGTTATACGAGTTGAGCAATTCACGATGGGTGATATATATATCATCTACTCAGTAGCCTTTTGGCTTGCGATTAGGTACTTATGTACTTGTCATATATCTATTCCATGGGGTTTGTCGGATTTCTAAACTATTTTCATAGGTTGTTGGGCAGTTGTATGCTAATTACATCAGGTGTACAGTAGAAACAACTACATCTAACACACTGTCTGCCCCGGATGACGCCAGTGTGTCGTTTGATAAACTATTTGGTCGGGCTTTGTTGCTATTGCAAAATGTTGTATTTTACGTTTGTTATTGGAATCATCAAAATTTGGCTGTATTGGTGGTCATAGATTGATACTAACATTTACGATATAACTTATTGCATTTCCTGGATGAACGCATGATTCCAGGTGTCATCCACGATTCTCTAATCACGTGTTTTGGGTGTATGTTGACCGTTTTTTCAGGGGCGAACTTTTCAAGCAATACGATGAAGAAAGAAATGAATGAATCGTAACCATCTGTCACACTATGGCGTGCGAAAAAACCATCTCAATTTACATCTATTAGTGCACTCGACAAGCTATTAATGATCGATGGGTTCATTGGTCTATACGAGAATTGAAGCGGTTGTTTGGTACAAGTTGGGTTCTTGTGTCGCATGCAGGCTAAGATCGGAAAGTGATCAGAGATTTCAGACACTGCTATCAAGGAGTCAATGTTATCGTATTTCTGGCACTTCACATATAAGTTGTCAACAACGGTTGCACTGTTTGAGGTTACGCGTGTGGGCCGTTTGATGGCAGCATTCCAGCTGTGAAGAAGACATTGAGTAAATCGGATGTATTCGTATGTGTCGATATTTTCATGTAGTCAAAATTCTGATCAGTGCCTATCATAATGTCATGTTTGGTTAGACACAGCAGCGACACCGTTTGGTCATAACGTTCAATAGATACAGACTCACTCGTGTTCGGAACCCTATAGATTTCTGCAACTATAACATTTGGGTTTGATCTGATCCACTTCCAGGGCAAAACTTTCGAACTCGCCATCAACAATAATTGTTAAGTCAGTTCTTTCCTTATAATTAAATTCATTCAGGACATATATTGCGACCTAGCCACCACGAGAACGCGAGCTTCGGTAGACGGAAGAGAAATTGTAGCCAGGTAGTGGGAACATATTTGAATTGGAGTCATTTAGAAATGTCTCACATAGTATGACGAAGTGAACTTAACTCCCTTATCTCTGAGAGTGTGGATAATGTTGCGAAGTTCAGTGTACTTACTAGGTAAGCCACGAATATTAACATGCATGGCACAGTATTCGGCGCATTTAAATTTGTTTAAGGAGTCCTCGTTATCTTGGTTGAAAAAATCGAAATACTTATTCTAAATGTCCAACGCAGAGATTCTGTCATTGATGACGACGTCCATGTTCTCTAGAGAATCATCAGAGCCCGACTCGACTTCAGTGTTATTGAACAATATCATAACAACATCGTTCAAACATACTTGTATAATTACGCAGAATACTAACCCAAAGGGGTCCAGTAACTCGAAAAAACATTCATCCTGAGAGACAACTATCATTCCGTGACAAGACCAGGTTATTACTCGCAAGATAGGCAAACCCAAAATGGAGACGACACAGCAGGCAAACATACTTATATAAAATAACAAGACGGCGAAATTTCCGAAGAACATACAGAGAAAAAGTGTGTTGAAGGAAATTACACCTGTCTTTACCTGCAGAAAAGGTGGGAGGCATCTGCCGCAGTACGTTTGAATAAAGTTATCATAATTTTGGACTGAGTCTGTCCGATTGGAAAACAAACAAGACAATTGTACACGTGTAAGTTGTATCAATCCTGACACCTGGTACTTGGGCAGGTTGTTGTCACTGGCTCCAGCACAGGCTTCTGTGACTAGTTGGGGAAGCATTCACAGAGAGGAAGCCAGTGCAAAAGCCCCTCTGGTATCCACAGAGGCTTGCTTCCAAGATAGGTTTGATGGAACTGACCAGTACTTTCTCCATGATAGCTGTTCCTATCAAGGAAGTAAGTGTAATCTTTCTGTAGCTGTCTGAGATGTCCTTACTTCTTTACCCTTTATACACAGGCGTGATGACTCCATATTTCAGGTCATTGAGGATCCTCTTTCTGCTCAGAATCTTGTTGATGATCAGTGTCAGGGGTCTTAGTATACTGCCGTTCGCATGCTTCAGATGTTAGCTGCAGACCCCCCATATGTCAGGTGATTTTCCATTCTTGAATTATCTCTGGAATTGGAAGACCTCCTCTTCACAGACAGATGGGCACATAAAGGCCTCAGTGTTTGAGGCATCTGCATAGTCGTCCGCGAGGGGGATGTTCTTGATCCCAACATTTACACAGCGTTGCTCATCATATTCAGGACTAACTTCCACATACAAGATCAGCTTAGTGTCAACGTGATTCTTTCGTTTCCCTGCTCTACCGGTAGCTGGTCTATGTGTCGATGAATCAATGAAATGATATTTCAAGTGTGTATGAGATAGTCAATAATTTTAATGAAATTTTTGTCAATATAGGACACAAAACCAGTGAAAACATACCACCCCCGAAACAACATTTTTCGCAATATCTTAAACATGTCCAATCTAATACTATGTTCTTGGTTCCTACAAACCCAACGGAAATATTCCATTCATCGAGGAAAAAGAAAGCAAAAAACCCTAAAGGTAACGATAACATATCTATGAAACTAATGAAAAGTACTATTGAAGAAATTTTAATACCATTAACACACATATTCAATCAATCTATGACACAGGGTATTTTTGCAGAAGATTTTAAATTAGCAAAGGTTGTGCCTTTGTTCAAAAATGGGGACAATACACTGATGAAAAATTACCGTCCAATTAGTATTTTATCATCGTTCTCTAAGTTACTTGAGAAATTGATTTCCAAACGCCTGGTGAGATTTCTAGAGACAATGGATATTTTATATAATAATCAGTATGGTTTTCGAGCCAGGCACTCAACGTTACATCCAAAAATTAAACTGTTAAAAGATATCTCTGAGGCAAATGATGAACCAGAAAAAAATATACTTTATCTATATTTGTCCACTTGTCAAAAACATTTGATACAGTGATTCATGATATATTATTGAATAAACTGCATCACTATGGTATACGAGGCATAAGTGATGACTGGTTTAATAGTTATTTATCTTCCAGAAAACAATACTGTGAAATTAAAGGCATTAAGTCCGATCTGAAATCAATAAACTGTGGCGTTCCGCAAGGCTCAATTTCAGGTCCCATTCTGTTTCTCATATACATTAATGAAAATAAATTCAGTACATGTCTTATGGTTTTATGTTTTGCAGATGGTACTGCGCTATACACTTCTGGGAATAAAATATTTGATGTAACCTCCCTTATCAATACCGAATTACGGAATGCATTTGATTGGCTCTGTGCTGATAAATTATCATTAAATAGTGGTAAAACAACATACATTGTACATCGTATTTGGTCCTCTTTCGAAGGTTAGAAATCTTAAATTCAATATTGAAATAATGATGACTTAAATACTCCAAAATTCTTAGGTATATATTTAGATACTGAACTATCTTGGAAAACTCATATTGAAAATATTTGTAGAAAAACCGTCGAAGTCCCTATAAATCATGAATAAAGTTAAAAAAATATTTCCCACGGATATTTTAATGATAATTTATCCTACTCTGTTTGAGTCATATATAAATTATGGGCTATTAGCATGGAGCAACCCCCCCCCCCCCCCCCATGTAAACACAATATATTCAAATTGCAAAAACGAGCGGTACGGATAATAAACAATAAATCCTACAGAACACATACGGATCCTCTATTTAAGAACAATACATTATTGAAAGTATTAGACATGTATCACTTGCAAGTACTATTATTTATGTGTGATTTTGAAAGTTCGAAATTGCCCAAATCATTTGCTCATTTTGTTGAATACAACTATGCTGCGACAAACCGTAACACTAGACAAAGTCATTTATATCACACGTCACGTCCCAGAACATCTTTCAGTTCTAAAGTACCCAATCATTCTTTCCCCAGAATTTGGAATGAATATTTTAATGTTGACGTCGAAGGAACCAGTAGAATCAGATTCAAAAATAGTCTAAAACATCATTTTATTTCGAAATATAAAGACACTGTAACATGTACTAGTACTTTTTGTAAAGAGTGTCAAAATTAACACATATTCATGCATGGTTCTTCCCCCGTTCTTGGTGTCACGCTGCCAGCACCTGTTACTCACGCCGCCCCGCCCGCCACATCAGCCGCCTGGAGGGAGAACACCCATCAGGTACATGTTTCTTCATAATGTTATATTCTTATTTTGTCATTAATTTTTGGGGGGAGGCACCACAGGAAGACAGCCGTTGACTATGTGGTGACCCGACAGTGGTTTAGTTTTTTTTCTCTCATTCACACCACATTAATGTGTTATATATTGACTTTATGCACTGTCCAAATAAATTTGACTTGACTTGACTTGATCAACAACTGCTTCATAAAATATGCTACTGAAACGCTCGATCAGGAGCTCTGGTGTGCTATATATATCAGCTGTGGGGAGGAACATGTGGAATGTGGTTTCAATTCTTTCTTCATATAAACCCATATTCAACTTGTCCCAGTGTACCTAGACCTTCACATCATGTGCTGGGTTTTTGTTGTGTGCGCCGGTGCTACACTTGACCTTTGTCCTCCTCAGGCTCAACTTGACATCCACACACACTGGATCATGAGTGGATAGGTTCAAGCTGCCACGCTCTAGCACCCTCAGGAATACTGCCAAGTGTCATGTGATCAATCCGTGAGGTAGGCGATGAGGTATTGTGATGGTAGGTGTTGCCGATTAGATATCCACAAGGGAGAAAGTCAACCTCTGCACAGAAGAGGATGACGTCTCGGGTACATGGGTTTTGACGGTTCAAGGAGATGTTCAGGTCGCCTACTCGTATGATCTTGGATGCTTCTTGGTACTTCTTCATACACCTCATCTAGTGTTTCTTTGTATTCCTCCAGTTCATGGACGGTGTTCCCAGCTGATAGGTACGAGTATACCATTCAATCTGTCATACACCTTTCTACAGTATTCCTTCATTGTTGAAAATAGAGGAACAAGCAGCATACATTACTTCGGCTGAAAATGTTTTGACTTCAAGCAAACAAATATCTTATATACAAAAACATATCATATTTATATTGGCATCATTCACATTCTCAAACAACCGCCATACATTTACTATACAAAATAACAACTGTACGCGGTGAAGTTATTCTGTTTCTTTTGCAATACTTTCATCCACCCTTTGCAGTATTTTCATCCCAAATTTCATAGACCGAAATTGTTAGTTAAGCAGGTTCATGTATCGCAGGTGACATTCTTTCGGTTGTTGAGTAGTATTAGTAGAGTGCGCTACATGTGGTATTTTTGCTTCAAGAGCCATAACAAGAGCCCATGTTTCATAATGGCTATTCATGATATACGTGGCTAATAGGAGTGAATGACATATTAATTAGAAGGCAAATATTCGTCTTCTATATACATAATGCACATGATATCTAAAATCCGCAAACCTAAATATCTGCAAATGTGTCTGGACATAAAAACCGCAAATATTTCAAGCTACAAATATTTGTCTCATACAGTGATTATGATTATACAGTAATATAAAGTGTGTAAGCTAGAACTGACTTTTTCATATTGTGCTATGATCCCCTAGGTAGGTATGCGTGAATTTGGATAATTGGGCACCACTCCCGATAATTCCACTTGAAGCAAGATATAGCATTTACGAGTTTGTTATATAGCATTTTAGACTTTCGTGTGATGCGGTACATACTTTAATTTGGTTGTTCCAGCATGAGACAGACGATGAAAGAAAGTGAACGACAGAGAGAATGTAGATCGTTGATAGATAGATTTATTTTCAGCTTAGATACATAATTGTAATACATGCACGTGTGAATAGTTTCTGCTTTTGCTCGATTAACATTCTCTAATATCCATGAATAACAAGAAATCTGCATAATCATGATAACAGTTAATATATCTCAAGCTGAATGACCAAATTAGCCGAAGGTGTTTTCCATTTGGCCCTTTTGGAGAATTTTTTCATCTGAAAATATCTCTAGGTACTCGCCAAAATACTCTTGAAGAACAAAATACATATAGATCCTATAAAAAATAATGACAATAATAATCAATTAAAACTACATAATTGGAGTAACTGGATACACATTTGTGGAGTTACCCAAGATAAACTTCAGCGGGGACATGGCACCATACAATGCGACACCAACCAGGGAATGGGTAGATCAGGTAGATACGTTATCCGATTTGGACCAAATCAATTACAGATATATTTGCTATGTCGTTAACATAAATCAAAAACAGAAGTGGACCAAGAGTTGATCCCTGAGGGACACCGCAAACAATATCTCACAAGTCACATTTTTCGTTCTCAAATTGAACATAATGTTTTCGGTGTGATAAATAATCCATAAACCATTCCTTTGCAACCTATCATATTCCGTAATAGTCGTTTCTCAAATAGTATATCATGATTTATTACATTGAATGCTTTTGAAAGAACACAAAAAATTAGCCCAAAGGCTAAGACAGGTTACCGGACAAGGTATGTTTTATATTTTAGTTATTAGCCATTTTTCCCACGGCCTTGAAATTAAGGTCACTGGTCAAATTCAGGATCACGAGAACATCCAGCATACATGTATATCATTTCCCATATGTCCACAATTTATTGCTAAGCTGTCGATAAGTCGATAATAAGCGAGAGATTAACCATATTGTGCTCTGACCTTGAAAATGAGGTCGAAGGTCAAGTTCAAGGTCATGACAACATCTAGTATATATAATTTTTTTATATGCTCACAATTGATTCCTAAGCTGTAAAGTTGATAATGAGTGAGATATCAGCCACTTTGTTATGTGATCTTGAAAATGAGGTCAAAGGTCAAATTCAAAGTCATGACAATATTCAGTATATATCACTTCCTATATGTACATAATTGATTCCCAAGCTGTAGAGTCAATAATAAGCGAGATATCAGCCATTTTGTCATGTGATCTTGAAAATGAGGTCAAAGGTCAAATTCAAGGTCATGACAATATTCAGTATATATCACTTCCTATATGTTCACAGTTGATTCCTAAGACGTTGAGTCGATAATAAGCAAGATATTAGCCATTTTGTCCTGTGTGACCTTGCATATTAGGTCAAAGGTCAAACTCAAGGTCACGAAAATATTCAGCACATATCATTTTTTACATGCTCACAACTGATTCCTAAGCTGAAAATAATAAGCAAGATATTAGCCATTTTGTCCCATGACCTTGAAAATTAGGTCAAATGTCAAATTCAAGGTCTTGACAATATTCAGCATACTAGTATATATCATTCTCTATATGTCCACAATTGATCCCTAAGCTGTGAAGTCAATAATAAGCGAGATATTGGCCGTTGTGTTCTGACGTTGAAAATGAGGTCAATTTCAAGATCATCAGAATATTCGGCGTATATTATTTCCTATACGCTCACAATTGATTCCTAAGCTGTAAAGTCGATAATAAGCGAGATGTTAGTTATTTTGTGCTCTGACCTTGAAAACGAGGTCAAAGGTCAAATTCAAGGTCACGAGCATATTCAGCATATATCATTTCCTAATGTCCACAATTGATTCCTAGTCTGTAATCTCAATATTAAGTGAGATATTAGGTATAGTGTGTCCCAAGCATGGGAGAATTTAACATGGTTCATCACCATACGAATCTACGGTTTCTAGAAAAAGTGTATTTGGGTTGGGGTCTTTGAGATACATATTGAAGTTCTTATCAGATTTTGGAACATTTTCCCTGGTTTTCTTTCCAACCCATAAGAATGTTGAAGGCCTGGCTTGTCAATTTTGGATTTGTCTTCAACTCGTTCATTATTATTGACCGCGGAAGAATGAGGAAGTTTTGATTTAATCGTTTGTTTCGCAGAGCTGATTGCAAGATTTTCCAAGCTTCTTTCATGTTGTGTTTATTTTCCTCCAATCTAAGTTTGTAATAATTACTTTCCAAAATGTGTTTCAGTTTGTTGAACGCGTTCACGTACTTGTTCCATATAGACTTATTTGAATCGGTGGGAAATGTCAGTCTTTTTTGCATATAACCTGAACCTTTTCCTTGTTCATATCAGGAGCCAGGCTCCAAATTGGAAATACCTTTTGTTTGGTTTGACACTAATCAGTAAGCATGCTTCCTTGTAGAGCTGTATAAATTTCGAATATGCGAAGTTAGCACATGTTTCTTGTTTGATATGGTTAAAAAAACTCCGAATGTTGGTCTATTTCGCCCGAAACTGTAAATGTATTGGTGCATAATTATGTAGGATAAAGTGCCACTCTGGACTCCGGAAAGTGTTGGCTCCGGAAAATCAGCGCCGTGCTATCTGTACTGTGTGACCAGTTTTCAACCAGTCACAGTTTCATGTTCGTTATTGTACATGCAACCCATCTTGTGCACTATTCAAATTTTTCAATACAACAGGATTATGCAATCTAACATTTGACTTGATAAATATGAGAGCCATATGCAGTAGACGTTGTGAATCCCGTCGCATCAAAAAGGCAGCAATCCCTTTGACTGTTGTAGGAATATCCAGAGCAACCTGCTGATGAAGTTGTGCAAGCGATCGCACATCCCGCTCTTGAACGTGTGACGTAACATACCAAGTTCACTGAAGGATCAGAGACCATTGTGTTGGTGTATGTTCTATGGAACAGGTCAACTCTCTGGCGGGCTGAAAAGGTTCATAAACTCGTAATCAGATATTGGTGTGCTGTTAAATAGCTCACTAATCGATATCACCATCTAGTTTCAATTACCATCATATTACGACACAGAAGACTTCTATTGATCGAGGATTTCAACATGATGCAACTTCAAACAAAAGGACCTCCAGTAATCGAATTATACCATAAATTAAGGACTAGTTTAACTAGCTCTTGATATACAGTTATATACATATATGTGTTGAAAAACGTCCTATATTTTTATCCTGAAGGGATTGAATACTGGTTGGAGAATCACCTGTCGTCGGTCCTAGGAGCGCCTCACGTAGCGAAGTGGCTGTGGCAATATCGTTGTAGCTGCCAGGGAATGGACTTGCCAGGGTGGCGTAACTTTCGTACCGTCTCTGGCCATAGACAAGGACAGACATCTTTTCGCAAAAGGTGTGTGTCACGCGGTGAACCCCGTGGTCGATGCTGGTGACCAACACTGAATAACCCGCTGTGCCCAGGTCGGTCCAAGTCCCAGCCACGGGGCTGCCGTCTAGTTGCACGCCGGCCGTGTGTGGCGTCCTCACAGTGACTTGGATCCGGTCGACGAAGTCACCACTTATAGCGGAGGCCATTGTGGTGAAGATGTAATCGCTCGACTTGAAGGCGTTTAAAGGCTCGTGGTAGATCATGAACGGATCTGTATCAATTATGGAGGTCTCAGAGTCGAAGCTTTTCGCAAACTGTGTCACAACAACTGGCTGATTGCTGGAAACATGGTACATTCGATTTGAAACTATTGTGTCATACTCGTAAAGGTCAAATGCGTTCAAGTTGTGATTCTGAACAGTAGTCGATCCATTGTCATTGTAGATTGTGAATACCGTAGCATCAAGCAGAGCTGAAAAGTTAGGACAAAGTTACTCTTTCCTGCGCCCAGCAACTATCAGTAAATATCAAAAAGAAATATAGAACATACATGTGTTTGCTACATGTAAGTGAGAAACTAACAATTCTGACGTACCCATCACCCGTATGACGTCACCGCTAGTTCTACCCTTGATGTTGGCGAGTACATAGTCTGTGCCCAGTTTCTCAGCTGATGGGAGGGTTGAGACCAGGTGGTCAGGATAACCTAGAGCACTCACTGACGATAAGACAGCCCCGGACGTCATGAAGACGGGCTGAGTGGCAGTCACCACACTACCAGAAAGGTCCCCACCCGCGCTCCACCCGCACTGGACCTTTTGGAATGACATTAAAACACAGCTTATACAGACTCGATTGGGGACCCTAGGGGCATTTGAACATGGCTATCTTGGTGTCTAACTCTCTATACCCACTGAATCAAACACGACATCATACCTGAGCAGTTTGATGTTGATTCAACGTGAACGACATCACTTCCCCATTGGTGAAAGAATCAAGGTTCCCGTCAAAGAAAACCGTGAGATTTTCAGGTCCATGCAATGTGACATTGACCACTGTAGTCCCACTAGCTACAGCCAGAATAAGGATTTCGTACGGTCCTTGGTACGAATCACTATCAGGAAACCTATAGGAGACTGCCACGGAAACACGCCCCAGGGCTGAGACCTCAGGGACATCAAAAGCGTCTGCAGACAGCTTACCCATGTTGATAGCTTGCACGACTAGCTGTTTGTCAGAGCTCACGACTATGCCTGGTAACAATATGATTTATTCATTGTACAGAATACATGAATTTCTATATCTCTACATCAATATAATGGTGTCTCAAGTTCGGAGGCTGATATGTAATCAAAGTTAGGTGTACCTTTGTTTTCGATGGCAGATCCAGAACACATGTACGAGTTGGGCACAATCATGGATGAGCTGTCTCCAGCCGGGACATAGATCGTGTCCGAGAGTCCGCCATATATCAATGGTGTTGTTACGGTAACAGTCGCCAAGGACTCGCCAGGGTTAATGAGGTATATTCGTCCCCGGGGCAGAATTCCCGAAAAGATCGTACCCTCTTGGAAGGCGAGGTGATAGTCGAAGGCATGACAAACGTCTGTGGATAAATGGCGTAAGGCACAAAGGGTGGTTCACTTGCCCGAATGAACGTTATATATTGCAAGATATAGCTAGTTACTAGTTAGGCCTCAATCCATTTTTGAACCGAAAAATAGGTAGGACATTGACTTTGAATTCGAGAATCATACATTCGTAATTATTGTAAAAGAATACCATAACAACTTAGGTGTTTCTGAATGTGCATGAATACTGTCTAGAATATACACGAGTGTACAATTCGGTAAATGTAATAATATGAATTCTACGGAGCGGGAAATGTCTCAATGCCATGACACGATGAACCTGTACAGTGACATAATTGGCGATTTCCTGCAAGTCATGTATAAGAGAACAAGGCGCAGAAAACTGACTCACCTGCACAAAGAACCAGGGCCAACCAAGACATCATCGTGGCTCCACTTGCTCTGTAGGGTGAAACAGTGTATCATTCACGTTAAGGAGCCTTTAGCAGTGTGTCAAGACAGTTATGCGATGATATCACAATGAACATGCTATAAATGTTGTGACCACAAAGGACATACATGTATACTCTGATTTTTCTAAAGTATTACACACGTTTTTGTGACTTGGAAATAATACGCTTGAAAACTGACAAAGTTGACAATCCACCGGAATGGTTTTTTTTACCGAATTGTAGTATCTCTGAATCCAGACACAATTTGGCATTTAATTGTTTTCTGAGCGGAGTAAATCTTTTGAGACAAGCTAGAACGTATGAATTACATATGAAGCAGAGAACTAGCTAACAGGCAAACGGATGTCATATCATTTATGGAAAAAAAGGTCATCGGACAACAGAAACGCGTGATTTCTTTTTGGTTCATGTGAACTTTCCAATATAAATTATATAACAGACTCGAAACAACTCTCATAGCAGGTGTTCCAGCTTTTCATCTTTCAGCTCGGTTTTTAATTTTTAAAAATGTGGTGATTTGATGAAACACACACGTGTGCGCGTGAAATTTGCAATTAGAACAATTTTTATATACAGGCCACCAGTCGATATTGATTTAGCATGGTGACAATTGCTAAATGTGAAACTAAATTGATTAACAAGGCCTAGTGACACCACAGCAATTTCTGTTCATCGTGACAATAGCCGATAGGGACATTATCTTCCAGCTGGATTCATTTTTGCACATGTAATAAAAATTGGGTTCTGCAGGTCCCTATCACACCTATCACGGCGTATATATAGTGTATCTTGAACGCTGTGTTATCAGAGAAAACTAGTATAATTGTCCACTGCAAGTCTTGTTCACATAATAAACGAGACAATCAGAGATTGCAGACACTCGCCCTTCCAGACTTAGTTTTACTAAAAATAGACTTGATGACCCTAACAGTTTCTACCTGGACGATTATCGGGGATTTTGGTCGTACTATCATTGGCCATATATCAAATGGTCGGAAATCGGCCACAAAAAAATACAAAAATCACGGGAGAAATAATCATTAATCAAAGTAGAGTTCTTCTTTTTCTATCTTGAACATATTCTCGACCTGTTGACCACGACCTGAATTCTTGATACTAACAACTGAAACTTCGCCAGCTATCACAATTTTATACTGCATACTTTTATTCAATATTCTATTGAATATCGTCAGTGGTTTGGGAATTACCACACCTTGAAGTACTACGAATCAGTGATTTCAGCTGATGACCCTTACACTTTCTACCTTGGGCGATAATGGAGTGATTTTGATCATACGACCATCGGTCATACAGCAAATGATGGGAATTGAGCACTGAAAAATACAAAATCGTGAACCCCCAATTTTCCGACATCGGGCGATAATCAGTGATTTCAACTGATGACCCTTACACTTTCCACCTTGGGCGATAATGGAGGGATTTTGATCATACGACCATCGGTCATACAGCAAATGATGGGAATTGAGCACTGAAAAATACAAAATCGTGAGCCCCCAATTTTCCGACATCGGGCGATAATGGAGAATTTTCGTCGTATGACCATCGGTCGTAAACCATACGATTTGGAATTGGCCAAAGAAAAATACAAAATTAGTTTGAAAAATTATTTTCAAGTAGAACCGGAATTATAGCCAATTATGTGATTTCACTTTTTCCATTGCCATGGCAACCAGTTTTATTTGATTTCGACAAATTTGACGGAAACCGAGCCATCACCATAGCGCTTCAGTCCTATAAATTTCAGAACGATAGAACCGTTTGTCTTGGAGTTGGAGCACTGAAAAATCGCTGGCAAAAAAGTAACCGAAATCGTGAACGCCCAACTTTTCGACATTGGGCGATAATGGAGAATTTTCTTCGTACAACCATCGGCCGTACACCATACGATCGGGAATACAAAAATAGTTCGAAAAATTAATTTAAGTAGAACCGGAGTTATAGTCAATTATGTGATTTTCACTTTTTCCGTTGCCATGGCAATCGTTTTCATCCAACTCGAAAAAAATTTGAGGAGGACCGAGCCACTGCCATACCGCTTTATCCCTATAAATTTCACATCGAACAAACCATTTGTATTCGAGATAAGCGCGGACAGACACACAAGCAGACATACAGACCCAAATGCAATACCCTCGCCCCTCCCCCCCCCCCTACGGGGGCGAGGGTAACAATAGGCCAAGATATTACAATCTCTGGTTAACTCAGAAGCTGGCCAAAACCACGTCTCTCTTCCACAGTCTCCTACACAAGTTCTCGATCAGAGTGGGCCAAGTCAGCATGTCTTGGTATTTTCCCGCCTAGTGTTGCGGAAGTCGTGTTTGGTTGGCAATGTGTGATGTCATGTCTAAATACAGGGTTAGGAGTCTGTAAGTGTTCTGATTGATGTATGTTATAGTGCGACCGTACTAAGTTGGATGTGGGTTTTGTTTGCGCGGGTAATTCTGAGAAGTGCTCACCACTTCCAAGAAAGTGAGTTATTGACAGATGGTGAAGTAAGCGTGTGTATATGTTTACAAAGTGAGATGTAGTCATGAAAATATTTTACACATAGATGTATATTTCACTCATTGCTTTTCTATAATTGAGGAGCGTTTGCCTTCAGTGCCCTGTGCATATTTTCTCGCACTGCATGTAAGATCGAGACTCAATATGGCAGCGTTAGCAAAAAATATACCATCAATACAAAAAAAGGACATGGTCTTAGGCAAAAAACAAAAGCATTAGCCTAGGGTTCTGGTTAGGCGCGCGCGTCAGTTTTAACCCTGCCCATCACTCGTTTTTTTTTATGAAATCATTTCGTCAACTTTATATGATAATTTTTACATAATGATGGAGTGAACGCGAATCAGCAAATACAATATATGCTCAGCAAGTGGTACATGAAATCACTAATGAATGTTGATCATCATCACCGAAAGCACCAATCGACCATATGTAAAATTAGGCGCGTGAGCATTTCAGTTCCAAGCAATTATTCTCAACACATGACCAACAGCAATCCCCAACATGCTCTGTTTATTGCAGGGTGAATCTACGGGCAACTGGAGGTTAGATTACCTTTACTTCTTTAAACCTAGGTGAAACACAATCTAACATATCGGTACAGCTTTTCAAGGAACGAGATAGATGGAAATTAAAATATAACATAATCGGGTACATTATCGAAAGGTACTAAGTGTTTGTGTCCTTTTGTATTTTGGCCGACCTTGATATATAAAGATATTCCAATTTTCACAGTTTAATCATGCATGACTAAAATTAATCGATATTCATAGGGCATGGTCGGTGCTGACCAGTTAGGCGACTGAAATTTGTCAACAATACTCCGCTATGCATGAATGATTTCCCCAGAAGAGGGCATAAAATGCAAGGTGGGTCTTTACTGAATGACTTCAATAAATTTGCAGTTGGCGCAAGACCACATTACAATCGTAATTAAATTTTGAAGTGGTGGTTTTTCACACTTTGATGATATAACATATAATGGTATATATAACATTTTTTATATCTGTAATTCACGCAAAACGTCATTTATTTCGAGTGTATTGTATCATGACTGGTATGTGTAATACTTTAGTTGTTCAGTCATGTCTTTGTTTTTCTGCTGTATCGCACAAATGTGGTATTGTTCATTACTGTATCCCAGTTATTGTGTAGATACGCCCTTATTTTGGGAAATAATTTTGATCAATATTTTGATGAATTTTTGTACACATTACAAACATTTGATCGATTGCATTTAAAGAGGATTGGTTACCATAAATTAATAACTTGATAGAAATTCTTTAATCTTCAACCTGAATGGTGATATCACTGATAGTAGCTTTTAGCGTAATAAGGGCGTATCTCAAAATGTGAACAGTGGTATTCAGTATTTGTTTAATGAGGAAGCAGCTCTAAATGTGAGAAAAGAGAAAAAGATGCTGAATAGATTTCGACCAAATTGCCAAAAAGGGAAATTTTGGCCACTTTGTCCATTTTGGGACTATATTTTGGGTCTTTTCATTAATTCAAGGCTTACCATCTACATATATACATAAGCTCAACAGTCCTAAATGTCATCCGCATTGACATTAAAGTAAAACATATTTATAAATTTCGAGCAAAGTGTCAAAAAGTGTAATTTTGGTCAAGTTTTGGTCTTTTGGGCCTAATATTCCGGGCTTCTCGAGCAATTCAAGACTTACCATTTTCATACACCTTAGGAGAAAAAACATAGGCCCAAGGGACCTGTAGCTTACCGGCTAGCCAATAGGTGTCGGAACGATGGTCTGGTAACTTCAGGGTTACAAGTATATTCAGCATATATCATATGTCCACAATTGGTTTGTAAGCTGTAAAGCTGACAACAAGTGATATATGTGCCATTTCGTGCTCTGAAAGCTGTAAAGCTGACAACAAGTGAGATATGTGTCATTTCGTGCTCTGGCCTCGAAAATGACCTCAAAAGTCATATTCAAAGTCATGAGAATTTTCAGCTTATATCATTTCTTACATGTCCACAATTGATTCCCTAGCTGTAAAGTGAATAATAAGCGAGATATTAGCGATTTTGTGCTCTGACTTTGAAAATGAGGTGAAAGGTCAAATCCAAGGTCACGAGAATATTCAGCATATATCGTTTCCTATATGTCCACAATTGATTTCTAAGCTGTAAAATCACTTATAAGTGATATATTGGTCATTTTGTGCTCTGACCTTGAAAATGAGGTTGAAGTTCAAATTCAAGGTCATGAGAATATTCAGCGTATATCATTTCCTATATGTCCACAATTGATTCCCAAGCTGTAAAGTGAATAGTAAGTGAGATATTAGCGATTTTGTGCTCTGACCTTGAAAATGAGGTCAAAGGTCAAATTCAAGGTCATCAGAATATTCGACATGTATCATTTCCTACATGGTCACAATAGATTTCTAAGCTGTAAAGTCGATAATAAGCGAGATATTAGCCATTTTGTGCTTTGACCTTGAAAATGAGGTCAAAGGTCAAATTCAAGGTCTCGAGAATATACAGCATATATCATTTCCCATATGTCCACAATTGATTCCAAATCTCAATATTAAGTGAGATATCAAGAACATTGTGGCCCATTATAAAGCATAGGAGAATTTAACATGGAAAAGTCCTATTTGGGCCCTGCAAAAAACATCAAAATGGCCGCCATACGCAGACCGGCGATTCAAGAGCACCGAAACTTATACACATTATCAGGATACATGAGGGGAACATGTTGAAATTAAAATCTCAAAACTGATCCGACAGTTTTGGAGAAAATAATTTTTAAAGTTGAGAACATGCAAAAACGGCCATTTTCAGCATAAAAGTGGTTGCCAAAACTGCATAATCGATTCAATAAAAAAAATAAAATAAAAAAATGTCTGGGGTTATTGACCCAATACATATTCACACAAATTTATGGACAAATTCATCAGCCCGAAAAAAAGAAAAAAAAATGTTAACAGATGATGTGGCGGACGATGATGGCGGACGACGGACGAAAAACCACGACAATAGCTTATAGGCCCTTATTTGCCGGTAGGCTAAAAATGCGAAAATTAAAAAACTAAGAAATAACCCCATCTTGAAATATTTTTAGGCATATTTGTACAAAACTTCAGGAAAATCTGTCTGTAAACTTTAAAAATAAAAGCGTGGACGGACGCCGGACGACGGACGCAACGTTGCTCTAGACTATGGAATTCCCATTACGAACCGCGAGCTGCGACCTGCATACTGCGAGCTAGTATAGAAACGAGAAATGATATTGTATATATGGCTTATTCCGCAGTAAACCATGGTTTAATACAGAAAATGTATATAGACTTAACAAATATTTAAGTTGTATTTTATTGCACATAGGTCGCAGTTTGTAACGTGAGCTCGCAGGTCGCAGATGTACGTCCCAGGTCACAGTTTTACCTCGCAGGTCGCAGTTATAGCTCGCATGTCACATGTCTGTATCAGTATATAGCTCGCAGTACGCAGGTCGCAGCTCGCGGTTCGTAATCGGAATTCCATACTAAAGGCTCAAAACGTATAGTAACTCGATTTGGGACAAAAAAAAATTTTCGCCGACCGTCAAAAAATCAAAATGGCCGCCACACGCGGACTGGCGATTCAAGTGCAAAGAAACTTATACACTTCATAGAATTACATGAGGGGAATGTTTTAAAACAAAAATCTCAAAACTGATCAGACAGTTTTTGAGAAAATGGCCATCAAAGTCTAAAATTGGTTATTTTTCGGCAAAAATGGCTGCCAAATTGGCAAAAACAATTGAATAAATAAAACGAAAACATAGCACCAAGGGTGCTGTAGCTTACATATAAATTGATACACTTTTAATTTAAACTCTATTGTCAAAACATATTCGTAAATGTTACTGGAAAAACATTTTCTGTAAGGACTATAATACGAAATCAAATCACTCATCACAAAGGTACATAAAGAGAATCTTATACATGATTTTGAAAAAAACTGTCTGAATAAATTTAAACAAAATGGCCACCAAAGACAAAATTCATCGTTTTTGACCTTCCAAGGTCATTGAAGGTCAAATTCAAGGTCATCACTCAAACCGCAATATATGATTTCCTATTTGAATGTGCCAATACTTAGGCTCTATTTTGAAGTCTTCTATGAGTTTACTCCGCACTGCTCCCATTATTATGGAATCCCGGTCACGACATGCGAGCTGCGACCTGCGAGCTATTAAACTGCGGCCTGGGACAATGCGCCTGACACAACATGAAATGATCTGGTATATGACTTATTCCGTATTACCATGGTTTAATACGGAAAATGTATAAAGCAAGTATTCAAGTTGTTTTTATGTTGCACGCAGATCTCAGGTTGTAACGTACACTCGCATGTCGCAGGTCGCAGTTTATAGCTCGTGGGTCGGAGCTCGCAGTTAAAATCTCTCGCAGGTCACATATCCATATCAGTTTATTGCTCGCAGGTCGCAGGTCGCAGCTGGCATGTTGCGACCAGGATTCCATACATCATGAAGGAAAAATTGGGTGAAATTTTCCAAGTCCAAAAACTTATTCAATGGCCCAAAAAAATTGGGCCGTTTTTTTTGCTGGAAATGGCTCAAAACGAATAGTGACTCGATTTGGGACAAAAAATGTTTTTGCCTACCCGTCAAAAAATCAAAATGGCCGCCACACGCAGACCGTCATTTCAAAGGCAACAAAATTATACACATAACAAAGGTACATAGGGAGAATCTTATGCATGCTTTTGAGGAAAACTGTCTGAATAGATTTTGAGAAAAGGGCACCAAAGACAAAATTCATCGTCTTTTTTGACGAAAAGGGTCGTTTTGAACTACCGAAATCATTGAAGGTCAAATTCAAGGTCATCACTCAAACCGCAATATATGATTTCCCATTTGAATGTGCTAATACTTAGGCTCCATCTTTAAGTGTTCTACGAGTTTACCCTGCACAGCTCCCATTATGAAGGAAAAATTGGGTGAATTTCCAAAAAGTCCAAAAAAAATTTCAATGGCCGAATTTTTAAAAAAAAATTTTTGCTGCAAAAGGTTCACAACGAATACTGATTCGATTTGGGACAAAAAAAAAATTTCGGTGACCCGTCAAAAAATCAAAATGGCCACCACACGCGAACCGGCGATTCACGGGCAAGGAAACTTAATTGATATGAACAAGATAAACAAGTGCATGAAAATCCTAATTCTAACTCCCAAACATGAAAATTTCACCAGAATATAATTTCTCTTTGGGTGGCTCCAAAATGATGGATAACATTGTATGTAATGAGCCACTGTAAAGCTCAGATTTTTATCCTCTTGTCTTCCAGTAAACCCATTTTTCCCTTACCTTTTTGTGTGTGCAATGATGGGCATTCTTCCAAGGACTACTTGATGATTTTATTTGTTGATTAGAACGGATTTCAAATTGTCCACTCAGTTGATCGTTGTTGTTTTCACCGTTTTATTCCAGTTGACGTTTGAACAAAAGGTAATTGCAACGATTCAGACGTTTGTGATATATATGTAACGACCGATGTCATACGTGGGATAACAATTAACTGTCCGAACACCCGAGCTCCGAACCAATCTTATCAATGGACTGCGAGGTTGCCTGTCTGTTCCAGATGTCAACCCGATAGAGCACCACGATAAGCCAGTGGGTGGTAAGGCTCAGGTATGATGTCCGATAGCGGCCATCTCGCAACCTCTCAGGCCCCGCAAAGACCCGTAGGCCTTCCCGTCGCACTGGCTGGAGGGACACAGTGCACAGTTACGCTGAGAGCATTGGCAAAAATTCCGACGAAATCCCCACTATGCCAACTATAACGGCTGTACGTTTTTCTGAGGAAGTATGCATTGTCTGCTCAAATACACTGGATTTCAACTTATTATGTGTTGGTATCCCTCTATATATAAACACAATTTTAGATGTCTAATATCCGCCAGTATCATTTTTCAATGTCACCCCCTGTAAGCGGCGCAGCGGGAAGTGGTTTTGTCCGGGCATGCAGTGGGTTTTGCTCGGGCGGGTCTTGGGTTTTGCTCGGGCATCACTGCTGATGCTGGGTTTTGCTCGGTCACACGGACGGTATGTACAACACGCATTATTTTGGGCACAGAGTATTCATGCACAAGTTCAGCTATCGACTCCAAATAATCCAGAATATCATGAGCTGTGGTGGTCAAGTACCTGCGAACTGTGCTAAGCGATTATGCAATAAATATCGGATATTTTATGAGTAAATATATACTTTGTATATTTCATGGTAAATTTGCTTTCAAGACATCCTTCTCTTGTCACCAAAATAATGAGACACATACCTTGTTATATTATTCAGCTAATACCACCAAAATATGATACTGCAGCAGAATAACGAATTAGTAATTGATCTTCTCCCCGCATCAGCAGTGTTGCCCGAGCAAAACCCATGACCTGCCCGAGCAAAACCCACCGCATGCCCGGACAAAAACCCTTCTCCGCTGCGCCGCTTACAGAGGGTGAATGTATGTATCAACCTATTATCGCTGATAACCAGATTTTGATGATGCTAATAAAAAATCCTAACATCAAACACTTTCGGAATAGAAACAAAGCCTGACCATACATTTATATCTACTGTTTCTACTGTACATCAAATGGAATTAGTGCACGACCGTTCAACAACTTCTTAAAACAATTTAGAACTCTGAAACAAAATCGATCATAAACTATCCAGTAGTACGTGTAGCTTTCTGTGCGCTTACAATGGAATGGCGCTTGCCCCTGTCGTCCCCCAAATCTAATAGACTCAGCCGATTTGAATAGAAGTATCAACATATTACCACCAATACAACTAGATTTCGGTGATGACAACTGCAAACGTAAAATACATAAATGCGTATTGAATAGCACACATTTCACAAAAGGTACATATGACAGTGACATAATTATACTTCCCATGTTACAGATGATCTGAATGGTCATGCTTGCCCGAAATTAGACAAAACTTTAATGAACCGATTTTGAGAAAACGACGATCAAATTCCAAAATTTGCTGAGTTTTCATCGAAAATGGCCGTCATTCTGAAACCAAAAAGGAACAAATAATTTAAACATGCCTCCCTTTTGAAATAGTTCGGTTACTTTTGTACAAAACTTTCAAAAAATTCGACCATAAAACTTAAAGATAAAATAGTGGACGACCGACGATGACAGACGACGGACGCAACGCCATGCCCATAGGTTATCGGTCAGGCAACCTAATATGCAAATTAAATGAACTATAGATATTTTCAGAATACATGAAAAAAAGCACGCGTCCATCACTCTGATGTGTATAAATACTCTCAATTCGGAAGGACGTAACTATCAGTGCAACCATAAACTACTATGCAAGTGTATCTGCGTGTGTATCAGAAGGACGTATTTTAGACACTCTTTCAAATTGACAATCATGGTCCTATAGTAGCTACGACTTTTTAGACAGTATATTAATTCTGTTACTGTGGGTACTAGAGCTTATATTTTTGTCATGAAGGTAAGAGACTGGTGGTATCCCCCGCTGGTACCATTCATACATTCGTCCTTATGAATTGACACGGCAGCATGACTCTCTCTCTCTCTCTCTCTCTCTCTCTCTCTCTCTCTCTCTCTCTCTGAAAGTGCCGGCAGCATGACTCTCTCTCTCTCTCTCTCTCTCTCTCTCTCTCTCTGAAAGTGCCGGCAGCATGACTCTCTCTCTCTCTCTCTCTCTGAAAGTGCTGGCAGCATGACTCTCTCTCTCTCTCTCTCTCTCTCTCTGAAAGTGCCGGCAGCATGACTCTCTCTCTCTCTCTCTCTCTCTCTCTCTCTCTCTCTCTCTGAAAGTGCCGGCAGCATGACTCTCTCTCTCTCTCTCTCTCTCTCTCTCTCTCTCTCTCTGAAAGTGCATCCAACGTCACATTGTGACAAACTTAACAAAAATAGCAGGCAAGAATTGCCATGTGCATGCTCTTACCCAGTGATGTTGGGCGATGGATAATTTTTTAAAATCATCACCAAACTGATCATTAGGTTTTGTACCAGTGCGGATGTAATTTTCCAAACCTTTGTCGTCTATTTTTTTCATTTGTTTTGTGTATATTCGTGGCGTACATGCCATATGGACGTCATCTAAGGATGTTATCACGATCTGGTTGATAAATTCACCAAATCTGTCTTACTTTCATGGCGAGCGCCACATGTGGGAAATGCTCACTCTCTGTGGAGCACCTGATTTCACCACCCTATTGCCATATATCTTGGATGTTCATGAAGTTCCATATAATTTCTTCTAATTTACCTGACACTGGACTTGGAGATTCGATAATGGATTCGGTTTTGTTCATCGGAATACTTGGAATGTGGTATTGACTACATGGGTGACTACAATGGGTATTGACTACATGTTTATGCACTTAGTTTTGGGTTTCAATAAACACCACTATCATTGACCTTGGTTTTTGTAATCATTCATCCTCAAGGTTGTAATCTCATTCGGACCCGTGGCCGCATACGTAACCTCTAGTACTGTTGTTGTGGTGCTTGTACACTATGTCATTAGTACTCCGCAGTAAACAGCCTTGCAAGGCCATCGTTGTACCTACACAGATCACTAATTAATGTGCTCATACCGCACCTTAAACGAAGATTAGTAATGAGAACCCAGTTCACTCTCCACTTGTTGTATGATTTAACATGACAAGTGTCTCAGATTTGTATGGACAAAGGGCGTCACAAGCATGTGCGTGGGCTTACTGGTGTCACATTTGAAGTTATGGTTCACTCCACCTGTTGCATGATTGATCAAAGCACAATTAAATTATTAACACCAGTGTACTTGGCGCCCAACCAAGAACTCTATATATACGTGGGTCGTGAAAATTGTATGGAGGGTTTCACAGGGTTCGAGATCTTCGGATCTCTTTGTATTCTTTTGTGGGAACATATAAAATATGAAAAACAATTGGTCTGTAAAAACGAAACCTAATGTCGGAAAGATTACCAAATACGAATTGAACATAACCATACATCTAGTCTGCCCAGTCTATTTGTAAAATATCATATGTGCTATGGTAATAATTATCAGTGCCGTTCATTCTCGTACTTTTGATTTAATTTAAAAATACTTTTAGTTGAAAATAAATAGGCATTGATCAGCAGGGCGAACCCTATTTTAAGATCTCTGCTAAAATGTGTGACAGTTACGGAAAGTGCTCATGTAAATGTGTAACAATTACAATATATACTAAATATATGTACATTCATTACTTTACGAATAATCGGTTTCTGAAATTCGTTATCAATCAATTGGCTAGCATATATTAGATGATATAGCACCGTTACAACCCTAAAATACGTCCGCATGACCCTGCAGTGGAGTTTGAACATAACCGTAAAAACGCACGATGTGAACGAATCGTTTACATCTACGCTAATATAAACAAAGACATGAATTTCCTTCTATTCTCGTTATTTGCAACACAAAAGAATCACACTGAATATTTGTGGTTCCATCACAATAATGTACCATGCATATACATGTTTCAAGTGATGGGGGTGTGTATTTATCTTTAATTTTGCATCACTGCATGGGAACCGTTGACGATTTGACAAATTTAGATGGATCTGAGGGAGCGTTTAATAAGTTTCTCCAGCGGGGAGACAACCCGTTCACTGTCGATCAGGAGGCACTATGTCATGTCGATGTCTGCTAATGTTTAGGTATGACCCATGTATTGTAAAACGTATGTTCATAATATACCTGCTCAGAGAAATACATGTTGCCGCTATTTGTATAAATCATATTAGACGGATATGGACTACCACTCTTAACAATGTTCAAGTTTAAATGATTCTCATCGGTCTCGAAAAGGTGGACAGAAGTTTTAGTCAGGTTTAGAGTGAAATCTTCTAGTAGTTCTGTTGGTTTCCACGGATGAGTTCATGTCACCGTACATTAATAAATCAACTGTGAAAGGTGCAGATTACGTGCAGACGTAAATCAACTGTCAAAAGTGAGATTTCAACAAGCTGCAACCAATCCTTAATCTTGAATGATGGATGTCGTGAAAGTGCTTCCCCACTCCAGAACTACAAGATTTTGCGAGGTGACCTTACATGTATGTGAGAGAATGCCTTGGGTTTAAAAATTGATAGGTCGGGACGTTGCGTATATCCAGTGGCAGTGCTTTCCACTCCTGAGTTATTGAAGGGGATAATGATTTATTGAAAAACTGCCTACGAGCACGAAACAATAACATGCTATTGATTCCGAACATGATAGTCATGACATTCGGCCACTAAGGTGGATAAGATCAGTTAAATATGAAGGCGCTAAGCCATTCAGTATCCTGTAATACCAAATGAGTCTAGGTATCAGGCGTCTTGTGTGCAGTCTCTGAACAAACTTTAGGTAGATGAGCTCTCAATTGCCCCGGTGACAATACGCAGAGCGCGGATTTGGACCTGGTTGAGTTTTCACGTTACCGGACCTTTGGTCCGATAACCTCTTGCAGTGGCGTTGGGTCCGTCGTCCATCGTCGTCGTCATATGTCAACATTTTTATCTTTGAAGTTTCACCGTCTTACCAGGTCAAATGATAAAAAAGGCAATACGTTACACCAACCACAAGCGAGCATTGAAATAATCAGCGGATCATATATACATGAAGTTAAAGTACTAGTATAGTGCAAATATGATGTGAACTTGTATGAAAGATCTAATTGATCTGAGCAAAATGGTCTTCACGGCACGTGAATATCACAATCCGTTCAAAAGTTTCAGCACTTTAAAGCTTGAAATCGGCAAACTTGAATTTTCAAAACAATTTAGTTAATTAGTATGCAAATGAGATATTCATGACGTCATCGGGGGAAGCTGTTTTAATTAGGTATTTTGATATGTATTTTTCATTCATTTAGTGTTATGCTTATTCCTCAAAACCTATTCCATACAGTTTTCAAAATTAATAATCAGTGTTTGCACTTTTGTTGTTGTTGTCAAGGTAATTAGTGACCCAGTATGCCCCATAGCAACCATGGTTGCTAGGGCCAGAAACCCACTTAGAACAGGGTATGCACAAAAAAATAGTGCCAACTTGAGCTCTATATTAATTTAATTCGTAAATAATCGACAGAAAGTCTGGGGACAGATTGATTCGGCAGTTTCCGGCCATGGCAACCATGGGTAACTACGGCTATAGGGAACGACTGGTAGCCATAGCAACAGTATAGGTTTTGTGGATATTGACTATGTAGGGTACCTAAAAATATGCACTAGTCAGATCGTCAAAACCTTCAATAAGAATCATTATATCATGGCTTAAAATATCCGAATTGAAATTTGTTCCCCTCATGACGTCATGAATTCTCATTAACATCTAAATTGCATATTAATGAGCTGCTAAAACTTTTCAAGTGGCTTCTGTAATGTAGTGTCGGAATGGCAGTTTAAATTGGCTATGACTTTTGAACGGATACTGATATTGATATGCCGTAAAGACCATTTTGCTGAGATCAATGAGATCTTTCATATAACTTAACTTCATATTTGCACTCTACTAGTACTTCAATAGCCTCCATCTATTTCCGTAAATTAATTCTTATGTTCTGAGGTTGATGTGAATGAAACTCGGAATGGAACGTTTTTACCATCAATCCTTTTCAGGATTTCTACACATATCCGTCGCACCATGGCAGAAAATGTGATTTTTTTTTTCAGGTTTCGTTGTCAACCATTTCGAATTCTGAGGCAAACAACAGTCACAGGTGATCAGCGATAATACCATTGGACTTCGCATCATCAAAAAACAGAGGGATAGATATCAAAATTATGTCTCTATCTGCAATAGACGCTGGGTTATACTTTGAAACATGATTGTGAAATTTTTGACGCTGGCCATTTTGAAAAAAAGCCCAGAATACCATTTTAGCCATGAACGGGTCTCTGGAAAAAGTATTATAGAAACTAACTGAAAGTTTGGTTTTATAGGATAAATAGGGCGGTGCAGGCAACCTCTTGTTTAAGCTTGACTAATACATTATGGGAAAAGTCATTTGCAGATATGTTCCTGAAACTGAAACATAACTATTCCATCAGATTTTCCCTACTAAAATTAGTGGAAAAAGAGCTTTTATTTATAACTGCATTCATCTTTCTCCAGAAATATTGTATCTTATGATGTTCAAAATAGCGTTGGTGGCTATTTTGAAAATGACGCTCTGGTGGAGTTAACCTCCACTTTTGAAGAATGCATAGGAGTTCACTTTTTAGCTAAATGTTTCGGAAGTAATAAATCATAAAAGTATCCGGAAAGTGGTCACGGAATCCACGAAAATGACCTTACCATAGAAAAAGTGGATAAACTATGTCCCAAAAAAGTTTCAATGGGAAAGAAACATTCTTTGCTGCAAATGGCTTACAATGATCAGTCACTTGATTTGGGACAAACACATCGAAATGCTCGCCACACGAATACGGCCAACAAAGGGTAACAAATTTTATAGCCTACACGTCACAAAGCTACATTAGTGGATTCTTTTGAAACAAAAATGTCATGGCAATAAGTAATCAGATGAAAGGTACGGTAACTTAAACATTACCGGATATAAGCCCAAATCAATGGACTGCACAATGGTCCTGTGTTCTTCTGCATGACACAACTGTTGTTTATGGCTCTGCTAGAGAGTTCGTGACGAAATAGAAACTGGTATTTCTGAACTCCCACTCCCACTCGCTAACTTATATGATACGGAACTGAAGTACAGGACATTTGATTGCAAGTTTGATTTCATGCCATAATATCAAGATAGTCCCCCTGAGCAAATACCAAGGAGTCATGATCACGATGTTCGGTCAGCTACGGAAACTGAACTCGACATCACACATAACACTATACATAAGTGTCCGAACAAATGCATGACTATTCCTTCTACTACTAAGCACACATTCCAAGAACGGTTATTAACATAATTTTTTTTATAAAATGACCTGTCTAAGGAGATATGGATGTTTATAGTTATTATGTGTCGTATATTGTTGTTGACACACGGAAAAGGAGATTGCTGATGTAGGTGGGCTAAGCCATCACAGGTATAGTGTGGGATAAGTTGACAGAGCCAGCACCACCCAACACACTAGGCTGCTCTGTGAGACCATTCGTCAGATCCTTTCATATTTGTTTGCTTTATGCTTATGTTGTAATCACAACGTAATAACTTGTGGTTGATACTCGGCAGCGGCATCACATCAACCCTCTAGATCAACTGTTTATACAGTGTAAAGCTACGGGCAACTTGAAATTAGATTAGACCATATTTCGTTGAGCGTCGATGCCAAATTATGCACTACTTACAGAATAGGCCTAGATCATGAATCAGAAATTTTGCGACATCTCCCCATTTTGATAATAAGTTGAAATATGATAAAAACGTATGGTAGATTCATTGTGAATGGTCATTACTGAGTCTGTAGTTGTATCTGAGACATATTGTCCCATCATCCTCTGCCTGAAAATACGCCGGTCCAGTACTAATCATTCTGATCGCGATATCAGGTCGACGTTGACAGCGTCTAGGAAACCCCCTGTCTCCACTTCGCCCTGCCGTGTAGCGATGTGTCACGCAAGCTGATTGTCATTCACAGACTTGTCCGTCCTGAGCGGAATTAAGTGTTCAGTTACGCCACTCAGACAGCTCGAGGTGATACACCACTTTATATCTTGTCGTCTGTATCAACTTGATTATCGTTGTCCTTCTAGTTATATACGTGTATGGTTTGCCACGTGCGTTTTGCACTGCAAAACATGTCGATATTTTGAACTCGAACTTCTACTATCCATTTATAGATATCGTCTAAACACTTAACTGGACATGCGCAATATTGTTATGATTTTGCTTTGTTGTTGTTCTGTTAATGATATGTCAAATCTTAATGCATTATCTGATTCTAGCACCTATATACAGTAGGCCTACATTATATTTTATATGCATGCCCAATATCGTGTCTCTTATACATAGATGCAATTGAGATACACTGTTGTCTGCAGCTGTTGACAATTATAGTGGTTTTTATTACTATTGAGTTTTTTGTCACCTATAAAATATCACGAAAATAGTACCATAATCATCTGTCTTCGAAGAAATACCCATGAACTCGTATCAATATCTGTACAAGCAAAAATCAACATCCCCCGAGGCAGATTCGGTACATGTCTGTTTGAAATAACGTTCGAACGTAGGCCTTAAGATTCAGAAATACCCACCATGGTTTCTGTAGCACTATAAATACTCATGACTGATTATGACTAAAATGTTTCTTTATAAAAAAAACAATATAGGGAAACTGCCTAGAAATAGCGCATGAGCATGTGAATTATTTGAAGAATATCAAAGTATATAATCACATTTTAGGATGCAAAATGACGAAGTTAGAGTAGACAATTTTGTCCGTCACTGTTCACATGAAAAACATACCGAGCACACTACCAAATCTCCTAACTATATTTTACCAATTATTGCCACATATTCGAGTCTGAGTCGAGCCTTACATTTTGAGACTTTGCCCTTAAAATCATACAATGAATTTGTGATGTTGACTGTGATATGAGAACTGAACAACAAGTCCATCATGGCCACAGGTTCACTTTTATGAGGACTACTATGTTAACCCTTGTACACCTATGGAACATCGATGCCTTGTGGGGAAGGAGAAGATGTAGGCCAATAATTGGGAATAGGTAGATATAATTTGTTCACATGTATGTTGTATGCCACATGCTGCAGGCACCTTGCTTGGAGTGTGTACAGTCAGTCTATATAAATGGGGTAAGTCAGGCGCAGACAAACCCCAAATTTCGGGTGACCCGCCGAAATGGTCAAATTTCAGCCTTTTCGGGCATCGTATCCTCATCGGCGAAGGCATCAGTGCAAATGTGCCTTAGACATAAGGGGATTAATAATCACCTCCGCGCTTCGGTAAGTATTTGTCTCCGTACCCAGGACCTTGTGTTTTATTCTATATATAACGACGTGAATTCACTGTGGCGAGACTGAATGCCCTAATGATCGTTAGTAATCCCAAAAGGGCGGAAAACACACGCGGTTCCGTTCGAATTTCTTTCGTTTTCATAATAGTTACGATTGTGATGAATACACATACACCTGCTGGTTCTTATTGGCATGGAACAAACTTTCGTCGCAAAGACGCGGTGATTTACATCGATTTGAGCACGAAAAACTCGTCTGAAAAAAAGCCGAAAGATGCCCTAACGATTGTTTTTGTAAAAACAAAGATTCCCTAACAATATACTCTATATTCATTCAAATTCACCTTGCTTCTATGTTAAACGTGAAGTAAGTACACATTGACATGTTATGATATGTATAAATGATCTTCGGCTATGAATAATCTATTGTATATTATTGTGTTTGCGTGTGTTTAGCTATATGTTGTATGTGATTATTTGCATTTTATTGTTACACATCATTACAATTTTCAGCATCACGTGAAGCCGAAGCTTCGTTTGCGGTCGGTTCTAGCACAAGTACATAGGTGCATTTATCTATTACAAAACCTCTTTTCATTTGATATGTTCCAAGTGTTGAGAGGGTAACAGCAAGGTGTATCGACTTATACTGTACGACACCAGTCTTGTCCGACAGCAATTTTTGTCGCAGTGACAAAGAACTCTCGCCGTAATGGGTCGCACGTTTTTCTACGGATTGCTGAGCAACCTCACAGGCGGTTACGAACCCAGTTATAGCAACACATATAATTGGTATGACAACCTGGAAATTGAAAGGAATACTTCAGTGTAAACTAGTCGTTAGGGAATCTCATATACCTATCATTTAGGCATCTCGTTATATCGTTAGTTCTTGTTGTCATTATATCTCAATATAAAACGTGATCTGCTTGAAATAACTATACAAGACTTTGACCAAAACGCTAAGCTACCTTCGACATATTTGTTCACAACAAATGGCCATGTCATTTGTTAAAATCAAACGGACCGTATTTACTGTCCGCCTTTGCGGGATTTACTGACGATCATTAGGGCAACCAGTCTCTCCACAGTGAAATTAGAGTATTATAGTGCTGCCAATAAGAGCCTTATAACGCTGTATTAGAGTGTTATAAAGCTTTTAGAAAATCTAGTTCACCCATCTGGCGAATATGAGCCACCGTATGGCTCAGCTTTTAGCCTCTTGTCTTACAGTAAACAAACTGGAGTATTTCTGATAGATTTCTTTGCTGATTAGAACGAATTGGGAATTGTCCATACCGTTAATCGTTCTTGTTTTTACCGTTTATTCCATTTGACATTTAAGGTAGTGTGCTCCAAACAGTGAGGGGAGGGGGGTCAAAGAATTTTACATAATAAATGACTGTATTAACAAAATCTAGAGCTTCAAAATGACATATTTTATAGAGTAACTGACCAACATTCTAAAACTGAAAAGAAAATAGGGGGTCACCGTATCCGTTCTCTTGGAAAACAAGATGCAAGATGTGAATATGGGCAAAAAAATGTGTACAAATACCATAAATTAAGTAATTTTAGTGAATGTATGTGATTTTTGAGCGAATATATCGAAGAAATCAGCACGGTGACCCCTTATTTTCTTTTCAGTATTAGAATGCTGATCAATTACTCTATAAAATATGTTGTTTTGAAGAGATAATATTCAAGATATAACTTTTAAATTTTGACTTTTCATTACCTCCCTGTTTGTAGCGGACTACGTTAAGCAGATATTGCAACGAATCAGACAGGTGAACTTGTGTTGAGTTACATTTGGGAATTCAACGAATTTCCTTTCGACCTCACCAATCTTGTCTATGGAGGGCAAGTTTGGTATTTATGGTTACGCTTATAGCATTGGCATAACGATTGTTCGGCTATAACGGTTGTTCGTTTCTCTGAGGAATCCTGTACTATCTGCTCAAATAAACTTGATTTCCGCTCACTATGTGCATGTTGTTATCTTCATATTTGTTTGCTTTATGCTTATATTGTAATCATAACGCAATGATCTGTGGCTGATACTCGGCAGTGACATCACATCAACCCCCCTAATCTGGTTGATAAGTACACAAAATCTATTACAAGTATGCAATAAGACCTCTTTGCATGTTAATGTTTGGAATTCATGACGGGTGCCACATGTGGGGCAGGAAATGCTCACTCTTTCCGGAACACCTGATTTCACCCCTTTGTGGCCATATATGGGGGTTAATGAAATTCCATTTAAATTTTCTCGATTTTGCCTGACACTGGACTTTGAGATTGGATGATGGACTCGGATTTGTTCGCTCGGATACTATATACTTGGGTATTGTTTCCATGTTTATTTGTTTATACAGTGTAAAGCTACGGGCAACTTGAAGTTAGATTAGACATATTTTGTTGAACTCCGGTGCAAAATTATGTGATTCAGAGATGTACAAATTACACCACCGCTCCAATTTTGTTGATAAATGACTAACGAACTGGATGGTAGGCTGAATGTGCATAATCATTACTGAGTCCGCAGTTGTTTTCGAGAGTCATTGTCCCCCTCATCCCTCGAGCTGAGAAAGACACCTTTTAGCGTCCAATAATAATCATTCTGATAACAGGTCGATGCTGACAGCGTCTGGGCAAGCCCCTGTCTCCACTTCACCCTGTCTCCACTTCGCCCCGGCGTGTAGCGATGTGACACGCAAGCTGATTGTCACTCACAGACTTGTACCTCCTGACCAGAGTTAAGGTAGTCCGCTCCAAACAGTGAGGGGAGGGGGTCAAAAGAGTTTTTAAAAATAAATAACTGTGTCAACATAATCTAGAGCTTCAAAATGATATATGTTATAGAGTAACTGTTCAGCATCCTAAAACTGAAAAGAAAATAGGGGGTCACCGTATCCGTTCTCATGGAAAACACGATACAAGACGTGAATATGGACGAAAAAATGTGCCAAAATGCCAGAATTTATGTCATTTTAGGTAAATATGTGTGATTTTGATCGAATATGTAGGAGAAACGAGCACGGTGACCCCCTATTTTCTTTTCAGTATTAGGATTCTGATCATTTACTCTATAAAATAATGTCATTTTGAAGAGATAATATTCAAGAAGTTACTTTGAAATTTTGACTCTCCATTACCTCCATGTTTGTAGCGGACTACGTTAAGTGTTCAGTTACGCTTCTCAGACAGCCTTGAGAGTGATGCACCACTGGATACCTCGTCGTCTGTGTCAACCTGACTCTCGTTTCCGTACCAGTAATATAAGTTTCTGGTGAGTTTCCCATGCGTCCAGTATATCATATTTTGTATATTACCTGCCTCAATATCGCGTCTCACACACAGTGCGAATGACTTGCACTGTTGTCAGACAGTGTGTTGCTTGACAAATATAGTGATTTTGATAACTGTTATATTTCTTTTTCCTGGAAGCGATATCACGATTTGAAGAAATTCCTACATGTATAAACGTATGATCAACGGCTGTTTCAAAAAATTCAACGTCCCTAATAAATTCATAATTCCAATACATGCAAGATTTGGTGAATCAAAAAAAAAATTCCATTAAGTGAAAGCCATAGCTCAAACATGCATTTTGTCAGGCAAGTGTCAATAATTCAAATACCAGACAAGGAAAATTTTTTGTAGATACATTTGATCGTATATACAGTTGATTCCAGTTGATGTGTTTAGGAAATGAACAGGCTGCGTTTGAATACCAGATTCAACACTGATTGAACACTAATTAAACGTTTTGGTTCATCACTGACCATGTTCGTACGTGTGCAAGTATGAAACCAAACATAATACTGTTACAATTCACCTAGTTGTATATTGTGGTGGATATCATTGTTTTATGACATATTTAGTAGTTTCAATGTAAAACACTATTTTTTTACTCAACCATACTTTCAATGGCATGTACATTTTTCTTGGGAGTCGACGCTTACCATGTTGAGGCGAAGGTGCCATTCCAACGATATAATAATATATTACTCGTAGAGCTTTGGGAGGACACCATTTGCAGTTTACTGCCAACGTTCGCTTATGCTTCACTGGTAATAGTATCACTAATTGACGAAAAGGCCGAAATTTTGAAATGAAATAGATGTGTCTGATTAACGACACTGTATTGTAATGTCCACTGAAAGCTAAATGAAATCGCGTTGCGTGCTATAAACATCGGGAGCCCGCTGGAAGTTTGAGAACAGTTAGACTGGTAACAACTTCCAGAGTTCAAGTGATGACTCGTAGAAATTCATGAAAATGGGAAAATATCCATGGTGCTAAGATTTCAAAGACTCCTTCAAATTTTATCCGAGGCAATTCATGAATATTCTGCTACCAGTTGGATCGCTATCATGGTATTTTGTATGGTATGTTGTGATTTTTATGCCGTGGAAAAAAATATATGTGCTTAGTTGGCCTGATATAACGGAACAGTTATATATATTGAATCAATTCCTAAAATCTCAAGGTTTGCGTGTCAAATAAATGTATAATAAACATAATTTATGCAAACGTAATATCAATATAATTGTGTAATAGCGTTGAATTTGACATTCAACAAACTTATACAGTGGGTTGATTATATATTCATTTGTCCAGATCATCGATAATAAGCGCAACATAGATATATATCATGGAAGAGATTAGAGGCGTTCATATTTATCCACCAGTACAATAGCGTGTCGTCTCACTGTCCAGTAAACTTCCTGTAGTATGTTAATAAATCATGTGTGTATGTGATTAGTGGCAAGAATGTACAAAAAATTAATTGAAATTAATTGACATCGTAATACATAGATGCACTCAATCCTGCAATTCAAATACGGAGCATTGCCAAGAATGACTTTTATGAGTCCATTTGAAATATAATGTCATAGTCAACGCTAATAACACAATAGAACATTGAGCGACGGAGCATATTCGACGTTGT
Organism: Terebella lapidaria; assembly: GCA_949152475.1. Lineage (NCBI taxonomy): Eukaryota > Metazoa > Annelida > Polychaeta > Terebellida > Terebellidae > Terebella > Terebella lapidaria. The sequence continues at coordinate 33,442,899 of OX424556.1, forward strand.
ATCTGACGACATTCCAGGGCTTGAAAAACTTTTTTTTGAGACAGAAGTCAGCCATCTGGAGAATAAAATGTGATAGAATCAGCAAATAGTTTATTATATAAAAACTATGTAATTCTCACAATCACACAAACTCTCGGTTTGACACGTCCCAAATATCAGCTGTCAGAAACGAAGGTTGCCAAATTCCATCTAAACGATTTCTGAAAGATTGATCCCATTGGGTATTGCTTTGCTCGATGCATTATTCATGGTTGCTTACCTCCTGAATAATTAGAGATCATGTAATAGAATTATATTTCAAACAACACCTGTGGTCATACTGAAAACAAAAATAGTATCAGCTGATGTATTTTTAATTACAACGTATTATCGCCAGACAATGGGACTGCACTAGTTGCTCAGTATGTAATAAAAATACGTTTCCGTATTATCAATTCGGAGTCTCTAGTAGTTCCTTATGTTTACATATTCCTCCAAAATGAATCATGTGAATAGCAAACCAAATCTCCTGGGTGCGCTATCAATCACCATTTGTTTTCAATACAATGTACGACAAACCGGCAATCGATCTTTATAAAATATAACACAATTTACCTAAAATAGAATGTTGTAGAATATAGAATATCGGGATCGGAAGTGCTTATATCGGGATCCACAAAATTTATAATTCAATTGTGCCTGACTCAATCACTTCTGTATAACAATTCCGTTTTTGATTAAAGGTTAGTATGAATTAGGAATGTTCATAAATAAATTGCCGCGTATATTGCAGTTCGGAAATGATTGTTATTACGTTGCTATTATTCTAGGGCATTTTGAATATTTTACCGACGAAATATCGCGCTAACAAGTATCAAGGCAAGTTCATGATGTAGCTTGTATTTGTCTTCTATCTAAATAAAAATTTTAAATTTTTGTGTAGCTGTCATCAAATATCAATTTTTACAATACAATATTACCTCACCTTCAATTCAATTAATTCGAAAAAAGCAAACACTGTCAAATTCAAGTTAGAATTTCATGACACTTTCTTTCGTCTGTCAAACATTTAATTGAAAACCGCTTTATCATTTTCCAGTGGATATTAGTTAATCCTCCTTTGACAAATGACAAAATTACATCCGATTTGGTTAACTGGAATTATTGACTAAATTGTTTAGAAGATGCTTCAGTTGCACGTACGTCATGATGCAACCTAGCCAATTACCAAACCAGGGAGATATTTGTCTTCTGAAACTATTTAATATGCCTTAGTGATAGGTTCCACAAAAATGTCATTCTATTAACGAATATACAGATCTCTGTCACTAAGCCTGAAGTGAGCAGTTCAGTTCATCTAGACATTTATCAGGTACACATCGGCACATCTCGTCATTATAGTGAAATATATAGAGTGTATTGTAAATTTAGTCTACAATATATAATGCGAATCCCAAATCAGGTTCCATCGGGAGCGCCACTAACCGCCATTTGTTTTCATCATGCTGTCTGGCAACGGTGATGCAGTAGATTTTTATGAAATATAACACAGTTGAACTAAAAATAGAAAGCGGTATAACGAAGTGTTCACATCTTGAAAGGCTCAAATTGTAATGTATGTGCTCGTCTCGAGTCACTTATGTGAAACAAATGGGCCTATGATTAAAGATTAGTATGTATATTTGCACTCCGATATGATTCGTTAGTTTGCTAATGACAGTGATAAATAATTTACCGGCGAACTCAGGTGATCGTGCGTTAACTTATATAGATAGTGTGGTACCTGACAAATTATGTTTAGGCATTTTTTTTTTAATCCATGCATGGGATTCTCCATATTGTGACATGTATAAGTTTCGATGCCCTAAATATCCGCTTTGCGTGTGGTGGCCATTTTCACGTTTTGGCTGTTTCTGATAAAGAATATTGTTCAAAATCAAGTTAATATATATTGTACACTAGTCTGCTGGTACCATATATTTAGCGTAAGGTAATCGTTTCATAGAATCACATGTACATCAACATATATTTATTTGGGTACCGAGTCCATAAGGCTCATAAGTGACACTTGACATCATTCCACACAAATGCTAATTAGCTTGATATTAAAGTTGGAATCAATTTTAAAATCAGTCAAATTTATCATTCTTGTTTGTCACGCAAACTTGGAAGTACATCTCGAGATAGTCGGGAATTTATAGGAAATATGCACAGTTCGACAACAGATACTCAGAAAATTACCGTTAATCGTGCATGAAAACAGTGGATAGAGAATGATCGGCCTGCCTACATTGCCGGTTGCCACAGTATCTACACAAACACCAATGACGTCATCAGACTTTGTATAGAACTCGCCCAAAAGGCGGGCCGCTTTTAGAGAAAAAAATGATGCAAATCTTGATTTGGAAATTCAATTTAGGCACGTAATACACATTTTCAGACCCGAAATTGTACGATTTATCATACTATAGACAAAATAAAGCTATCGCAGAATGAATAAATTTCGTCAATTCTAAAAGTGATTATAGCTTTAATTTCGGGTTATAAAATATTCCATGCACTGACAATAATGACGCTTTCCTTCAAATGCTCATACAATTATCTGTTCATCAGTCAGTGTGATAAACTTGAGTCATGTATATTTGGTCATTCAAGCATCCAACTATGCTCGTGGAATAAGAGGGAAAAACTTTATTTTTTTTCGTTTTAGATCCACTCTCAATAATAATATGAATAAAGCTAGGCAAATTGGAAAAACGCAAAATATGACTGTTTTTCAATGTCTGGTCATTTGTTACCAATATCTGATACAATTGATGTCTCTAAGCATATGTACCTGATGACACAAAATATCATGTTGTATGATGTGTACAGAAATCACATGTATTTCAATTAGCTAGAGTGTACAATGTGGTTCTGAGAATATGGAAGTTGTCATTATCAAAGAAACGGATATGCGGTCGACAAAACCAGTGCCATATGTTACTAGTATTGCTTGAAAAAACTGTACTGTGTTGTTTCTGTCGCAGTTATTCAAAATATTAAAAGTCTTTTCCACGTTTTATCATAGATAATTGAATTGCACTTATGAGACAATGGATGCTGTCAGTCGATTCGATTATTACGAGGTCTAAATCATGATCAAAACCAGTAATTACATGATAATATTGATGCAATAATATCAACATTGATCAGCAATATACTGAGAACATTTTTTTTTCAAAAGATATATTGTTACACAATTTGTGTTTACAATAATTGGTTATGATTTCTCTCAGGCAGTTGTTGTTATTTATTGATATTTGGTTTGGAGACAGGAAATGATTCCATTATGCGGTACGTATTATTCCATCACAATCAGATTACCGGCATTGGTTCAAGTAAATTGGTGCCTTTGATTCTCGAACGAAATAACAAGTTGATACTCCAATGATGTAGCTTTCTTCTTTAAAGACATCATTCTTGAGTACCTTTGGATCTGCTACGCATGATGTTGCCCTTCACATAAACGTTCACATTTGCTTGAAATCGGGGAATTTGTATGAAATCGCAGAAACGCACATTTAGTCACATGAGTGATACTACGATTCGCTGAAGTGTACTACATTCACTGTTGCAATAGGCCTCCCCGAATCAAAGCTGTTTATGTATATAATAAGTTGATATACATGTCCCAATATCGAACACCGGATGTTTGATGCACGTGTGTTGCAAATATTACATTTCTTCTTTTGTGACATACATGTAGTACAGTTGTGGTGTCCAATAATTTTACTGAACAAACCAGATCATTTACTCAGTGGCACTATTGCCTTACAGTATTCTCATCATAACATGCATGGATAATGTAATAGATTGGTCCATGTTCCAAGCATCACTGAGATGTAAGTCTCAAAGTCTCACGGTTGCATATCACTGTCTGTTGTATCTGAAGTACGCTAGTTTAATGGGAACTCTCATTAGAAATTCCAGACAGGGCGTAGACTTAACAGTTAGGTCACAGTTCCAGACGTTTCAAAATTAGATATCTTGGCAGCAATGGCGTTTTGATTTTTCTAGTTGGGCTGACACGTCAGTAACTTTGAACAAAAGTAGACGGACGGCATTAGAAGGATGACTGGGAGATCTCATTACTGAGCTCTCGGTGATGAATACTGATTGGATGGATCAATAGATCGGGAAGTCATGATCGAGAAAACCATACAAGAAGGGAACACAGAGTGTTGCCCCTTTAGCGTTGTGTTGTTACTCCACTTTGTCTTTATTTTAATGATCATTTATTGCAGTAACCAAAGTGTTTAGGGTGCTTTTTGCTTTGTGTTTCTACGAAAATTTCGTTGCACACATCCCTGCTTTAGGCGTGATTATGTTTCTAATCATACATAACTGATATGTGGTATGATCCACCGCGGTGGTGTACAAATATATGCATCTTTGGTGGGTATTACATGGAATAAACATACATATACTAAATGTAGATAAACAGGAACATTATGGAAAATAGTTCATGGATATCATAACAAATGGAAATAATAACGAGAGGCCATAGGCCACACACTTGCCGGAATGAGTACGTAATTATGACGTCATTTGTCGTCAATTCTATACTGCAAACTTACTGTGAATGGAGTTTTTTAATATGCATGATAAAATCGTTTTCATATATGTCATATTATACCCATACAAGATCATAATATCTTGAAATGATGAGTTTCCTTTGAAATTTTACCAATTTGTTGCCACAAAAACGTCAATTACGTCCAAACGGATATACCGATTGAGCTAAAAATTGACAGAAGCCATCACAGGACGACTCCACATCGTTTGCATATGCTAGATCTGCAGTATATGTTATAACTTTCCACATCTGACACTCAAAAGGCCTAAATGTCAGTCTGAAATCACATTTGACGGCATTATGACGTCAATTGACGTCCGATTCCAAAAATGACAACATATTTGGAAAGTACTCTTTGAAGACCTTTCAAACGAGCTACTACTCGATATTTTTGCAAAAGGTCAAGGTCAAGGTCATTTTTGAGGTCAACTTCGACCTCAGGCGCTTGCAAAGGCTATCGGTCATACGCCTTACGTGTAAATGCAAAAGTTGTTAGGCTAAGTGAGTGCAATACTCTGGATTTACTTTCGTGTCTCCATCTTGCTTACTCCCCGAGATATAGTGACCCACATGGTTTTCACTTGCAGGTCAATATTGACCTTGACTTTCGACCTTTGACCTTGAAATTTCCTGGAACGAAAGAACTTATCCTTGACTATAAACTGGTATATTATCAGAATTTTACGCACATTATTGACGCTTTTATCAGCATCGACAGCTTGAAACATGCAATTTCGCTTATAATGGGGCTGATTTCGTTGCCATAGAAACGTCAATTACGTCATAACGAATTGGCCGATCGGGCTAAAAATTGACATTGAGCATGATGAACCGGATCGAAAATCGGAGGTGACCTCCAAGGTCAAATATTCGACCTCAGGCGAACTTCTCAAAGTCAAGGTCAAAGGTCAAGGTCACGGAAGATAGAACTCGAGTTTTTCTACAATATGAACTTGGTTTGAAGTCTCTAGCACAAATAGAACCGGAGTTATGGCCACTTAGGTGTTTTCAACGTTTTGCGTGAACTTGACCTTGACCTTTGACCTAGATACACCAAAATAGGACGTTTTCTGCCCGGTGTCCTAGAGAATATGTACACCAACTTTGAGAGAAATCAAGTAAGAATTGTGGACGCTAGGCTGGACACAAACAAACAAATCCACAAATCCACGAACGAACCAACATACTTGCCGAAATCTTTAGATTCCGGCAAGTAAAAATGGAAATAGTCTCAGCAGCGATAACAGAGGAGGGATTGATACCAAGCATTCATCGAATATTCAACGCTAGTGGGTCTACTTGAGAAAGATACGATTTTAATTGCTTGCTACAGTACTCTCAAAACAATATTAGTTTACCAATGTTAGCACTGTTCTTTCCTCATTACGTTATTTCACGATCACTATGACACATGAAAATGCCTCTTGTGATATTGTCCTGACAGTGTCCTGTCATAAGTTCAGACACAATTGCCAGTAACTTAAAATAAATATTTCGAAATGCTTGTTTGATTTCGAATTCATGGACAGCGACTTTGTCGTCCAATTTATATACACACACCATGCCGTTTTGGAGGGATGAAAGTTTTACCACATATGACATAAAAACCAAATTGTATTTGCCAAGAGCGTCATTGCGTTTGGCCACATCTCGGGTTCTGTAAACATATTTCTGGGACGGAGGTCAGCCATCTCGAGACTCAATAGATCAAGGCATGTCCGGAATGAATTCAATTTTGTGCCTCCATTTGTGACTTATAGCGCCAGGGCAGACAATCATATATACGCTGCAACCACTATAATAATATAATAATAATAATCAGATTTATTTAACGACGGTCCATGATGATAGGCAATTCTGCCTGTCTTCCCCATCCCCCGTCGAGTGACAATTTTGAATTTGGAAAGCACATTCGAATGGAGAAACCTTTGCAGTGCCAGGATGAAAACTCCACCTACTTTGTGCCGGTGACGGGGATCGAACCCGCGTCACCTACCGCCTCTGAGCTTCGTTGCTTCAAGAGCCACCAGTCCAATCCACTCGGCCACAGAGGCGGTTGCATTCATAGAGAATATGCATTCATAGAGAATATCTAGTGAGGCATTCATAGAGAATATCTAGTGAGGAAATCTTACTAATATATGATCGTACTGTTCAGCCAAGGTCAAATCATGTCATCTGGACTTGATATTATCGCTAACTGCTCGGATAGTTTGTGAACTATTTACACTGGAGACGATGCCTGCAAATTACAGTGATAAACCTCATTTATGGTATCGATTGGAAGAGCTACAGCCTGTGAAATCGTATGAATTCAACATCGACAGCCACAAAAGATAATTATATGCATATCTACGGAGCATCTCGATGGAAATACTGCCGGGAAGAGAGAATCACGTCAAATTTGCAAGATTCGCTTCATACATGAAACGTTTCACGACTGTGTTTGTATAGGAACTTTCACATGAATCACTACGTGCACATGTTTTCATGGGCAAGTCCTTGTTCATAACTAAAGCTTACTAGAACAAAAGACTAAAAGATACATAAATATATCCGATAAACACTTCAAAAACGTATGATTTATTTGTGTATGATATATTGCTACTAGTCTGCATGGTGTGATGTAATCTATTTTCCCGTCTAAAATGAATCTTGTGGATTGCAATTCAGATTGCATCGTGTGCGCCATCAACCGCCATTTGTTTTTGACATTAGAGCGTTGGGGGCGAAGCCCCCAACTCTCTACATGTCTATGTGCTGACTTTTTCATGGAGGTTTCATGCCAACCTATCGACGCCCGTTTTCGCATGTAAACCTTTGTACACCTACTTCAAATGAGTATTTTCTTCGTCCTTGACATAAAATCTCTCGATTTGATGGCAAGCTTTGAATATTCCATAGATATATAATGCATAAATCGATGTGTTCGGTTTGAGAAAATTACGCAAAATGGTCAGCTCGTCTGGAAAACGTCAAAATGGCGGAGCCGATGGAAATTCACGTTCCCAGAATGCAAAGCAAATTTTACCGCAATGACGCGTACTTTGGAACGTACAATTTTCTGTGCAGCATTTTGTGCATGCATGTACATGTAACCTTGCGTGCGGCCTTCTTTGGCGTAATGAAGTAAACACAACGATTCGTCTACGGTACCACGACTACATTTACCGTAATTGGACATATTTTATCACATGACAAGGTGTTCCATGCTCGGTTGCGAAACCTTTTTATTTTAAACTGGTCTTTTAATTTGCTCAGTATGCATGTGTTATCTATATCATGATATCAGATGCAGATATTCCTCATAGTTTCCAATATTTTAAGGATATTTTATTGAGGTTCAATATCATTTTATCAGGCGTAACTGTTTCATTGAGTTCAAAATAAATGTTTACTCATTAGGAATATGATTGAAGTAGGCCTATGTGTTTCATCATAATATATACGGGATTGAATTGGAATCATGTGGGACATGATATGTTTCAATTTTCTTTTTTTGTAAAGGGGGGGGGGGTGTAAGATATATTCAGGTCTCGTGGTGCTGATGGTGTGCTCGAGCTCTAATGTCGTCTCTCGCAGTTAGCTGCATTTTCTTGTTTTTTATCATGCTGTCTGTCAACCAGCAACCGATCTTCCGGAATCATAACACAATCGAAGCCCAAAAGGAGGCTGGTAAAAGCGAAGTGGCTATACATATGACATTTCAAAATATGGTGAAATGTGTGGCCTCAATAACCCATTTTTGTACAACAATTCCGACCGTGATTAAAAGCTCAATGTGAACCAGAGGTGCTACAAATAAATCGGCATATATAATAGCAGTTATTATATGTTTGTTTTTTGTGCTACTATTTTGGGAAGGTAATAAGTAATATTAGCGACGAAATCTCGTGACCATGCATCGAGACAAGTACACAATGATTAATGTCTGCCAAACTTGGAATGTTTAATTCATTCCATGAGATCAAATACTAGTAAATATGTATTATTGTACTTCTCGAACAAAAACTATTCGATGTCCTACACGGATAGTCCTCGAATGTAAAGACTGGAAAGATAAACTTACATGTAACACAAATAAATATTTTTATTGAAATTTGAGCGGTAAAAAATATATAATATATATAAAATTGTGAGAGAATGTATTTTAGAATCGCACGTAATGGCATGACACTGAGCTATAATATTTCAGTGTTTCGGCCACAAAGTTTCATTTTATCACAGGACATTTCATTTAATTCCATTCATTAGGAAATGCCAATCACTGCTTATGGATATCATTGAAAATGTCAAGTTTATGACGGAATCCCATGAGTCTTCACTCAGCTTGCACAGACAGATAGCCGAAGATCCAATTGAAAATTCTCATGATTATTTTTCCTCGATGGTGATCTTTCCTTTTTGGACAAATGACGAATTACGTTTAATTTTTGCATACTGGAATCATTGACTTATTTGATAAAAAAAACACACACAGATCTTGCTACTGAAGCACGTACAAACTATGTGGGACGCTTGTCTTCTAAAACTATCAAGTCTACGTGGGATGAAAATTTCCCTCAATTGTGGTTTTAATATTATAGATACTGATCGCTTTCGCTCAATATCAAGTGAACATTGTGACCAGTACAGAATTAATTTATCTTGATTGTGAATTCGTATCGAGTCACCCCAATGATGATAAGGCGTAACACGTGACAACAATATGACCATGTTTTTTTCATCTCATTGAAAAAACAACATCTCAATGATGTCACTTTTCGAGAATACTAAACAACCAACAAACCTCCTAGTAAAGAAGGTAGTAATGTAATTATAATTTAAATTATATTGTACAGTATGGAACCCCAAATACATACTAAAGTATACCATGAGATGAATATGGCAATATAGTGAATCATGTGCGAGGATGTCACTGACATTTCATATCACCTACTCAGCCATGTAGAATATAGTAACCTTGAGAGCAGAATTGTCTAATTTATATGACTGGCCACAATGTGAAACAAACTCGATCTCCCAGACACGTTCAAATAGATAACCTGAATGTAGTCAGAACGGAAATGATCAAACGCTTCGTGCATTCAAAACAGTCAAAAGAAGGACAACACAAAGTCAGTTGGTGCTAAGATCTAGCGACAATGTGTGACAGAAATATTTGATTCCAGTCAAACGACCTTGAGAATTGGGTAATAGTTTCAGATTTCCGTGTTGACCATGACTCGATTTTTTTGCTTCAAAATTTTCATGCTGCTATATTACAAAATTCAGTATAATTACGTATGTTTCAATTCTCAATCAATCGTTTGGTCAAGCGGATGTATATTGAACTTTTCATTATTGAGTATACATATAGGCTTGTTCTGATATAGCCAACCAACAATTGTACATATACTATGATCGAGAAGGGCCCGAGATGACAACAAGGAAAAGAGATACCACGCTAAAGTAAAAACTACATCTAGATAAATTGCACACATGTTTCAATTCTCAATCAATCGTTTGGTCAAGCGGATGTATATTGAACTTTTCATTATTGAGTATACATATAGGCTTGTTCTGATATAGCCAACCAACAATTGTACATATACTATGATCGAGAAGGGCCCGAGATGACAACAAGGAAAAGAGATACCACTCTATAGTAAAAATTACATCTAGATAAATTGCATACATTTTCGAGTGATTCAATATGTAACACATGTGAGGTATACATTTTGAGAGATTATGTCTCTAATCTCCATTTGAGTATTGTCCGGAATATTCCTGAGTACTGGACTTTCAGTTATATCTCCTCCAATCGAGCAACGCAGCCATCCAGGAGAATACTTTAGACTCTGTTGATTTGTGATCTCTTAACTTGATAGAAGTGTTTACCAATATTTTGCAAACCGCCAGCGAGCTTAGGATGTACATTGCAATGAACAAGTATTCATTGACATTTCAGTTCGCAATGTAATGCAGGGGCGTGTCTAGATGTACTTCAACCCGTATGTCAGTAATGTTACTGATCATTGATAATGAGACCACTAAAGCACTAACAGAAGTGGCAATAAAATACAATCTGTGTCTTCCCCAGACTCTAGTACATCATCATTTCACCCTGGAATTCAAACCTTTGCCTTTACAAACTAAGCATTGACACGTACGAATTTGTGATGGGAAATTTGGCTGTCTTAACAGACAGACAATTCAAAGGGACTACGCCATAACAGTTGTGCACCAATGTTTGAGAATATGGAGGCACTTTATTCCTAGGAAAAATGAAGGCTGGTTATGGTGAATAGTATCAATTCCTTTCTGAAATTGTGATTCACGAGCCCGGTCTAAGATACACATATAAAATATTTAAAAATTGCGAGAAAAGCTATTTATTGCGTGTATGTTCTTGCTGTTAGACTGTAATATGAGCATCTATATCAAATTCATGCACACTTACAGCTATGTCAACATATTCCACAATATTTCATCCCAGTTTTCCTCCATGAAAATGGTCCATTCATTCCTTCTGTCATCCAACTTTTCTGTTATATAGGACCTGTCAGAAAATTAGCCGATTAGATGGAAATATAGTCATAATATAACTCGAAATGTGATTATTCATATCGAGCAACCATTTGATGAAACACAGGAAATGGTTTCATTATATGCCATGATCTTTCATGATGATCAACGAAAAACTGTGTTTGATTTAGGTGAATCGTGTCTTGGCGTTCAAATGGAATTACAAGTTCATTTTCTAATGATGTGTCTTGGTTTCTTTCGAAAGGCAGCTTCGCGGACTCTCACATAAATGTTGCTTGTCTTGCTTGTAATCAGGAAATTGCTACCTCGAGAATATTTCTCGCGGTGTCCCCCAAAATGAAAAAAAAATTCGAGTGTAGGTAATTAGCTGCATTGACATTACTCCTCTAGTAAAGGACATTTAATGCATGTGTTGGAAGATACAATAGCGCTACGTCAACCACAGCTATTTATGTATATACTTTGTTTACTTGTTGCGGTAAACTTCGGATGTTTGCTGTATGTTGGTCGTTATTATTATATTTCTACATTTGTGACATGGCAGAGAGTTGTGAAAATCAATAATTGTACTTAACACACCTTATCACTTGCTCAGTGGAGTAATTGTCTGGACAGTATCGTTATCATAAGATGAATGGTTAATTCGGTATAGGGTACATAATATGTCCCTATTTCCCATTGTGTCATTATCTAGAAGGTCAGTAACGGTGTATTTCACCGCCCAGTAATAATGAGATTTAAATCTCGGAAGATTCCAGTTGCACGATCTCACTGTTAGACTGAACCCCCATTAGATATTCCAGACAAGGTGTAGACCTAACAGCTAGGTCACAGTTCCAGACGTTTCAAAATTAGATATCTTGGCAGCAATGGCGTTTTGATTTTTCAGTTGGGCTGACACATCAGGAACTTTGAACAAGAGTAGACGGGCGGCGTTAGAAGGATGGCTGGGAGATCTCATTACTGAGCTCTAGGTGATGAATGCTGATTACATAGATCAATAGTTCGGGAAGCCACGATTGGGAAAACCACGGAAGAACGGACCGTGGAGCGTGGCTTCTATAGCGTGGTGTAGTGATCTTAATATGTCTTCTTTTAGCCAACATACGTTGCGGTAACCAACATATTCAGTATAATGTTCTGTATTCGTGTCTCCACAAAAAAATCGTTCAAATACCTGTAGAGTATTTTAAATACTCGTAGAAGTCATATGGAAAACATGAAACTATTGCTACAAACTATTTAATAAATTTAAGATCTTGTGAGTAACCGTGGCCAGAATTTCCCTCCCCTACAAAATTTTCATTGACCACATACGATGGGAAGATTTCAGGAAAGTCAAAGGCTGAAAGGCTAGCCTACAGATCAATTTTACAATTACAAGCCTAAGTGCGCAAATATTATAGCATAGCAACCAGGGTTTTTCCCATGGTATTCTGTTTGGGGGTGGGGTACATATCAACAGTCTGGGTGTTTGTAATCGGTGGGAGATTTGAGCTCCCCCCCACCCCCCCCCCCCCCCTCCGAGAAAAAAAACTGTGTCTCTCAGAGCTTCTCAGAGCACCTATAATGGGTACAGAACATTAATTTTGATTGTCAGTTTTAGTTATTTCTTTTTTTTGTTTGGTGCCAAAATTGATTGAATTTTCAATTGAATGCAATGAACATTTTTTGAACATCGAGCCAGGAAAAAATTAAAATGTTCATATTGTACAAATAATGGATGTTGAGTCGTCCAATATACAGTTTACGAGATGAAGGAATGTCATCTTGGCCGAGGTCAATATGACATTTCTGAATTTCAGAGTATTCTGATGTGTCAGCCAAACTGAAAAATAGAAACGCCATTGCTGCCAAGATATCTAATTTTGAAACGTCTGGAACTCTGATTGTAAACGTAAACTCTGATTGGCTGATAAGCACCGGATCGTCCAATATACATTTTTGCCGTCCAATATAGACTTTCGCCATCCAACATTGAGTATGGAGGATTGTCACGTGGTACAAATCATCTAATCAGGAGTGTCCTTTATTATTGTACGTGTATCATGTATATCACACATAACACATATTATCATCGGATTGCTGAAAATGCGCGATCCTGATTGGTCAATTCTCCGACAATAGCACGCGGTAGCTGTGAAACAATCCCACGATATTTTTTGTATGGTGGACTTCAAGGGATGACGTTATGGAAAGTTCAATATAATCCAATGATAAAATCGTTACCATGGACTTCAGACCACAATACGACATGATATCTGCCTTCAGTCAGCATATTCCACTCGGCCTGCGGCCTCGTTGGTATATGATGATTTCAGGCAGATATCACGCCGTATTGGGGTCTGAAGCCCATGATAACTTATAATATTAATAGGCCTAATGTGAAATAATTATTCATATACTATGAGAGCAGTGCAACATTATGCAAATTATAGAAAATTATTCGGGGGGGGGGGGGGGGGGGGGCGATAAGACAAATTCCTCGGCAAATTAGCATCAGGGGAAAAAACCTGTCAACCACGAGCACTTATGGATCATACTCCGGTAGGCTATAGGCCTGCCTATATAGTTGAATTGTATCATGTCACTAGGCCTATTATTTAATCAGTTCATGCTACAGGGTACACACTAGGCCTACGTATGTAGTTTGACGGTGGCTGTATCAGAGTGCTCTGATAAGCGACGTGTATAATTTACTGAATTATTCGTTTGTACTTCGGCAGTGACGTTCTCTTTACCGATAGATCAACAACAAGAAATTGCGATTTGTAAACAGCGAATTATGGATTCACTACGAAAGTTACAGGGTATTGGTTTAATTTTCAAAGAAACGATTCTTGTTAGGTTGGAGCATTCATTTTCACATGAGCTCGAGCGAGTGCGCGAGCGCCGAGTACTGATAGCCTTCAGAAGACATCAGATTCCAAACACAGGAACAGGTTAATTTTTTACTCCAATTATCAAACACACTATGTCCGTTTGAAGGGATGAATTTTATACCAAATATTACATGAACAATGCTTTTGCTAAAAACATTACTGCACCTGGCCATATCTTCAGGTGCGTAGACCATTTTTTCCTGAGACAAATGTCAGCCATCTTGAAACTCAATATACAACATGATATAGCAAGGCATGTCGGGAATGAATTCAATTTTGTGCCACCATTTGTGATCAGAGCAGAGCAGACAATCTGATATACGCTGCAGCCTCCATGCATTCATTGAGACTATCTGGGAAGGAAACCCTGCTAGAATATGGTCTTACTGTTCAGCCAAGGTCAAACCATGTCATCTGGACTTGATATTATCACTCGCTGCTCCGCCAGTTTGCAAACCATTTTCACCCGAAGTTGATGCCTGCAAATTACAGTGATAACCCTCGTTTGTGGTATCGACTGGACGAGGTACAGTCTGTGAAATCGCATGAATTCAACATGGGCAACCACAACAGATAAGGCTAATTATATGTCTATAAACGGAGCCGCTCGGTGAAATTGCTGCCGAGAAGTGAGAATCACATTAGTTTCGACTCAGACCTCAATATTGTGAATGTACCAAGTCCAATTGTCTGGAATATTTTTATGTATAGCAATTTCTGGTGGAATCATGGAAATATTCGAACACCTACAGCCGTACCAGTTATACTTGCACACATAAACTCTCTGGTGCAATCATTTGTTACAAACCGTCATACTCCATGTATATACATGTATTATGCTCTTGAAAATTTACTGAATTCGAACTTTATTTTAATATGTAATAAAATGGCATATCTATGCATGTCAACAGTAAATTCAATTCACATATCGCATTCAACTAAAGTCAAATTTATCTATCAGTGAAACACGCTTTTTGGCCGTAGTTTTGTTTTGGATATTCGGATCAACTTGAAATTTTGCGTGTCTTAATTGGGTATCATGCCGTGATTTTTCACCAACTTTCAGAATTTTATCTCAAAAACTGAAAAAGTTGACAATTTACCCCAATGTTAAATTTTAGTGCAAAATGGGATCAAATAAATTCCAACAAATTCAGGGGTTAATCGTGTTCATGCCCGTACAGAATGAACATATTGCGCTGACTTTGAAGTCTGAATGTGTAGTCGATGTATTTTAAGGTAGGCATGTTTATTTTGAAGCATTATATAACTCGTACATCGAAGAAAGTGGAGGTTGAAATTTAACATTGGGTTAGATTGCCAATTTCTTCAATTTTTCAGATAAAATTCTGAAATTTGGTGAAAAATTACGGCATGATGCATGATTAAGACATACAAAATTTCAACTTGATACGATGATCCAAAACAAAGCTATGGCCAAAAAGCGTGTTTCACTGACGGATGAAATTGACTTTAGTCTTATTGCAAGATGTGCAGGAACACATTGGCCGGGCAAACTGCCAAGCTGCCATCTGTAAGATGTCCCTGGATGCCAAGCCGTTTATCTCTTGTCCTAGTGGACATGGGTGGGTCCTGAAGAACAACACCCTCGAAGTCGACTGGATGTCCCTCCAACCAGCCTCCGACGCACCGCTGGAGCTCGTGAGCCGTGCTTGCAGGAAGGATCGCAGTTCTGCTCATGTTCAGCAAACACCCTCCCATGCACGGATTCTTGCAGATGCGGCCCCGACGTGTGACCATCCACAAGCTCATGGATGACAGCATTGATGAGAATACATCTTTCTCCGATGCAGATGTTGATGACTAGAGACAATATCAGAGACTTTGTACAATAAGACTGGTTGAACGCGATTATATACGTGTGAATTGAGTTTACTGTTGACACGCATAAATATGCCATTTTATTACATATTAAAATAAAGTTCGAATTCAGTACAATTTCCAAAAGCAAAATGCATGTACAAACATAGACTATGAAGGTTTGTAATAAATGATTGCATCAGAGAGTTAATTTATGTAAGTATAACTGGTACGGCTGTAAGTGTTCGAATATCTCCATAATTTCACCAGAAATGGCTAAACAGAAACATATTTCCGACAATTGGACTTGGTACATTCAAAATATTGAGGTCTGGGTCATTATTTATTTAAAAGTCTTCATGAGCTTCAATTCGGTGTGTTATATGGAATGTTTTGGATGATTTTTTAAAATTCCGAATTTATCGACATACGCGTTTTTGCGTATTAGGGTCAAATTGTTCACCCCTGTTGCAAATGATAGGTTCCACTCTGAATCTTTACCAACAAGTGGATTTCACAATGGGATATGATATATTTTCACAACGTAACCTCAAAAAATTAGCCCAAGGGCTAAGAAAGGTTACCGGACAATATACATTTTAGATATTAGCCTTTTGTCCAGTGACCTTGAAAATAATTTTGCAATAAATATATCACTTCTAGTATGTCCACAATAAATTCCTAAGCTGTAAAGTCGATAATAAATGAGATATTAGCCATTCTATGATCGGTGATGTGACCTAGAAAATAAGGTCAAAGTTCAAGTTCATGAAAAGATTCAGTATATATCATTCCTCTATATTCGCAATTGATTCCGAAGCTGTAAAGATGATAA
Organism: Terebella lapidaria; assembly: GCA_949152475.1. Taxonomy (NCBI): domain Eukaryota; kingdom Metazoa; phylum Annelida; class Polychaeta; order Terebellida; family Terebellidae; genus Terebella; species Terebella lapidaria. The sequence goes on from OX424556.1 coordinate 33,459,562, forward strand.
TAAGCGACATATTAGCCATTTTGTTCTCTGACCTTGAAAATTGGATCAAAGGTTAAATTCTAGATCACCAAAATATTCAGCATACATCATTTTCTATATGTTCACTATAGACCCCTAAGCTGTGAATTTGATAATAAGAGAGATATAAACCATTTTGTATTCTGACCTTGAAAATAAAATGACTGGCCTTGAAATTTAGGTCAAAGGTCAAATTCAAGGTCATGAGAATATTCAGAATATATCATTTCCTATATGTTCACAATTGATTCCTAAGCTGTAAAATTAATAATAAGCAAGATATTAGCCATTTTGTCCTGTTGACCTTGAAAATGAGGTCAAAGGTCAAATTCAAGGTCACTAGAATATTCAGCATATATCATTTCCTATATGTTCACAATTGATTCATAGGGCGTAAAGTCACTAATAAGCAAGATATTGGCCATTTTGTCCTGTGACCTTGAAAATGAGGTCAAAGGTCAAATTCAAGGTCACAAAAATATTCAGCATATATCATTTCCTATATGTTCACAATTGATTCCTAAGATGTAAAGTCGATAATAAGCGAGATATTAGCCATTTTGTCATGTGACCTTGAAAATGAGGTCAAGGTCAAATTCGAGGTCACGAGAAAATTCAGCATATATCATTTCCTATATGTTCACAATTGAATCCTAAGCTGTAAAGTCGATAATAAGCGAGATATTAGCCATTTTGTCCTGTGACCTTGTAAATGAGGTCAAATGTCAAATTCAAGGTCACGACAATATTCAGCATATATCATTTCCTATATGTCCACAATTGATTCCTAGTCTCTAATCTCAATATTAAGTGAGATATTAGGCTTAATGTGTCCCATTATAAAGCATAGGAGAATTTAACATGGGACAGTCCCATTTGGGCCGAGTTTGGGCCCAAAATGGCCCACTTCGAGCGATTCAAGGGCAACGAAATTTATACATGTCACAGAGGTACATATGAGGAGTGTTATGCATGAATAAGAAAAAAAGTTACTGAACAGATTTTGAGAGAACGACAGCCAAAGTCCAAAATTGGCCATTTTTCGACGAAAACGGCCGCCATTTTGAAATAATTGCGAAAATCAAAAAACTAAAAAATACCTCCCTCTCGAAATATTTTTAGGCATGTTTGTGCAAAATTTCAGAAAGATTCGATCGTAAACTTTAAAGATAAAAATGTAGACGGACGACGACGGACGACGACGACGGACGACGGACGCAACGCCACGGCAATAGGTTAGGTTGCGGTGGGCGGGGGGGGGGGGGGGGGGGGAGGAGGGTCACTGTCATGGCACGTTATAGGTTTTGGCCCATGGACTAAGAAACACTTTTAGAATTAACCAAATTTATTCATTCTATAATACTATAAATATAGTAGTACTAGTCTTAAAAAAAAACAATTCGCGCAGAAATTGGTTTGAACTATGTAGTATATGCCTGATGAGTTGCCAAACGTTCTGGCGAGTTCTACACACAGTCTCGTGACGTCATCGGTATTTGTCTTGATATCGTGACAACCGACAACGGTAAACAAATCATCTTTTATCCAGTTTTCATACACGTTTAACTGCGATTTTCTCAGTAAACTATCATCGATTTATGTATATTTTCTTTATAATCCCGAGATGCACTTTCAAGTTTACGTAGCAGACAAGAATGCTTAAATTGACTGATTTTAAAATCGGTTTCAATTTTAATTTATCGCTTCTAGACAGCTTGGTGTAATTCTCGATATCTATATATTTCCTTCCGTATACCATAAATCATGTGAAATGCGAATCAGATTCCACCTGGTGCGCCATCAACCGCCATTTGTTTTAATCATCCCGCCTGACAGTCGGCAATCGGTCTATTAAACGTAACATAGTCGAAGCCAGAAAGAAGTTTGATATAAGCGATATGGTTATACACGTGAAATCTCAAAAATATATTGTAATACGTGACCTTCTTAAGGCAATTCGCGCAGAAATTGGTTTGAACTATGTAGTATATGCCTGATGAGTTGCCAAACGTTCTGGCGAGTTCTACACACAGTCTCGTGACGTCATCGGTATTTGTCTTGATATCGTGACAACCGACAACGGTAAACAAATCATCTTTTATCCAGTTTTCATACACGTTTAACTGCGATTTTCTCAGTAAACTATCATCGATTTATGTATATTTTCTTTATAATCCCGAGATGCACTTTCAAGTTTACGTAGCAGACAAGAATGCTTAAATTGACTGATTTTAAAATCGGTTTCAATTTTAATTTATCGCTTCTAGACAGCTTGGTGTAATTTTCGATATCTATATATTTCCTTCCGTATACCATAAATCATGTGAAATGCGAATCAGATTCCACCTGGTGCGCCATCAACCGCCATTTGTTTTAATCATCCCGCCTGACAGTCGGCAATCGGTCTATTAAACGTAACATAGTCGAAGCCAGAAAGAAGTTTGATATAAGCGATATGGTTATACACGTGAAATCTCAAAAATATATTGTAATACGTGACCTTCTTAAGGCACTTATGTGCAACAGTTTTGGCTGTGGTGAGTATGAATCAGAAGTGTCCGTAAATTAATCGCCATCTATAATTGCAGTTCGCATATACATGTACATGTTTGTTTTTCTGCTTCTATTTTTGGTGAGTTATACATACTGTCCAATTGATAGTCATCAATGTAATGAAATCGGATGAATGTGTATTAATACACTTCTCGAACAACACTATGTTCAATGTCCTATTCGGATATTGCTAAACTATGAAGACTGGGAATTTATGCATACAACATGTCATGTAATACAAAGAAAATATGTGGTGAAATGTGATCTATCACTGGGTAACTAACTGTCACGAGCTAAAAAGTGGATGACGTCAACACTGTGAGAGAAGTCCTATGGCTTGTATCAATATGGCACTGAATTACAATTTTCCAGTTTCGCGGGAATGAACCGCACTAAACCCCACTCGATTCAATTCGTTAGGAATCGCCAATCGCTGCCTACATATATCTTTACAATGTGGCAAGTTTATACCCGAATTTCACTTCGCTCATCCTGTCAGAATGTCAAACAGGAAATGGAAAAATTCCACTTTCTTTTTCAATCGATGGCGGTTATTCCTTTTTTGACAAATTATGTTTAATTTTAGAGCACTGAAATAATATACTACCAATAGAGATTCATGCACTAAGCGGGAATATTTCCGGAGTCTCCATTTGCTTCACGGTCATCTTCTTACATAACTACTTCCTAACTATAGGACACAGTTATCGTTTGAAACTATGAAATCTGCTTAGAATGAAACGTTCCACACATCTGCGGTTTTAATATTCTAGACACTGATCAATATCATTCAATATCAAGTGAACAGGGTAAGCCGTGAAGGAGATAATGATCTGGCAGTCGGACTTCACGTCGAGATGTTAAACATGTCTCTTATTGCGTATACCTGACAAATAACATAACTATACGCATATGATATCTTTGAAATGAAAAACATCTCAATGGTGTTACTTTTTGGGCATACAAAACGGCATGCTTATCCCAATGTCTACTCCAAATAAACACCCAGTTAGGAAAGTTCCAGGTGTCTGGTAAAGTTGTAGATTGCAATCAGTATGCTGGTAACGATAATAATGCTGCAATTATAATATAAATCAGTGAAGCACCACAGATACACATACCATGGTATGATAATGGTACTATAATGAAAATTATGTGTGAAGATAGGACTGACTAATACATGATCTAACGAGCTATAGAGAATTGAGTGTCTTTGAGAACTTGACTGTTGAGTTTTGATGACTGTTCACAATGTAAACCAAAATGGATCGTCTATCTCCTAGACACGTTCAAATAGATAACCTGAATGTAATCAGAACGGAAATGATACGACACATCATGAATTCAAAACAGTCGAAAACAGGACAACACAGAATCAGTCGGTGTTAAGATCTTTCGACAGTTCGTGACAGAAATAAACGACCCAGTAAAACGACCTTGAGACTTGTGTAGTAATTTCAGCATTTTAGTGTTGATATAATTTCAGTTTTATTTTTCTTAAATTTTTTCATGTCACCATATTACATAAGCCAGTATAATTACGTATGTTCTTATCCTGAATCGTTTGGTGAAAAGGATGAGTAACATATCACTGTCATATATATTCTAAGTGATTTGTTATTTTTATAAACTGCTAAATGAAGATTTTATTCGGACATACGTGTTCATGAAGTAACCTTATTTTGCACTACTTGGCATTCAAATATTGAACTTTCTATTATTGAATACTCGGTTGACTGTTCTGTACTATCCAACAATCAATTACACCTATACCATGGTTATCAAAGTCCCGATATGAGAGTAACAAATATAAAATACCATGACGACAATACAACTGCACGAATTGCATGAATCATCGCCAGGTTCAATGTGATACATGTGATATATACACGCAAGCGGTGAGATAATGTGTCTCCGATCTCCAGTTCAGCAAGGTCCAGAACATTTTTAGTCACCGTCATTTCAGTTATATTTCGGTATAAAATGGACAGCAAACCCATTTAACTCGATTCGGTAGGGCCATGCAGACAATGGGGAAATACAGAATACAAGAGAAGAATCTATGCTCTGTGATTCCTTGATTCTGGTGAAGGGTTGCCAATATTTTGAAAACCGCCAATGGGCTTTTGATGTATATTACACTGTACAATCTTCAATGGAGCTGTACTGCAAGGGCTTTCGTAAGTCATGCTATACACCCAGTATTTTTTTTTATATTTTTACTGCTTACTGATAACGTGACAACAAAAGCACCAGCAAAAGTGGTAATAAACCACAATTTGCGTCTCCCCCAGGCTATAGTATATCATCATATCACCTTGGAGTTCTACATGCTAAGCATTGAAACTAGAAAACAATTAGCATGTGAATGAAAGTATGCCCGCTCAGTAGCTAGACATTTCAAAGGGACTATTCCTAGAAGTTATGCGCCAGTGTGTAATTTTATGAAGGCATTTTCTCTCCAACCGAACTCCAAGTTGTCTCCATAGACATGGCGTAAACCCTATATTTATACATGTTATATATTACTCGAGGAATCATTAATTTATTCCAGAAGTCTAGCCACAGGTCGAATCGTGTTGGTACAGCTGGAGCACAACAAGGATGCGGGTGTATTTAATTGGATGTATTCCACTCTAGATGTCCTATAATGATATTTTCCTAACACATAAATGTAAATAATCAACAAAGAATTTTTTATACACTCGTTGTGGGTATTTATTTACGAACAGTTTTGGAGAGTGCTTTGTCCTGCAAATATTGTAATGTGCTGAGCACATTACCAGAACGACCGATGGAACAACAATATGTAACAGATCTTTCCAGAAGATCCGATGGTCAACGGCAATCATAGAAAGCATGAATGGTTCATGTTTCCAACTAGTTAGTTGCAATCGCTACATGTACATTATAGTTTATCCATAATAAAGAAAACATCAAAATGAGTTTACCATGTCCATATGTTCAATGTTAGATTCGGATCCTTGTCATGCTCCTTGTGAACCTGCTTCCACAATTCAGAAATCACATGTATGGGATGTATATATCATTTTGTGATGGCCATACACAAGAGACAAATCCAAGAAATATTGAAAAATTATCCCAAGAGCTAGGAAAGATTACCGGAGAAATGTACAATGTTAGACATGGATTTTTTTAAAGCGAAATTGTCGCCTTGACATATCAAATTAGTGAAGGGCAAATTCAAAGTCACCAAAAGAACCACCAGATGTGACTATTTATATGCTCATAATGCAAACCTATAAAAGCTTCATCTACAAGAATTCCATCTGAATCGATCAATCTACACAACTTATTTCAAATGTAACCTTGACAATTACCACTTAAGGTCATCTTAGATCAAGTTCAACAAAAGACGATCCACAAAAATCTTCCTATATCATTATGAATGTATTACAAACCTTAGTACAAGTCTACATGTATGTACAAGTGGTTTGGACCCAGAGGCCAATTTGTGCAAGTCATGCCATTTTGGGCCTTTCTGACCTATGTATCGGGCCTTATGAGGAGATTAAGGCTTTCCCTCTTTCAATTAATGCAACATCAAGTATACCAGTTGGCACGTTCTGAAATTAAAATTAAGAAAGGTTACCAGACAATATAGTCCTTAGGCCATTTTCCAGGAGACCTCTAAAATAGGTTTTCGTCGCCAAATCAGGCATATTAGGTTTCTTGGTGTCATTCTGTAGGTTTTCATGTCAGGAAAAATATTAGACCGGGTGACCTTCTCAAAAAGTGTCCAAACAATGAAAAAAATGACTTTTTCCAAGATGGCCGCCGTGTCGGATCAAAAAGTTTGTTTTTGTTTTTCCCTGCTTCTAGACAAGCTAGAAGTGTAATCTTGGTGTCTTTTCTTAGGTTTTGAAGGTTGAGGAATCCAATGAAATACATTTCAAGAACATTTATGCGTTATTTCAATTGAAAAACTACACTTTGACTGGTATGTGAACGTCAGAAATAGCGATTCGTGGAGGAAGTCTGTTTTAAATGTAGCTGCGCTATTCATCACCAGGTATTACCATTTTGAACAAATTATTCCATGAATAAATCATCAACATATCAGTTTATGCATATCCAATTATATGAAGAAAAGTGGAACAATGGCCATATAGGTCATACACTAACTACTTGCTGAACATTCGTTTCTAAGGTTGTGTCTTGTTTTTGTTTTTTTACCTTATATTTAATACTGTATAATTGAAACAAATAAATATGGCAATTGTTGTACAACATATATAACACATGTGGTTGAGTTCAATCATAGTCAACTTCCTCTCTAGATGTATCTGCAACAATTTCATCCGAATGTGTGATTCGTCAAGAAACCTTGAAATCAAGCCGAGAGTCAATGTTTGAGTCGGCCCAGCCGGCTCCGTGTTCGGGTATACAGATGGAATGAAACCGAACTTAGAGAACTTCAAGAAGTAAAGTCAACCGAAGTTGAACGTAGAATTGATTGGAAGACCAGTGGGGTAAAATAAAGCTGATAACGTTTGAGGTAGCTCAGAACCCAAGCTATCAACTGAACAACCAGACGAAGAGGAAGAGGTCGATGAGGAAAGCGGACTAAAACCCGAATGACTGGCGATCCTTACTTTGCGCAGGCGAGGAGTGACTGCAGACCAAACCCGCTACCACCTGAGTTGGCCTGCAGCCAGGGAACCGACGTCACCCAAAACAAGCCAAAGCCAGAGTGCCAAAGTTATTCGAGACAAACTGCAGCCAGAGTACCAAAGTCTCCCAAAACACCACTACAGCGGGAGAACAAGAATCTGCCGAGTGAGCATTCCAGCTAGAGAATCAGAGTCAGACGAGTGAGCATTCCAGCTGGAGAATCAGAGTCAGACGAGTGAGCATTCCAGCTGGAGAACCAGAGTAGCCAAACGACCCCTACAGCCAGAGAACCAGAGTCGGCCAAGTGACCATTCCAGATGGAGAACCAGAGTCAGCCGTCCAGCCAGTCAAGCCGAAAGACCCCTGTAGCCAGAGAACCAGAGTCAGCTCAGTAACAATTCCAGCCAGAGAACCAGAGTCAGCCGACCGGCCATTCCAGTCGGAGTACCAGAGTAAGCTGAACGACCCCTGCAGCCAGAGAACAAGCGTCAGCTGAGTAACAATTCCAGCCGGAGAACCAGAGTCAGCCGACCGGCCATTCCAGCCGGAGAAGCAAAGTAAACTGAACGACCCCTGCAGCCTGAGAACAAGAGTCAGGTGAGTGACCATTCCAGACGAAGAACCAGAGTCAGTCGAGCGGCCGAATGACCCTTGCACCCGGAGAACCAGAGTCAGCTGAGTGACCAATCCAGACGAAGAACCAGAGTCAGTCGAGCGGCCGAATGACCCCTGCAGTCGGAAAACCAGAGTCAGCCGAGTGACCATTCCAGAAGGAGAACCAGAGTCAGCCAAGCGGCCATTCCAGAAGGAGAACCAGAGTCAACCGAGCGACCCCTGTAGTCTGAGACGAGGCAAAGAGCCAAACTCATGGGCATCCGGTCAGCTAAGCAAGGTTAGGGGGCGAACCTCGACCCAACGAACATATGCTACTACTATATCAACCCTAGAACCTTTACAATATATGTGTTTGATATTCATAAAACTAGACGCTTTCCGGTCGCCTACGACCACATGGGTTGTATCCCCGTGATGCCCTGTCATTTCTGTTGCCCAAAATATATTATGTTAATTCAGACAAAATATCTTAAATCAAAATAGCACTGTTGCCCCAGTGTCTTTCATCAATGTCAGCAATAAAAGTTCCAAGCCTTAACTAATTTTATGCCATGCAGTAAGACTTTCAACTACTGAAATATTCACCAAATTTTTTCTTACCAGATAATTTAGCTCATCCAATTCCCAACAATACAAGTGATTTCTTTATCTACATTCACTGATAATGAATATGATTCAACTGTTGTAATAAGTTAGTGATATTAACTAATCAATATTATTACTGTAGATATAAAATATATACTGGACAAAATACTTACTACGTTTATTCATATGATAAAATGTTCTCATCTTCACTATTTTTATTGTGGGCAATAATAGACTTAACTGATGAAAGTCAAGTTAATGTATTCGATAATAGTATATATTTTGAACAAATCCGTCAGCTCTATACTTTTACACACATTCAGGTGATATGTTTCCTATTTGCAACCAAAAGGAATGATCGCTGACCTCGAGCTGGATATTAACTTTGTTTTAATAAGTCTTTTCATTAATTATAATTATAATTATTTAATATTTCTGTGTCTGGTCACTGCTCAATATGCCCCTTCAATATCCTAGTGATACCTGTAAAAGTACCACCCCTGGAGCCTTCACAAGCCATGTTTGTCGGAACAGCTAATTTGTCACAAAATATGTCGCCAGTCGGCCATCTTGGTCGCCATGGCAACCAAAATCGAATCGAATGGCCGCTTGGCTGACTCTGGTTCTCCTTCTGGAATGGTCACTCGGCTGACTAAGGATCTCTTATGGGTTACTGCTAAAAGGCATATCCATATGAAATATTGTCAAAAACAGTTCAGATTTGCACCTTGTGGACGTTCACAAGGAAGGCTGTACGGCACTTGTAGCGGCGCGGCGATCGCAAATCCATCGTATCTGCTTGACTTTGTTCAGAGGATACAATAAACTCCTAATGATGTATCCATGGGATTGTTGTGTCCAAAATGGTAATACGTGGTAATTAATAGCGCAACTACATTTGAAAACAGATTTCCTTCGCAAATAGCTATTTCTGACGTTCAAATACCAGTCGAAGTGCATTTTTGCAATTGAAATGATGCATAATTGTTATTGAAATGTGTTTTATTGGATTCATCAACCCTCAAAACCTATGAGAGGACACTAAGATTACACTTCTAGCACGTCTAGAAGCAGAGAAAAAACAAAAACAAACTTTTTGATCGGACACGGCGGTCATCTTGGAAAAAGTCATTTTTTCCATTGTTTGGACACTTTTAGAGAAGGTTACCCGGTCTAATACTTTTCCTGATATAAAAACCTACACAATGACACCAAGAAACCTAATATGCCCGATTTGGCGACGAAATTTTTTTTTCAGAATGGCCCACAGACTAATATGTTTTATATTTAAGATATTAGCCATTTTGTCCCGTGACCTTGAAAATGAGGTCAAATTCAAGATCACGAGAAAATCCTGCACATATGACTTCCTATATGTCCACAATTGATTCCTAAGCTGTTAAGTCCATAATAAGCGAGATATTAGCCATTTTGTGCTTTGACCTTGAAAATGAGGTTCCTAAACTGTAAAGCCATTGATAAGCGAGATATTGGCCACAATTGATTCCTAAGCTGTAAAGTTGATAAGAAGAGAGATATGTGACCTTGAAAATGAGGTCAAAGTTCAAATTCAAGGTCGCGAGAATATTCAGCATGTATCATTTCATATATTTTTTGTGAGATATTTGGAAAATATGTCCCATTATAAAGCATAGGAAAATTCAACATGGGAAAGTACCATTTGGGCCGAGTTCGGCCTTCGAGCAATTCAAGAATAACGAAACTTATACACGTCACAGGGGCACATAACGAGTGTTATACATCAATAAGAAAAAAAATTACTGAACAGATTTTGAGAAAACGGCTGTCAAAGTCCAAAATTGGCTGTTTTTCGTTAAAAATAGCTGCCATTTTGAAAGAATTGTGAAAATCAAAAAACTAAAAAATATCACCCTCTTGAAATATTTTGAGGTATTTTTGTGCAAAATGTCAGAAAAATCCGACCGTGAACTTTAAAGATAAAAATGTGGAAGGCGGTCGACAGACGCAACGTCACGGCAATAGGTTATCGGACCCACGTTCCGGTAACATATTGAAAAGATTCACTTTAAGAAGAATGAAAGTGCAAGTTTGGTATTTTTTACCAAAAAACGGCTGTTTCGACCTTTCAAGATAATTGAATGTCAAATTCGAGGTCACCACACAAATAACCATATAAGACTTCCCATTTGAAAGTGTCACTACCTAAGCCTTATACTCAAGCTTTCGCTAAGTATAGTTGTGGCAACTCCCAATATGAATGCAAAAAGGAGTACAACAATTTTTTTCTTTCAAAATTTTGTTTTGCCTGAAAATGGCCCAAAAGTTATTGTAACACGAATCAAATAATGGCAGACCATCTACTCGATCACCTCTTCACCAAGATGCTGTACCTCAGATCTCCGCTGGCTGTTTGTGGTTCGAAGCCAATCATAAAGTTCAGCCGTTCTCCCAGTTAGTGGTCAAGGAAAGGTTGTTATTTACTGGATACCACACCACATCCTGACTTGAAGGACGCTTACTTGCACATTTGATTTATCATCATCAAGTGGTAGCCTACCAGTTTCGAGACGCTGAAATAACTCCTGAATTGGATTCGTCACCATCAAAAATAAATGTTATGGGTGCATCTTGGATTTTGAAGAGGTTACAGTCGTCGGATCAAATGTATAGCCTAAAACATCAATAATGCAGTAATATTTCATGCTTTCTTCCTAAAGTTTTTTTTTTTTCGTTATCCGCTTCACGAATTTGAACCCCTTGCACAGTATTACAAACGGCTGCATAGGCAGGATGTGGTATGGTATCCAGCAAATAACAATCTATGTATATTACCTCCGTAATGTACACGGTGGCAGGGTTAATAGGTGATAATACGCAAGGATTCCTGGGTGTTCCACCATTATGATTGGGCATGATTTGTATTATGGATTGTACAGTAATTACGCGTTGGGCAACAAAGCTGCCCGACAAACGACCTGATTATCGGGATAACGAGTGAAATCTCTGTGGTGGACGTTACTAATACCTGAAGCGGTCGGTGAAGAATTATGATGGCTGGTTGATGATATCAGACCAGTGCATTTACATTCAAACATCGAACTGGTGCCGTAAGCACATCATGTGACTTGATAAATCGTGAAGATCGTGCTGTTGTGCCTGACTAGCGGAGATTACAACTCGCCGGGAACGTCCTAGCTAGGCACCAGAACCATGAATTATGACATCACTCAGTAGAGTACTTGACAAATGAACTGAGAAGTGTATTAAGTTTGTGTCTTCAAATTGTCAACATGATCATCCAACCATAACGGGGCGAATTTCCTGTCAGGTACTGGATGAGGTTTTAATCCCGTGACTAGTTAATGGAAAATGATCTCAGAGTTGAGAATCGCGATATCTTGATGATTAAGGTGTCTGTTGAGTCGATAATTCACGCGCACAAGTATTAGCAGGAGGAATACTAACCAGTGAACTTGCAAGAACATGTCATTCGTCAGTACTCAGAATTCATCTTCAATACATCCTTTACCGACATACATATTGGTCAGATCTCCAGGTGCGTTGTCTGCTTTTGACTTCTCTGTGTCGTACAAGCCGGGAGCTCGCAATGGGGTACCTACGCCAACTGTGAATTCATTGAAGTCTTTCAGTAAAGACCCACGGTGCATTTAATGCCCTCTTCTGGGAAAACCTTCCATGCCTAACAAAGTCAGTATGGTTGACAAATTTTAGTCGCCTTACTGGTCAGCACCGACCATGTCCTATGAATATCGATTAATTTTAGTCATGCATGATTAAACTATGAAAATTGGGATGCCTTTATAGGGCAACGTGGGCCTATTTACAGGAAGACACAAACAATTTGTACCTTCCGATAATGTACCTCATTGTTATGCAGATATGTTGTCCAGGCTGTCAAGGCAGGAAAACTGTCATGCAGTTGAAGGATCAGGAGGCCTACGTTCACTCTTTGTGTGCCAATGGTTCGGTTGAGGTTCTCGATGAAATCCCGGTTATGGATTCAGTTGATGTTCTGAAGCTCCAACATGAAGACCCAGTTCTAGGAAAGGTTATTGTTATTGGAGACACCCAGTGAAAGAGCTTTTGATTTGGACATGACACAACTGGACAAGGATGGTGTTTTGTTATTGCGTCAATGGGACAAGCTGCATCTTCGGAGTGTGTTCTGTATCGTACAATTCACATTATTGTTCATTGTTGATCACATGACTATGTGATATTTTGACGGGGAGTTTTTACTTTGTTCACTTGCACTTTGAAAGTCAGAGAGGAAACATCAGAGAGATTTTCCTGATCACTTACTTGATTGCACTACGCCGTCAGTTTACAAATCATCGATCATCACATTCATCTTTATTTGGATCATCACATGGTTGATCAGGTCAGCTCATTCTCATTTGCATAACATATTTTAATTTATTCATCTTCATATTTTACTAGTAGGAGATTAGGGGAAGCAGATCTCATTTATATGTTTCTTGGTTGTTAGATTATCAACCATTCTGCATTATTTCATTTCATTACAGACTGTATAAATCACCTATAAAGCCTCGAATCAAATCAAGCAAGTGTTTGTTATCCAACAACACTACCGCTATTACATACCATTAGCCAACAATCTAATTCAATGAACACATTCCATGGAAGTGTTATCCCACAGAGACGAAGATACAAACTATGTTTACCCTGATCAGAATTAATCCAATCTTTGGGTCTCATGTCCGTATATTTTCCTGAAGTGGGGGGGGGGGGTACAAAACACATAATTTTCTGTTAAAACAAATGACGAAATAACTATATCAGCTATATCTTTATCAACTTACCAAGCTAAATATTGTGGGTGTGCCTGTTGTGTTCTTTCATGCAAGCTCTTCATTTCATGGTGAATCTGAGGCATCTAGATTCATGACATTTTTCAAAATAATCGAATAATACATTTTGTTATCAATATACATGAGAAGTAAACGAGTGTGGTTGGATCATGCGAACACGTTACCAAGAGTTCTCTGGTGTACTCACTGTGACGGGTACACTTTGTTCTTTTTGCCACACGATAATTTATCTCTCATTTGATGACACCTATAATTAATAAAAACGAATTTCTTATCTTTACACCTGAACGAATAATTATGTTGCACGCGAATCCAGCAATGATTATCAATATTATTCACTGTGTGGTGCGTCATCGACAGATCTCGGCTTCAGGAGTTAATCGCCTACAAACCAGAGATTTCTTGGCTTCAGTATCAGTAATTCGATGGAAATGTAATAATAAGTCGAACCACAGTATAGTGTATCAATAGTTACTGCTGAAAATCATTCCCTGATATAAATATTTCAATATTCTACCTATTTGTAATGAATGCGGTATATGTTTATCTAAATACGTTTTCTTTAATGATTATACATGATTCTGGAATAATACTGATATGATCCGAATGGAATCACTACCACACGCGAATGCATGGTAACAATGTTTATGTTGAAAATTGTGAAATTGTATCGAAACATCATAGTTTGTAGCTTCACTTCACTTTCTATGATTCTCGTTTCTGTAACACTCGTCATCATAGTAGTCTTTATGTCATGTTCCATGTCACATCGTGTGACCCCAACACAGCCCCTCATAAGCCGGCAGTCGTCGTCAGGATGATCCGAACGAATGAGATGCAAACTAGTCAGTTTGTTGAGCTTTGTACTCTAAGCAGATTTGATAGTATCAGAAGGCGAAATCTGACATAACTCACAAATGGATACATGCACAATCACGTGTGATGCAACTAATGGTTTTGATGGTTATATTCAGTTTGTTTCCAGTTTTTATCTTATCAGGTTAGTTGGGCATTTATCGAAAAAGGAATAATCACCATACACTGAAAATAAAAGGTCTTCTTTTTAAAGAAAAACTTTGAACATTGTGTTCACGTTGGGTGCAGTCTGACAATGGTGGTATAACCTTGCCACATTTTAATGGTATTCAGAGCAGTGATTGGCATTTTCTTATTAATTGAATCAAATTTGGCGTAATGTTGTCATGTGCTAAAATGAAAGTTGATCGCAGCATTTCGTTGCAATATAAACCTTATAACTCAAAATTGGATACCAGATGACATTCTCAACAGTTAGTATTTACAAATTGTCAATCAGTTTATTTTTCACTATATATATAGTATGTTTATATAAATTATGTCGGTCTCCATGGTCGAGACATATCAGACCAGTACATTGAACATATTTTTGTGCAAAACACCTACATCTGAAATTCATCATTAATTTTATATATACCATTTCCATTGAATCTCGTACTAATGGCAATTGACTAATAGTATAATTATATTATAGTATTGATGGAACAAAATCCTTTAGGTAGGTATCAATAAATAACAATTATACAACCATATTGTTCAATCATTATGTATCAATGTTCCAAACTAGTAGTAGAGAAACACATCCATTGTCAGAAGTACAATTTACGAACACCTTTTGTTCATACTAAGCTTCAATCACGGGAGAAATTGTTAAATACAAGTGGTTTTATACGGGCACATATTGCAATATAATATCTATGTTCTCAACTTCGCTTCCCAACTTCCCAACATTTCGCTTATACCTGCCTCCATTTTCGCTCCGACTATGCAACGTTTTACAAAGATCGATTGCTGACTATCAGACAGCATGATGAAAACAAATGGCGGTTGATGGTGCACTCGATGGACTTTGGTTTGCAATTCACTTGATTCGTTGTAGAGAGAGAAGGAAGCATTTTAGTGGATCTAAATAACTGCAGAAAATTAAAAGTGATTGATTAAGAACACTTTGACCATATGTTTACACAGTGTCACATAAACAACTACGTTTCATCGTAAAATCATATGTCGTGATTGAGAAGTTGGTAGCTGATAACCAATCGCGTTGTCAGTATCACCAGTATTTCAGTTCAACAAAATATAATTCGTTATATGCCCTCCCATCGTTGACTAACGAAAGAAACCATGTAATGATGCAGCAAGCGAAGTGATTGATTGGGATTTACCTCTCAAAATTCATTTTGATCGGATCGACATTTGGTGTTTCCTGTCAGCTATCTTTCATATACTTTCGTTTTAGTCTTTTGTCACGACATGAGTTCACAGTGAATAACTCATTACTCTAAAGAACTATATATACAAATTAGTACCGCCAGAATCTGTACATGATATAACAAATAACAATGTGTATTATTATGCTAGTTTGCGCCTAGCTCTCTTTGTTGGGACATAGTTATTGTCGTAGTTAGTTGTATGTTCAAGCCATTGAATATCCCATGAATATTTTTGCAAGTGTTTCCTGTGACGAGTGTATTCTGTAAATGTTATTGCAATTGTCAAGGAGTGGCTCAACAGGTATAAATCTGACCAACCTTGTCTATTCCCTCTGTCCATAATGAATTCGTGCGATTTCACAGATGGCAGTTCGGAAATCCAAAACTTATAGGGCTTCTGCAGGCTTAGAATTGCGAATTCGCAAATTTGCAGGGCAGGCGGTGATGGTATCGAGTTCATATGACATGACTTGACCTTGGTTGAACAGCAAGATCATAGTTCAGCAGGGTTGACCTCGAATGGATGCAAAAAGGCTGCAGCGTATTTGATTGTCTGCTGATGCTATCACAAATGGTGTCGCGAAACTGAATCTATGCCCGACATGCTTCGTCCTATTGAGTTTTGAGATGGCTGACTTCTGTCTAGAAAAAAAACGTTTCGCATATATATGTAAAGATGTGGCTGGATACAACAATTCTCTCGGCAAACATGCTTTTAGTCCTTAGGCCATTTTCCAGGAGACCTCTAAAATAGGTTTTCGTCGCCAAGTCGGGCATATTAGGTTTCTTGGTGTCATTCTGTAGGTTTTCATGTCAGGAAAAATATTAGACCAGGTAACCTTCTCAAAAAGTGTTCAAACAATGGAAAAAATGACTTTTTCCAAGATGGCCGCCAAGTCCGATCAAAAAGTTGTTCTTGTTTTTTCTCTGCTTCTAGACAAACTAGATGTGTAATCTTGGTGTCTTTTCTTAGGTTTTGAAGGTTTAGGAATCCAATGAAATACATTTCAAGAACATTTATGCGTTATTTCAATTGAAAAACTACACTTTGACTGGTATTTGAACGTCAGAAATAGCGATTTGTGGAGGAAGTCTGTTTCCAATGTAGCTGCGCTATTCATTACCAGGTATTAATTTTTTGAACAAAACAATTCCATGAATAAATCATCAACATATCAGTTGATGCACATCCAAATTATATGAAGAAAAGTGGAACAATGGACATATACTTCATACACTATCTACTTGCTAAACATTCGTTTCTAAGGTTGTCTTGTTTTTTTTTTCTACTTCATATTTAATTCTGATATATGTGAAACAAATAAATTTGGCAATTGTTGTACAACATATATAACACATGTGGTTGAGTTCAATCATAGTCAATTTCCTCTCTAGATGTATCTGCAACAATTTCATCCGAATGTGTGATTCGTCAAGAAACCTTGAAATCAAGCCGAGAGTTGATATTTGAGTCGGCCCACCCAACTCCGTGTTCGGGTATACAGATGGAATGACACTGAACTTAGAGAATTTCCAGAAGTAAAGTCAACCAAAGTTGAACATAGAATAGATTGGAAGACCCGTTGGGTAAAATAAAGCTGATAACGTCTGAGATAGCTCAGAACCCAAGCTATCAACTGAACAACCAGACGGAGAGGAAGAGGTCGATGAGGAATGCAGACTAAAACCCGAATGATTGGCAATCCTTACTTTGCACAGGCAAGGAGTGACTGCAGACCAAACCCGCTACCACCCGAGACTGCCTGCAGCCAGAGAACCGACGTCACCCGAAACAACCCGAAGTCATTGGAGACAAACTGCAGCCGGAGTACCAATTGAAAGTCCCCCGAAACACCACTACAGTAGGAGAACAAGAGTCTGCCGAATGAGCATTCCAGCTGGAGAACCAGAGTCAGCCGAGTGACCATTCCAGACGGAGAACCAGAGTCAGTCGAGCGGCCGAATGATCCTTGCACCCGGAAAACCAGAGTCAGCCGAGTGACCATTCCAGACGGAGAACCAGAGTCGAGCCGAGCGACCATTCTAACCGGAGAACCAGATTCAGATGAGCGACCCCTGCAGTCGGAAAACCAGAGTCAGTCGAGTGACCATTCCAGAAGAACAGCCAGGCGGCCATTCCAGACAGAGAACCAGAGTCAGCCGAGCGGCCATCAGCCGAGCGGCCATTCCAGCCGGAGAACCAGAGTCAACCGAGCGACCCCTGCAGTCTGAGATGAGGCAAAAAGCCAAACTCATGGGCATCTGGTCAGCTAAGCAAGGCTGGGGAGCGAACCTCAACCCAACGAACATATGCTACTACTATATCAACGCTAGAACCGTTACAATATATCTATTTGATGTTCATAAAACTAGACGCTATCCGGTCGCCTTCGACCACATGAGTATATCCCCGAGATGCCCTCTCATTTCTGTTGCCCAAAATATATTATGTTAATTCAGACAAAATATCTTATATCAAAATAGCACTGCTGCCCCAGTATCTTTCATCAATGTCAGCAATAAAAGTTCCAAGCCTTAACTAATTTCATGCCATGCAGTAATACTTTCAACTACTGAAATTATTCACCACATTATTTCTTACCAGATAATTTAGCTCATCCAATTCCCAACAATACAAGTGATTTCTTGTCTACATTCGCTGATAATAAATATGACTCAACTGTTTTAATAAGTTAGTGAGTAAACTAATTAATATTATTACTGCAGATATAAATTATATACTGGACAGAAGACTTACTACGTTTAATCACATTATAAAATGTTCTCATCTTTACTATTTTTATTGTGGGCAATGATAGTCTTAACTGATGAAAGTAAAGTTAATGTATTCGATAATAGTATATATTTTGAACAAATCCTTCAGCTCCATACTTGTACACACATTCAGTGTGATATGTTTCCTAATTGCAACCAAAAGAAATGATCGCTGACCTCGAGCTGGATATCAACTTTGTTCTAAGAAGTCTTTTCATTAACTATAATTATAATGATTAAATATCTCTGTGTCTGGTAACTGCTCAATATGCCCCTTCAATATCCTAGTGATACCTATGAAAGTACCACCCCTGGAGCCTTCACAAACCATGTTTGAAACAGCTAGTTTTGTTAAGAAATGTGTCGCCAATCGGCCATCTTGGTCCCCATGGCAACCAAAATCGATAGGTTTTGGGATGTTACTATAAGCAGAAACACATAAGAGGATCTCTTATGAGTTTCTGCTATAAGGCATATCCATATGGAATATTGTCAGAAACAGTTCAGATTTGCACCTTGTGGAGCGTTCACAAGGAAGTCTGTACGGCACTTGTAGCGGCGCGACGATCGCAAATTAATAGTATTTGCTTAACTTTGTTCAGGGGAAACAATAAACTCTTGATGACGTATTCATGGGATAGTTTTGTTCGAAATGGTAATACGTGGTAATGAATAGCGCAACTACATTTGAAAACAGATTTCCTTCGCAGCTATTTCTGACACTCAATTACCAGTCGAAGTGCACTTTTGCAATTGAAAAAAAAAATGCATAATTGTTATTGGAATGTCTTTGATTGCATTCCCCTCAAAACCTAAGAAAGGACACTAAGATTACACTTCTAGCACGTCTAGAAGTAGAGAAAAAACAAAAACAAACTTTTTGATCGGACTCGGCGGCCATCTTGGAAAAAGTTTTTTTTTTCCATTGTTTGGACACTTTTAGAGAAGGTTACCCGGTCTAATATTTTTCCTGATATAAAAACCTACAGAATGACACCAATAAACCTGATATGCCCGATTTGGCGACGAAATTTTTTTTTTTCAGAATGGCCCACAGACTATTTGGTTTTATGTCAGATTTGCAATATAACTGATCGTCTATTCGTACGCAAGCAATTCCTCTAGTAATCTTTTTATTTACTGGCAATTATCTCCAATAAGTGTCTGAGAATGTTTGAATACGTGTGAGCATTCGGTATGATGAAATGTGTTTGTTTCAGTGAAGTTGATTGTGCTTTCACTAACATGGAATAGTTATTGCTTGATTCGTCAATGGTCCTGCTGTCATAGAATAGCTTTACAAGTTGCTTGCAATATTTGAATTTTGATATAACTTCATAATAAAACAAATATGAAAATAAAACTTTGAATGATAGGTTTTTGCGAGTATATAAATTTAACTCATATTGATAAACGAATATGGAACTTGTCATGATGCGACAGTCTTTGTTGTTACAGTTTACGAAGTTATGTCTATGATTTGTTATCCAGAAACATTGTTTCTATATATTTATTCATGTGATGATCTGCGATCAA
Organism: Terebella lapidaria; assembly: GCA_949152475.1. Classification (NCBI taxonomy): domain Eukaryota; kingdom Metazoa; phylum Annelida; class Polychaeta; order Terebellida; family Terebellidae; genus Terebella; species Terebella lapidaria. The sequence goes on from OX424556.1 coordinate 33,479,363, forward strand.
AGACATACCCTACATACATGTATGTGTTGATTGGAAAGACAATCAATCGTAAATCACAGTGATATTTTCCCGACATGAATTTGAAACGCCATCACCATACGATAATTAACGTACGAAGCATGTATGTAATGATTGGAAAGACAATCAATCGTAAATCACAGTGGATTATTTTTTCCCGACATGAATTTGAAACGCCATCGCCATACGATAATTAACGTACGACGTGTTAAGGAAGACATATCGGGATGACCAATCCGCGCTGAAAAGGCCATGTGTGCGGCCCATCTATGGGTTTATCGATCATGGCTTCCCGATCTATTGATCCATGCAATCAGCATTCATCAGTCTACAGCTCAAAATGAGATTTCCCAGCCATCCTTCTAATGTCGTCTCTGGTATGTGTGCAAAGTTCCTGATGTGTCAGCCCAACCGAAAAATCAACAGGACATTGCGGTCTAGATATCCAATTTTGAAACGTCTGTAACGTTTCAAAATCTATCACTTGTCTGGACTTCCTAATTACAAGCTGCATCCTTATCTATTTGGATATCGAAACAATGGAAGCAAGGTCGATTGTCAAGCTAAATAGCAACGAACTGTCATCGTCCATATTTTAATAACAATTATTATCCAGACACTACTTCATTAAGCAAGTGACATGGCTTGTTTGGTACAACTGTTGGGTAACACAAATGAACTCAATAAGAGAGTCATTTCATTTTTGTGTGTGTATACTAGTTTGTGTAACATTGAATACCACTGGAATTTTGCATTTGTGCTGCATTGTGAAAATACCCTTCTAAAAGAATAAATCGACGACGATTTCTATATCATTATAGAACGATTAGCTTTCTATACATGTATAAAATTTGATGAAGATATTTATCTCCAAACATAATTTCAGCAATAGATAATTTTATTTGTACTAATAGAGTAATATAAGCACGACTAATTACCTATACTATACTTCACATTTCCAACTGCCAGGGTCACTCTCGCCAGGCAAGAGTAAATGTATTATCAATACGCTCAAGTAAGCAGTGTCATTTTTCACTTATCTGAGGTGCGCTTGTGGTCCATTGGACAAGTTTTTCTGATTACCAGCAAACGCTAGGCTTTATCTGAAGGAGATCCACATCGTGTGCAATACGAACCTGCTCAGAAAAATCGTCCTTAAAAATGCAAGATAACACAGCTAACAGAAAAAATGCACTGCTAATATATCTCTCCAATGCCTCATGCACAATACTGCACAATATCGGTCATTATCGATCTAGTGATCTATCAAAGGCAGTTGATGAATATAGAATCATTATCGCCAACGAGCACCAAAAATATTTTCTATGACTAATATGAATACTAATATATTATAACTTGGTCTATTAAGCTAGATTTTTTGGCTAGTTCTGTGTAGCATAACAACGGACCGACGGAAGAGAGAAGAAATCATTTTGAGAACGTATGAAAAAAGTATGATCAAAGCAATCATTTATGTGACTTTTTTAGGTTCTTTTAAACATGTTAAGAAAACCCTGCAAATATGCCCACCCCGCAAACCAGTTAATGGGGATTTCAGACCTGGTGAACTATGACAGTACTGAAAGGACAATCAACTGTCTTAAAGACATACATCGTGATAGGCAAATCAACACATACTAACGCATATATGCGGGATATACAGTACTGGAATAGGCAAACTTAAGAAATGACTTAGCAAAATACTTTTTGCCAAAAAATAAATCCTTCAATACTAATAATACAATATGTCATACTTTAATACTGATTCATTTAATACATATTTATATTCCACTATAGCAAGTAGTTATGTTAACATGGCAGAGTATGACCCATGTCACTCGAAGTGGTCCTTGGCAGTGTTGTGTAGGTCTGTCCATTGCAGCTTCGTATTCGTCTAAAAGTTCAGTAGAATCCGGAGTATCCATTACCAGCACGACATGCGTATTTGTAAGATCTCCCACTTAAAGACCATTATTCAACGATTTAGCTGTACCGTAGGTCATGAAAGGGTTGGCGAACTTCAGAGATCACGACACAGATTCTCTTCCCCAGATCAGAACTACCTATCACGCGTTTCCAGACATCTGTCAGAATTAATAAATGCTCTATCTCTACGCCTGAATGACTAATTATATCGCAAGTGACTCCAAGGAGGATTATCATCAATAGTCACTGTGTGTTGACTTATCGTGGTTCCATGGGTTGATTGTGTTCAATCAAAATATTTCATATTTCAGCAATAGATGCAGGTCTAAGTATAAATTAATTTGGCATTTTGTTATAAAACTATTTCCAACCTACTGATTTCAAATCCCGTCTAACATGCATGTATTTTCATCATTAAAAAATAGTATTTCATGCTTTTGTACTATTACCTACCCGCTGTGCATAATTACTACGTACGGAAGGGACTATTAATGTATTCATACATGTCAGCAGTCACGGCTGTAAATATCGTCTTCATCCAGTATCTTCTAATGTGTTCATTCATTGTACATATCTATGCTAGTTTTTCCTTAATGAGTTCTCTCATGCGAACACACTTTCATATCGATGTAGCCTTTGCTTATGTAAATTGTTTGTTGTAAATTGTTCAAACGGTTGATGTTGACGTAGTTTCGATTGATTGAGAATGACACTGTGCTTTCTGTGCCCCATTTGACTCAATGTATCAAATTCCTCCGTTATCATGCTGCCTCAGGGCATGAAGGCATCCAGTATATTAAATATGCAACTATTAAAAATTTCTCTGTATTGCCCCCAAACGATACGATACAACATCTTTAATTAAGGTTGATCCATTGTGGGATTTCATTCTGACTTGTTCACTGGCTTCACGCGTGTTTTATGATGCGCACACATGTAAATTTGTATTAATTCCAACAGAATTAATGCAGTACAATGAAACGTGTATGTACACTTTATGTCCATACATAGGCGCAAAGAGAATGCTTTTCAGTGACGCAGTGTTTCACTGATACATGACGATTTGTTCGTGAACACGTCTGGTCTAATATAACTCAGTAATCTCAGACATATTGTTGTATGAATGTGGGGACATGATTATTGCAATATATCTGGAGGTTCCCAAGATATAACCAATTCGCCTACATTGCACTCTATTTTTGGTCTGACTGCGTTATATTTTTCCAATGTCAATTACATGTTGTCAAACAGCATGATAAAAAGGAATGGCTGTTTATGGCATACCCGATGAATTATGATAATTCACACGATGCGTCGTGGACAGAGGATTGAGCACAAGGAAGTAGTTTGAAATACAACGTGAAAACTACAAGCAACAAATTTTGGACGATTGGGTCAAACATTTTCCTATTGCACACTGAATAACTACTTTAGTTCTTTCGTCTGCATTAAAGAGTCATAATTGACAAGATGCCAGTTGATATTATTTATGCTTTGAGTATGACCACAGGTGGTGTTCAAAATATATTTGATGTAAGCTCTCCCATCATGGAGGAGGCAAGAAAGCATGAATAATACATCTACCAAGGTCACACCCAATGGGATTCATCCATCACAATTCGATAAATTTAAACAACGTTCATTTTCTGGCAGCTGATCGGTGGACGTTCTCGTCACTCAGTAGAACATATATCATATGAATACACTGACTCAATCCCCCTACGAACAGCTCGCACCTGGACAGTATTGTCAACGAGTAGATCCGCAGATATAAACGTCATTACCTTTACCTTTTGTGACTCTCCATGTAGTATTACCACGATTTCACGGACCGCAACTCATAACTGAATAAGGGTTATCAATGCAATTTGCAAGTATCGACTCGGATGCAGAGAGGTTTCAAGTGATTGATAATATCTACTCGAGATGCCACGTTTTGACTTTGACTGCACAAAAATATGTAATTTTAGCAGTGTTTCCTCAGTGAATAATCTCGACTAAATGCATGGAGACTGCTACAACGTATATCCGATTGTCTGAAAAACGCTATCACAGCTAAAAGTGCGAAATGGAACTCATTCCGAAATACTTTGGTTTATTGAGTTTCAAAATGGTTTGAACACTGTCTAAGAATGATAAAATGCTATAAATACCAATATGTGGCAAGCCGCGATGACGACTTACTCAAACAGGATACGGTTGAGTATATATTTCATCATCCGAGCGGCAATATAATAATGATAAACTATGGATTCGTTGTACACCTATATTCAACGGAAATTGTTTTCGGTCGAAAAAAGGTATTGTTTCCGAGATACAATCAATGTTGTGAAAATGTTAACGCTATTCAACGGGAATCGTTTCTGGTTGAAATAGGTAGTAAATGAAGCAAAATGTTTGCATGTTTTATATGTCTAAATCACACTGACAATGATTTTTTTCGAGATGGAAATTACCGTATGAGGAATAAAGGTAGACGTATTGTGTATGATCACAACGCGAAAAGTCACCTTTGATAATTGATCCTTTCTATCTGCATTCATCACTCGCATCTCAATAATGAGATTTCCCAACCATTCTTCTAACGCCGTCCGTCTACCTCCTGATGTGTCAGCCGCACTGAGACATCAACATACCATTGCTGTCGAGATATATCTAACTGTGAAACTTCTGGAACAGTGGCCTATCCCTCATTTCAAAACTTGTCGGAATTTTTAATGGAACTTTCTATATAAGGAGAGTTTGTACGAACGCAAATCGAGTGTGTGGTCTGGAGCAGAAAATATAGGACTTTGTTTACAAATACATTTAACACATTTGTGATGAAAACAGAGCATGCTAACGCAATACATCAGCATTAGTATTTTGGGCAAGCAATTGTGGTGTGGTGAACACATGCAGACAATCCTTAATATACTTAGGACAATAGGAGCTCATGATATTGATATATATCATTGTTAACACAAGTTTTAGTTTCATTTTTTACCCAAGGAACATTTCAAAGAAGCGAATGTTCAAATGTTGATTGATAACCTTTACAGTTTTTTTTACATGAACGTGGATTTGACGGTCATAATGGTGTTGTTTTGCAGCACATTCTGTATGTATCATGCTGATTTATATTCAGTTTAAGATTAATATCGTTTGGTTAATCTAACGTTTTTGTGCCATAATGTGACCATAAAATCGCAGTATTATCTGACAAATGTCTTATTTGACTCCATACAACAAAACTGGACTTTTCATGTACAGAAAAATATTTGTTTGAAATGTTTTCAGTATTGCAGAGTTTTACATCTGCCATCACGGTCAAAATTCTGTATTCTATATGTGCCCTAGGGCAAATACGGAACGTATACCCTACTTCCACGTTTTCGGACTCTTTCCTGAGACATGCATGTATAGGTTATGTGGTCAAATATAACATATATTACACCATGGTTTGTGTTATATCGGCCTTTTGCATGGGCCCTGACAAGATGTATAATCCCTCGGGCCTACCGGCCTTCGGGTTGCCAGGGCCTATGCACGGGTCAATATGAAACAAACCATGAAATAATATTGCTCCAAAGCTACCGCTGCTACACTCTGCCTGGACATCAAGACATACACAACAAGTAAAACAGGGCCCATTGTTCATTCGACCCAACACATCGATCAGCAATATTCAGTCATATTTTGATGAGGATATATACTATACAAGATACAGGGCTACTACCTGGTGACTGGCTTGGCTTGGAAGTGCCAGAAAATATGGATTTATATAGTCACTTTTTGGAAACGAGTCTTCATGTATTTATTTATTACAATACCAGTAACACACAGCCAGAGAACAATAATTTCCATGTACAATACATGATAATTACCGCAGACAGACAGCAAACATTCGGTGCCCAGTATTCTGATATGTATGTCAAGTTTAAAACACGTACGGCAATGGCTCTTGTTGACACAACGCATTTGCATCTTCAAACGGAGGGCTTTACTATCGATTTCCAGGTGAGTAATATAAACGTCACTAATTACCCATACTCTACAACAGTTGGAGACCACTCTACAAAGATGTGATTCAAAGTGGTTGAGAATGTTGTCAGACGACTGTAAATGTATTATCAATACATTCGAGTGAGCAGTGTCATTCATCACTCATCTGAGGTTCACGTGTGCGCTCTTGGGCGAATTTTCTGATTACAAGCAATCGTTGGCTTTGATGTGAATGTCGATATCCTGCGTAATCCGGAGCTAACCAGGAGGCCTTTTTTTGAAATGTTAGACACATTTACATAATTTCAACACTAACTTTTGATTCATGCAAACAAGAACGGTACATCATTCACGTCAATCTGGCTCTCATGCAAGATGTTTGCCACATAAATAAATAAATCCCGGACCTAAACCAAGAATCGTCAATAACAATACCTCCGAAAAATGCGAGTCGGGTATTGTATGAACCAATAAATGTTGTATTGTGCAATATTTATTTCTGATAAAAAAGTACTGGTCTTGCAATTAAATCGAAAGAAAACTACTGTTCGAGCCTTAGGACATGCATTGCTAATAATTCACTATATTAATGCATCATTGTACTGACGTAATTACTGGTATACGTTGTTATTCAGATCTCGGAACAATTAAATCGATTGACAGAATTCACTGTTCTTCATCCATTGGGTGTAATTTGTTTATGTGTGATAAAACATAGACGAGATATTTGGCATTTCAAACAAATGTGACAGCTACAACATTTAACAGCCTTCTAGAACCAAACCCCATGATATATGGGACTAGTTTCGTGGCCAGCATATGTATTTAGTCTTATTCAGATCAACGAAAATCGTTACATTAGCAATACAAGCTCGATGACAACAGTTGCAACATACATTTCGCTATACAGTACCACCTCAATGATTGACCCTTTAAGGACAAGTTGTGTTATATGGCGAAACCCATCGTTTATATTTATTTTTTTTAAATGAATTTCACTTTCAATACACGTGCACATGATTACTTCCATTCAAAATACCATAACTGGTAACATCCATTTGGTCAGTCATATTTTGTATAAATGATACAATTCCGAGCTTTTATGTTAACATATCTTCATTTATTATGTTCGATTCACTTTTCGGTCTTGTATAACAGAACAATGGGCTGGGTTGACACACTTAATGATGAAAAAGGGTGATCAAAGCAGTCTTCAATGATACCATTAACAGATACATTCATCTCCTTCTGAATCAAAAACGAATGTGCATTGATTCGTTTTAGGTGCAGATACTAGTTGTAGAAAAAACCTACAGGTTCAGTATTGGGAGAAAGCTCATATAAAAATGTGTAAATATTTCATATGTTAAGCTCCCCTATAATATGCATCAAATCATCAAATTAAGGAAATTAATAGTGACAAGCATACAAATGTCATATACATATGCAACATAAGCAAGAAGTCCTGATCCTGTGAGATTCCGTCACTCATGAGTGTCATTGATAGTGTTGGAGGAGCCCATTTAATGTATGTCAACCCATTATCCCCAACACAACCAGATTTTTTGTCAATCGCAACCTGAAAGACACAATTTATCGTCAATATACATTTATATTAAGCCAGAACCACACTGTCGTCATCAGTTGTACATACATGTGTACTCTGGATGTTATACACTCGATATAATTAATACAGCCATGCAATATGCATCATCCGGGACAGTTTTGACGTCCGTCAACAGTGACACAGCCTTAGTGGTATAAATAAATGCCTAGCCTATTCCCACCAAAATATACCAACATACAATGCTGACAATTAACCTGAAGTTTCGGAGAATCCAGAGTATCCATCACCCGACCAACAAGTTTTACAGATCTCCGGCTCAAAGACCATTAATCGACGTTTAACAAAAGCAAAGGCCATGAAAGAGTTGGCGATCTTCAGAGAAGACGACACAAGTACATTTCTTCAGATCAGAACTAATCCGATCTTGTTCCTCCGTGTCATCGGTACATTTCACTGTATTGGGCATAATTTGTTTCCAAGAAACATGCCACCATGAACATTAGTTGAACGGAATGACATCTCGGTCATGATAACAAAATACCATATGGTCCTAATAAACCATTATGATGAACTATATTAGCTAACCACTTGTCACTTTGAACATGTGCTCCTTGTTCAAAATAAATTTTAGTTTCAATATAAATCATGTCTGTGATTGGATCAGCCAGAAACAATGTCCAGGAATCATGTGCACACCCGTACTGAAAACACTTTATTTTTTTAGAACTCGATATTATCTCTCCCATTCGCAGCCATTCCTAATTATTATTCCCTATCTTTGCAGTGCCACATGAATGATTCAATATACTCAAGGAGACTCCCGAGGAGATCATCAGTATTAATCACCAAATAGTGACGACATCAACAGCTCATGACTCCAGGAGACTCCAGGCCAGCTCTCATGTTTCCAGTGATGGATGCACCGCAATTCAATGAGTTAAATCGTCATAATACAAAATATATTTTCCATCTCGTTCCAGGCATATAAGAATAAGCACAATTTACACCATGCTCTTTAAATATTACACACCGAATATATAACCCCCCCCCCCCCCGAAGTGAATAACTGTCATGCGTCGAACTAAATTGCAATTCTGACATCAACAGTCAGTAGTTCCCGCTGTGGATCAGGTCTTGTCCGAAGTTATTATGGTGTTTACATGACATTATTTTTTTTTTAATAATGACTTATTATTTTTTTTAATAAGTGTACATCACAACAACATTTGTAATATGTGCAGCAGATAAGATATTTTGTTTATTCCATTAAGAATTCAGAATGGAAGCACACAGCCAAAAATGAACGCACAGTTCTTCCATTTGTCTCATTGATTTAGGTGTATGCCATATTTTGGTTATATTTTCATTCAAAGTTCAATATACCTTATTTGAGTAAGACCTTATTCACTGAAAACAAGACTGTGCACCGTATACATATTGCTCTTATGTTGATATATAGAAACGCCTAGTACAGTCAGTCACTATTCCGTAACATCCATAAGAGTAGACAAACATGTGGTAAGTCTACTGGAAGTGTACATCCCTAGTTTGAAGAGACGGTAAATTATATCATAAAAATGATATGAGATGACAAGCCCAATTATTCAGCTGACATGTCTTTGCTTGGAGTGGCTTACAAATACATCGGAGTCGGAGTGTTCACTAAGGTGACTGGGACCCATTGACATATTGCGCTTTGTCATGTTGGTTTTGGACATGTAAGCATTACGGCATGCATCTATGCAGTATTCCTTTCTATTGCCTCGAGGAGTACGAACTGATGTGTTAAATGAGGGTGGAACATTTGTTGGATTCCTCTGGCCTATACAATGGCTCGACTTATTTTTCATGATGCACACTGATATAATATGTTGTCTTCTGAACAATATATTTGTCCGATAAAATGAATCTTGTATGCACATTTCATATCTATGTTTGAAGGAGTTGAGCTTTTCTGTTATTTTAAATGGGTTATGAAAGAGATAGACAATGTTATGATATGGCTCATAGTGAAATGTTATGATCACATCTCGTTGCAACGTTTTGTCAACAGGTAAACATCTCATCAGGAATTGGGCATGTAAAAATGAAATTCATATCCGATGGGGTCATCAGCTATCTTCTCGATTTTTTAGAGTACAGGTTTTGGAAGGGAAGAAGCCAAGAAGACATTATATCACAACTGCAATCATAGTCGGTAACTTTTACGACAAAATTGTTAAACATAAGTGGTTCAAAGTGGGACATATTGCAATATAGTCTGGTTCAAGATGTGTAACCATTTCGCTGATATACCGCCCTCTATTTTTGGTTCGATTGTGTTACTTTTATAAAGATTGATTGTGTGGTTGTCCGGCAGCATGATGAAAACAAATGGCGGTTGATGGTGCAACGGGCAGAATCTGGTTTGCAGTTTTTATGATTTATTGTAGAGGAAAGAGTAAACATAACGATTATATTAGATAATCCAAACTACAAACTTCAAGGATACATTATGGACCATTTCATCATAAGTATTGTATAATTTCATTGCAATCTCATCAACTAGGCTAAGTGCAGTTTTGTGGTCTAATGGTAAATGTTACAATTGGTAAGATACTAACTGATATCAGTTTTTTTTTTTCAGTATCGCTGCCTGAGTGAGAATGGTTCCTGTAGGTCTTGTCCAAAATATAATTTTGTTTTAATGCTGTCCAGTTTTGACGAGGCAAGAAATCATGAATAATAAATCGAGCAGCGACAATCACAATGGGATTTATCATTCACAATTCGTACATATAAATTTAGGCAATGATCATTAATGACCGCTGATAGTTTGGACTTTTTGTGAATTGAGTAGATTTTAGACAAGGTAAAAATTAATTGACTTGAGTAGATTTTAGACAAGGTAAAAATTAATTGACTGAGTATAGTAACTCCAATGAAATATTGTTGTAATAGTGCAAATATTCATATCATCGTTTTTTTCTAGTTCGTGTCATTGTGATTGCAAACGGTGGATATAGCGCATTTCTCATTTGATTTCGATAATTTTGTTTGTACGAACGCCGATTGGTGACACATTTTGTGATGCAATCAGCCCTTTTGGTCGGTGGTCATTTCAGTTATTTGTAATAAGAAATCTGCTGCGACAATGTGGCTGTATTTACAATCATGTTATGACCCTGTGTTATTATACTGACAGAAACTGACTTCAACTGTAAACTCAGTCAAGCATCTTCCCTAAATAATTATGTCACCTACAGAAATTAGCTCCTGATCTAAAGGCTTATATATTAACAATTGTGGTTTGAGGTTAATATTTTGTTTGAATTTTACTTTTTTGAATGTTCTTTGATACAGACATACATCGAAATATTCGCCGACGCTACAGTCAATTATATTTACAACCCTTTGCCATCGAATCGTCCAAGGCTGGACAGTCACATGATGATACGGAATGATTTTGGAGACTTACAAATATAAACCTTGTGTTTACTTTGAATGATTTCATGGTAAACGATTCAGCATGAATGGAGTCACTTATATGAAATGATGGATGTTTATTTGTTTGTCTCCAAAATCACACAGCATCGTAATGTGAATGTGGGAAACCATGAATAATATATCGAGCAATGACACACGCAATGGGATTTATCATTCACAATTCGTTCATATAAATTCAGGCAATGATCATTTATGACAGCTGATATTTGGGACTTCTTGTGAATTGAGTAGATTTTAAACAAGATAAAAATTCATTGACTGAGTATAGTAACTCCAATGAACTATTCTTGTAATACCACTGACGAGTTCGTGTGGGTATGAAATTATGAACTGATACCAGTTCGGATTCACATGCGAGTATGCTAGTTGGGACAGTGCAAATATTCATATCGTGTTTTTCTAGTTTGTGTCATTGTGATTGTAAACGGTGGATATAGCGCATTTATCATCTGATTTCGATTTTTTTTTTGTATGAACGCCGATTGGTGACACATTTTGTGATGCGATCAACCCGTTTGGCACACATGGTTTGCGAGCACACTAGGAGAGATATAAATTTCACATGAATTGCTGTGTTTTTTTAACAGGCATGGTGAGCAACACTCACACACGAAACCTATTGTTTTTCGTAAAGATTGAATTAGTTTTAATGAGTTAACAATGTGGAATATACAGTTTCATGAAGGCATCAGATCTGTATGCGTCAAAACATACAAAAATCAATACACTCTGCTGTTTCATATTGCATGGCCACCAGGACATCCCTACAAAATTGAATAATTCCCACTGTCCATTCGACCTTACACAACGATCAGTATTTAATCATTCATGTCTGATGAGGATACTCACTAAATACTACTTAGGGAGTGATATGGTTTGGAAGTACCATTGCAAATGGCGATTCATATAGTTACTTTTTGACAACGATTTACCATGAGTTTGTTTTCTTACTACCAGTGAGACACAGTAAATATACAGTATTGAACCACAGACAGACAGCAAATATTTAGTGTTCAATATTATGTTATGTAAGTCAAGTTTTAAAAATACACAAACATGACTTTGTTGAAACAAGCATTATGCTTTGATTACCGATTACCAGGGGCGTATTATAAACGTCAGTAACTACCCATACCCTACAATTTTATATTTCCCAAAAACCAGGGACCACTTCACAAAGATGTGATTTAGAGTGGTTGGAGGTCGTTGCCAGACAACTGTGCATGTATTATCAATACAATCTAGTGCGCAATGTCATACATCACTCATCTGAGGTGCACTTGTGCGCTCTTGGGCGAACTTTCTGATTACAAGCAATCGTTGGCTTTGATGTGAAGGTCGATATCCTGTGTAATCCGGAGCTACTCAGGAAGCCCTCTTTTGAAATGCAAGATACATTTACATAATTTCAACACTAACTTTTGATTCATGGAAACAAGATCGGTACATCATTCATGTCAATCTGGCTCTCATGCAAGATGTTCGCCACATAAATAAATAAATCCGGGAACTAAACCAAGAACTGTGAATAACAATACTTCCAAAAACTACGAGTCGGGCATTGTATGAACCAATAAATGTTGTATTGTGCAATATTTTTTTTTCTGATAAAAAAGGTACTGGTCTTGCAATTAAATCGAATGAAAACTAGTGTTCAAGCCTTAGGACATTCATTGCTAATAATTTATTATATTACTGCATCAATGTACTGACGTAATTACTGGTATACGTTGTTATTCAGATCTCGGAATAATCAAATCAGATTGACAGAATTCATTGTTCTTCATCCATTGGGTGTAATTTGTTTATGTGTGATAAAACATAGACAAGATATTTGGCATTTCAAACAATTGTGACAGATACAGCATAATACAGCCTTTTAGAACCAATGCCCATAATATATGGGACTAGTTTGTTGGCCAGCATATGTATTTAGTCTTATTCAGAGCAACGAAAATCGTTACATTAGCAATACAAGCTCGATGATAACAGCTGCAACATACATTCCGCTACACAATATCACCTCAATGATTGACCCTTTCAAGGACAAGTTGTGTTATATAGCAAAACCCATCGTTTACATTTATTGTTTTAATGAATTTTACTGCCAATATACGTGCACATGATTACTTCCATTAAAGATACCATAACTGGTGACATCCATGTGGTCAGTCATATTTTGTATAAATGATACAATTTCGAGCTATTATGTTAACATAATCTTCATTTATTATGTTCGATTCACTTTTTGGTCTTGTGGGCCAGAACAATGGGCTGGGCTGACAGTTATGGATGACAAAGGGTGATCAAAGCAGTCATCAATGATACCATTAACGGACACATTTATCTCCTTCTGAATGAAAAATTGAAAATGCATTGATTCGTTTTAGGTGCAGACATTAGTTGTAGCAAAAACCTACAGGCTCTGCAAAGCAGAATTGGGAGAAAGCGTATGAAAAGTTGTAAATATTTCATATGTTAAGGCCCACTATAATATGCGCAATACACGCAATATTAACAAGCATCATACTAAGGAAATAATAGTGACACGCATACAAAGGTCATGTACATATGCAATATAAGCAAAAAGTCCTGATCCCGAGATTCCGCCAGTCATGAGTGTCCTTAATAGTGTTGTACCAGCCATTTGAATGTATGTCAACGCATTATCTCCAATACAACCAGATTTTCATTATATCAATAGCAAACCTAAAACACACATTTTTCGGAATGACACAAAGATCGTCAAATTACATTGACATTCCGCCAGAACCAGCATGTCGTCGTCAGGTGTACATACATGTGTAAAGTCTATAATGTACAATTGGTGGAATTAACACGCGACTACTCAGCAGCCTAAACAGCCAAGCAATATGCATCATCTGAAACAGCTTTGACGTCTGTCAACAGTGACACAGCCTCAGTTGTAAATAAATACTTCCACCTTTTACCACCGATACATACATACAATACTCATAATTCACCTGCAAGTTTCAGAGAACCCAGGGCATCCATCAACCGACCGACAGACAAATCTTTCAGATCTAAGACTCAAATACCATTAGTCCACGTTTAACTGAAGCACAGGCCATGAAAGGGTTGGCGATCTTCAGAGAAGACGACTCAAGTATATTTCTCCAGATCAGAACTAATCCGATCTTGTTCCCCATGTCGTCGGTACATTTCACTGTATTGGGCATAATTTGTTTCCAAGAAACATGCCACCAGGTGAACCATCTAAACATTGAATGGAAGGACATCTCAGTTATGATAACAAAATACCATATGGTCCTAATAAACAATTATGATGAATTATATTAGCTAAACATTTGTCACTTGTGCTCCTTGTTCAAAATAAATTTTAGTTTCAATATAAATCATGTGTGTGATTGGATCATCCAAAAGCAATGTCCAGGAGTCATGTGCACACCCGTACTGAAAGCACTTTATTTTTCAGAACTCGATAATATATCTCCCATTTGCAGCCATTCCTAATTATTATTCCCTATCTCTGCACATGAATGATTCATTATACTCCAGGAGACTCCCGAGGAGATCATTAGTATTAATCACTAGGTGGTGACGACATCAACTGCTCATGACTCCAGGAGTTGACTGTGTTCAAGCCAGCTCTCATGATTCCAGTAATGGATACACAGCAATTCAATGAGTAAATTCGTCATAATACAAAATAAATGTTCCATCTCGTTCCAGGCATATAAGAATACGCGCAATTGACACCAATGCATATAGTGAAATGAATCCATATTAAGACCATAATATTAGCATTATTGTATGCTCTTCAAATATTACACACCGAACATATACCCCCCCCCCCCCTCCCCCCGAAGTAAGTATCAACAGTCAGTAGTCACCGCTGTGGCTCATGTCTTGTCCGAATTTATTCTGGTGTTTTAATCTTGTTTACATGACATCTTTAACAACATTTGTAATATGTGCAGCAGACAAGATAATTTGAATATTCCATTAAAAATTCAGAATGGAAGCACACAGTCGAGAATGAACACACGATTCTTCCATTTGTCTCATTGATTTAGGTGTGTGTCATATTTTGGTTATATTTTCATTTATAGTTCAATATACCTTATTTAAGTAAGACCTTATTCACTGAAGACATAGTTGGTTCCACACAAGACTGTGTAATGTATACATATTGCTCTTATGTTGATAAATAGAAACACCTGGTACAGTCAGTCACTATTCCGTAACATCCATAACAGTAGACAAACATCGGAGTCGGAGTGTCCACTAAGGTGACTGGGACCGATTGACATATTGCGCTTTTTCATGTTGTTTTTGGACATGTAAGTATTATCGCATGCATCTATGCAGTATTCCTCTTTATTGCCTCGAAAATTACGCAATGATGTGTTTAATGATGGTTGAACATTTGTTGGATTCCTCTGTCCTATACATGGCTCGACTCATTTTTCATGATGCACACTGATATAATACGTTGTCTTCTGAACAATATGTTTGTCCAATAACATGAATCTTGTATACACATTTCATATCTATGTTTGAAGGAATTGAGGTTTTCTGTTATTTAAATGGGTTATGAAAGAGATAAAAAATGTTATGATATGGCTCATATTGAAATGTTATGATCACATCTGGTTGCAACGTTTTGTCAACAGGTAACATGTCATCAGGAAATGGGCATGTAAAAATGAAATTTATATCCGATGGGGTCATCAGCTATCATCTCGATTTTCACAGTACAGGCTCAGAGGGGAAATAGCCAAGAAGACATCATATCACAACTGCAATCATAGTCGCTGACTAAGTCATGAACACATCGTCTCGTCTACATGAAATTGTTAAACATAAGTGGTTCAAAGTGGGACATATTGCAATATATTCTGGTTCAAGATGTGTAACCATTTCGCTAATATACCGCCCTCTATGTTTGGTTCGATTGTGTTACTTTTATAAAGATTGATTGTTTGGTTGTCCGGCAGCATGATGAAAACAAATCGCGGTTGATGGTTTGCAATTCTTATGATTTATTGTAGACGAAAGAATAAGCATAACGAAAATATTAGATAATCTAAACTACAAACTTTAAGGATACATTATGGACCATTTTATCATAAGTATTGTATATTGCAATCTCATCAACTAGACTAAGTGCAGTTTTGTGGTCTAACGCCAAATGTTACAATTGGCAAGATACCAACTGATATCAGTTATATTTTCAGTATCTCTGCATGAGTGAATATTGTTCCTGTAGGTCTTGTCTAAAATATAATTTTGTTATAATGCTGTCCAATTTTGACGAGGCAAGAAACCATGAATAATAAATCGAGCAATGACACACGCAATGGGATTTATCATTCACAATTCGTTCATATATATTTAGGCAATGATCATTTATGACAGCTGATATTTGGGACTTCTTGTGAATTGAGTAGATTTTAAACAAGATAAAAATTCATTGACTGAGTATAGTAACTCCAATGAACTATTGTTGTAATACCACTGACGAGTTCGTGTGGCTATGAAAGTATGTACTGATACCAGTTCGGATTCACATGCGAGTATTCTAGTTGGGACAGTGCAAATATTCATATCGTGTTTTTTCCTAGTTGGTGTCATTTTGATTGTAGACGGTGGATATAGCGCATTTCTCATCTGATTTCGATATGTTTTTGTATGAACGCCGATTGGTGACACATTTTGTGATGCGATCAACCCTTTTGGCACACATGGCTTGCGAGCACACTAGGAGAGATATAAATTTCACATGAATTGCTGTGTTTTTTAACAGGCATAGTGAGCAACACTCACACACGAAACCTATTGTTTTTCGTAAAGATTGAACAAATTTAATAAGTTAACAATGTGGAATATACAGTTTGAGGTCGGTGGTCATTTCAGTTATTTGTAATTAGAAATCTGCTGCGAGTGGTTGTATTTACAATCAGGTGATGACCCTGTGATATTATACTGACAGAAACTGACTTCAACTGTAAACTCAGTTAAGCATCTTCCCTAAATATGTCACCTACAGAAATTAGCTCCTGGTCTGAAGGCTTACATATTAACAATTGTGGTTTGAGGTTAATATTTTGTTTGAATTTTATTTTTTTATGTTCTTTGATACAGACATACATCAAAGTATTCGCCGACGCTACAATCAATTATATGTACAATTGCCATCGAATTATCCAAGGCTGGACAGTCACATGATGATACGGACCGAATTTGGAGACTTACAAATATACACCTTGTGTTTACTTTGAATGATTTTATGGTAAACGATTCAGCATGAATGGAGTTACTTATATGAAATGATGGATGTGTATTTGTTTGTCTCCAAAATCACACAGCATCGTCATGTGAATGTTCAGCCCCATCTCTATACAATGCGGAACAGGGCCCATTGCCCAGCCATATCCATATTTTTGATAACATTGGTATATCCGCTGAGCGAGTGATATTGTTTCGTTTCGTTTACAACAATTGTTGAGTATTGCAAAGGAGCTAATTAAAATAATGCAATTCAATACATATAGGTGTATATTTGTGTGATGTGGAATATTTGTTGCTGTTTTTGTTTGTATACAGAAAGTACAGTTTTAAATTAGTAAATTAGTAAGTTGATTTACTCTGAAAAAATAAATTCACAGTCAACTGAATATTATTACTATCAGTCACACAAAACAAGGATAACTCTACACAGCACATGATGTTTATCAATTACAGAAAATACCAGTTCAATAATGTTTGATTATATATAATGTTTGACAATCAGATCCAAATTGATTCATACACATAATTTTATGCGGCCATCACTGATGATCACTAAGCAAGTGATGTAAACGCCACTAATCACCCATTCACAACAATTTATATTTCGTACCAGGGGCCACTCGAGAAAAATGTGTATTTGAGTGGTCTAGGCATGTTGCCAGGTAACTGTAAATGTATTATCAATACACTCAAATGAAGAGTGTCATTCATCATTTATCTCAGGTGCGCATGTGTGCTCCTCCATTGATTACAAGCAAACGGTAGCTTTTATATGAATGCAATACATATCACTGCAGCTCCAGAGTGATCATGTTTCGTGGTTTACAGTGGATAACATGTAAATTACCTCGATTATTACAAGTTTTTGAAAGCGATATTGATCAGATGGTAATAATCAGCTTGAATTCATGGGAATACGTAAAGTATAAATTGTGCATTATTGCATTATGAATGAACATATGTTAAACGAAATAGTCTTTGATTTGTTTGCCCATGATGCCAACATAATCATCATTTTTTAACGGGGCGGTGGTCGTGCCAGGTTAGGTAAGGTGTGAGCTTGGGTTTAAGGAAGAAGTTTGTATAGCCTGTAGGGTGGTCCGAATGTGATTCGCGACATCTTGGCAATTGAGGTGTTATTATCACGCACACACGCACACACGCACCTAATCCACTTTAACAGAACACTCTTCCAGAATATGAATCACCCGTCTTAAAATTTTAAATAACGTATGCTAACTTAACGAAGATATATTGGGAATCACCACATCACGATAAAGGTGCCACCTTCGATTTATTGATCCCTTCTACTGAATTCATCACCCACAGCACAATAATGAAATCTCCGGGTCATCCTTCTAGTGCTGTCTATCGAACGCGTTCAAAGTTCTCAATATATCAACCCAACTGAGTATCAACATGCCATTGATGTCAAGATATTTAACGAAATGTCTGTAACTATGACCTATCAGTGTTGTAATCAGTATGGAATTTTTCAATGAAGTATCATATTAAAAAAAAATTGGCCAGATGCAACTTGGGTGTGAGTTCCAACTGGAAGCTCCGGAGTCAAAAATGATGAACTTTGTTCATGAAGACATCAGGTCTGTATGCGTCAAAACAAACAAAAATCAATACACGCTGCTGTTTCACATTGCATGGCCGCCAAGACATCCCTACAAAATTGAATAAGGCCCGCTGTCCATTCGACCTTACACAACGATCAGTATTTAGTCATTCATGTTTGATGAGGATACTTACTAAATACTACTTAGGGAGTGATATGGTTTGGGAGTACCATTGCAAATGGGGATTCATGCAGGTACTCTTTGAAAATGTTTTGCCATGAGTTTGTATTCTTACTACCAGTGAGACACAGTAAATACACAGTAATTAACTGCAGACATTTAGTGTTTATTATTATGTTTTGTAAGTCAAGTTTTGAAAATACACAAACATGACTTTATTGAAACAAGCATTATGCTTTGATTACCGATTACCAGGAGCGTATTATAAACGTTACTAACTACCGATACCATACAATTTTATATTTCCAAACAACCGCGGACCACTTCACAAAGACGTGATTCAGAGTGGTTGGAGGTCGTTGCCAGTCAACTGTACATGTATTATCAATACAATCTAGTGCGCAATGTCATACATCACTCATCCGAGGTGTACTTGTGCGTTCTTGGGCGAACTTTCTGATTACAAGCAAACGTTGGCTTTGATGTGAAGGTCGATATCCTGTATAATCCGGAGCTACCCAGGAAGCCCTCTTTTGAAATGTAAAATACATTTACATAATTTCAACACTAAAAATTTCATTCATGGAAACACCAAAGGGACATCACTCTAGTCAAGTCTGGCTCTCATGCAATATGTTTGCAACATGAAATAATAAATCCCTGACCTAAACCAAGAATCGCCACTAACAATACCTCCATAAAATTTGAACCGAACCAGTAACAGTTATTTCATGCAATAATTTTCTGATAAAAAGGTATCACTATTAGAATTAAATCGAACTAAAACTAATAGTCTGGCCTTATCACATTGCTAATGATTTACTATATTACTGCATCAGTGTACTGACGTGATTACTTGGATACGTTGTTATTCAGATCTCGGAAAAATCAAATCGTTTGACAGAATTAATTGTTCTTCATCCATTGGGTGTAATTTATTTATGTGTGATAAAACATAGACGAGCTATTCGACATTTGAAACAATTGTGAAAGTTACAACATAATACAACCTTTTAGAACCAAAGCCCATGATACACGGGACTACTTTGGGGTCAGCATATGTATTTAGTCTTATTCAGATTAACGAAAATCATTAGCAATACAAGTTCGGTGATAAAAGTTGCAACATACATTTCGCTATACATTATCACCTCAATGATTGACACTTAACACTTTTAAGGACAAGTTGTGTTATGTGGCACACCCATCGTTTATATTTATTTTTTAATGACGTTTACTTCCAATACAGGTGCACATGACTACTTCCATTACAACACCATAATTGGAGACATCAATGTGGTCAGTCATAATCATATAAATGATACAATTCCAAATTTTTATTTTATCATATCTTCATTCTTTATGTTCAATTCACTTTTCGGCCTTGTATAACAGAACAATGGGCTGGGCTGACACTTAAGGATGAAAAAGAGTGATCAAAGCAGTCTTCAATGATACCATTAACGGATACATTCATCTCCTTCTGAATGAAAAATTGAATGTGCATTGATTGGTTTTAGGTGCAGATATTAGTTGTAGCAAAACTCTACAGGTTCTGCAAAGCAGTATTAGGAGAAAGCTCATCAACAGAAATTGTAAATATTTCATATGTTAAGCCCCCCTATAATATGCATCAAAACATCAAACTAATGAAATTAATAGTGACGAGCATGAAAAGGTCATGTACATATGCAACATAAGCAAGAAGTCCTGATCCTGTGAGATTACGTCACTCATGAGTGTCATTGATATTGTTGTAGGAGCCCGTTTAATGTATGTCAACGCACTATCCCCAATACAACCAGATTTTCATTATGTCAATAGCAAACCTAAAACACACAATTTTTGAAATGAAAACAAAGATAGTCAAATTACATCTACATTAACCAGAACCAACTTGTCATCGTCAGATGTACATACACGTGTACACTCGATATTGCACACTTGGTAGAATCAGTACGCGACTGCTCAGCAACCTAAACAACCATGCAATATGCATCATCCTGGACAGTTTTGACGTCCATCAACAGTGACACAGCCTCAGTTGTAAATAAATGCCTCCACCTTTTACCACCGATACATACATACAATACTCATAATTCACCTGAAGTTTCGGAGAACCCAGCGTATCCATTACCCGACCGACAAGTTTTTCCAGATCTCCGGCTCAGAGACCATTAGTCGACGTTTAACAAAAGCAAAGGCCATGGAAGAGTTGGCGATCTTCAGAGAAGACGACACAAGTACATTTCTTCAGATCAGAACTAATCCGATCTTGTTCCCCCATGTCGTCGGTACATTTCACTGTATTGGGCTTAATTTGTTCCTAAGAAACATGCCACCATGAACATTAGTTGAACGGAAGGACATCTCAGTCATGATAACAAACTATTATATGTTCGTAATATACCATTGTGATGAACTATATCAGCAAACCAAGTGTGACTCTGCACAGACACCTTGTTCAAAAGAAATTTTAGTTTCAATATCAATCAAATCTGTGATTGGATCATCCAAAAGCGATGTGCACACCCGTACTGAAAACACTTTATTTTTTAGAACTCGATAATATCTCTCCCATTCACAGCCATTCCTAATTATTATTCCCTATCTCTGCACATGAATGATTCACTATACTCCAAGAGACTCCCGTTGAGATCACCAGTATTAATCACTATGTGGTGACGACATCAACTGCTAATGACTCCAGGAATTGACTGTGTGCAAGCCAGCTCTCATTATTACAGTCATGAATGCAAGGTAATTCAATGAGTTATTTCGTCATAATAAAAAGTGAATTTTCCATCTCGCTCCAGGTATGTACAAATAAGCACAATTGACACCAATGCATATATTGAATTGGAATCACAATAAGGAATCCCTATTAAGCCCATAATATTAGCACTGTTGTATGCTCTTCAAATATTACACACTGGATATATACCCCCCCCCCCCCCCCCTAGGAAGTGAGTAACTGTCATGCGTCGAACTAAATTTCAATCATGACATTAACAGTCAGTAGTCACCGCCCTGGATCATGTCTTGCCCGAATTTATTCTAGTGTTATAATCTTGTTTACATGACATTCTTTTCTTTAATCAGTGCACTGCACAACAATATTTGTAATATTTGTAATATTTGTAATATGTGCAGCAGACAAGATATTTTGATCATTCCATTAAGAATTCAGGATGAAAGCACACAGCCAAGAATGAACGCACAATTCTTCAATTTGTCTCATTGACTTAGGTGTATGTCATATTTTGTTTATATTTTCATTCATAGTTTAATAGATTTTATTTAAGTAAGACCTTGTTTACTGATGACATAGTTGGTTCCATGCAATACTGTGTAATGTATAGATATTGCCCTTATGTTGTCAGTCACTATTTCGTAACATACATAACAGTAGACAAACATGTGATAAGTCTACTGGAAGTGTACATTCCTATTTTGGAGAGATGGTAAATCACATCATAAAAATGACATGAGATGACAAGCTCAATTATTCAGCTGACATGTCTTTGCTTGGAGTGGCTCACAAATACATCGGAGTTGGGGTGTCTACTAAGGTGGCTGGGCCCATAGATATTTTGCACTATGCCATATTGGCTTTCGAAATGTAAGCATTACACTATGCATCTATGCAGTATTCCTCTTTATTGGCCCGAAAAGTACAAGACGAATTGATTCCTTCGGCCTGTACAGTGATGTACACTGATATAATACATTATCTTCTGGACAATATTTTTGTCCAATAGAATGAATCTTGTATGCACATTTCATATCTGTTTGAAGGAATTGAGGTGTTTTGTTATTTAAATGGGTTATAAAAGAGATAGACAATGTTATGATATGGCTCATATTGAAATGTTATGATCACATCTCGTTGCAACGTTTTGTCAACAGGTAACATGTCATCAGGAAATGGGCATGTAAAAATGAAATTCATATCCGATGGGGTCATCAGCTATCTTCTCGATTTTTACAGTACAGGTTTTGAGGGGAACTAGCCCAGAACTGCAATCATAGTCGGTGACTTATTCATAAACACGTCGTCTCGTCTACACGAAATTGGTACACGTACGTGGTTCAAAGTGGGACATATTGCGATATATTCTGGTTTAAGATATGTGATAATTTCGCCGATATACCGCCCTCTATTTTTGGTTCGATTATATTACTTTTATAAAGATTGATTGTCTGGTTGTCCGGCAGCATGATGAAAACAAATCGTGGTTGATGGCGCACCGGATGGAATTTGGTTTGCAATTCTTATGATTTATTGTAGAGGAAAGAGTAAGCATAACGAAAATATTAGATAATCCAAACTACAAACTTTAAGCGATAAATTATGGACCATCATACGTATTGTATAATCCAATCTAATCAACTAGTGCAGTTTTGAGGTCTAAAGGTAAATGTTGAAACAATTGGCAAGATATCAACTGATATCTTTCATATTTTCAGTATCGCCGCATGAGTGAGAATTGTTACTGCAGGTCTTGTCCGAAATATAATTTTGTGATATGCTGTCCAATTTTGACGAGACAAGAAACCATGAATAATAAATCGAGCAACACGCAAAGGGAATTATCATTCAGCTGATATTTGGGACTTCCTGTGAATTGAGTAGACTTTGGACAAGATACAAATTTATTGAATGAGTATAGTAACTCCAATAAACTATTGTTGTAATACCACTGATATCGTGTGGGTATAAAAAATATGTATTGATACCAGTTTGGAAGACGTAAGTGGGTGCCTTTGACCTAGGCCGACCGTGGAGATTTTCGGCCGTATAAAAGGCGGGTTCGATTGGCCTACTGTGTGGCATAATCAACAGACCATAGAGGCATATACCTCGTCTCAAAGTCCGTATGTAATGCACTTCATTTTGTACTATTTTGACGAATAAAGCTATACCATAGCATGTTTTTGCATATCGGTAGAATGTAGGATGTGGAGAGATGAGTGACATGTCTGATGAAATATGTTGTAATTCCATAATCATGATAATATGGATAGGGTCTGACACCATTGAGAGTCCTATATACGTGTACATGCTATATTACATTTATGCACCTATCGATATGTAATGCACATTAGTAGTATAACATGCTATCGATAAGGAGTGAGCACTGTTCTACAACACATGAGTACAAGGACACACGTCCCGTCTGTTTATTGTGTACAAATATGTACAAGAATCATACCTGGTGCAAAACACCAGATCACCCCGGCTGCGCGCTCACTGGTTTCAATTTAATTTCGTGCGCACATTATAGGCCTACTATGTCCATGCAGGACGACCACCGATGTGAAAGTAATTGGTAGTCCCCGATCGAGTACGCCCATCAAGGTGTTCATAAAACTTAGCACCGTTTTCTATTTGGCCAAAAATTCAATATATTCGTAAAGTTGTTCTTGGTCAATAGTTTACAAATAGACAGCAGTATATGCCAAATGAGAAGTGTCTACAATTTTTAGTACCGTCGGAATAGTCATAAGCACCGATATATCAATGTTGAAGTCGGTGGTGTTGAACTCGAAACCCATTCTGACTTTTACTCATTGCCAACGATCATCACCAAGGTTCACAACCTTCCGCACTCTGCGAGCGAAAATTAGCTCGTTGTGGGACAGCGAAAAATAATTGCGTATGATTGTTCAAAATAAACATGCAGTCAGAAAATGGAACGAAACAAATGTGCTAGTTTTACTGCTCCAAAACAAGGAGAATTAGGCACTGATATAAAGTATAAGCGTGAGCAGTGAGCGATGGCTCGACAGTAAGGACAAAGGTGATACCCGGTTGACTGAATGCACACCGTAGTTATGTATTTATTCTCAAATCCAGCCGACACGCAAATGTTCACGTAAATCGGCGATAGTGACGAAAAAATTGCTCCCTTCGACGAAAATATTCGTCATATTATATTAATTACCTGAATTATTTACGTCGAGCTCTGTAGAACACATGTTCAAAGTATTTTCTCTCCGAAATCGGGTTTTCCTCCAGTCGAAGAGTATTCCCCCATGGGATTCTCAGAGAACGTTTTAAGAAGTCTCCCCTCTGGGGAGACAATGATACACATACACGGCTACGATTCTTGGAGATATCTATGCATGTGAATTACTGGAAAAGATATGGCTGGTTTCTGCTGGAAGCAAATACTTCACACCTATAGATACTCTGTGCATTGCGGCTAAGGTGGAAATTGATAGGACTAAATGTTCCATGGCGGGTTTGTGTACGTATGGATATTATTCAATTATACTTCGCAGTGTGTCTGTTGACATCTCGCTGATGGGGAACATGTCAAATGACCATCGACAAACGCCGCAGAAATAGTTTTATACCACTCGGCCGATACAGCCGACTCCCGACTGACCCTGACCCCTGTTGTGGGCTGCCTGTCTCGCGCCAGTGTAGACCCACCTACATCATGTACATGCGGATCAAAACAAACAACGCGTGATTCTGTGGTTTTACTTTCGATTTATCCATGTCGGAAGATCGTGGGCGTTATCAAACTCTTTTTATACACGGTAGTTTACATATTTATAGCTTATTTGCAGCTTTAAGCATCTAGACATGCCATTTACATCAATTAGTTCCTGATCTAAAGGCTTATATGTTAGCAATTGTGACAGGTTTGAGGTTGCTATTTTGTTTGAATATCACTTTTTTAAGTTCTTCGATAATGCTTGTATGAAATGATGGATGTACATTTGTTTGCCATCAAAATCACCCAGCATCGTCATGTGACTGCTCAGCCGTATGTCTATACAATGTGGAAGAGGGCCCATCGCCCATTCAGATTTTCACGGTGATCAGCATCATTCATCCATATTTTTGATAACATTGGTATATCCACTGAGCGAGTGATATTGTTTCGTTTCGTTAATTGTTGGTTATTGCAAAGGAGCTAATTGAAAAAAACGCAATTTAACACGTGTGGGTGCATGTGTGAGTGATGTGGAATATCTGGGGTTTTTTGTATACAGAAAGTACAGTTGTGACTCAGTAAGTTTAGTTACTCTGAAAAAATAGATTTACAATCAACTGAATATTTATACTATCAGTCACACAAAACGAAAATAACTCTAAACAACACATGATGTTCATCATGTTTATCAATCACAGAAAACTCTCGATGTTTAATTACATAGGCAATTAGATCAAGATTGATTCATACACAGAAATGTCTGTCACCATCACTGATGATTACTGAGGGTGTGATGTAAACGCCACTAATCACCCATTCACAACAATTTATATTTCCAACCAGGGGCCACTCCACAAAAATCTGTATTAGAGTGTTCTAGGCATGTTGCTAGGTAACTGTAAATCAATACAACTATTATCAATACATTCAAATGAAGAGTGCTATTCATCATTCATCTCAGGTGCGCCTGTGCGCTCCTGAATTGATTACAAGCAAACGGTAGCTTTTATATGAAGGACCATATTGTACAATTAGAAGTTACTTAGGAAGCGGCTATTTAGTATGCAAGATATATCACCGGAACAAGAATGATTAATATATTATTGCGTGATGAACGAACATATTTGGTTGACAAAACGACCAAATTACCAGGAAAACGGGAGAAATCCTTGTTGTGGACGTTACTAATACCTGCAACAGGGCTGCATTGATATCAAGAAATTCCGATGATTGGTGGCTAATTTTGAGGCATGCCATTTGATTTGAATATTGCATCTAATCAGTGCTTTTACATTCGAATGGTTGATGAGCTGTCGCTGTAAATATCACGTGTGTGTAGATTGTGTAGATCGTCCTGCAGTGGAAGCTCTGGTGCTTGACAACCAGAAATTACAATTCGCCGGAAGCACCCTGCCAAGACACCGGAAACGTGGGTTATGATATCAACTACTAGAGTACGGGTCCGTTAAACAGAATAGTCTTTGATTTGTTTCCCCATGATGCCAACATAATCATCATTCTATTCCTTTGCCTGTGTCACATTTACACAGGTCGTCGGACGATATGGGGACATCGGTGGTATTTACCGACGTTCCGACCGCCGGTGATAGTTTGTCAGGCATCTTTCCCATATCGTTCGAGTGGTCCTGAAACCACCAGGCATTGTCCACCGGTGACCAATATATTTTTCACATACGATCGCGCGTCTTCACCGTGTCAGTTCAAAATTCAAGAAAGACGACCAAGCAACGATACCCTACTGGAGACCGCATGATACGCTATTGATATCTGCTTGGTGACCGTCTGATATGTGCAAATCGGCGATTATCTGAAGGACCCCTTCCGGACATTCATCGGCGCTTGGCTGGATACCCTGCGGTGATCGCCGGGTGAGCTATAATCCCCTCGGCTCCTGGTCGGGCATCTGAAGGGGCTCTAGCCGGCAGGCGTGCTAGGGATTCACTACTGATGTCATTTTTTTCCACCGGTCATCGCAAGCAAATAACTCTACGTTATTTTCTTCCGATGCCTCCGCCAACGTGTCTACGATGCCCGATTGTTTCCCAATGATCATGGATGATCTTCCCATGCTCAGTGGGTGACCGGCCGAAATGCACAAATTTCAGCCTTGTCGTGCATCGTATCCTCATCGGCGTAGGTATCGGTGCAAATGTGACTTAGGCATCTATTCTTAGTGGGCCTGTGGTCCCGCCAGGTTCGGATTTGAGCCCGGGTCGGGGAAGCGATTTTTTCAGAGTCTATGGGGGTGGTCCGATTGTGACTCGTGAGATCATGGAAATTGAAGAGTTGTTATCACGCACACAGGCACCTGCAGTTTGCTAGAATTCCATCAGCATGACAGATCCTGTCTCTGGAGATGATCATTGCTGTAGTAATGTGTCAAACGCCATTTCTTGGAATTCATCTGTAAGTTTCGGAGAACCCAGAATATCCATTACCGGACCGACATACGAGTCTCTCAGATCCTCGACTCTAAGACCATTAGTCAACAATTTAGCTGAAGTACAGGCCATGGAAGAGTTGGCGATCTTCAAAGACGACCACTTTCCTAAATCAGAGCTAATCCAGTCCTGTGTCACATCGGGTCCATACACTTTACTGTATCGGCATATATTCCATTTTCCGAGTAAAAACGAAACGAGGTGAATTGTCTGAAACATAATCATGGAACATAATAGTTGATACAGAGGGTAATTTATTATATTTTTTATAACAATTGAAACAGAGGGTAATTTATTGCCCCTAAACACTGGGTGATTGTGTGACCATGAACCTGCATTTGTGGACGATGTTATGATCATGGGGCACTCGCGATTATGAATTTGATAAGGAAACAATTGATGAATATATTTTGTTATCGATGTGAATAACAGCACACAACACATGTGGCTGGATCATGCCAAATATTGCCTTGGTATCATCTATGCAGAACATAGTAAGCAAATGCACAAACTCGTATGAGTGGAACAAGTAATGCAATGATGGTGCTAAATTTAATATTGGCGTACATTGCCAACTTTTTCAATTTCTGCGATAGAAATCAAAAGTCATATTACCATGTCATTTAGCATTACAAAAATATCAGCAAAAATAGTGTAAACGAATGTAAATGTGAACTGTGTGAAAAATCATTGTATCGTCAAGCACTGATTTTGTGTGCATGAAATTCAGCTGCAACTTGTCATTTCTCCACCAGCCTAAGTAATGATGTAAGAGTTTTCAATTAATTTTCGACATCATGTACACGCTGGAAGAAGTCAGGTGTCTGGGTTCATGTATGTACATCAGTTTGCACGAGTTACATACAAATCATTGTCATCAAAACAAAGCTTTAAGAACTATAATTTTATATGGTAATTTGTATAATGGACACCTCTGGTTCCTACATATCTTTTCACATGCGGATTCGTTGCACGTTATTAGTTCAATATTGGCAATATTTCCCATATGTTTTCAGGTTGCCAAAGTATAACCTTCCCCTTATATCGCCCCCTATTTTTGGTTCGACCCTGTTACGTTTAATAGAGATGGATTACTGGTTGTCAGACAGCATGATGAAAACAAATAGCGGTTGATGGCGCACCCCAGGGAATCTGATTTGGGATTCACATGATATATTGTAGGTGGTAAAACGAGCACATATAGACTTAGATACGTACAGTAACATCAGACGCACTAAGTTATTGCCAAACATACGTTTTAGACATTTTATCGCACACTAAACAACTAGTGCAGTTCTATTGTCTGATGATATAGTATAATTGACAAGGGGTTAGCGGATACCAATGATGTCTGGCCACAGGTGGTGTTTAAAATATAATCCTGTTATACGCTCTCTATTCATTGAGGAATGAAAAAAAACATGAATAATTCATGATTCAAAGTCACATCCAATGGGATTTATCTTTCACAATTCGTTCAAATGAAATCAGACAGTCTCAGTTAATAGCTATTTTGCTATTTTAGATTTTGTGTTAATTAAATAGTCTTTGGTCAAGCATGGATTGTCCGACCCGGTACGCAAAAAATGTTATTATTCCGCCAAAATTTTACCTCAGTATAATAATAACGAAATATATGTCATACTAACGTGCATCTTAGCTATATCATGCCATTATCGTTAGTTATACGTATAGACATGTTTCACGTGATTAATTGCGAAATTATTACCTGAAGTTGACAGAAGAGTCATACTCGTACAACACAATTGTCCATTCGAGCTTTACACCACAATCAGTTCTGTTCATTAGTGTTTGGATAATAATACTATCCAGATACTCCATGATACTCCAATGATTGGTATTGTGTGATGGGGAATGTGAGTAGATCTATTACCACCAATACAACTAGATTTTGATGATGACAACAGTAAACGTAAAATGCAACATTTTGGAATAATGTATCAAAAGACCTGGCGTCATCAATGACAGACAGTGTGTGAAATGTATTTGTTTCTTACTGTGCACCTGATGTAATTAGTGAACAACCGCCCAACTACCTATGATGTTATTTTACAAATCCAAAGCAGACCCCATTGAATAAATGTATGACAAGTATCTAAGTTCCTAATCACAATCCAAAAGGCTACTGAGTTGATGGTATCAGATTAAACTGCCTGAATACTTTTAGAATTGTAAATGGAGATTGCAGTAACGCTTTTTAAGAATATCTCGACCACGGACCTTATATTATTACTCTCAAAAACAGAACATGATGTTCACGATGGACAGACAGCAAATATCTTCTCTTCAATACTTTGACATTTATGTCAAGTTTAAGTCATAAATACAACAATCGCTACTTGTGATGCAACAGTATAACATCTTCAAAGATGCGAAATAATGGTCTATTACAAAAGGCATAATATAAACGTCCCTAATTACCTTTACTCGACGATTTCATCACGTTCATATTACCAATTGCCGGGGAGGAGGGGGGCACTCCGAAAAGATGTGATCTTGAGTGGTCCAGCTAGTTGCCAGGCAACAGTAGATGTATTATCAATACACTCAAGTGAGCAGTGTCATTCATCACTTATCTCAGGTGCGCTTTTGCGCTCTCCCACAAACATTACGATTGTAGTCAGAAACCGGTAGCAAATATTTTTCATTCTTCACTGAGCCGTCACAACCAATCTAATCAAGAATATATGCTGTGGCAGTACATGAACGCAATGCTAACATAGCTCAATAACATTGTTTAAATAAAAACTCAATGAGAAATAAATCAATTGAGCAGATGGGATCGTTCCAAATGTCCCCCACACACATGCACGAATATTATACGATCGTCATTATCGGTGATTCAATAATCTGTCAACACACGTAGTCGAAGAATACGTTATGATTATCACCTTGCTATGCTCAGTTTGAATGATCACATAGCAAACATGTACCATAAATTTGTCTATTATGTTGAAAATCAGAATCGATTTTTCTGTGTCTGGCATATGTTTAGAAATGCACGGGTGAAGTTCCTGAAACATTTGCGACGGATCACTGAAATGAAAACTAAATTCGACATCAACAGTGTGACGACAGATAGAAACTATAGCCATTTGAACCATTTTTTGACCGTAAATATACATCATGATGAAATCATGAATATGATTTTCATTCACGTTTCCCACTGAAATAATTGAAAATATATTTTTATCTAAAGATAACAAGAAAACACTCGTGTATCCGGATAATGCAAACAATTGCCCAGATTTCTTCTGTGAACTCACTTTGACGGAAACACCTTTTCTCTTTGAAATTCAATAATTCGTCCCATTTTGCTGATACCACAAACTTTCAACCAAGACTTATTTCTACACCTGAGTGGTTAGTTATGTTACGAGGAAGTCCTCTGTGTCATTCAATGTGTGGTGACGATTCTGGCATATTGGTGCATAGTAACTATACTTTGATTTTTCTAAGTCGTTTACACCGTTTTTTGCCGATATTTTTGCGATGCTAAATCGTATCGTTTTATAACTCAGCATAGCTCACCTGGGGAACAAACGGCAATTTTCTGCAAACTTTCAGACTTCTACCCATGAAACTGATAAAGTCAGTATCTACTGCAATGATAAATTCCTCCTGAAAACTTTTCGTCTGCCAACAGACACTGTTTATTTTGAGCGCGTGACGGAAGAGTCTATTTGGATGATTTATGCAGGGAGCGCGGGTTAGGAATGGGACCGTCCCAGCATGTAATTGGTACATAAACTGCAGCGCATGCCCCCATAGTACCTAACTTGAACTTGTCCACTTGGATGACGTAATGAGCAGGGCAATATGGCAGCGCCCTACAACAGTGAAAATCCTCGCCTAAATTGAAATTTTGTGTTTTGAAAGAAACATGTAGCGTTTCGGAAGCCAGGTTTGTGAAAATTTATTGCCGTTTGCATCATAGGCATGTAATATTCAGTTAAATTGTTCGCTTAAAATAATTTGACTGAGGCAAAGGCAAAAAACGGTGTAAACGAGTTAGAAAAATCAGAGTATATGCTTCAAATCACATCTGTAATCCTTTCAAGTCAGAAATCGTCACCATGGTGATACCCCATGAGTCCCATTCCCGTGATTAGTTTATCGCTGATTTACTAGTACTACTCACTTCAGACTACTGGTCATATACCTATTTCAAGATGGTTTGACCGTTGCATATACATTCCATCGAGAGTTCAGTATAACCACCTATAGATTACATGTATCTGTCCTTGATAACTCCAGTGCAGTCGGTTTAGGCGCAGGTTCGATCCCCGGCCTCGGCAGAATGTGAGGTGGTATGTGGCCGCCAAACCGGGCAAGTGGGTTTTCACCAGGTTCTCTGGTTTCCTCCCACACTAATGACCACCCTTACCAACAGAGATGTTAATATAAGCTGATGCTTGTTCATCAATTGTTGTAACATAAATAAAGTTTCTTTATAACTCCCAGTGTGGCGACGGATATATATATTAAGTATTTGGATGTTTTATACATAGCAGTTGTACTTCGTATTTTTTTCTGCTGTAGTCATCAGAATACGGCTTCTATCAGAGAAAATGAATTCATACTCAAATCGACAGTAACATGTCAGTTGCCAATGAAGTATTACTAGTACCCAACATCGACTGATGGTTATCAATTTGATCTTCGACATTCTGTTCAAACTGAGTGAAGTCTCAAGGGATTCTGGCATAAACGTGACACATTCTAATGATGGGGAGCGTCAGTGATTGGCGTTTCCTAATTAATTTAATTGAATCTGATGCAATGTTGTCATGTGGTGAAATGCAACGTTATGTCAGCAAAACACAATTCCATCGTTATAGTTAATTGCATATGATATGGTAATAACTTCCCTTGACTGTTACTGTTGTTATCCTTGAAAATTATTTACAGTGGAAACTCTCAGAAGAAATATATTTTTTCTGATCCCAATTTGCCACGCTAAGATCATAACTAATATGCGATATATCCACCGGGCCTCACTTTGTCAGTAAGTTACTGTTTATAGGGATAATAATTGAACATATATCAAGTCCAGTAGATATAAAAAAGCTTCATTACGTTCATGGCTTGATGCGAAGCCACAAAGTTTCGCTGGTAAATTATTCATATATGTCCTGATAAATACTGAAGTAACAAAATATGTCCGAACTCATACTATGGATAGCAATTTGTTTATGTACACATCTGGTTCATATTAATCTTTATTTTCTAGCCAAATTGCTAGAAAAAAATGCTTTGAAACCTGCAAATATCGCCACATAATTTGAACTTCCTATTATATAACCATTGGCTTATGTCGTTTTCTTATTTTTTGTCCAAATCTGTTACGTTTCATACATATCGAATGCTCTTGGTCGAAGTATTATGAAAACAAATGGCGGTTGATGGCGATGGTATGGAATCTGATTTACAATCCACATGATTCATTGTAGATGTAAAAGTAATATTAAGGAAACGTCATCTTACGGAAACATATGAGTGTGTGAACTACACACTGCATACTATTTATAGGTGATCAAATGTTAACAATTTGGTCGAACGTTTTCGTAGCATTGTTTGCACACTGACAAACAGTTGAATATGTTCACAATATGTCAAATGGTTTTAATTGAATTTCTTTCAATATCAATGCAGGTGTTATTTTAAATTATGATTCGGTTGCATGCTTCCATTCATTGTGAATGCAAGAAACTATGAATAATCCATTGAACGATATCACACTCAAAGGAATTCATTTTCAAAAATCGTTTATAATTCAAACTGCTTTCATTTCTGGCAGCTGATACGCCAACAGGAGCTTTTGTTGAAATACTTGAATACTTTATTATGATTTATTTTTAAGTTGTGAAATCATCAAACTGTATAGTTGAACTTGTTTGCATTTACTAATCTTTGTCGGAGGATAGTTATATCATATCACGTCTTTTCTACTATGACGTCTATGGATAAGTTGACGGAAGTATCATACTCATATACAATCGTGAATCGCAACGTTTCGTAAAATGCAGCTTAGACTTAAAAAATGTTCGCCCAGAAACAGGATTGTCATCTAGACGCTCTGTAGGCATACATATGAATTGCCTCATACGTTGTGATTGTTCATGCTAAATTAATGTGGTTTCGTGACCCACAGCTAGTTCGGTCGTTAATACGAACAAAGGTTATCACTATAATTCGCAGACTTTGCAGACTATCAGGATAAGAAGTGATAGTCCAGATAACAATTCTCGATAACATGACTTGCCCTCCTATGGACAATGATCATCATATTCCCTCACCAAATAATTTCGAATAAATGCATGGTGGCAGCAGCATATCTCATTGTCTGCTGACGCTATTACAAATGGAAGCGCAAAATTGAGTTTATTCCAGACAGTCTATGAGTTATTAAGTTTCCATATGGCTGACCTTTGTCTGTAAAGCAATTGTTTGACAGATGTAACAGAATGCAAGGACGCTCTAACTTGGCAAGCCCAATTTGGTTCCATGTCATTATGTGGTATATTTTTCATTGTTCATGGGACATTGTGTGTGAAATATTATTCTAATAAATCACACTTGTTCGTGTATTTGTAACGATATAAGCTCATTCAAATGTGTATGTATATCTGCTGGCAATTGATTCCATAATTTCACATTACAACATTATTAAATTGAGAAAATATTTTCATTTTCAATATTGTGTCTGCATAGGTTGTGCAGAAATATGTTACAAGTGAATAGGTCTCTGAATCAGACTCTGATAAAAAAAACAGTGCTTTTTTAGTTGGTCTACTGTCATAAAAAAATGAACATATCACTCAGAGAATATTAATTATTATTATTTTTTTAAACAAAAGTGTATTGGATTGATCTAGCAAACGCCCTATATAAAGTCCTGTCCGGTCTTTATGAATTATGGTATATCTTCACCACGAATCTTTTCTACACATTAGGTTATTGCGACTAAGGCTATGAATTTTTGGTTCCATCATCAGATCATTTATTTGTTTTCCAGGATTCTTCTATTTATGTGTATGGACCAGTCTTATGTCTACGATATCCATTATCCATAAAATATAAATTTATTAGAAAGACACCACATTGCATTTTATCGTATACACATCTAACTAGAAACTGAATCATCGCTAAATCACTCGTTCGTGCACTAAGTGACATTTATGTGGATATTCCTGTGATGTTCAATGAAATGTCTGTGGATACATAAATGTAAATCACCATCGTGAACACGGTAATGAACTATGATGACTACAGGAAAACATATTGGGAATGACCATACCACGCCAAAATCCTACGCTTGATCTGTGCAGTTAGCCCTCATAACATATAGCTCAAGAATAAGATCTTCCAGTCTACCTTCTAGCACAGTCTGCTTGCTTGTGGTCAAATTTCCTGATGTGTCAGCGTAACTCCAGGACCAACAGGCCATTGCTGTCGATATGTCTAATGATGAAACCTCTGTGACCTGTCAGTTAGGACTATCATTTGCTGGGGATATTTAATTGACGTGTTCTGTGTGACAAACGTAAAGTTGACTACACTATTTGACCATCGAAGCAGACTTCTCCAATGTGGCTCAGGGTCCATTATCTGCTCGAATTTTCACAGTGATCAAAATGATTTATCCATATTCCGATAACGAAAACTATGCAGATACTACTTCCGCCAAGCGAGTAATATGGCTTGTTTATTACAACGTACAGGATATTCCAGAGTTAATTGCAGATATGGGAACTTTGTTCATCGAATTTCACAGCTAGACCTTAAACTTATTACCAATACAACAATTCTGATAGCTGCTTTTCAGAGTTTCTATGGATGTCATCACGATCTGGTTGATAAATACACCAAGTTCATGCCAAATAATCAGCAGAATCTTGTTCGCATATTATGGTTTTTTTCTTTTTAATGTTCAGCCACCTGTTAGCATGTTTAGCAGGAAATGCTCACTCTTTCGGGAACACCTAATGTCACCAGCATTTATTCAACCACATGCATTATTCGGCGATTACAAGGCGGATGATGTAAACGCTACTAATTATCTATGCATGACGATTTCATGTTTCAAACTGCCCGGAGTCACTCCACCAAGACGTGATTCCCAGTGGTCCAGAGTCTTGTCAGGCAACTGAAAATGGGCTCTATAGTACACTCGAATGAGCAGTGTCATTCATCACTTTTTTATTTTTTTTTTATAAATTGTGAATTTATTAACAATCCAAACACACAATCACATTCATGAAACACTTATACAACATAATCAGGGCTCTAGCCGTTACATCCATGCTGGTACCCCAGTGCGCAATGCAATGCCATACACTTACAATATATTTTGTGATTTTCGCCATGTAATTTCTCGGTCAAAAATACTTTTAAGGTCGTTATATTTACCATATTTAAACATACTAATACTACGTTTTGCTATCAGTACTATGTTATTGATAAACACAAAGTCTCGACAAGTATCAAATAAGTTTCGTTCCATTCCTAATAACGCGTCATGTGCTCTAATTGTGCATTTATAAGTTTTAGATATATATATCCAGAGTGCATTTATTTTATCACAGTAATAGAAAAAGTGTTCGCGCGTATCCAGTACATTACAGTAAGTGCATTTATTAGTATCTTTCATCCTTATCTTATTCAAATATTCATTAGTGGGGTGAATGTTGTGCAAAATTTTCCACTGCAATACACAAAGTTTTGTATCTTTACAAACATTAAACACTAATTGCCATGTTGCTCTGGTATATAAATTATCATGTAGTTCGTTTTTGCCTAACAGTGCTAGTTGTTTTCTGATAAATTTTGCTTTCAATGGTTTATTTCTGATCAGAGGGGCGTTATTCAAATATATGTTATAATCTCTACATGTGCATCTCCAATTTTAACAATTAATTCATTATAACTTATCAGTTTATCTTTTCTGGTGATATCTGACAAGAAGACTATACCGGCTCTTAACCATCTCTTTATAAATATTACTCTATTTCTATATTGAAAGTTAACATTATTCCAAATTACTGTCGAACTATTGCTAACAATGTGCTTTGGATTCTTATCACCGGTGTTTAGCCATGTTCTCAATATTTCTCGGTAGTGGTTTGGGAAAAAACCCTCAAAACCCCGAAATTGTTTAAAAGATACATTCATTTTGAAAACAACCAGGTTATTCCCAAATTTATTCAAATAATATAATGGTATCGATCTCCAAAGACCATTTCCTGGTTCGGCTAATTTAATAATCCATTTAATTGATAACGTATTTTGCATTTTTTTCCATATCGATCATATTTAAACCACCCTCCGAATATTCCATAACCGTTTTAGTCCTACGAATCCGTTCTGTAATCAGTTTCAATTGATTTTCTGTGCACACATTTTTTTCACACCAGATATATTTGAATAGGAACGTATTTACACGAACAATTACATGTTTTGGTAGAATAACGCCCTGCATTAAATACATAAACTGAGATATAAGCAATGTTTTAACCAATACAATCCTTCCCATAATAGTTAATTTTCGTCCCATCCATTGTTTTATAATATCTTCACATTTTTTAAATTTAGAATCCCAATTTTTTGCAATAGTTGAAACACTACAATCGTTCCTGAATGTAACTCCCAATATTTTGATTTCATTATCTGGATATAGCTTCCATGTTAGAGTTGCGATTTTCTTTTTCCTGTATTTCCAACATTATATCCATATCGCTTCCGTTTTTGATTTATTAAGGGTGAGTCCTGTAAATTTTGAAAATTCCTCAATTATATGGAAACACTCAAATATAGACACTTCATCAGCCACAAATAATGTGCTGTCATCCGCATATTGTACTAACTTAATTTCGTTTATTCCATCAATAGCGAGTGGTAATTTTAGTCCGTGTACGTTATTATTTTGTCTAATATGGCATGATAGCACTTCGCACGATAAAATAAATATTAAAGGGGAAATAGGACACCCCTGTCTTATTCCACATTCTAAATTAACCCATCGAGAAAGCCACCCACAGTAACTTAAACAACTAACAGATTCACAGTTTAAGACTTCGACCCATTTGGTAAATGTCTTCCCAAATCCAAACAATCGTAGTGATTCGAGTATAAATTCTTTTGACAGAGTATCAAAGGCCTTTGTATAATCTAATGCAATTATGGCCCCAGTCATATTTTTCTGATCCGTGTATTCAATTAAATCGTCGATCACTCTAATCATGAGACCAGAGTGTCTCCCCCTGATGTACCCATTTTGATCTTCACTAACCAAATTACTTATAACTTGTTTTAAGCGATTTGCCAAAGTTTTTGCTAAAATCTTGTAATCAAGATTAGCTAATGAAATGGGTCTCCAATATCCCAGCTCATATCGCGGAAGATTTTTGCCCTTGTGAATCAAAGTTAAAATGCCCATCCTTTGTGTATGACTCAATTTCCCAATATTGAATGACTCGCTAGTAACATTATCTTTTATTCTCGGCCAAAACGTTTTATACCAGGACACCGTCAATCCATCAATTCCTGGACTACCATCTGCGTTCATAGAATTCAGAGCTTTGAAACATTCATTTGATGTGATTTCCGCATCGCACACTAGTTTTTGATCATCTGTTAATTCAGGAATATCTGTATTTTTCACAAAGTTGCTAACCTGTACCCGATCGAATTGGACCTTTTTAGAATATAATCTTTCATAATAGCTTACCTGAAGCCTCATGATCTCATCTTGATCTTGAGTAATCGTGTCATCATGGCATTTAAGACGCGTCATTATTTTCCGTTTCGCGCGACTTTTTTCCAAGTTTAAGAAAAATTTTGTGTTTTTTTCTCCATGTTCCACGCGAAGAGCCTTCGACCTAACTTTAGCTCCCCTGTATTCTTCTGAATGTATTAGTTGTAACTCGCCTTCCAAAGTAGTTATTTTGTCTTGCGTGTCTTCGTTTTGCGGGTCACGTGCCAGGTGTTCTTTTTCAGACTTCAGTTCATTCTGTAGTCTAATCTTGTCCGACCTTTTTTTGTGTGCATTTGACTTACCGTAAGAGATGCTAAAACTTTTGACCTTGTTCTTGCACAATTCCCATATAGTATGGTGATTAAGAAGTGCAATATTGTTAGTATATGTGTCGTGCAGAATACCATTGACATTTTCCACATAATCCGATTCTGACAACAGGGAATCATTCATTTTCCAGTAACCTTTTCCAAATTCTATATTTCTTATCTCTATGTTAACGTACACCCCCCTGTGATCTGTATACGGAAAGTCAACATGCTCGCACAATAAACAATCACCTATTGCATTTTCATTGACAAATATGTAATCCAGACGTCGTGCAATATTCACACCGAGTACCCTTCTCCTAAATGTAAAATCTTTTTCTGTTCCGTGAAAATACCGCCAACAGTCAGTTAAATTAGTATTCTCTATTATTCCGCTAAATGCTTCGATTTCACATTTAGGATGGGGTTCTCCACTTACGGTATCAACATCAGTATTGATCACACAATTGAAATCTCCACATATTACCACTGGTTCATTCAGGTTACACATATACATATTGAAATAATCACCTATATCTTCAATAAATTTCAACTTTTCTCGGGATTTATTCGGAACATACACACAAAAGACATGAAACATCTGATCTTGGAATTTGAAATTTATACCAAGCAGTCTTTCTTCTGATATTATCACGTTTACATCATCACAACCAAAGTTTGGATTCATAAGTATCGAGTGGACCGACCCTGTATTGTAATACATTTCTCCTCCCCATTCTTTACTCCAATCACTAGAATCGTGTTCGGTTATATGAGTTTCCTGGAGAACACAAATGTCAAACTTCATTCTTTTTATTTCTTTAAAAATATCATTCATCACTTATCTGTCATAAGTTTTTGTGCTTCTGGACGAATATTGTGATTACAAACAAACGACATCTTTGCGTAATTCATGCGTAATTCAAATCTACCCAGGAACACAACGATCATTGGAACACAAACGTTTCATATTCTTCGGGCACAAAAAGACACACGCTTTACCCAAACAGAAAGAGTCGGGCTTTTAGTCTAGATATTTGATACATGATTAAATCTTATCTTGTCAACTACCAAGAATCGTTGAATGACAATAACCAACTCAACGAAATTATTTCTGAACATTGCATAAACCAATTACTGATGTATTGTGCAACAATATTTCTGGACAAATGTGCTTTCACAAAAACATCGGAAAATGGTCGGAAAATGCCAACTCAGTAATTGGATTATCATATCAATGTAATGACTGGTGACTCGTTGGTGAATTGTACCACATAATAAACCGAATCGAGCAACAGCGTCCATTGTCTCATGAGGTATAATTCAATTGTGTATGACAATACACGGAGAAGATATAATTTTTTAGGTTTCAAATAATTGTTACTGTCGAAACAAAATGCAGTTTATTCGAAACAATGCTCACGGCATGATGATGATATTATCGGATAATGTTGATACATCGCTAATAGACTACAGCGTTTGTTGTCTGGTTTGCATTCCCAGATTATTCTTATTAACAGTATTTATCTACTGGTAAGACACATTGCAACTAAACAGTGGATGAATGCACCGTTGATAAATTCATTACAATTGATACCAAGATTCTCATGCAAATGTACAATATCGCATTGTCATCATCTCTGATCTGAAGGAACACCACATTGGTGCTCCAATAAATGTAGATCTAGTCAAGATGCATTGTGGTATCTAGTGAATAACAATCTATGTATATTGCCTTCGTAATGTACATGGCGTCGCGGGATTAATTAGAGGCTCATAACGTGCCCAGATTCCCAGAGAAGCGACATATGTTATGTCCTCCACCAATGTGATTCACCATATATCAAATAATTTGCACCAGTTACTCAGTGGCATAACAATGTTGCTCGAAGAACGACCGGATTATTCGGAAAATGAGTTGAACCTCTGTCGTGGCCCTTACTGATACCCGAAACAGTACTCACGTGGTATGTAGGAATTATGACTGTGATCAAAGGCGTTCTCTTTGACGGAATTTTGCATCAAACGCGTGCATTTACATTCTGACTGTTGAGAAGCTGCCGTCATAATCACATTGTATGTGTAGATCGTCCTGTCACAAGAATCTGTGGTGTCTGGCCTGCCGAGATTACAATTCGATGGAAACACCCAGCCAAGATATTAAAAACGTGGATTATGATATCAACCTCTAGCGTACAGTTTGAATAAACTGAGTGGGTCTGAAGTGTTCATCAATTCAGTCCAACTTATCTATCAGCAGATTAATATTCGCAACTAAAACACCATTAGTCTATGAATATTGTCTCCATATTAATGTGCGCGGCAACACGGTAGTAATTAGAAGCAAAAAACCCACCAGGCTTCCTGGGAACACGACACATTGAGCGTCTTCCACGCTTGTCACAATGAATGTAGATCATAGATTGTACACTAATTAGGCGATGACAGAACCATGCTACACGTAAAACGACCTACCGACATAATGCGTTATATATATATCTGTCGCGTATAATACCAACACCCGAAGAAGTACATATTCATCCGGCAGGCAATTATGATGGTTGGTGGACAATTTCAAAGACATGTATTTGGTTGCAATATCGAACCGAACGAGTGCATTTACATTTCAACTGTTGACGAGCTGCCCCTGTGATCATTTTGTGTAAATACATTTTCAATTGTCCCGTATTGGAAAGTTGTAGGGCCTGTGTGGTGTCTTCAATTTGTGTCATAGAATGCCTTCATAATCATCTACTCATGACTGGTAGTTTGTCGTGTTAGGTTATTGGATCGTATTGTCTGCAGGTTTCCTTGTAGCGGCATATTTTGTTCGCCGGGCAAAATGCAACAAGTCTATTTCTATTGGCACATCCCTGAAATTGGACACAGTCAGGACACAACTGACCAGGGTCCTCGATGGTCATTCTCACGATCTCCATCAATTAAACACATGGATAATTATATACATTATTTTACATAACCACATGATTTATGTCATGTATTACTGTCTCTGCATTTCACACATGACACCAGGCACCGACGATTTAAGGTTTCCTTAACAAAATTATCGTGTTATCACTTTATATTAAAGAAAAAACATTTCAAATGCATCTGCCTGGATCATGGAAAGTATTGCTCTTTTTGCACACGTTGTGGTGAGAACACTTGTCATCTTTTGAATTTCAATATTTATCTCCAATTTGTGAGACACCCGTGAATCCTGGAGGGCTTATCTCAACAGTTGCGATCCAACAAGGATTAGCATTAATCACTTTGTGATGATGACATCAATCGTTCATGCCTCATGGCTCCATCATTACAAAACTCTCATAATAATAAATTGTCGTTTTTATGAATTTTTTTTGCAAATTTCATCTCCATTCAGGTATTACGAAAAAGCACAACAAAACAATTTGATCTAAATTCCCGTAATGGATTACATGTAATATGCCAATGAGTTCAATGTTACATAGAGTTTGAGCTGCATATCTAGCACACTAAATGTAATGTCTCACGTCGAATAACAATACAATATATTACATCACACTTTCAGGAGTCAACCCTCTAAATATCGTCGTCAAAGGCGAGAATCTTCTCAATGTTCTGATCCATCCTAATATATGTTTCTTTAAATGAGCTTTATTGTACGAGCTCTCTTGAGTATACCCGAGCACTGATTAAAAGTGTCTCACCCATCTGACACCTCTATTCTCAAACTCCATCCTCAGGAAATTGGGCAACGTTAGTTGGAGAAATCGGTAATTACAATGCTTCCCAGAAATCCGCTGTGAACTCAACGTGTACGTTTCAATAAGATCAAACGTTGATTTCCAATCAGTATGTACCTTTGCTTATCTGACTTTTGGAGATGATACGCAAATGATCAACGGGGTGGAAACATACTCACGTGCTTAAGAAAGTCAGATTGGTCAATTGAACGATCATTAGACATGTCCGTAGATTGCTGAAATGTGTGACAATGGTGCACAGTGAACACTCCGCTGATTTCGATGAGCAACCTACCCATTGCTTTCCATGAACTGACTCACTTTCAATGTGTTATATGAACATGGATAAAAAAGACATCAAATTTTGTATAACAAGCCATCAATCACAAATCCTTGGTATAAAATCTCATCCCGTGATCGTGCAGTGCAAGATCAAGGTGTGCAAGCGTTTCCAAAAAACAAAAATGCACAGACAATTTTGTGATCCCGCAGATTAGATTTTCATCATACCCATGCCAGACACCTTATATTACCACTCCAAAATGTAATATTTTCTATAAATAGCTTCTACATATGTGATCGTCGACGTCAAACTTCAATGTTCTCTCAGGTGGCAGTTTTGTTCCAATTTCGGTATCATGCATGAATTGCTTAACAGGACGAAATCACAGAAATGAATATTATTTCGTTGTAGAAGGCTAACATATCTTGTCGATCATTCTTGATTTATATAGATTCCAAGCCTTCTTATATGTTTTCTGTAAATCTATGATATATAATTGCACTTACTTATTTGTTGTATGCTGATACATGGCAATAACTAGTAAAACCGGTTTATATTTCGTGCCTGATAACAAAACCTGTTACAGTAGCGAGCCATGTCGAGGAAATCTTTGTTATCTACAATCAATTATGTCTATGGTACAAACTCTCCATTAGGAGCTATAGTGAAACGCCTCTCTAGTCTAATGTCGTGACGCAGATGTCGTAAAACTGACCACAAAGTCTGAGCCTTCAGCTGGCATGTCTTTGGAGTGGCTTGAGATTACATCATAGTCTAGGTGTCGGTTGAGGTGGCTATAATGCATTGCAGTTTTGCACACTGTTT
Source organism: Terebella lapidaria (assembly GCA_949152475.1). Taxonomy (NCBI): domain Eukaryota; kingdom Metazoa; phylum Annelida; class Polychaeta; order Terebellida; family Terebellidae; genus Terebella; species Terebella lapidaria. The sequence goes on from OX424556.1 coordinate 33,523,203, forward strand.
TTTTCTACCTCAGGACGTGAATCATTATGGTATGCAGTTATTACGTATTCCTCCACATTGCCCCACGAATGATTAAACGGTTTGTTTAATAGGGCTTTAACCTTTTCGGATTTCCAATGAAGGACCGTAACAGTGACTCCATTCGTGTTTCATAATAAAACCGCTAGAAGTCTTCAAGACAAACCGTGGTTCCTAGAATGAAACTCTATTCTACCTCGGTTTCATATTACGTACACTAAGGTCAAAGTATTGCCATTGTCCAATGATTCGGTGTCCTGGTGTGTCATCATACCAGGGCCATGATGCGTTGTGCTATCCGGTGAATATACTAATCTATGTATATTACCTTCGTAAACTACATGGCTTCGAGAGATTACTTAGAGACTCATAACGCGCCGAGATTCCCAGAGAAACAACACATCTTCCACCATCGTGAGACACCATGATGATATATCATGGATTGTACACCAATTACTTGATGGCCGAACAATGCTGTTTGAGAAACGACCTTATTAACCGGATAATGAGTTGATTCTCCGTCGTAAACGTTACTAATACCTGACGCAGTTCTCCCCTCGTGGGTGGGGAATTATGATGGCTGGTGGGTAACATCAAGGCATCGTCTATGATTGGGATATTGCATCAAACGAGTGCATTTACATTCGAACGGCTGACGAGCTGTCGCCGTAATTACATCGGCGTGTGTAGATCTTGTAGATTGCCAAGTGTCCTGCGGATGAAAGCTTGGGTGCCTGGCCCGCGGAGATTACAGTTCTCCGGAAACGTCTTGCCAGGACACCGGAACCGTGGATTATGATATCAACTACTAGAGTACGGATCTGGTAAACGGAATAGTGTCTTCAATGTGTCTCCTCAGGATGTCAACATAATCTTCTATTCATAACGGAGCGAGTGCCCTGTCATGTTCTGTGTGGGGGTTTGATCTCGGGATTGAGGGGTGAGTTGTGCTGAAGATGGAGGATGGTCAGGGTTGTAACTTGCGGCATCTTAATGATCAAGGTGTACTTCTGTTCAGCTGTTCATTCGCAACCAGAGCTATTGCTACAGAGTTTGATCAATCCAGTCTGGGATGAATAGCTAACTTTTGAATCTTGTCAAAAGTCTGGATCCTGGCAGAAATTTGCCTTTTCAATCCAGGTGAGATAGTTCAAATTACGTTGTGATATCTTCATGCGTTGCTGAACTACGGACAAAAAGTATAAACTAGCTACAGAATCAGTGTATATATCTTTTCAGGACTGTTGATTACTCTGCCAGTAAGGCTGTTCAGTGATTAGCAATTGAGTCGCATATGCTAATGTGCCATTTGACGTGCAGATATGGGTGGAATGCACCAACTTTCTCATCCATATTCTTCAACATTAATCATGCTCGCAGGAGACCATTGTTTCCCTCTCCAAGTCCTTCTTGATTTGCTTAGCATATAAAGTGCATTTTCTTGCTTCAGCGGCAGACAAAAACCCGACACGGCCAAATAAAGTGACTTGAGAGAACATGTTGACAATCGGAGTAGGATGGAGCCAGTTTCCAAAGGTAGCCTCGAAACCAACCCTTAATGAAGAGGCTTGGCACTTGATTGGATTACGCTGTTCTCCTGTGCAACAACTCCACAAATTACAAGCCTTGTTTTCTCGGCCGGCGACCGAATGTACAAAATTTCTATCATACGAAGGCCTGGAAACATTTTCTCATGCACAAAATCCTCATGTTTGGGATGGCGGGTTATATAATAAGGAACAAAGATAACGATGCAAAAAAGTTATGATCATAGTTGTCGGCGATGCCCCCACTGTGGCATATATATAAAAACATGATCGGTGGGATCGCAAGCCCAGTGTGGGAATGCGCCGACCGGAGCGCCCCAGTTGAGTAGGATGATTCCCTCTCCCTGTCCTGAGCATAGATAACTAGTAGTGAGCTTCCCAGGCAGCAACCAGCCACAGCTGCGTAACTAGAGACGAAGTTCGCACGACACGATTAAAACACTAATAAACGAAACGAGGACAGGAAAAGTGTCCATAGTTCGAACTGCTGTTTGATATTGACGTTTCTTTTCTTGGTTTTTATCGTGGTAGTCTTTCCATCAACATTTTTACACGCCTACTTGTACAAGAGCGTCATTCCATCGCCGTTGTCCCCGGTAAACGTTTTATTGCGCCAAAGGTGAGCACCGAGCCCGATTCTCCGGTCGTGCAAGGTCTCGGATTTATAACCCTGGCACGGCACCCGCTGGAAGCAAGCCGCGAGGCGGGCGATGGATGCGCTCGCACATCACAACTTTGGCTTTCTGTCGCCTCAGCCGTCGCCGGTCGTCTTTACAGGACAAGCGAACCACGCCGCGGGCTCAACACGGGACCAGTGCCCGCACGGCACCGCGCTGTGAAAAGGCTCGGACAACAAATCGCGTCCCGAGGGTACTTAAGGAAAACACATGTTCTGGCACTGTTTGCACAAGACAGATAAAAAACGAATACCTCCCGCAAGGACGAGCGGGAAACTGTTGTGGATTGTTGCCTTTCTTCGTTAATTAAAGACGAAAACAGAACCGGTAGTTGCATTATTATTATTGTTATTTCATGCTGGATTCGGAACTCCTGAAAGGATAAATCACTGAAACTGTAGCAGGTATGTATCCTCTTCGTTCTATGAAAAAAATGTCATCCTCTGGCAATGGTGAAACATTAAGGTGTTAGGCAGTATTTTGGAATGCCTGCACCTCTTTGAATCTATCATTGAATGAATAATCGATATTATCAATATTATTGGGTTGAATAATCGATATCGAAAAACGAACATTGACCAATTTTGAACATATTGTAGAGCCTAGATATATGTAGTCTTCGTGATTATGCATTCATCTTGGATAACCTCATCTCGTTAGATGTGTATTATTCTCGTGGAAACCGATGTTCATTTCATGTATGACCTCCTGACGAGTACGTTTGTTGCCCTGTCATGCAAGACGACGGGAAAAAGAAAGCGACAAGAACTTTGCACTAGACAAAATAAAAAATTTTCAATTCTTCAAGGACACTGCGGGACTGTGCATTTCAAATATTGTTCAGGTTCGATTGTGCAACCTGGAGTTCAGAAGGAAGTTAGTTACTCTGTTAATTACTGTGCATAGCGTTCGCGGCAAGAGATTGTTACTGCGTGGAAATACTGTTTGTACGTCCTTTGGTTTCTTTGTGTTCTTTCAGTAACATTAACCTGTTAAAACGACAGCGAACTTGCGTGCATAATAGTGACTGTAACCGGATAAGGCCAGTCAATGTTAAATAAGTCATGAGATTGTGTGGAAGCACAAATTACCAATTTAAATGCTGCACGTCCTATTCACAGTAAGCACTGCGTCGATAATTTGTACTAACCGGGCGTGCAACATGACCCATCTCTAACGATTTGTCAGCGAACGTGGCAATTCTTTCTCGGTTCAGTTTTTTCTTTCTTTTCCGTCTTTATTAACTTTGCTGGAGAAGAAGATGCCAGTACGTGGCATCCAGCAGTCGCTAATGGACGTCCCGGTGCAGGGCCGACTTAATACGGATAACACGCGCCACGCCCGGCACATTTCGGCCTGCAGCACACCGGCTATCTTTGATCTGTGTCAAGAGATCCCTCCAGATTGTCTTCTCATCGCCGATATGTCCTGCCGAAATGTGGATTCTAGGGGGAACAACAACAGTGATCCAATGTACGGGTTATCAGATGTTGAGACGTCCTAGCAGGTGCCTTCACCGGACAGCTAACTTCATAACTGGTGTGATACTGTCACAATCAATGGAATGCTACTTTCCCAGCCCGGCCTTGCTACTTTTTCCTGGTGTAACATCCCATCTTATTGATCTGGCGATTTTTAGAGCAATTTGAAAACAAAGATGGGTAATTCCGTCCCCCATTTAAAGCGGAACTGCAATCGATGTTTCTCGTTTGGAAATGTTTGCACAAAATCATTACTTCTTAGGTTAGACGGGGATTAAAGGGGAATGGTGTTTTGTTGCAATATCTTGACGCTGGTGCTGCCTTAATTAATATGTTCAACATGTGTAATGTCTGCCTCCCGAAGAACAATTATTTACATGCACCGTTAGCGTTATTATGTTGTAACCGCCGAGGTTTAATCGTGAATTATTTACGAGACAGTTGCAGGAAAATTCGAAAAAAAAACCTCACAAACACAATCTACAGAATAGTGAATAAGCAGGAATCTGGGGGATAGTCCACTTCTTCAAATGTCGCACTTATTAAAAGTACAAACATGAGCTTCGAGCTGCGGTTGATGTTGCGAATACGTTTCAAGCTCTGTGGAAAATGTATGAATATACGTTAAATAATACACATAACAGGGCCAAATATAAGACTTATTTTCAGCAATGAAAAATTATCTTCCAAGTGTGTTACCATTGAAAAATGTGGCCTAGTTGTATGCAGGCTGATAATACGAAATTAATTACTGCCGTATTAAAAAAAATCTAAGCACAATATGAAGAGGGCAAACAATATTGGTCTTGTGTTGTTGGTAGTGTTAGAATCAGAGGAATCGACTACCTTGGGAAAAGATTACTAACATATTGCAAAAACAATTGCGCAATTGCTTTTTTTGGATGAAAAGCCACAATTTGTAATTAAAAAGCATCAAGTGTGAATTGAGGTTAATGAGTCATTTAGAACAAATATCCGTTCTGTGGGGCCTTGACATTGTTGACGAGCGTTTAACTTAAATTGAAGAAAAGTAAATAGAGTAGGGCTGCTTAGTAAATACTGAGTAAAGCTCGTCACGCATCAGCCTAATGATCAGTTAGCAAAATCGCAGGCAACTGGATAAATATTATTGCAAAACTACCTGTTGGCAAATTACCACCGATTACAGCATACAACAATTTGTTTACTCGGTTCGTAAACATTCAAGAACTGCACTCCGTTCCTCTCGCAGTGTTACTGTACGTGTTATTGTTGGCAAAATCAAAGTAACACCGTTGTGTTTTGTTGTTTTAGTAGCAGCCATGCTCCCAGGCGACCGTCAATTGATGCATCAGTCCGTGTCCCAAGTTGTGGCATGGCAGAGGAGAAGAGCGCCTCCTCCCTCTTGCTGTGTGTAAATGGTTTAAAGTAGTAGCGATTGATTGTGACTGAGAGAAAAAAAAACGTTAATAAGTAAAATGGACTGCTAGTCTGGAGTAATCAATACGTATTCATTAACCGAGCATGAGTCACACAGAAAGCAGTTCCTACATAACGCCTCACTACTCTCAAGCGAACACTGGTCCTTTATGGCACAGCTGCCTGCTGTTTGCGTCTCTCGCTTTGTTTGTGATTCATGCCGGAGGACCGCCAGTAACTTTACGCAACCAAATAAAGCCTTGTCGTATAAAAATCATTAAACGTTTTGCTTTTCATTTTCAAATAATATATTAACAGTTTCCAATATACAAGATGTTACAATTTAAATACCTTTTGTTGCATGTTACATTATATCAATGCAAAACAAGTTAAGTAAATAAATTTTATTTTCCAGTTATGTCATTTTAACGTGATGTACACGTATAATTTGACAACATACTCTGATTAAACATTTTTCGTTGACAGCTGGTATCTTGGAAATGCTGACCAGTTGACACCTCACAGCTTTATTTATGAATGTATCGGCACACGGAGACTCAGACTTTCCCCAGTCAGTTTTCAATCTTATTTATGTCGTATTCGGGGAATTGATCTTTCTAATGATAGATCTTCACTTTATGCTCACATGGAAGTAATGATATATATAATTCTCAAATATACGAGGAATGATGTACACTTTTGCCTGTGTTCAACGTACAGTGACATGCTTTGAAACGTCGACGTCGGAACTGTAAACTGTCATGGCCTGTCAATAGGATGCTTTTGAAAAGGTGTCAATTCGATAGAGTTACTTATCTCGAATGGCATGCAGCCGTGGGACGGCACGTGGTTTTCTTCTTTCTGGTACTTGCACTCGCTGTCCTCGCCCGTACACCAGTGGCATCTCGACAACAATCCGTAGCTGTCTCCCAAAGGAAAATCCACATTGTCTCCATCGACAGCTCTGTAAACATACTACACAATTCTCGGGCGATACGATAGTCGCTTTTGGAAATAGTGTTTTGGTGTAACTTTTCAAGGGAATCCACCTAAAGTACCATCTTTCATTACGTCGTCCGTTGATGTTACTGTAAATTGTCAATTTTCTCTCAAAAGGTCAGTATGATTATATCGACGTTACTACGGAAACGTCAATGGCGGCTAAACATCCAGCTAGAGGCCCGGGGGGTGGGGGAGGGCTGTGGTTGGCCTGTCCCCACGGTGCGGCTTAATCAGATGAACCCTCCGGAGGGTAACACAAGCGCGGCTGCCAGGGATACCAGCCAGTTATTGAGGAGCAACGCCAAAACTTCGCCAGGAAATTGGCTTTTGGCATCTTCGGAAATAAAGAGGCGAATTTAATGCCTTCACTGCAAACGACGTCTAGTGCCCGGAAAACGCTACTTTAATGAAAAGCCCCGCAATCACAACGGCACTGCTGAAAATGCGCACAGAATGCTAAATTGGGCAAATCCCTTAACAGGAAATGGTTTGGTTACGCGATACGAGACATGTACGGGTGATGTTTGAAGACTGATAACATTGTTTTTTCTTCTTGTGTTGTTCTTGTTAATTTTTAGTGATAGCAGGGGTCTCCTTTTGTCTGTTACAGCTTCCCGACTTTTCAAAGTGGTGTGTGCGCAGTTGTATTGTCCACATTATTGGGGTTCATTTGTTCGACCCAAGTATCGTACCCTGCGCCTTCTTCTATATTCAATTAGGATTAAAAAGGTGACATACGGATTAAATGGCATTCATTTAGTGGACGAGTAGTAATAAGGCGCAGTGTATGATACTTGGGCCATTTGTTCTTTAGGCTTTTTTTCAGAAATGACTGCAGTCAAAAGCTGGGACAAATGTCCTGAACAATTTCAGATACGAAAACGGATGCCAAAAAAAGTGTGTTGTTCCGTGCACTACTAAATAAACTGTCTGGCACACCTTTCAATGTTGGACTAATAGGCCGTCGCTTTGAGCCCTAATTCTACATGTAGAAGATGATTATTCACTTGCAAGTTTGATTAGATTAGAAGTTACTAATAGGTCTGCACTTTGGGTTTTGCTTTTGTAAAGAGGAAGCACAGTCAGCACAAGATGCGGCTTACAATGTCGTCCCAGACTGGAGCTTCAGACCAATTGATTCCACAGCTCGGATGGCACAACGGTCCTCTAAGTGAATTTACACAAATGTCTGTGAAATTTGCTTTGACGCCCAAACACGACACCAAAGCTTGATCTCCGTCGTAAACGACGCCGGCATTCGGAATTCAGCCTAGCCGACATCAGGTCGGTGTCAGACTTTAAAGGGTTCCACGTCGTATTTGGCACCTACGGTGTACCCAGAGTGCACACGACAAGACAATAAACGTCGGGCGTCTCGACAGGCAAGAATCCTAGTCTCCTGTGTACTTACATCGATACAGGCACTTAGGGTCGTGCCACTAATGGCTAGTCGCACCTACCTTAGAGCCACTTCCTGATCATCAAACGACACGCACCGACTCCATTATCATATTTCTCAACCCTCGCTCGTCTCTGGTGCAGCACCCAATGTTGTAAACTGGGGAAGATGTGGTGAACTAGCGCCAGAAAGTGGCTTGTGCTTCAACATCATGGCACGCGAAGCTAGGGACATATCGTGAACGAAATCTGAATTTCTCTCTGGAATATTTGTGCATTTCGCATGCAATGCATTTCGAGAGAAAATCAGACCCATTTAGGCAAGACGACTCACAATTCCCCGTTGTAAAGCATTGGGTGTTATTGAGGTCATTATTACATAGACATGCACTAGACAAGCGATTGACAAGTCTGCCACTGTACAAGGAGATCACCTACAAATTCCACCAATCAAACGTCTGCTGTTTTCAACAAAACCGATTCACACTCCCTGCCAAGGCCAGATTTCAGAACAGATGGCATGAAAACCGACCGGGATTAAACGATCGTTTACGTGATCTCCCATGATTGTATGTGATCTGTTATGATTACGCATTGAGGGTAGAAGGCCCGTCGTTGTAGTGAAAAGATGCCTGGATTCCCCAGTTCGATGCCGACTGCTCTCGATGGCTCCGACCTAACCAGTCCCCGGCATCTATAGCCATACCGTGTGGACTGGTGGGGGATCAATGTCCAGAATATTATAAATTGGGCTCATAAACCGGACAAGCGGCACTCATCCTTTACTCAAACTGGCGCCCTTGCTCTCATGTCGCGTGCTTTATTTTGATAATAAGCGGCCAAGTCGATAACATTCGTACCCCCATCCTAGAGCCTTTTGTCCTTCTCCGGTGCGCATTTCGCTGTGTTGAGTGGAGCAGAGCGGAGACAAGGGCAAAATGGTGCATACTTGCTGGACGCCTTGTTAACGAGCATTTCATTTTTTATCTCTCTTTATCTCGCGTCTCGTGATACATGTACCGAGACGATTTTTTCCCCATTCTGGATACAGAATAGCGTAATTACCCATGAGCGTCGCGACGTTCAAACCTTTCCCACCATCACCATCCTTTAGGGACAATTTCTGTGTTTCTGCATGTCACCACTTTTTGTTTGGACCTTGACATTTCGTCGCTTCCTCGTCAAACACAGGTTTTACTGTCGCCAATGTCATATCGTGAATCAAGGTCACCATTATTGGAATATCGTCTATGTACATTATCCCAATTTCATACTCTAGCGACAAATACCTTAACTAAGGGTGACAATCACCATCTGGAGCGTGCTGGCTTTCCATAATTTTCAATCAAAATATTCATGAGATTTTTGCCGCTGTATTTCTGTGCATGGTTAGAGTTGCTGATCGGGAGGGAATCCGCCGACGTATTGGCATTGCCTCTTCTATAAGAGAGTTGTCCGATCGTTCCTATATATGTGGAGGTCGCTGTTGACCGGTCGGCGATTAGCGATCTGTCGGACTGTCGGAGAGGAAATCTCGGGGTCTCAGAGACCGAGAGCGGGCGGTGATGCGGATGTGTCGCTGGCAACACTTCCCATTTATTTTCTGTCATTCACGGGGCCTCGTCTGACCGCGCGTATCCAATTTCCTGGCTGTAATAATGTTTAATTCTAGGACGCGGTCGCCACATATCCCGGGTTTATGGCCGGGAGTTTCCTGACCCTAGACTAGCTGGTGTTACGTAATGCGTGCGTCTGGCGACGAAATCTCGTGTTGTGATTTGGTCGATGCGTGACCATATTGGTGAATGTAGATATTAATCATAATAGAGAGTAATCTTGATGATAGTGGAGGTGGCTGGTAGCGTTTTTACACATACTCGTATGTATTATTATTTCGAAGGCAGGAGAAAACCCACATTTGTATACAATTTAATGGAATCGAAGACAATTTGACGGACAGTAGATGACCTACAGTTCTCTAGAAACGATTCGCATTTGAGCTACTCGTCATCGGGTCCAAATCGTTCAGTTTTTGTTTTCAGGGGTGAATTATGAATGACAATCGTGATTATCACGACAGCTGTCGCATTCGGTGAACGAAATGCTTGTGTACATCATGTACATAGTGCTGTTTAGGTTTACTTTCAGTTTTAAGCTTGTATTATACATGCTATGTATATACTTCCCACGATACCAAATTGCCAATACAATCCAAAAGGTTAGCATAGGTAATGCACTTGGTTGTCTTGTGTACCTGGCAGATGCGACGATTTTCATGCAATGTGTGACAATCGCGTATCTACCATAAACGGTCTTTCAAATTAAATTGAAACGATCTGGAGCTGTAATTTGGGTTTACGCAAAACGAGATAAAAGGATTGAAGGCGTAAATAGGGACCGATAACTGTGAAAAGAGGTATGAAGACCCCCCGTAGTTTGAGTGGTTCCGGTTGATCACCTGGATGCTGGAGAGGTTCAACAGAGTGCCCGATACCCCGGCAACAAAATATCACCGTTTCACGTTTGAGCAGGCGTCAGGATGGCCTCCATGGTCCATGGCATACCCCCCGATGGGCCCCTAGGAAGTGACGAGTGTTCTCCTTCGCAGGCCAGATAGCAAGTGGGTCGTCCATGTCATTAAATGCCGAAAAAAATACCCAGGGACCCTTGATCACACATTGTGGGCAATTGCTCGCTAAGTTTGATTGGGTGTGTGGTGACCTGCTAGCCCAGTTAAACACCAGCGGTTGCGCTTCATTTGATCACGTTTTCCAGCGTCCAGGCATACCATATTCGATGGATATTGGGGATCTGAAAGATAAAAGGAAGCAATTTAGAGTGGGTAGTCTTGGACCCAAAGATATGTGAGATTCGATGTCCACTGATGCTCGAACTGATGTGCAATATCAGTTTGTATGATCGTTCGCCAAACTGTAAGATAATAGCCTGTGTTGTGAGTCTTGAACAGACAATATCCAAAGAGATTCCTGCTGCGTTCTTATTGCATCTCCAAACATCAGTCGGAGATGTTGATATTAAATATTGGGTCTGTTGAATGTAATTTACATTGTTGACATTAAATAGACGATCATATTTTAGCTGGAAATATATAACAAACTCCCTCGTTTACGATAGGCAAGAGTCAGAAGTGGAAAACAGCGGGGTTTTTTTTCTGTTACGATTCCTTTTTATAGTTCTGTTGAAACACCTCCACGTCATATACACGTATGAAATTGACAAAGGTAACTCCCTGTTTTGATGTGACATTAATACAAGAAAGGCTGAGCTACGGTCACCAATATGAAAGTTGGGCATCCAAGGGCGATCGGAGTACAAATTTCTAAGAATGCTTTGTGAAGGCACTGTGGAATCTGAGCTTGCTCCGCTTCTGAGGCACACCACAGAGCAAAGGGCCTTTCCATTAGCACTAATGGTCAAGCTTCTTAGGTAATTAATTGAACTGTTGATGTCACAGTTGATGCAGCTGTAATTTGTACGTCGTCCTTTCTACCAAAGCCGAGTGGTCTTCGCGGTTGCATGATTAGGTTCTGACTGATAATGTCGGAATACAAGTAATGCGCACATGCCACAAAGAATCAATAAATATTGCGTATTAACTTGAAATAGACGTTGGTTGAATTGATATGATTTGCTCTGTATTTAAAAATTTAAATGGCGGTATGCTGAAGGTATATACATGTACCTGCATACTCGTAATACCGGGCTGTCAGTGGCTTGGTGTTACAATATTGCTATCGGCTACGTAATGGCATTTCTTTGACTCTCGCTGGTCGACTGGATTCGCTGTATTAAGCAGGCCACCACTGGGAAAGCTTTTCGTTTAATAGAACCGTCTTACAATATACCTATTATATATACAGTCTGTGGCATTTCAAGGGATAATTATATTTCCAAATCAATCCTATCATCTATTCAAATATTGGCAGAAGGAACGAAGCGATATAATTATAAGAAGATTTGTTGCTAAAAATAAGTAATGTGCGTCACATGAAATGCTAGATGTATGAAAGTCGCCGAAATATAGCGTCAGTTTTGCGTCAATAAATATTGGAAATTGCAAATAATGACAGTTTGAATAAACAGGAAAGTGTTTTGCTTGCGATATAAATACAGGGTATTTATATTGCCTGATTCTCCGTTATTGCCTTTTTTCTGCTGGTGTTGATTTTGTTCCAACAATTCGACATAAAAGCCATCGTGGTGCGGTCTCCTTACGAGAAAAACAATAATAAAAAGCAGCTTCCATATCCAAATATATGCTCAAGAATACAATGGCCGGATTGTTATTGAAAGCCAATTTCGAGTTCACTCATGTTAAAAGCCCCCGAGGAGACTTTGTGTTTGAAAATATTTATTCCCGAACTCGCTGGCATTAAGTACTTCCCGTGCGATTTTGATTCGGCGTCAGTGAGGAAGGGATGCTATCTCCCAAAATGTGCGTATTTTCCTTGACGTGCGTGTTTGCGGAGGGGGTGCAGGTAACTTGTGGGAACAGCGCCCGAGTGAACGGTCCACGACGGCGGATGCACACTTGAAAACCTCAAGGAATTAGTAGTGCATTGGGATTGGTAATTCCGATAAAAAAATTGGCACCTTTCTAGATTTTCAATTGGGGATTGAAAAAAATTACTAATTTGAAGGCCCTCCTCCCACCTGCTTCAGAAATGTTCTTACCTCAGATAATCTAATTACTACATTCATCTAGGGCTTCGTGCTGAGAATTGCCAAGACTTGTTAACACGTGCAAACTCAAAATTATGGCATGCACAGTGTGGTACAAGGGCGACTCTTTTCGAGTCGTCCATCCTATCTACATGTTACATGGATCGTATCAAGAATGATACATTTACTATATTAACGAATATATGTATATGTACAAACGTCTTTGACATTAACAACATTGTTAATAGTTTTGAATTCATTCACAATGAACCTGGATCATCCCCGATTTCAATTTGTTTACAACGTGTTCATGTGAGAGAGTATACACAAGGCAACAACAAACATACTCGTGGAATTTAATCAAGGTGACCCAGTGTTAGTTGTTTGGCAATGTAACATCTACTCGACGGAAATAGCTTCGAGTACAATGAACTATTGCAAAATTGTGCTTGCCTCATCCTAATTCACTGCTAATTTAGCAAGCAATTAACGAATTCCTGTGTCATGTTTGATACATCTATACCAATGTATAATGCTATTGAGTTTATCGATGCTTGATGCAAATATTATGTTGTTAACGCCTTTCGAATCCGTCTGCGTCATAACACAATCATAACACCCAATAATGTGCGGTTAATATTCAGGCGTTGTGCCCTCATCTGGTTCATCCCTATTCATAGTGAAATGTCACCGCATTCCATCCAATTGTATAAGCCGGTACCAGTTGCAGAAGCAATAGTTGCCATTGCTGTTTGGATTTTTGACAGGGTATTTTCTTCGACAGTCGTTGAGCATGTTTTATTTGCCCTTGCCATGGTATCCACATCCACCCAGCGAGCCACCCCGGTGTGTGGAACTCCGTTACTGTCTAACACGGAGAGGGAGAGTCCGAGAGAGGCAACCACCTCGGCACGACAGGCCAGTTTGTTCAGTTGTCAGGCGCCCTGTCATTTCACGGGGACTCGCTCGTTGAAATTTGGGGGTTCTTTGTGATTGGATTGGCCATTCGCGGTACTCTTTGTCCCGACGGCCAAGGTCGAGGCACCAGCGGTCCACATGAATAGAAGTAAGCAAAAATATGATTATTATAGTCTCATTCAATACACCGGGATGTGTTTGTATCATATGTAGAGTTGCACTCTTCCGCTCCGTTAGCACCGAATTTCGTCTCAATTTTGGAACTGTCGTTCGCACACAATGGGACTGATATAGGGCCAGGGCGTTCTGTGAAAGGGTGAACTTCTGCAACATATTCCGCAATCCATCTTTCGTGTTTTAATGTTTAGCACCAAAACAATTACAGTAAATTCGAATAATGTGAGACACACAATTAATCAAGCGTAATTTAAATGCATTGTATTTCCCCATTGCAATATGTCGACGAGTGACGGGTGAATATGGTACATATTGCCCAATAATTAAACTTAGCCAGCATGGTGTTTCTAAAACAGAACAGTTCAGTACTTTATTCCAAACCCTGTTGAAATGCATATCTGAACGTTTACTTGAGCGCAAAAGCGTACAGGAATCCCGATCTGTCAATTGATGACACGCGGGCATTGACATTCCAATGATCGCATTACATTGGCTGTAAACTACTCCAGGAAAAAGTGTCCCACAATGGCACATGAATATACGGGAGTGTCGGAGTGACGTACGGCGGATGATGTGTTCACCTCGGTGACCTGTCACTGGTCAATCTTGGCGGATACATCTCGGTGATCGGGGGATCATTTTTATAATTCACACCTCTGGAGGGTGCCACTGCCTTGATCAACAGTGACAGGGCGAATCTTGCGCTGGAATCCTCCCGGTGGTTTCCTTGCTCGGAAGTGGAATAATATCACGATAATATGGCAATCAAACCAGCCAATCAATGCATAAAGAACGGGTCAGTGTTAACATGTAGTAATGATGTGGAAGCTTGGAATAAAACCCGAGGCGTGTCATAATTGATGGGGCTTACGCATTTTCCTTTGCGGGGTTTACACTGCAAGGATCAGCGGACTTTTGGCCCGTTTCTTGTTTTACGGCACTTCCCACGATGTCGTGGTTTGTGGACGGCGAGGTCATGGGGCAGATCGTAAAATTTGTTCAGGAAGATCTCCCTTTTATATGGCCCATTGTTTCTGGACGGGAGCATTCCTCGAGGCAATCCCCCAATTCGCAACGTCTTCCTTATATAACGAGTGGGCTTCGTGGCGGTAAATCCAGGGAAATATCATGCTCGCCTGAGCTATGTCACATTAATGCCGGGATGATCTAGAGGAGCGAACTGGGACCCGATATGGGACAATAACCTTCTGGGGGGGGGGGGGGGGTGTAGGTCTGGTCTGGGTGATGGCTCCCAAGAAGTATAACCCAGGAGTGAATGTGGCATCATGCTCCATTTGTTACCGTCGTGTAACTTATAATGAGACAGAGCCCCTGTCCCTTCATAGACCGCCAGTTGATCCACGTGCGCGCATCTTGTAAGCTCTCCAGAGTCCCGTGGGAAGTGATTAAAAGTCCCTTAAAATACCACTTCCATGGGAAAGAGACTGGGTAATCGTGATCCGTGTTCATTTCCCTCCTTGTAGCTGCCAGGGACTCCTTTGTAGACATAGGGAGATGTCGAGACGGGGCATTGAGGGACCGCGGAAGATGGACAATGGGCCACTTGGGGTAAACAAGGGGAAATAAATATATTGCTTTCGGGAATGTCTTCACGGGATGAGATGCAGTTTATCCGCGCGGTTTATTAACTGCTTTACCTTGGCTGGGAATGCGTTTTTATCTCTACGAGGAGCGGGTGATTTCTTGGAACGTTAACAGGGCCACGGAGGGCTAGTTTTGTTGTGATGTAATGTTCCGAGTTATCAGTTGTATTTAGTTAGACACATTATGCAAACAAGCGTGTGATCAGGCAGGTGTCCGACTGAAGACTAGTCAGCACATAGTTCCGTGACGGACTGTTGATAAAATGTGACAATACACAACAGGGTTCAAACCACTACACTAACTGAATGTATCCAACGAAGATTCCGAGGGAAACTTTTCCCCGCTTAAAGATAAATTGGCCGACGATCCCCCTAAATTAGCTGGTGATTTACTCAGTCACAACATAATGGGCAGGACGGTGGGTGCTCAAAAGTAAGCAGATTGATTTTGTAATCAACGGCGGTTGTGAACTCCAAAAAGAACCGGATATAAGATGCGTACCGCGAGACGTTCCCTAGATCGCCAACGATAGTGGAAGAAACACGACCCAGGTACATGCATTGTCTGATGGCAATTCACGTTATAGCGATCGAAGAATTATTACGTGTTTCAATGCACCGAGCACGTTCAATCAAGTGTTATGAAAGGAAGGGACAGGAATACTCTATAACCTGACTACGAGTCTATTATTTTTTCAACAAGATCTAGACTAAGTATGGACTCAGACCAGTATCCAAATCTATTTCAATACGGTACAGCGAGCATTGGAATACTTAGATTGAACATTATAGTACATTTGATTCTACTGATTTCTGGATTTTAGACTTACCAATCGGTACATTTCAGTATCTGACGCCTTGATACAGGTTAAGGTTATTCAAATGTAAATTTGTCGTCATCTTTAACAGCTGGTAACTTTAACAATGGGTGCCAACTGTTATAATGTACAATGACATGTTTAGACGATTCCAGTCCAGTCTGGCTAATCATTTCCGGAACAGTATAGTAATGTTACTCACCATTCAGTGTTGCTTCTTGAGTGTTCATGAAATCTAGCAAAGCATAGTCTACGAAAGTACAGCAGCAACATCCATTCGAAATGTCGAAATGTTGACTGACATGTGGCATCCTTTCACGAAATATCGACACTTGAAAATGAAACATTATTCAGTATTTCGGTATAATTGAATCATTATTTCATAGGTTGTTGGGCATTGGATACTAATTCCATGAGGTGTACAGTAGAAAAAACAACATTTCACACATAGTATGCCCCTGATGACGCCAGTGTGTCTTTGGATAAACTATTTATTGGGTTTTGTTTTTATTCTGAAATGTTGTATATAACGTTTGTCACTACCATCATTAGAATCTAGTTGTGTCGATGGTAATAGGTTGATAAGTACATTCAATAATACAAAATATATATATAATGTGTGGCATAAATTACCGAATACAGATCAAATAACTTTTCATTTTGACGATTAATTTGAAATGGTGACCGAGTCGGATGACCAAATCAGAGCACGTAAACATGGACGACTTTTGGGACAGTAAGTAATCACAATATTGAGCCCAAGGTGATGCCACAGCTTACCCCCCTCCCCTGTCTCCATACCCATCCCACCCTCCATACAACAAAGCCATTGTCACGGGCTGGCGATAGGTAGTTCTTCCCCAGCTAGACCAGTCGCCCGGCCCTGACACCTCACACGGTTTCCCAATCAGGGCCGAGTTGTGCAGTCTCCCCATCTGTCATTAGAAGGGTGATTGTTCAGGTTTCAACTCGCAGGGCAAATATGACGGTATTTGCGACGCTAGACAATCGTAGATACGATGGACTTGCAAAATTGCATTGGTTTATCGATCTTCATCAATTTCAGACATCATCACTGGTGGTCCTAAGTTTTGGAGGTTCGGGAGGGGCGGGGGTGGGGGGGGGGGGGGTGGGGGGGCTATACTCTTAGGACACATATCGGGATCAACGTCAAAATATCACATGGCGTTGTTTCCACCTCGGGAGCGGATTTCAAGACATTTAGTATGTGAAGTTTACCTCGGGCTTGACAGTTATCATTCTTCAAATATTGAGTCTTTCTCACGGACGTATTATTGGCAGCCATTGTTTGCCAGACAAATAAACTGTCTAAAACCGACTAAAACTGCCTGCTCAAACTGAAACAATGAGGAAATTTACTGAAAGAAATAATTGTGCTACATGTATATTTTCGAAATTGGAGCACACTGTGACTAATAAATGAAAGAAGTTTTCCTAAATTTTAGATTAAGTTGAAAGATTAAAGGTCCATTATGAACCATTGAATATTTTGCAATATACGTGAACTGTTTGAACAGTACAGTATAGAGCGTAAATTCGTAATATATCCAGACACGCGTTCCATTATCACCAGGATATCATATGGATCAATATCGATAGAATATGTCGATATCAATGACTTGCACTGTCGGCCAGATATCAACTGTATTCCGGTGTTTGGTGGTTCCCAGCACGCATTCTTGTATTTGGTTAGGTTTGGGTTCAGAAAAATCGATGGGGGTTAGATACTCCTTGAGCTGTTTCCCCTGCTATTTTCTTAGCCCACATGTTGATGCCAGGCGTGTGCTGCCCGGCTCTACAGCGGGTTCAGATGTTACGTAAATCCATATTCTCGCACTTCAACTTCACACCGAAACCGTCAGAACAGAAAATTATAATAAAAAAAAAATTGCCACAGCCTAGCCGAACAAACATATTGAATGCTTTTGGCAGCAATCGATTTCTTTCATTTCACCTATTTACGTACTTGATTTGAATCGCTCCTGCAATGCAACAGGAACTTTATTAGGTTTAAATTATTATAGCTTCCATATGTCACCCGCCATAACCCTGGCAATGGGGAGGTTTTGCACTTTTTTCTAAAGACTTCCATCCTGTAATTGGGGAAGCCTTCCCTTCAATAATCAAGGCAGTGTTTATTCTTCCTAGCTTTTGTGAGGCGTTCCAATTTGAGAAGAAATATATTTATTTGACCCAGCAGAAACCCCTTCTCAATATTTGCCAAGAACTCGGCCCTGAATAAATAACAATGTGTTTAACTAAGCCATTGTGTCGACGAACACCGGGATATACAGGCTTATATTTTACACTGGCAAGTTCGGAGAAAGTTTGTTGCAAAAGTTACGAGTACACCTTCTAACATCATTGTGGTGGTGTTATTGTGGTGGTACTGTCATACAACACGACCTTTATACATGTGTTAATTTGTTATTATAGGGAGAACACGATGGTTTGTCAGAATTGCATAATAAAATCAATCTCATGCAGCTTGCATATACTACGAATAACAGTTATCGCTGTGAACAGATGTGTTTCGTTGTTCCGAGTACCAAGTTCACAACCAGTTTGCAATGTGTTGAATCTTCAAGGAGTATTCAACGACTTTTATTTATTGATTTCCACACGTGTTTGAGTGAATGTTTGTTCGGATGGAAACTCACTGCTTCATTGATAACTACTCATTTTCGGTTTTTTTTTCATGTTTTGCTTCTATGCACTGATTACCAACGAGACTTGAAGATCAACGAAACATGATTCCATCAGGTTCCCTTGCTGATTGTTCGTTAAGTGTAGTGGATTTTTCTCCAGGAAGTATAACATATATCCACGCCATTAGTCATTGCATATGAACTGAAATGTGAACAAAAAACTAGACACCTTTGTTATAACATTATATGAGGGTAATAAAGGTAAATATCAAAAACAAGCATGTACTACTGCCCTCAGGGTGAGTAGGTTACGTGCTTGGTGACATAAGTGTGTTTTGTTTTTGCCATTATAATACACAATTGTTTCCTCTCCCCCACCACCAATTGCAGGGTTGTTCGCCTCTGTATGGTCCACTATGAACGTATGCGCGACGGCGTTCGGGGTTCTGATCGTCTTGCTCTCTATCGTCGGGGCCGGCCGGTGTGCCCGCAACGTCAAGGCCAGGGACCAGCGCTTCCGGACCAAGTGAGTACCAACCGTCCACTCGCTGTCACTGGCAGTGGTGCCTCCCGCTCTCTGGGAAGGCTGTTAAATCGACATGTACAAAGCGTGGGTCGAGCTTCACATAGGGGACTTGGTACACTTTCGGATATCGTGATCAAATCGTTATATGGCGTTGGTAGTTGGGGGTATGTGAAATGAAAAAAAAATTCAAGTGTAAAAAATTGAACTGTCAGTGGTCTTATATAGTGCATCTGTGTTGGCCTTGGGTTCACCGAAGTTGTTAGGGGATTTTCTCTACTTTTTCCCCCATGTATACATGATGTTAATACATAGTGAATACATAATGCAAGCCAACATGACATATCTGAGAGACACACAGTCTGGATTCACAAGTGTTTCGCCTAACATTGAACACGGAACAACTATGTAGCTACCACTGCGATCACCCGCCTTCAGCCAATTGTATATCCGTGGCCAGTCGACATCCAATCATGTTTCTGCTCGTGTAGTGTAAGCGTTATTTCAATACGAGAAATTTTGTTGTGTTTGGCACCACCGACCGCG
This sequence comes from Terebella lapidaria, assembly GCA_949152475.1. Lineage (NCBI taxonomy): Eukaryota > Metazoa > Annelida > Polychaeta > Terebellida > Terebellidae > Terebella > Terebella lapidaria. The sequence goes on from OX424556.1 coordinate 33,542,662, forward strand.
TTCCCAAGTCTGACGTCAAATATTACACGTATGAAGAACGTCACTCCATATATCCACGTCAGACTGGGCAAGAACAAAGTAGCAATGTCAAGTGTTTGGAGTGTGGCAGAGAGGCATATTTCAGCCAAGACCGTTATCATGTTATCGCTGAGCAAGACGACTCAGAAACGAGGCAAATCGCGATGTATGTATTTTACACCTTATGATATCAATATGTGGGAATTCAATCCAATAAAATAAAATAATGACCTGCAATATTTTTTTTTTGGAAGAAGTATAAACGACTATGTAACCAGGCACTTGATTTATCCATAACGGTCATGTTTGTATATTTGAGGCGAAACCTAAAATAGATTCCTCTATATAAAATTGGCGACATCAAACTCTCACAACACAAAGGAAACCAGTAATATTTTATGATTTACGCAGACCAAACTATTCCAAAGCACAATAATAAGCCATTTATGCCTACGTTTATTGTATTTGTGGTAAAAATTACGATAGATTTCGCGATATTCAGGTCATAACAATAAGTGGGAAATTGCAGAACTTCATTCGTCATTACGCGTGGGCATTGTGGTTGCCATGGCGTCAGGGGGTAATCAGGTTGGGTGGAGGTCTTGAAGCATAAACCATGTCATATGGCACTGGTCCCTGAGCTCGCTTTCGGAACAAGACTTGCTAATATCTCAAATTGTCGAGAGAAATCCCAGCTAACACAATCAGTGGGTCACTGGCGGAGGCGCGGGGTTACAGACCAGGGTCCCGACTTGGCACGCGTCCCCTCCCCCTTGCTCCAGTCGGGGTATACGGCCGAGAGTTTCCATGGTCCCCGTGGTAGGTTGTAGGGGTGTGGTGGGGCGGAGGTCGTTACTCTCCTAATTCCGAATACAAAAAGTCCGTGAAATCGAAAAATTCTTTACGCTGTCGACCATGCATATTTGTGCTTCGTCTTATGGAGAGCAATAAATAGTGCATAAATGGTGTGAAGGCCGGGACCGAAGAAGCCATTGTGGACGGAATTAGAGCCATAGGGTTCACGCGAGCGGCAGAACCTATCCCCATACAAGCTGCCCTCGCAGGCCCTCGCAGTGCGAGCAGCACGGATTTCCAATCTAACGGCTCTCTCTGTATACTCGTACGTGGCATCCAGAAATGATATGAGACGTTCGCGAAGGTTCATTCTGGCCCCCTATCGATGTGATAAAATATTTATGTAAACTTTACTGTTCCCTCGCTTAAACCTAACATCCCATGAGGTTTAATATATTATTGATAGATAGGTAGCCACGGTAACAGCAAGAACGCGACGCAATGTTTTCTGGTTCTGACTTCTAACTGTTAGTCCCGTCCGATGCCGGCCTCTTTAATTCAATCTAAGTGTTCCTTTAGGGAAAGGAATGCTTGGGTACTGTATGTCGTTGAGATCAACAGGGCATCAAGCTCTGAGCCCAAGACTCGTCTGAATTGCAAAGTTACGACAGGTCTTTGTACAGCCCCGTGTTACGTAAGCCATACTAGGTGCAAGGATATAGGACTGCAATTCATGTAGATATACTTCTTGGGTAATGAAAATCTACAGTGCTGGTGGACCTACGTGCATCGCTGGTATAGAATACCATGTGGAGACGTGTAAAATTGTGTATATAGATTATATAAAAGACGTACAAACCACTCTAGTAATTACAATGCGTTGCAATAACGTCTATTGTTGAATCTAGAGCATGAAGACAAAACGTCTGTTCCGCATAAGGGCTTCTTAATCTGTTATCCACATCTCATGATTCATGAGGCGTTCCGCGACGACCTTGCGACTGTGACCTGCTTGACAAGCCGCGTCGCCGAAAATAACCACGACCAGTTAATTTGTCATTACTTCTCTACCTCTCTCCGCTACAAATTAGTAGGTGGCAAACCAGTGTTAGGCACACAACACCGGCACCGCCTCGACGTCTGTCTCCAGATTGTATCGCTACATATTGTTTGCCTTTGGTGAAATGCCACGATCTAATTAAGTGACGTGACATAACTGGATGTCGAGGACGATACTTAATTCTACCGACGTGAGACGAGGGTGCAAATATTTGCCCTGCTTCTACGTTCAGCACACGCGGGGCCGTATCTCGCATGAGTAGACGCTTCGAGAAGAAAATGACAGCCGCGTAGTGATATTTTAGTGTGTATATGTGGAATTGAATGTCGAGTTAATCCTTGAGAATGTCAACTAGACAGTTCTTTATAACACAATAATGTTCATCGGTTGACGTTGGGAACGCGTTAGTTCGGATACTGGTATGGTACATCAATCTGCAACTGGAGCATGATCGCGAGAAAACAATTATATTGCTGCATAAAGCTTGTTTTATTAGTTTATCAATAGAGCACGGCCTCTGCCGATGTTATTTCATACACCCACGTTACCACTTGCAACATTGAGTCGCACTGGAAAAAGTACTGCAGACTTGTTTGTAAGACACATGAATGTGATCTATTATATAATCTCATATACGCAGTTCAGTATAAAATAAGTCTAACCCATTTAGCCGGAAAGCAGTACAATATGATTATACACAGTCGCTAGTGAAGCCGACAAGTATAAATACTGGTACATGTGTACATGTATATAAAACACTGCTAAAAGAGTCGAAGGTCGCAAGATTTGCCGGAGCTTGGAGGCACCTGCTATATCTGGTGGAAGAAAACACTTTTTAAAAAAAGAACTACTGCCAACGCGTGAGACCTCAAACGTTTCTCAAGAATCTTGGCCAAGATGCTCCGAATACATTGTATTCTTAACAGTTGTGACCGTCTTCAATCAATGCCTTGTTTGGTTTTATTAATCCATTTTACTGGCACATTACCATTCCGTGCAAGTGGGAAAATTCAATTTATTCGGAGGGCGCTTGATGTCGAGTTTGGCGGGCCGTTGGCCGAGGAAGCGTCTCTCGGACGACCAGGATTGTCCACGTGGATGTAAATACCAAAGCACCATGCAGCCCCCGGCTTGTATTGATGGCTGTCAGCAAGGCCACAACCTCTTCACGTCCGCCGACTCGACGGGACAGTTTTGTCAACGCATTGTCCAGGCGAGAGTAGAAACACTAACACGCTTATTGTCCCCCATCGCCTTTGCTTCCAATTGTTCCAACTAAGCACCTTGATCTGCATAAAAACTCGTCCCACAGGCCAGAGGACATTGACGAGTTCATCACAGACCTCCGGATTTAGTTGCCTGTCCAGACCCGGGTATCAGTATTCCCTCGCCATACCCACTGTTGGCTCAGGCCAGAGCCACGCAACTCAATAACATAGCACAGAAAACATTTTAGTGGTCATGAAAAGCAATAAAGTCGCATTCACTCGTGTCATTTCGTCGTTTTATTGGTAATGACGCCTAGAAAGAGATTTCGGCCAAGCACAAAAACTCAGTCTAATTAGAATCCGGGCCTGATAACCCCCGAGTTCGATCCCTCGTGGGACACCGGTCTATTTTCCTCCGTGTCACCAACATATCACACTCGGCAAAATTGAATCAGACCTATGAGATAATAGCGCTCTGAACACGCCTCGTCCTCTCGTGAACAGTTGTCTGGAGAGATCCACCACAAGTGCAACACCCCCACATCTCAACTGACGTGATGGCAAATAGACAAAAAATATAACCCAACAAAAACCAATTTGACGCCAATCAGGGCCTGTCAGCTAGTTTTGACAAATAGCGATGCGGTGATGCTGTGCAGGCGCGGATAGACGGGGACACCGGGAGTCAAACGTGATACCGCCTTCGAGGCTATTAGCAACACCGCGACCGAGATACTGCTTCATTCCTTGTAAACGTGACACCGAATCATTGGCGTCTAAGTACGACAGATTCCCCGTGGACATTTGTCTGCGTTAACTGGGGCTGAGTGTCCTAGGACGAGGATCCTTCTACAGGTTGTTCCTGGCTGGAGACCAATTCTGCTCCCCAGACGGAATGCCAATGTCTCATAATCAGCAATGGTCGTAGTTGTTATGTGCCGCATGTTTACAAGTGATATTACTTCATGGAACAGGTACATACTCAACAAGAATGATTTGCGTAGTAATACGACTTGTTAGGACATGGAAAATACAAATTGTTATAATATTATGTTCAGTGGATTGCATATAATTATCAAGTATATTTCTCTGGCTGGCGCTAGCGTGCTCATTTTTTTTCTTTCATGTTATGATGGAGGTCTACACGAATAATCCAGGTACCTGAACGGGACTTTTCCATTATAAAAAGTATTAATATTTTATCATAATGCTAACCGTCGATTATGATATATTCAGATTGGTGCCCTATGCACTGCAAAATATTTGACACGAATACAAAGAGAATAAACAACATTATTGTTGCTGCCGATTTGTATGTTTCCCTTTCTCAAAAACCTTTCCTGTCCGTAGCAAGCTTTTTTCTATTCTAAAATAAAAAAGGCAATATCACTGAGAATTGTTTTCATTTCAACTGTGGGCCCCATTCATCACACTGAGGTCAAAAGTGACTTCAACTTCCAAAGTGTTTCAAGAGGGGCAATTACATGGAGTTTGACTCGGCTCAACAGATTAAATGTCACCGTGTCTTATTTCTGGCACAGCACAAAACCCTTTTTCATTAGGGGATCTGCGTCTTGGGTCACCATGTTCTGATTTTCCAAGCTGAAATGCAATTATGAGCCAACGATACAATGGCAGGGTTGCCTTCGCAGAGCCACAAAATGATTTTTTTTTCTCCATCCATATTTTCCGTTACTGAGAATGCTGGAATTCTATGTCCAGCCAAGTAACATTTGTGTAGCCTTGCTCTGGTTCTGTCGTCATTTTCGGTAATACATGTACATGTAAATGTTTACACTGAGATCAGATGTCTGCGAAATCCCTTGATTCAAAACTTTGGTGCCTCGATCAGGCACAACAGACCGGGTGACGGCATTCACTTTCCAGTTCCCCTAGTTCTTGACCGTTCGGGTTTGCGAATGTAAGTGTTCACGCCTTGGGTTTCTGCGTATGTGCTCAATCGTCGAAATCCCGGCCATTTCTATGTCTTCACATAGGTCATCGCTATGTTTGTTAATATAACACAGATGTAGTGATTAATGGGCCAATACGACGGGCCCCAGCCGCTACATTAATCAAGTTAAAATAACTCCATTGTTGCTATTTAAAGAAACCTTTTGTTGATTCAACCAGCATAACGGTAGTCGGGAGGGGGTGTTCTGATGAAATGTGATTTCCTGGTTGAATTCTCCCTTTTCCCGTTGCTTGCGACTGCTGCTTATCTTTGGCAGTTGGTCCTGATACAATTAAGTTGCCATGGCAACGGGTTATCACATCTTCACCAAAAAATATCATCTTTTGATAATATTAAGCACAGCAGCACGTGGGCCGAGGTGACAGTTGCGTGTGAATCGACGCTAGGTCACGTGAGAGTTATGGATTCATGGAGTAGAGAATTATTTCTCCTGACAGGCACGTTGCCTGAATTATTGCAGGTGCCCTAAAAGCTACATATGTGGGAATTTATTTTCTGGACACCCGTCTCCAACTTGAGCGAAAATGTGATAATATTCAACGGTTGCGGACTTCATATCGCGTGTGGGAGTCTAGATCTTACTCGCTCGAAAGATATCAAGCTATAAGCCCCATGGTGAATGTTGGTTTACTGCTTATAATTTCGGTCCTCGCTATAAAAAATTGCGGTCACATATGGTCAAAATCTGTTCGAGCCGAGAGACACTTTCTCGAGCGTGAAGGCTGACATTTCCTTTCGTCAAGCACCGGGGAAATTCAATTGCTAACGACCAAATACCGTTTCAACGAGGCAGGTACTTCAGCTCCCATCAGGATTTACTTAGAAAAGACCACTCGAGTCCGTCCAGGGGACCAGCAATATTTGTTTTAGTTCTTTCTTACTCCATTGAGTTTCCCCACGAGTGATATGTTGGTGGGTTCTAGTTGACTTTTTAGGGAGCTAGGACTTAGCGGAGTGGTGCGGACCTGACTGACTGTCACTGTGACCTGGCGATGCTCGCCACACTTAATATCACTCCGATAGGGAACAGGGGGCAATCTGGCCTCTGTCACTTGCCATGAATTCAATTAGTTCCATTTTAGTGGCACTGAGCAGTGTTGGGGGACAGGTTCCTGCTATCAGGGCGCGGACTGCCGTACACCAGCGGTAGAACATTGGCGACAGTTCTCCCTCGAAGGTGCGGATCAAGCCCAATAACTCCCAGATATTTATCTCCAGCGGCTCCCTTCTCTACCACCACCACTCGATGAAATGAAATCGTCTTGTGTCTGTTGGTATTTAATTAATTTGGAAGGCGATTTTCTGCTACAGATATGCAGATCAATTTCTAATTATGGTTGAGCTGTATGGCTGGGATCGATTTGGAGCACTTGACACTCGATGAGGGGGCGTAATGAAACATCTGCAAATAGCTCTTGGTTTTTTTTTCGCCATAAACTACATTTTTGTGTTTGAAGTTTCAAATCACTGTGTACCATTGCTCGTTTATGCAGCGAAACTCCATGGTTTCAGGTTATTGACCTCATAATAAGTTATTAACCTCTGACCTTTGGATTCTTATGTTAGGATAACCCAATCCTTTACGAATGTTTGCAATAAAACTTCGGGTGATAGGAACGTACATGTACATGTATGTTATTAGAAGTTATTTACAAGGATGCTACTCCAGTAAGCTGTTCTCATTTTGTACCCCTGTTCCCAAGTAAATTACTTATCACATCGTACACGGTGGCACCGTTTTGGACAATGTTCGTCACCAAGAATATTGTTCACGGTGAAGTACGTCCTTGAACAAACAGGCGCTTAACAATTGTGATAGCAGCGCACATTGTGAAAAGGTCACACGCAAAACCAGTGTCTTCTGTTTCATTTCAGGCAAAAATACTTCGGGGAAAGTGCCAACATATCGCGATTGCTGGACTCGTTATCACACGGGTATGACAAAAGACTGCGTCCAAATTACAAAGGTGAGATAATATGTCGCATGTTATGCTATGCTATGCTATTCTGTTACCCAGTGTAAGCAGATTTCTTGGAGGTATTTCAAGGAATGTCATGGTCGCACCTCACAGTTATTTACAAGTCGTCAAACTACTTGACGCTTGTAACCTTTGCTAGTTGGAGGCCACCGTAACACTGAATATTGCATAATGTACCTAGCAGCACTGGGTCATAACTTGTCATTGTTCCCCCGTTTGATGTCTCCCCCAGGTCCCCCTGTCGAAGTCGCCGTATCCATGCATATATCAAGTGTCAGTTCCATATCAGAAGTGGACATGGTAAGATACAGAGCTTGTCGTTTCTGATACGTGTAACCGTTTGAATAAGTATTGCTCGTTGTAGGTTTCATGTGTAAAAATTACGAATATCATTGCCCTGTGAGAGGCGTGTATTATCCCACGTGGATTATAATATCAATTTCTGCAGGTTTATATTGACGCGGGGTGTATGCATGCATGTTTGATGAAGGCTGCAGTACGATAGATTTTCCAGTCATCCTTGGACATACCATACTTGTTTCTATAACGACGTTCCAACTTTGAAGTGTCGCGACGATTTATATCAATAAATGGCAATTTGTCCCCGCGGCAGGACTTCACACTGGACATGTACTTCCGTCAGCACTGGACCGACGGCCGCCTCAGCTTCCCTGGTGACGAAGAGGAGCTCTGCATTAGCAACGAGATGCTCGAGAAGATCTGGTGGCCCGATACGTTCTTTGCCAACGCCAAACACACGGATTTCCACCTGGCCACCACTAACAACGCCTTCCTCCGCATCAAACACACGGGGGAGATCCTGCTTAGCTTGAGGTATGGTACTTGTGTTATGGTACTACGGTGGTTGGTGATACTGTGGTCTCCTTGGAAATAATTTTTTCCCGTCTTTTTGGCCATGCCAATGGTTGATTAGTTTGATTTCTGTTGTATATATGGTAGTCTACGGTCTCACTGGGCATTGTGGATGTTATTCCTAACGGGTAGATCGTCGAGTTGCCTATGTGAATACCAATGGTGAACCAAATGGGTGTGTTACTATCGGGGGAGGAATGGGGGTTAAGGAAAGGTCCCAAAGTGTTGGTCAGTAGTGTGTTATTGATATAGTGGGCCAGGAAATCTGGGGTAACGAGGGATCTCTAAACAGGAGCAGATATTTCGAGTCTTCCATTTAGAATACTTCAGCAATGTTTGGATCTGTGCCATGGCATTACTACTGCATTACGAATAAAACATTGCAACATTTGCAGCAGACATGTGTATCCACTGTGAAACTATTCCCTAATTTATCTGGGATGTAAGGTAGCAAAATTTGTATAATTCAGCTATACACGTAATTCACTGTTAATCTCTTTCCACTCAAATTGTACCTGGATAGAGGGTCGTGGTCCCGTAATGAAGCATATTTTTCCATGAACGGAATGTCGGAGTTGGATTTGTTATGAAGCGAACACATTAAAGCTACAAAACCCTATAATTGGAATCCCTGATCCACTCTATGAAGTTTTTAGATTTGTTCTCGTGATCCAAGATAATGCGGTGGAATAAGTATCTCGTTTTTGTGAAAGTAAACGCCACTTTTGAGTATATACACGCATGTGTTTATAATAGGTAGCTTGTTCATCCGCTGGAACCTCGGTCTGTTTCTTGTTCTGCTTTGAAGTTTTTACGCTAACAACTATGCACTTCATATTGATGCGCTTAGGAATTTGCTTCAATTCCTCAACTATCTTGCCCGGTGTCAACAATGCACCGGTTACGGCGTTTAGCTCTCTTGTTTTATATGGAATAAGTATAAGCGGCGCTAGAAGCTCCATCTCCGATCCTAAGTTTTTGCAGGCAAAATCCATTTCGATAACACGGTCATTTCCAGAGGTTTTCTTGTGATAAATCGCGACGATCGGCGGCCGACTTCCAAAAGCAAACACCGTGATGACACCTGTGGGATGGTAGTCATATTTCCCCCAGGTTCATCAATCACCGGACATGTTAGATGTCCTGATATCTCGATCTCGGGCGGTGGTGACAACAGCGAAATGGTCTCACCGAAGATATAATCGTCACTTGCCTACTAGGTATATATATATATAATGGGCTGGAATGTGCGGGGCCCAGTTACTTCTCCGAACAGCTCCATATCATGTGGGCTCCATATCATGATCGAGTTTATCATATAATTTTGTTGAGTGTTCGGAGAAAGTAATTCCAAGAAATGTTGCTTTGTTTTCAAAAGCAACAACTTTGAAAAATATACATGATAATTATCTCATGAACACAATGGTGCAATATTCTTTGTTGTGGCCCAGGGATGACTTACGCGATTTTCACGGTGTAGTAAACATATCACTCAACTGTAGCAATTCATATTGGTTAAGAGACTAATCGTGGGAACCGGAGCAGTCCGCCCTGTCATGTGAAGATCTCTGATGTCAAAGTTTTCTGGTGTACGGTTGGTTAATGGCGGCCAAAGTGGAGAAGCCCGGAGCGAGCGAAACAGGGCTTAATCGACCCAGAGTCGTAAATACTGATTTCAACTATGAAAAATGGACGGGAAAGGGATTGCTGCAATTAAACGGTTTGAGAGGTTCACAGATTGGGGTCGTGTTTGTTGCTGTTTATGTCTGTATCAATTCCAACTTCACCCAGCCACGTGTATTTCTTGTCTCTCTGCTGATAATACAACATCCACAATGCCTGGTGGTGGGTACTGAAGTCACGTGCAGAGCCCCAGACAATGCATTCCCGAGTAAAACATGTCTCACGGCACTGTAATAGCCACAATTGCCCTAGAAATCTAACCCTTGAGAGCCAGTAACCTGCAGCGTTCAACTACACGGCGTGGTTAGGTAGTGAGCACATCTGGCCGACTCATCAATAAGTAACGTCCAAGTGTCCACGTGTGTCCGCAGGTTGACTGTCAATGCCGTGTGTAGGATGGACCTGACGTACTTCCCCATGGACAGCCAGATCTGCACCCTCGAGATAGAGAGCTGTAAGTGTTACATAGGCACAACTGTTTGGTAACAGTGGTGTTTATATCATACAACAAACATGGGAACTACTTAGATGTACACAGTAGTAATGTACCTGTCGAGTTTGAATGTACTTGAAGGTTATAAAATTTTGGTGTGTTCAATATGATGATAAATCTATCTATATTTAAATTTGTACCAAAACACATTACATTTATACATAATTGTATATTGTCGTTTGGCTAACAGCGGCTATCATACTTCTTATTAGCTACAAACTTATGGTGACATTGCGTACGGTACATGCGCCAGCAAGTATGACAAAGATGTAAAGGTCATTGGAGAACATTCTGATTCTCCGGGCTTTTTTCTGCCGTCGCAGCTACATAAGTAGGACATCTTGCCAGTGTCTTGATTTGGAAAGTAGCTGGGATAGAGTGATAAGAATGTCTCTTGTCTGAGATACGACATATCGCGGGGGATCTCCCGACAGACTGCCATTCATACCACCCAGCCTTCAGATTCTTCCCATCCTTTGCATTCATAACTCAACCCAGCTATGCCGCCCGCTATCATTGTCAACATGTTGATGTTTGGTCTGCTTCCAAATTATTGGCAACTCGCTCGCCATTGATCTATTACTGGGAGAGGGTAGAGTGTGGCGGGAGGAAAAATTAAAGGTTATAAATAAAGAAGGGGAGAGGCAGAGAGGATGGGACTTGGGGATGATAGGACGGAAACCATTCCGATCAGATCTTAACTGGAATGGTGCTGTCGCAAACAGACTTTAAAAATACCACTTCTTGCCGACATCTCCCGAGTCTGCGAGGATCGAATGCATAATTCTGGCAGTACATGCCGGGGCGGAGGACAAGTTTTTCTCGTAGTTCACAACCGGGAGTTCACATTAAGAAACCCGCATTTTTCAAGGGCACTCCGTCCATAATTCGGTTCTCTGAGGTCTCATTGTGCATCCATATTTATTATGAAGTGGGAACACTGCCTTATTTGCATATTTGCTCCGACCGATTCTAACTAGTCAGTATCCCATGAGCGAAAAAAACCCTCGTAGTTCCCTACACAGACGGTACACTGAATGCCAGGACACCGCGAGTGTCGACCTGTCCATCAGTTTCCCGGGATTTCTCGACAATACCTCCTTTAATATAGTCCAGTAGCCAGAAAATCAATAAAGGCCGCGAGTTGGTATCCCCGACCCGCTAGTCCCAAGCGTGAAATGTCCTCGGAGGGAACGGTTCGCTGTTCATTAGCGTAATTGAGCCGATTTCGGTGTTTCTGTGCCCCCTGGTCTGTTTCCACGGCTGGCAATCAGGACCCTACCCCTCGGCTGCGTTTGACAGCCAATTCACAAGTTCCCTAACCGTGTGACACGAAACGTTCATTCACAGTGCACGGGATCCGTTTGTCAGTGGCAGAAACTGCTAAACAATATCGAAAAGTGTTCAAAGATGCTGAAACACGGTAGAGTCTTACAGAGCAACGTGTATATTGCTCACAGTATATAGTCAGATTCCGTCTTTTATTGCTAGATTAAATAACCAAATACTTCTATACATGTACCTAAGAGTGTGCAGTACATGTAGTTAGGAACATACACAATATAGAAAATTAATATTGCAGCTGGTTATTGGCACGAGGCAAGCACAGTATAATACATATTTATATAAAAATAATACTTTAGTAGGTACTGTTATTGAACCACATCAGAAACAATAAACAATCTCTGAACTACATGTACAGACAAGGCTTCTGAAGCCAGCACGTTTTTTGTTCAATGTACTGGCCTGGGCATTGATGATTTGCCAGAATAAATATGTTTCTAACAAGTTGCATAATGAAGCACTCTGTAATAATTAGATAGCTGTGTTCGTGTAAATTATTTCCTTGGGTTAATGTAGTGAAAATATTAAGCAACGTACTCTTTCCCATGAAAAAAAGAACGGAAATATTTATCATACACTCTCAAACCGGTCAGCAACATGTGGTTTTCAGATACCTGCAACACAAATCGAACTATAGCCTGCAGTTCATACATGTAATAGGCCTACGCATTCGTATTCGTGATACATGCATCCCAAATTTTAATAACGGACAGCGTAAACTTGCTCGTAGCGCAGTATCATTCGTGCATCTTTCAAAGTGTCACACATTAATAACCTTAATTACCCTGCAGTACTAACAGCCAATCGTCAAATGTCCCTTTTAGATGGCTTCTCGACCAAAGACATTGCATACAAATGGAAGGAGGTGGCGCCCGGGGAGAGCCCGGTCAGTATAGAGAAGGATGTACAACTGCCACAGTTCGAAGTGGGCGGACATATCCCCAGATACAAGCTACAAGAACTATCCACCGGTAATAACGGATGAGTGTGTTCTGTGACTTTGTGTTCTTGAATTCCTGTAGGTAGATAAACATATATATTTAGTTGCGTCGATTGATGCAACTTCTGGTGTTCTGAACTTCTGCAACTTCAGATGCAACTTCTGAAGTCTGGTGTTTTGAATTTGTAGATTGAACTTGATCTCCAGTAGAGTTAATAGATACAATTTAGATAACATTTCACCCACTGTATCACCTGCAGGTAACTACTCTCGGCTGTCGTGTGAGTTTTACTTTGTGCGGAGTCTGGGTTACTACATCATCCAGATCTACGTGCCGTCGTGTCTGATCGTCGTGCTGTCGTGGGTGTCGTTCTGGCTGAGCAGGGACGCCGTCCCCGCCCGCGTGGCCCTCGGGATCACCACCGTGCTCACCATGGTAACACTCATCTCCAGTACCAACGCCTCCCTGCCCAAGATCTCCTACCTCAAATCCATAGACGTCTACCTGGTCACGTGCTTCGTCATGGTCTTCGCGTCGTTGCTCGAGTACGCCGCCGTCAGTTACCTTGGCAACCGAGACAAGCGACGCAAGGCAAACGCCGCGAACAACAACAAAAGCGGAAGCGACGCGCTACTCGAAAAAGGTCAACAGAATATGTCACCGCTAATGTACCGAAAAAATTCCATAGGATATGACGGCCTCGACCCCGCATTATCGACGGTACGTTCGGTTGTCTCTTGCATTCGCATGTATAACGTCAGTGTTAAACTTCTAAGTAAGGTCAAACAAAACACGTTTGTTTACACGTAGGCCTATCTGTAATCTTTGTAATTGCTGGATATGTACTTGCGGCACATGTATTATATCAGGATGTATCATTTAGGTCACCGTACGAATGTAGGTGCATTCGATGTCGTCATTTTCTTCATGTTTGCTGTTTTCACAGGAAGTGCGTCTAACGTCGTTACGGAAGTTGCACACGGAGTGCGACCTGCGATCGAATCTCCCGCCAGGGACCGTCAACGCCAACTATCCGCCCACGATGGGTATGGGCACGTGTCGGAACAGCCGCACCCCCGATGATTTCCGGTCCCGGCCTCGCGAGCCATCCGAGGAGGTAGCGGAGAATTGCATCACGCACCCCTCCATCATAGACAAATACTCGCGTATGCTCTTCCCCATCATATTCATTCTCTTCAATTTCATGTACTGGATCACCTATTTGAACGTGAGCGTACGGCCGGAGGGTATAGAGTTCATCGGGTTGGACGGCAAGAACGGCACGGCGTAGTTCACACCAGTGCTTGTGTCTGTGGGTGTGTGCTAGGGGGACAGTGTTTTAAAAGGACTGCCACGTGGGGGGGACAAGAACGGTCTAGGGCTCAAAAAAGTGACCGCTAGCATTCTGGAATGCAACCGACCTCGCGAAAACAGACGTTCGTCACTTGGAGTAATGAACGCGGACATTTTGGCGACTAACTTGCAGTGCAGCTTTTTATGCATTGTTGTGTCACTATCAGACGCTGGCTGTGGTGTTCGAACTAAACTTTTACAAATCACGCGCGTGTAGTTGTAACTGTAAGTATAGGTTTAGTTATTGTGATCATTGTGTCAAAGTGCCAAATTTATCGTCGTATCAAGAAATTATCAACAATTATCATATTGCATAGGGCTGTGGGATTGTATTGAAATCTCCACCAAGGACTTCCGTTGTATTGTGTGATGACGTAGCGATACATGTATACCCATCTGAACTTGGTCATGTCTGGTTGAATTTTATATTGTCCATCTAAATTATTATAGTTCTAGCATACTTTATAGAAACCCCACGCAGTAGTTTCAAAAACACTTACCTCTGTGCCATCACATAAGTTTTGTGAGAAATGTTTGTGGCATAGATCTATGAACCGGTGACTTTCTGGGATATTTATTTTTTGCTCTATACATTCTTCCCTGCCAAAATTCGTTGTGAAGATTTCATAATTCTTGTGAATGATTTTTTCTATTATTTCACCTAATGGCTTGTCGTATCTATCTGACAACTCGTTTTGGCACCTGAGTTACTCTAACACCGTCCAAGATTTTACACGCACGTTCACATATTACATCAGTGGCCCTCGTTAAAATGTTTAAGATATCCATCTTGTATTTGCTATTTATGTCATCACAAATTTCATACAAGAATTTCTTTTTTGTACTTTGCCAAAAGTAAGTTGACGATATTGTTTCAGGATGTAGTGTATTATTGTATGTCTATGTGTGAAATAACCTGCAGATGGACCAAAATACGTGATGATGCGAAGAGCTGTCTGGAATATATGGACTGCCATGTTGTTATGGACAGTTTCTCATTGACATATCTACCAGAAAGCAAGCTTGAAACTTGTATACCGTGTAATTAGTGTAGTGTTTTCCATTGTGGCATACATGCTATATTTTTGCTGCTGACAAATTTGTTTTCTTTTTTTGTTATGTTTTGACCACTGCTGTTGTCGAATCTCGATAATTATGGATATGGTTGTATGTGCACATTTACCTGTTGTATAATTAGTATTTTAGATGATTCAATATAATCATCATAAGTAAATCATGGTTCGGTAAGAGTATATCGGTTGAAAACCGGTCACTGATCAACTTTTCTGAAGGCCACATGATCTATATATACATGTATTTGGGTGTACGTAATGATATGGAATCATGACGTTGAATGTACATGTATTAGAATTTTTCGTAGCTTTTGTACACTTGATCATTGAGTATTCTTCGTCATGACAAATTTCATACATTACCATAAAAAACAACGCATGTATGTTGTTCAGCTTCAATGACTTTGCACATCGTGTTCAGTTCGGAAGATATACGGGGATACTTCTTGAGCTTAGGTCGTAGTGTTTGTTATGCGATTGCTTTGGAGTTTTGTTGTGTTTATTTTCGAATTAATACGAATCAATTGGTGCATGGACACTTTTTTTCTACGAGAATATCCGTCGATATACAAATTTATTGCCTTGTGTTGATCAACACGATACATACATTTTACTGTGGCAAAGTTGACTTTTGATGTACTGCACTGATCTGGAACGGTCCACGAAGACCGCTCCCAAGTTGCCTGGCTCCAATACTCACACAGTTGTATATCAGTAGTGACTGTACCCTTCAGACTTCAAACAGACTGGTCCAACTCATAACAGCTGGATTGGGACTATTCTTCCTTAAAAGGGCTTGAGAGATGAATCTGTTTTTCTATGCTGCGCTTATACACACACAATATAAAATCATTTCATGCTGATTGTTTATTCCCGAAAGGACTAATAACAAAAACCACAGCATTTTATACGTGCTGTTTGTGTTCATATGTGTACAGTGCAACAGTGTGATTTTGTGATCTATAGCCAAATAAACGTTCGTTTAAAATGAGGTGTGTGTGTGTTTTTTTCGTTATTCGTCTCAAAAGATGTCATTCAACACGGGGCAAACCATGGCATGTCAATGAAACCAGTTCCGACAATCGCGTGACACAATATAGAACAATGACGCCGATAGGCTTTAGGAGTCCTATATTCGCCACGATGTCTCCTATTCAAAATTCCAAAGTGTGTATAGTTTGAATAGGTTCATCCTAATTTATTCACGATTCTGTTGTTGTTGTAACGGTGATTCATACTCATCTCCAATGTGATTTTACACGTTAGTCCAACGCAAATTATATGTCATTGATTGAAATTTATACAGGAGCTTTCATAATACAATGTTGTACTCTTTTTATTACGTATAACGATTTGATATATGCAATTTTCACAGTGAAACATTGTATTTTATGCACTGCTAATCACAAATACCGCAACCGCAACATACATAGTTTTAGCGGCAGCAGAAATATTTGTGTTACTGTTTGTTTTGTAGTAAAATATATTTCTGTTGCAGCAAAAATAATTTGTACTGTAGTAGAACTCTTCTTTATTGTGAACTCTTCAATTATCCATGTATCGTTTTTGGAGCAACGTTTCGTAATGATATTCATGCCATGTACGAGCCACCATACAAGCTACTGAAGTTGTTTACCATCTTCAGTTGACAGTTACAAACAAAATTTTCAAAAACAAAAAAATTGTTCGAATGACTTGACTATACTGACTATATTATTTAGTCATTTCCTTGCAATGGCTGATAGAATTGCAAAAAAACGCCTGCATGACGCTTAATGGCAGATGGCTAGACTAAGTATCCTCTCTTCTCGTGTTTTATTACGGGCACATGTCGGTATTTTGCTAAAAAGCGCCATCTCGTAGGATATTACAAGACACTTGGGAGCTTTGGCGCGTAATTTTAGGTCGTTATCCTGACGTATTAATGCATTAGTTGCTGCATTGCGGTTAACCCTGGTTCGCATGGCAAATTTGTCCTTACATGTATGTGGAGGATCTTGTTAGCAAGATGATTTGTGGCGAAATTAGTACCGTATCATGCATTGGAACCCAAAACAACAGCTCTCTAGACAAATAACACGCCCGAATGTATTCGCCAAGGAATAAAAAAAACACACTTCCAATCGTCTTAATGGCTATATCCTGAGAGTTCTCACGTAATATATAGGCTGTGAAAACCTTTTGGATTCACGTTATCCAAGTCAATGATTTTCAACCATATATCTATTAGGTTTGACTGGACAACAATTCTGAAAACTGTATTTTGGATTTGCTGAAAGGAGTACATTTGCAATGTGGGATGGCATGCATTCAAACTGTGACATCTTGTCGTGGTTATTGGACAAGAAGTATCAACATCTAAGATATATAGGACAATTTTGATCTAGTCTGAACAAGCACGACTGATCTATTGGTGAATAAATTAAAGAAATGTATAATGTATGTCACGTACCGAATATAATGCAACCATATCTAGCAACATGAATCAACTGATTTTTGTATCGATACCAGATTATGTTAAACATATAGAGTCGTCATGTTTGTACAGACGTCGGCCTAACGCCATTCATTCATTATTTCACATTATCAGTTCAGGGCTAAAAGCAACGTTCAAGGGTATAATGACAAAAACTATGTGATTGTAAAAGAGAAGCACGGGACGGAAGGTCGAATGCTTTCTGATATTCTTCCGTCAGTTCAAACGAGATCTTTGCGGTTAACCCTGGCTCGCATGGCAAATTTTTCCTTACATATATGGAGGATCTTGCTAGCAAGGTCACCAAAATATTCAGTATATATCATTTCCTATATGTTCACTATGGATTCCTAAGCTGTAAAGTCGATTATAAGCGAGACATAAGCCTTTTTTGTGCTCTGACCTTGAAAATGAGGTCAAGGTCATTTTCAAGGTCATCAAATTATTCAGTGTATATCATTTTCCATATGTCCAGAATTGGTTCCCAAGCTATAAATTCGATAGAGAAAAAATATATTAGCCATTTTGTCCTTTGACCTTGAAAATGAGGTCAAAGGTCGAATTCTAGGTCCTTGCAATATTCAGCATATATCATTTTCTGTATGTTCACAATTGAATCCTAAGCTGTAAAGTCGATAATAAGCGAGATATTAGCTATTTTGTCATGTGACCTTGAAAATTAGGTCAACGGTCAAATTCAAGGTCATGAATATATTCAGTATATATCATTTGTGATATGTTCACAAATGATTCCTAAGCTGTAAAGTCGATAATAAGCGAAATATTAGCCATTTTGTGGTATGACCTTGAAAACTAGTTCAAAGGTCAAATCAAGGTCATCAGAATATTCCGCTTATGTCATTCCCTATATGACCACAATTAATTGCTAAGCTGTAAAGTCGATAATATGCGAGAAACTAGCCATTTTGTCTTGTAACATTGGAAATTAGGTCAGAGGTCAAATTCAAGGTCACGAAAATATTCAGCATTTATCATTTCCTATATGTCCACAACTGATTCCTCATCTCTAATCTCAATATTAAGTGAGATATAAGGCAAATGTGTCCCTTTATAAAGCATAGGAGAATTTAACTTGGGAAAGTCCCGTTTGGGCCGAGTATGGGCCAAAGTGGCCCACTTCGAGCGATTCAAGGGCAACGGAACTTATACATGTCACAGGGGTACATATGAGGAGTGTTATGCATCAATAAGAAAAAAAGTTATAGAACAGATTTTGAGAAAACGACCGTCGAAATCCAAAATGGGCTGTTTTTCGTCAAAAATGGCCGCCATTTTAAAAAAAATGCGAAAATAAAAAAAATCAAAGAATACCTCCCTCTCGAAATATTTTTAGGCATTTTTTGTGCAAAATTTCAAAAAGATTCAATGGTAAACATAACATGATAAAAATGTAGACGGTTTTGAAGATAAAAATGTAGACGGACGACGACGACGGACGACGGACACAACGCCACGGCAATAGGTCATCAGACCAAATTGTCGGTAACCTAAAAAAGAATACCATTTACCAATTTAATCGCGTAAATATTTGGTCAAAATTACATAGACCTCGTTTGTATTGTCATGAACATGTCTCGAAAACGTGCAACATGGTTACATTATGAAACATCAAGCATAACGTACTGTCAATTTGCCTTATGGCCGCTTTACAGGGTCGCAACAATGGGAGTTATTGTGGCCCAAGTATTCATTCAGGAATGGAAGGTGTGAGACGGAGTAATGCCCCGTTCTCACCTTCACGAATTTCTATGCGAATGCCATGCGACAATGGAATTTTGCAATTTTCGTGTGGCTATGCGAATCCGACACGACTCTGTCATGTTTTAGCCCGCACAGTCTCACCTTAACGATTGCCACACGAATGCGATGCGTCTCTCATGCGTAAGTCACCAGAATACTACACGACTTCCATGCGACTCTATGCGAATTCCACACGACACCAGTGAGACTCCCATGCGTCCTATGCACATGCCATGCGACACCCACGCGACCATACACGAATGTCACACGACTCCCGTGAGACTTTCCTTGAACTGGTCGATTGATATAAAAGGAGGTGTATCGGGGTTGATTCACTCATACCTGAACCTTGATGCTGAACTGAACAGTAGGTATCTGTGATGCTGATACCTACTTTCATATGGTTTTGGAGGGATGGAATGGAGGTACAATGGTAGTCGTGTGGCTGTCGCATCGTGTTCTTGGAACATCGAATGGGAGACGCATGAGTCGTGTGGCTATCGCATGGCATTCCGGCCCAAGTATCATATCCTGCGCTTTCCTCTATATTCAATAAGGATTAAAAAGGTGACAGACGGATTAAATGGCATTCATATAGTGAGAGAGTAGTATTAAGGCGCAGCGTATGATACTTGGGCCGGCATTCCTATAGGTCGTGTGGTAGTCTCACAGGTGTCTGCTGGCTGTCGCATGACAGTCGAGTGGGTGTCGTGTGACTGGCCATGCGAATCAGATCAGAATCAGACACGACTGCCGTGCGACCAATAATAATACCACACGACTGTCACACGAACCCCACTCGACTCCCATGCGACTCCCACACGACCCTGAAGTTACACGAATGCCACACGACCATTCGTGAAGGTGAGAACGGGGTATTAGGTAGTCCGCTCCGAACAGTGAGGTAAAGGGGGGGGGGGGGGGGAGGGTCAAAGGTTTTTCCCTAAATACATTTGTCAATAACTGTATCAACATAATATAGAGCTTCAAAATCACATATTTTTTAAAGTAACTGATCAGCATCCTAAAACTGAAAAGAAAATAGGGAGTCACCGAATCCGTTCGCATGGAAAACATGATGCAAAACGTGCATATGTTAAAAATAAATGTGCAAAAATGTCAAAACAAATATGTCATTTTGTGACTATTCTGAAGAGATAATTATTCAAGAAATAAATTTTGATCCTTCGTTGCGTCACTGTTTGAAGCGGAACACGACACCAGTGAGACTCCCATGCGTCCTATGCACATGCCATGCGACACCCACGCGACCATACACGAATGTCACACGACTCCCGTGAGACTTTCCTTGAACTGGTCGATTGATATAAAAGGAGGTGTATCGGGGTTGATTCACTCATACCTGAACCTTGATGCTGAACTGAACAGTAGGTATCTGTGATGCTGATACCTACTTTCATATGGTTTTGGAGGGATGGAATGGAGGTACAATGGTAGTCGTGTGGCTGTCGCATCGTGTTCTTGGAACATCGAATGGGAGACGCATGAGTCGTGTGGCTATCGCATGGCATTCCGGCCCAAGTATCATATCCTGCGCTTTCCTCTATATTCAATAAGGATTAAAAAGGTGACAGACGGATTAAATGGCATTCATATAGTGAGAGAGTAGTATTAAGGCGCAGCGTATGATACTTGGGCCGGCATTCCTATAGGTCGTGTGGTAGTCTCACAGGTGTCTGCTGGCTGTCGCATGACAGTCGAGTGGGTGTCGTGTGACTGGCCATGCGAATCAGATCAGAATCAGACACGACTGCCGTGCGACCAATAATAATACCACACGACTGTCACACGAACCCCACTCGACTCCCATGCGACTCCCACACGACCCTGAAGTTACACGAATGCCACACGACCATTTTGGTCAGACCAAAATGGTCGTGTGGGCATGCGAATTTACACGAATTGTGCCGACTGCCACACGACATTGTGCGAATTGTACACGGAATCCATGCGACTCCATACGACTCCCACACGACTCCCACACGACTCCCACACAACTCCCACACGACTATTCAAAATGATGAGTCGTGTGGCATTCGCATAGAAATTCGTGAAGGTGAGAACGGGGTATTAGGTAGTCCGCTCCGAACAGTGAGGTAAAGGGGGGGGGGGGGAGGGTCAAAGGTTTTTCCCTAAATACATTTGTCAATAACTGTATCAACATAATATAGAGCTTCAAAATCACATATTTTTTAAAGTAACTGATCAGCATCCTAAAACTGAAAAGAAAATAGGGAGTCACCGAATCCGTTCGCATGGAAAACATGATGCAAAACGTGCATATGTTAAAAATAAATGTGCAAAAATGTCAAAACAAATATGTCATTTTGTGACTATTCTGAAGAGATAATTATTCAAGAAATAAATTTTGATCCTTCGTTGCGTCACTGTTTGAAGCGGAATGCGTTAAATGGCATGTTTTCAGTGGACAAGTAGTATTATGGAGCAGTACTCCGGCCGAAACTCAACAAACTCGATATATTCGCGATACAATCTGTATTGCCATTTCTCATGCATGACCAATATGGTTTTCGGTTTATGATACTGACCGGGCCCAATCACTCGTTCACTAAACGAATGCCATTTAATTCGTCTGCCACTTTTTTTATCGTAGTTTAAAATAGGAAAAAAATCCCATAATAAATCCTTCTTCACCGTGGACAAACTTCAAGCCCTAGAATGAATTTCGCGCCCTATCATGAATGTATAGTGCATCGTGACGAGGTGTAGAGGTCGCAAATGTCACAGAAAGTGGTGAGGTACGCATAGATGACATATAATTTCAACAAAATATTATATCTATTCCGCCATATTCTTCTATTTTTGTGTTGAAATATAATGTTGAGAGTTTATGAGATTACGAGCTCACAAAGTATACACTCGGCGTGATTTTCTCACGATCCGCTGACTCAATGGTTAAGTTATCTACTCAGGTTTTGAAACGTTTACAACTGAGTGAAAATCATTTTACATTGATCCATGAGGTCGGTATATCAACTGTTTTTATGGGTATCGGCAATAAATAATGATATAAGAGCCCGAATCTAGATTTCTAGGAATTACGCATCCTATGAAGATCTTCTGAAATTATGTGCATTCGAGCCCTATGATGACTTGTTGATTGTAGTGTCGGTCTAACAATGAAGAAATAGCAGTGAAAGATGAGTGTAAAATTAATTGTGTGTTTTGACATAATTCACTAGCCCTACGAGTGTGTGAAAACTTTATATACACATAGTCGAGCCTTAGAGCATGACGTAAGTCATGAATAGGGCGCTATAACAAGTGTTGTAT
The DNA here is from genome assembly GCA_949152475.1 of Terebella lapidaria. Taxonomy (NCBI): domain Eukaryota; kingdom Metazoa; phylum Annelida; class Polychaeta; order Terebellida; family Terebellidae; genus Terebella; species Terebella lapidaria. The sequence continues at coordinate 33,565,009 of OX424556.1, forward strand.
ATTTTATTTTATTTATAGTGCGCGTATCTGGACTTGGAAACTCGAACTCTTTTTACATTATATTTTGGAGTATATGTGAAACCTAACGGGGGGGGGGGGGGGGGGAGTAATGGCATTTTCACCACTTCAATTGCATGGCAGTTGACAAGTTGTTTATTACCTTTAAATGCCATCAAGGCAAATATGGAACGCAAATCTGTAGTAATTTCTACCACTGTGTTCATCTACTGAAAACAGCAGCAGACAGTGTGCGGTCCAATCTTTCTGAAAAATGGGAAAAGACCCCTTAAAATAATTTGAGAAGGAGGTATATTTGTATTTTTTATATTTTTTTATTTCTCTTAAAATGGCGGCCGTTTTTAGTCGACAAATCCTCAATTTTGAACTTTGGCAGCCATTTTCTCGAAAAACTGTCCGATAAAAACTGTCTGATCAGGAGGTACATTTAAAAGATACATCCTTCCCGAATTATTTTAAGGAATCTTCTCCTAAGTTTCCAGAAGAATTGGACTGTAAACTTTAAAGATAAATAATGGACGGACGAGGACGACGACGACGACGAACGCAACGCCACGGCAATAGGTTTTCGGACCATAGGGTCGGTAACCTGAAATATTTGTAGAAGTACGTGCCGGTCTCATCCTGGAGGATACTGATGATGAGAACCTGTTGTCCAGTATTATATGATTTACACAGCAATATTTGTATCAAGCTTGATAGACATAGATAACATAGCTAGATGCCCTTCACAATGGGGGATAATTCCGGGTTATTGCTGGTACAGATTCGATCTCTGCACGTTTCAGTTTAAATAGTATGACAACTGAACTACAATTGCACTAACGTGGGAAGGCGCACTCCACCGCAATTATACATGGCACTATCACACAAACACAAATACAAACGAACGACATTGATAACATTGTGATCTGGAAAATGCAGCGAGCCTCTGAGAGGACATGGAAGAAATATTTTTAGCACATTGTCGCAATCCGGATCGCGTTCCCTCGCGATAATATTGCGTTCCCCCGCGATATTATCGCGTTCCCTCGCGATCTTATTGCGTTCCCTCGCATTCTGGATCGCGTTCCGTCGCGATCTTGTAGAATAACCTTCTCAGAAGTCATTGGCGTCAGCACAATGCGAGGGAACGCGATCCAGAATGCGAGGGAACGCAATAAGATCGCGAGTGAACGCGATCCGGAATGCGAGGTAACGCAATAAGATCGCGAAGGAATGCGATCCGGAATGCGAGGGAACTCGATAATATTGCGAGGGAACGCAATATTATTGCGAGGGAACGCAATAACCATATGTCAAAAAATATTTCTTCCATGTCCTTTTAGCGGCTCCGTAGAAACCTGCATTGAATATGTATATATATTCGAGGCCACTTGAACCCGTATTTATGTGGCCCGGTATTATGGTAATGTAATTGTGGAGGGTGCAGGCGTGGATGTAACTAATGTGTCTTTTTCTCCCACACCTTCAACACCTTTTTCTCCCACACCTTCAACACACCTTTATGATATTGTTTGCCATGTCTGCTTGGAGTTTGTTGTTGACGACAGTGATAGAAGAACGATGTTTACACTCTCCTCCGTGCTACAATTTAGACAATAGTTAGCAACATAATATACTATAGTGTAGACACTCATTATACTTGGAAACTGATGTGAATAACCGTAATGGTTCTGATATCTCCGATAAACAACAACACCATCGTGGAAAAAAAACACGCACAATAGACTGAAAATGTAATCCATTCAATCACAAAATGAGCAGGTGAAAACATTTTTTTGTCAGGGTTGCTTTCGATGCGCGTGCCATCTTTGTCGCGTTTTATAAAAAAAAAAATATTTGTCGGTGAATTTTGTTTTGTGGACTTCGCCTATTTGGATTTGACAGCTATCATGATGATGGGTTGATCATCAATCAACATGCCTCAAAATGTTTACACATCGATTCTATAAGGTCAGTTCGTCCCTGCCCCCATTTGACAACATAGTCTAGTGGTTTGAGTTGGGTTGGAGGGTGTTTGTTGATTCCAGTCTGTGTCTGGGTGTTCTATTATTACGCTGAGTGACTGATCAAGCCAAAGACGATCTAACAAGAGATAAGAAAACAGCACCTTTGGGGGGAAAATACAACTATCGTTGGGATGTCCGTTCATTCGTTTTCGTAATAAGGACCGACGGTAGTTCACAATTCTTAAGGTATCGCCTCAGGGTCTGCTCAATGATTGACCACATCCCAAACGCACTAAAACGCCATCAAGACAACGTTTGGTCTGTGATCCACGAGTGTGTCCACGTCTACATCTTTGTAATCGTACCATTTCATTAACCGATGACAAATGTATTGACTGATAGCAGAAATCCATAAGAGAGATATGTACGCATTCAAATAATCATGAAGTGACTTTCAAAACTGGATTGTTTTTCGCTGGTGAATCACATAGTTGCCAATATATTCAAATGTGTTATTTTAGGCCGAAATGGGATCTCTGGAAGCTGAGGAAATTCTGAAAAATAGTTTATCTTTCAAGTAATTCAACTCATATATTCGTTTTTCAAAAAAAATATTTCAAAATTGCTAGGAAGCTGCAGGAGTTGATACGATTAGCACTAGGAGATGGTGCAGAGAAACGTAAATGAACTTTCCAGTTGCGCAGACACAAAAGATGACTGATTTCTATATCATAAAAAATATATCGCTGTTGGTACTGTGTAATTCCGGCACCTTATGCAAAAATGACAAAATTGCTCTGAATTGCAAGCTTCCTCAGGACACACGCAACACGTATCGCACAAATTACCAACGTCAACGACGAGGCCTTGGCAGGAAAAAATACGACCTGCATCTGACAAGATATATACCGCTACTTTTTAACGGCTAATGCATTTTGCTACTCGGAATCTGTCAACCTGCTTATTAGTGCGACTCCCCACGGTGAGGGAATACACTGGTTACTAAAGTGACGGGCTCGTTAGCCGGGGCCCCGGGGAGCTGTTAGACACGAGTCCGGAAGCACGAGTTCTGCCATCCATGGTAAATGACGTGACATATGAGCAGCTGAAGGACAACATAATAGGCCTGCTTCACGGTGTTGTCGAAAGGACCGGGTATATTTGGAGAAGAGAGCACTCTCTAGGAGTAAATATCAAGAGGCGGTGACAAGTTTTTTTTTGGGAGATAAGTGAATGGCGAAGATTTGTGCAATTTGAATCCTAATTCGAATTTACGAAATAATAAGTACACTATAATTACAGTAAGGCAAATTTTGCGCCTAGACAGTTTCATTAGCAAAACGATAAAATTCAGCATAAAATAAATGTATTCTGGCCGTCTGTTCAATGCAAATGACAATTTTACTCAACCATTTCACGGCGAATCTTGGCTTAACCTCTCTAGAGGTTGGAAATTCAGGATGCGCAAAATGCTTACACATAAAAAACACAATTTACATTACCATTATATTTGGCACGTGTGTTTTACTGACTAATATTAAATATACTAAACATTCTTTATTAGCCCGGAATTAAACAACATAGCAAAGTCGTTGATAAATATAACCGAATTACAAACGTTGTTTTGAATTTCGCATTCGAGTATCCGCATTTCGCATTCGAGTAGTCCGTCATTGGGAATACATGTTTCGTTTCCCGGGGGAATATATGCACACTCATATGCTGTAATATGTATGTAATATCAAGACAGTAGACACGGTAACATTGCTATTTCTGCAAAAATATTGAGCCAAATAATGTCACCCAGACACCCACACGAGACACAAATTATGAAATATCTACAAGTTATGGGTTACTTTTCAAATTACAGAGATTAGTGTCTGCAATGTCAATGTTCATGCGTTACTGAACTACAGACAAAAAGTATAAACTAGCTACAGAATCAGTGTATATATCTTTTCAGGACTGTTGATTACTCTGCTAGTAAGGCTGTTCAGTGATTAGCAATTGAGTCGCAAATGATAATGTGCCATTTGACGTGCAGATAACTTTCTCATCCATATTCTTCAACATTATTCATGCCAACTAATAGCGACAGTCACCCTGTTTTTAGTTAACGATATTGTCTTTCTCTAAATCATCGCTTTTATATGTCATTTTCCGAATCACTTCTCAGCAGAGTAAGTTAAGTGAAGGTATGACCAGCGACGGGATTATTTTCTACGTCAATGAATCCGAGTAAAAGCTTACGAATGACACATTGAACGTCTGTTTTGTTGACGTGAATAAAATGTTCGATCATTAGTTTGCACATTTCATGGGATTTTATTTTATTTTGTGTCAGTTCACTTCCTTAATTTTATTTAAACTATATGTGTGCGTACCCTCCAAGTTGTTTTGGCGAATTTGTCATTTTAGATTTACACGATATAAGTCAATGTGATAAAAGGTCAATGTGCTAACTGGTTTCTTACGTCATGTCAATCCTTAACACCGATGACATATATCAGTTATTGACACTTATTCACGGTTTTCAACAAGACAATGATAAACTAAACGTGTTATACTTACAAATGTATGTGTTCGAGAGCACTCTTCTTTATCTCTAAAGAGTATGATCATAATTATATATAGATCTCTTGGCCGTCTCTGACATTCATGAAATCATTTACATTGATAAGCACGTCTGGTATGCTCAACATAGTCTTCGGAATTTCTTCCAGAAAAAAACAAATTTATTGCGCTCGTGTCGAATGCATCGCGATACTCGTATGTACGTATTGGTTATAAGACATTTCTATATTTAGTTCGATGTGCAAAACAGTGATTCCTGGATTGAACAACAGAACATCAATTGATGATATGAAAGAGTCGGTGTATGTATGTACATGTTTGTCCCCAGAATCACAGCGTACCGTCTAGTAAGTTTCCAGCCCTAATAAGTTATACAACTTGTTCATATGATTGCAATATTATTTGGTCAAAATGTAATTAGTTTTCACATGCGGGTGAATTAGGTCCATGATACGCAAAAAGATCCGTTTATCCAGACGTCCATGTGAAAGGAACTAGTATACTTTCATTGTACCGTGAGTCTATTGATTTATTCATCTGTGTGTGTACATTGTGAACTAGAGAGCATTGGGTCATACTGAAATGGACTATATATTCAAACATGCATACGTATCGGTATACCAAACTGACATGGAAACGTATGACAATTAAATTAAATTTGCCTACATTCGTCATGCCTTTGAGAACTGTCACTCAGTTGCAGCCAGATATCGTGTTTAGGTTCGAACACTCTGAACACTGTCTCCCTGTCCGCTATCCCGCCGCTTCCACTGTTCTATTTCCTGTATGGTGTCCGGCAACTTTCGGTGTCTGGTCTCCGGCAACAACAGCCCAAGGAACCCCACAGCGACCGAGAGTACCCCGATAATGACTGGAGGTAGAACCGGGTAATGCCTCGTCTGGAATGGCGGGGAAAAACATGGCGATCATTCATATTAAGAAAAATGACACGATGGTTATGAATTATGCACGCACCAATTTAATATGTCGTTGCTTCCGAGAGCTACCAAAGTTTCCATTGGACATTTTCATGTTTTTGTTGGTGTTGTTGGACGGTGTATTTACTTCAGAACAGGCAACTCTAATGCTTGATTCATTACCAGTGTCCTTGCGAATGGAGCGATGAAGCCAGCAACCCTGGCAAAGAACTGACACAGGCCCAGGCCGACGACCCTACAAACAATTACCAAATAGGCATGACGCCAAAAGTCTTGTCCCGCAGCTGTGAGGACATGTACGTTATGTCGGCATTTAGTGAAAAAACATATCGACATATAGTATAATATATTGCCACACAATATAAGGATGACAGACCTTAGATTGGTTGGATACACCTCCGGAGCCATGACGTACATGATGGCGAACGAGCTGGTCACGAACGTCTTCCCGATGATACTCAGTGTAATGAGAAGAGGTTCCATATTGAAAGACACATCTGAGAAGAGAATACTATAAGTTATCATGGGCTTCAGACCCCAATACGGCGTGATATCTGCCTGAAGTCACCATATACCACGAGGCCGCAGGCCGAGTGGGATATGCTGACTGAAGGCAGATATCCTGCCGTATTGGGGTCTGGAGTCCATGGTAACGATTTTATCATCGGATTATATGGAGCTCTCCAAAACGACATTCTGTATTACCCGCCTGAAGCCCACGATACAGAAAATATCGTGGGGTTGCGTCACAGCTCTCCAAATACGGCGTGGTATTGTCGGAGTATTGACCAATCAGAATCACGCATTTGCAGCAATCCGATGATAAAGTCATAAATGGCCGGATAATATCCCATATCGATAACAAATATATGATTATTACGATACTTTTGAATGGGTTTCCATAACGAAATGACAGTGTATGGTGTGACAGAGTGTGATGTTTACCGATGAACCGTATGAGACTCGACAAGTAGAAGACCCCAGCTAGTACAGTGCATAGGATCAGGGGAAGCCTTCTTCCGACTCTGAAAGTCAATATAGGGCCGTGTACTGTGAACGTTTTCTTATAGTTTTCAGTTGTTGCTGTTGTTACTGGCGTGATCTTGGTATCTCATTATACATAGTTACTCTATTCGGGGATGATATGTTTAATTTTAGGCCAATCGATGTGTAATTGATAAGGGTGAGTGAAGCAATACATACTTTTCACACAATACCCATGCCAGTATGTACGCGGGTATTTCAGATGCGGCGTAGAGAAAGGTGTTCAGATAACGGTTGCCTGGCAGATATGTCACAGTCAGGTTTACAGCACTATACGCCAGGGGAATTGTAAACCTATCAGGTGACCAAGACAGTAAATCATTTATATGAAAATATCACTATATTGAAATTACTAATTTCGTTGAATTCGTTGAAAAATATGTTAGAATGAAATTATAACGTAGCTGAGTTGAAATGAAATTCCACTGCGTTAGTATTCACCAAATGGCATACTGCACCAGACTATAGATAACGAGAGTCTTGGAGCGAAATATATCCAGAATTTTGTATCTAGTTCCGCTAGGCGAATATGTATCCTCAACATCGTCACTGTCCTTTGCTGTATTTGAGGAGTCAGTTTGCATAAACTCAGTTTTCTCACAATTCTCATCGGTCATTTCAGTCTCTTTCTCTTCCTTCGAAATGATGAGCGCTGGGATTTTTTCGTCTTGTTGAATGAATATGTTATCCGGCAGTTTCACTTTACTCCTCTTCGCGGCTTTTCTGAGTATTTTTTCGGCTTCTTCCGGCTTTCCGTTCGCGAGTAGCCATGGTATAGACTCCGAGGTAAGCCTAGTTCGGGGGAAAAATGTGAGTGTACATTATGACTGAGATGTTCCTTTGACAATCATGCATTTCCAAACAGAGCGAGAAAAAAAGTTAAAATAATATTTACCAGTAAAATGATATTGTTCCCAAAAGAGGTAACGTGATAGCTAGCAGAAGGTATCTCCAGTTACGGACGAAATACGCTATACAGGCAAGAGACATATAGCCGAATGCAAAGAACAATTCGATAGCGTTGCCAGCAAACGTTCGCTGGGCTGCAGGGAACAGTTCCAAGGCGAGCCCGTAGGATGCGCTGAGAGTTCCCTGAAATGTTAACATAGATGAACATCATGTAAAAGTATGCTTAAATAGAAAAAAATATACATATATATATTTTTTTAAATGCGCTTTTCTGCGCAGGAAAGTATGCATTTATGTCGATCATGCAGACTATACATAAGACTTTATACAGTCAAGTAGTTTTGACTGCTGCCAATAGAAAATGGAACTAGAATTGAGTGAGAAACTTTTCAGGTGATCGGACCCATATCAATGTTTCAATATCTCAATATCCATTGTCATGTACCAACCTGTTGTTGAATGCCGTCCAGAAAGGCAAGGACGATGTAGAAGATGATGTTGGGTGACAGGGCTTGTGCGGTCGCTATAACGATATTACTGTACAGGAATACAAGGAACACCGTCTTCCTGCCGTATACATCAGCCAGGCGGGTAAACGGAGCACAGACCATAGTACCCAACCCGCTGATTGTCATCGAAAGCTCCACGAGCCATTCCTTGCCACAGACCAGGTCCCACTGCGTATGGACGAACATTGTGAATTGAAATGCTCCCACCGCAAAAAAAAGCAGTGTTAACTGCTTACTCACACGAATTAAGAAGACTTAATATTTATAGTCCAAAAATTACATATATATTGAAAGTACAATGTGGCTATCAAATCACAGAAGTACTCTGAAAACTGAATCAATGCGAATGGGAAGTTGGTGAGAATCCATAATCTATGAGGGAATTAATTACAAGTAGGCCCATTATGAGCAGCGATATGAATTTATTTGGGGGTAGATTGCAAACTGTTTTCCAATTTTTTTTTGAGAATATCAGCTGAGACTAAATAGAAAATAACAGACTTCCAGGTACGCATATCAAATACCACCACGGTATCGTTGAACTATGGGACAAACGCGTATTTGAAAAGATTTGCGAAAATCCCGAGTATATTTGCAGGTGTTGCAGGCAAACCTCTGTAGTCAGTGTGGAGTCATATCCCGAGGCAGGATCGTACCAGTATCCGTACTGGCAGGGAACCGTCGTGTTGTCTTCGGTGTAGTTCGCGTACATGAGACACTTCTCGTACACCACCTCGCCATCCTTGATCTCAAACGGAATACTCTCATTCAGTGTAGCGTTCTCAGGAATGGCGCATCTATAGTTTGGTGTATCACCTGTTGTAGAAATCAATAGAGAAACAATAATGAAATACTGCGAGTGCATGGACGAATATATTCATTTTGTGGTATGAATTATCGGAAACTGCTTGAACTCCAGTAAATTAGTTTAAATTGCAATTGTAATATTACACTAAATATTGTATTGACAACTCATGTACATGTATTTAACTACTTTGCATGTGCGCATTTCCCTCGGTTGTATCAGTGTCTAACGCAAATTACTATAGCGATGAAGTTCAAATAACGCGGTATTAAATGGTATTATCTATACTACATTTTGACATATGACCACCACAGTGCCAATAGGTCAATGGATAAAAATAACCGGTGATAGGCCGAAACACAAATATATGCTATGTTTTTATACTGAACCTTTTGAACTATGCGTGAACTAAATCACACATTCCACCGGGGATCTCGTGCTATCATGGCTATAGCGATAATGTCGCCTACAACAATATATGACAGATACTGATATTTCATTCTGCCAATCATGTCGACATACCTAAGAAAACGACCGCCATCATCATCCAGGCATACGGCAAGCTGAATCCGATGGCCAGCACAAAGTAGCTTTCCAACTGCCAACGACTGTATTTTCCCAGCAAACTTAGCGCACTGTCAGCATCCATGACGGGTTGTTACGAGGTGGTATCGCCAATTACCAATACTATCGATCGTGCATGTTCACGGATATATATGAACACTGATATACAAATGAGCATATACACATCGTGATGTACACTAGTATAGCCTGGGCAAAGTCCGATGTGGCGGCATTCTATCACATAGTATATCATCGAAATGTATACGATTCTATTATTCGCCTCTTGCTTACCGGCCTAGATAACGTTTTTGGTTTGACGATTCTTTCTATAAATTTACGTGTGAAGACACTCTCACTAAGGCAATATAAACGATATCGCACCGGGCGTCATCGAAGCGTGAGGTTCACGTATGCCGCTGAGGGAACGACAATACCCTGGATCCTTTTAGTTCGTTTACATCGATCTTTGCCTTTGAGTCATTCAAATATAATTCCGTTTGAACTGTACAACTGAGTATCACAGGTCTATGATACAACCGCCAATTAATTTACACAAACCTGGCGCTGACATAACAATTGTTTTATTTATGACGCTCGTTCATTCCCAAGATGGCGACAGACAACTTCTCTTTGTTTTATTTCGTTCAGAAACAGCTGTGTTTGGTTAGCTTTGTACCTGCAAAGGATTAAAATGATGAACACGGGTGTGCTGAAGACAATGAGATGCTTTAGAGATGATGAACGGCCTATACATAATGCATAGTTTTATATATCCATATATATCTTTATCGACTATTTTTGTACGCGATTACAACATTAATTTGTATGCATTTTCCCAGACATTATTGTGACTAGACAATCATAGGTTGCAAATCCTGGCCCCTTAGAGTGACTCAGTAGAGTTTCAGATATAGATTCATCTGCTGACCTTGAAATTTTCGACCTTAGGCGATAAAGAGTAACTCTGGTCGTACGACCATCGACCATAGATCATATTTTAGGAACTTAGGAAAAAAGATTACTGTATCCATTGAAGGCGATATTTCGAGTAACTGTAATTCCGAAGCCACTGAAGATATCGAAGCGAATAAAGTACATAATGTATGGAGCACAGCTCTGAGGAAGTTTGCGAAATGTGGGAGGTCAGCGTCTAGAATTCAGGTCATGGTCTAGAATGAGGTCAACATCGGACAATTGTTTTACTCTTTTATTCATGATTACTTTTTGCTATGATTTTTTTTTAATTTTCCTATGGCGAATCCCACACCATTTGATAAAAAAACTTTTAAAAAAATTCCCTATTATCGCCAAAGTTGGAAAATGTAAGGATCATCAGCTTCAATTTAATTAACAAACCCAATGGGCGAGGGGTTGCAATATCAGATTGTCTCGTTGGTAATGGTATCACTTCACTGTTTTGAGTTCGGGTGATATTCCGTTGAGATTGTTTTCCACGTTCCAAGTTGCCACCGCGGCTCTACGATACCTGGTAGACCTCCACAAGTCTGTTCTGGTGTTTACTCAGTCCCACTGATCATACCACCCGCTACGACACAATGTATGAGTGTCAATCAATCAATTATGTTTTTTGCATTATCGGATTTTTAGGCACTCAATTAGCTTAGCAACATTACTTTTAAGCTTTGTCTTATCTCTGTTTGAAGACAATGTTGGTATTATTTATGACCAGGAACTTACAAGGATACAAGGATTTATCTTTTATATGAGTTTTTAATCTATATAGACAAGATTATATATTTCAGGGAATGTATACATTTACCAGTGTTGTTGGATATAAGTGCTTGGCCGTTTTTTGTTTCTAACCCCATGTTTCATTTTGAGTTTTCCTATCGGCATCATCATGTTGCTGATAGATTCTAGTTCGATTCCTACAGTATACATGTCCATTTATTCTAACACGGAACCGGCGTCACTGCTTGTGGTACCAACAAATCAGTAAACTTAAGATTTATTGATTGTTATGATTGAGGACAACAATCCTGGATATTGATAAATTTTTCTATCGGCCAGACAATATTTATGCGAGCAGCCCAATTCAACTTGTGTTGATATGAACTGGGATATCTAATATCAGCCTAACGTTTGTCATATTGACAGGCATCGTGCTGCCATATGATATTCTTAATATAACTTGCTACGCTGTTCGATACTGGAAGGGGCACCTCATTTCCTAGTAACTATGTATCCGTTAATGCCAACATTATAAGTGCACCCTCGGGATATAATTCAGGATATTAGCTAATTTTCTGAACAAAGCCGCAGCGTTATCATGTCGAATCCCCATTAAGGGTCAAGTTATTGCTCCAGTAGGGCCCAGACTCTTGATTAGAGCAGTTGTATGACGTGATGTTGAACTATCACGATATAGGAACGGCGCTGAGCAGTTCATATCGACACCTTGGTATACTGGTGCGTTAGAAACATACAGAAACAACTCAAAATATCAAGATCTGTGTGAATTCCACTCTGCCGCATCGATTGTATTGGATGTCATCGATATCGAATTGCCATTTTTTCCTGGGGGAAACACCCTTTAGGTTAAAAACTTCAGGCGGAGGCTAATTTTACTTGTTCACCAACATGCCAATTTTAATGAAATGTCTTGTTCACCTTCGGAGATGAATAATATGATGTCTCCAGAAGTTTTATGTCAGGAGTGTGGTGATTCTTTTATCGTTTAACTGAAATGACTACATTGGTGGACAAAACGGCATGCAATCTCCTTTCCTAACGCGCTATTTAGCAAATTATCGCATATGTCAACAACTGTGATTTCTGTGTTGTTGTGTATCGGTTAAGTTCACTTGAACTCCACACTAAGGATGTTTGCACTTTATGTCACGACATTAGGGCTTTTAACGATATATGTTCATGAATAGCTAGGCAAATTGACAGCAAATCTCTCCGTTGACGAATAAAGGTCCGTCAGTCCACCTAACCTATGGATAACAATGGCATCTGTTATACGGATTCAACGTCCATATGTAGAATACCGTTTCTTTTTCTTTCTTGAAATTGCATTCAAACGCGCAGTTACATAGTGTACTTCATGATTCTGGTCCAACGTAAAATAGTTTTTCCCCCGTATTTCCACCACAATTTACCACGAATCTGTCCTGGGAATTAAAGCTTCTTTTCAGCAAAAAATTGAGGATAAGTGGTTTAGTTTCTAGGAAATCGCCAGACGTTGTTCGATCAATCGGAACCCCATCCATGCAAGAGCACGATGGTTCATTCTGCATTGCTGTAATCTCGCTCTGAACAAACAGCAAATCGTGCATGCGCATATCCTGAATAGATAACGAAGTCTGAATCTCGTAGTAAAATCTCGTTTGCAGGAAATATTACCTTGCACAGTTTATTCAACGATGTTGTTGTTTTTTTAGCCGCTGGAAATGTACATATCATTTTTATTCGTTCCGCGAACAAGTACAAAAGCTCGCATGCTTATATGTAATGTAGGGTGATTGATAATATTTGTGTGGTGTGGTTAGAATGAGCTCGATATTGGATTTATCAATAACCTCTACCAGCTCTGGGACACGCCGAGACAATATCGCCAAGAAACAAACACCGGACCTCGGTCCTATCCATCATCGGTTTCGGTCGGTCTCCCAGCGCCTGTTGGTCATCCCAGAAAGTGTTTTCCCGCTCGTCTTGATGAGTTTGTTCCGCGGTATTTGCTCTATTGTTGCCCGCTGGCCACATGTACCGCGATATTCCCGTCCTGCATTGCCTGCCCCCCGTGCGTGGAAATCAATGGGTGTTGACTCCGGCCGGGGTAGTTCCGTAGATGCATGGCCGGGGAATTTGCTCCCCGGTGTCTGCTCCACACGGGATTGAGGACCGAGTGAGCGCTGGCAAGCAACAGCGGCTGTAAAGGGCAGCAGTGGGCTCAGCATTACCCACGGACGAGGGTTGATATCTCGAGGATGGGAGACCCCCGCGCTCTTGACGGCTGACAGATGACGGCTGAATCTTGGGAGACGGCCGTCAGCCACTGAGATTTGCCACATGCTTGATTACAGCAGACGTGAGTTGACAGTGCCACTTCCCATCGGCAGTTTGTCGCGTAAAGGAATAAGCTCTCAAATACCATACCTACGTCAAAGTGATACGTGAATCCACCGCGAGTGATTTTTACGTGGAAGCGCCTTTAAAACGTCGAATGGATTTGTGAAAGAACAAAAAGACGAAGGTTTGTATAAACGCTTCGTCAACGAGTGTTTTGTTTTATCGATTCGAAAGTGAAAACTAAATAAAACAATTATTTGTAATGATAATCTTAAAATAATATTATATTAAAAACAATTATTTGTAATAACTATATTAAAATAAGTATATTAATAACAATGTTGGCAATTTGCCCTTGTAATTTGAAAACGTTAAAAACTTTGAAAAGCCATAGTGCAAATCTCAAGTAATTATCCGTTCTCGAGTGATGCATGCGGCCTAAAGTAGACACTAGACACCTTAACAGAAGAATCGCTTGTTCCAGAAAATAAATTCCTCTACCTTATTCAAACTCTCGAGAAATCTAACTAACTTCATACCAGCATGACTTTTTGTATACTTCACTTGTGTTTCGATTTTTTGAAATGACGCCATCAACCTAAGTGCTTTTTAATGTACAAGAAAATTTAGCACTGAAATATGTCTATTGGCTTCGAGGACATTTTTAGCTCTATAAATATAGCTGGAACCAAATAACGCTTTCCCGGCGTTCGCATTTTCCAATAGTCTGCCAGAACCACCGACCAATACCAATAACAGTTTTCTAAATATGTGAGCTATTCAAGTATTTTGAATCACCGAATATGAACACTCCATATGGCTTATTACGGAGCCATTCCCATGATATCTCTCCAGAATATCTGGTACATTTAACACGACAGTTTTTTTCTGCAGCTGTCAACGTTCTCGAGATTTTTACTATTGGTCTCAATATAGCTATCGAGGAAATCTTGGCACTTCGCTTTTACACATCAACGGATTGTCGACTTCCAAATTGAAAATCTCTCAGAAATATGCCTTTGTTAGAAGTTATACTGCATGGAAGGATGATAAAAGAAATGAAAGACTGAATCGTTATTCGAACTGGTATATAATTCAGTATTGTTTATGAGAATGAAATCAAAGGTCTGTGTTTGACATATTTCCCAATTAAATATAACCATGACCATTATTCCATACCAGAGGATACAATGCCTGGTCTTCCTCGACCCGAAGCACTGCTGGTCACCGGTCTCTTTTGGCTACTGTCCACTGCCTGGTAAGGATTAGCACAGTTACATAATACAATTATATATATACTCGTTTACACCATTATTTGCTGCTATTCCCGCGATGTTCAATGATATCGTATTATAACTTGGCGTACTGAATTTCAGACATCTATTGCAAAAGTTGAAACAATTGGCAATCTACCCCAATGTTAAATTTAAACCCAAAACGGGATCTCGAGAATCTGAGCATATTCGGGGATTTGGTCGAATTTACATCCACCAAGATTCTAAGTATGGTTTAAATTTTGGACCAGAAAACCCAAAAGAAATGAAATCGCAACACACACATGTTGATTCGAAAATTTCACCACTACAAAAGCACTACAAAACACGATTCACGAAATCGTGTGCGTACCCAAAAAAATCAATGATGAAGCTAACCTTAACTCTGGGGGTAGATTTCCAACTTTTTTTATTTTTTTGTGATAGGCGTCTGAAAATCCACGGAATGTTGCCGTTTGACTCCCATGTGAGTATGCTAAGTTATAATACGGTACCATTTAGCATCGATAAAATATCAAAAACAAACGGTGTAAACGAGTTAGAGTCTATACAAGTATAGGCCTATTCCGATTTTTCCAAATTCGTTTATACTGTTTTTGCTGATATTTTTTTGTGATCCTGAATGTTATCGTTCTATAACTTGGCATACTTAACGGATTTTTTTTCCGAATTTCAGACTTCCATCGCGAAAATTGAAAAAAGTTGGCAATCTACCGCAATCTTAAATTTAGCCATGTCCTTTAATTTCCGGGTCCGCACACAATTTTGTACATTTGCTCGATTTTGTAGCGGTGCAATCTTTCAAAATCAACATGATTGTATAGAATACACCCCAATGTGTCCTCTGGTCCAAAATTATAATAATACTCCGAATCCTGGTGGATGGATACAAGACCGAATCCTCGAATGTGCTCATATTCTCGAGATCCAGTTTTGGGCTGGAATTTAACATTGGGGTTTAATGCCAACTTCTTAAATTTTGGCGATAGAAATCTGAAATTTGGTAGAAAATTGTCGTTTAACTCCCAGGTGAAGTATTGCAAGTTATAGAACGATACCATTCAGCCTCGTAAAAATATCGTCAAGCTGATGAAAGATGGGTTGGACATTCGCAGGCTAATTACATCAGGTAGAATTGTGTATCGTGCATACTGCGTCACTCGGTCGAGGTTTAGGTTTCCTATTTCCTTCATGAAAGTCTTATTTTATTTGTGATAGGCCGATATCAATACACATTATATCTCGTGCTCTTCAAGTCATCCCGTAGTGATGTACCCCTCAGCAAGATATGAACTTTACCCACGTTAGGTTTACATGGATGTTTGGAAGTTGATTCTTTTTCTGTTATTGAAACTTTATACATGTTACCAGTCTAGGAAACAAAGGCGCTTCTAATAACGCGGGGATCCTTTGTTGTGAGAAACCAGTTCCAAAGACATGGGAGGCAAACAGGGAAGGCACCAGCGGGGAACCCTGGGAGGTATGGACGAGATATGAGTTGTTAGGTTAGCGAATGCATCCCTAGAGCCAGTAGAGGCGTGTCGTTGCGGGATCTTCAAAAACGGATCTGGTCTGTAAGGGGCAAGTTATCTCTTTGTGTAAACATTGCCAACACGTGCTCGCCTGTGTTTACGTTTCAAGTATGAAACCTTCGAAAAGGTCTCACACGAGAGAGCATCAAGGAAAGGGGAAACCATCGAACGAGAACACCTGATATGATTCTAATCGCAATAACCCAAGTCTGCTGCAAACTTGGAGTGTGTTTTGGCAAGAATCTCATACAGGTGCATACAGCACATGGATATGTGAACGTATTTGTCTTTCGTGGGCAATGCCATTGTAGGTGAATGTGAAATTGGTTTTAGAAACGGCATTTTACATAATAATATGTTCATCTTGCAGTGTCATTGGTGTACAAGGGATGAACAGAACCGACGATGTGTCTCTTAAGACTGCTATATCTGATCTACTGAACTCGATCGTCGAAAGATCCAATACACAGCTTCGTCCGGGAATAGGAGGTACTCAACAGTATGGTCATGTGGAGATGATAGAGTAGTCGAACCCCGAAAGTAAATTGAAATATTATAATATTTTAAAAATCAGCCTGTTTTATTTTCTAAATTTCCCGTTGCAGGTCCCCCGGTTCAAGTAACTACTAACATTCTAATACGGAGTGTGACCGTCATCACCGAATCTGACACTGTAAGTTCGTATATACACTGTTGTATGTCCCTTTGTTAACAATTTCTCCTTGATAGTTAGCATCACATTGTCTCACGCAGATTCTCCGTCCGATTTCCTATGCACAAAAGTGACCTAAAACACCATTCACTCATACATTAAATCTCCTCCTCGATGGTATGTAACGATATGTCCTTAATTTACTTGCAGACATTTGCAATCAACTGTTACTTCCGACAGCAATGGGATGATGCGCGACTTAGCTTCGAGCCAATAGGCAACATTACCGAGCTCCGACCTAGCGTTACAATGCTGGATCGCATATGGAAGCCGGATACATTCTTCCTCAATGGCAAAACGTCGTATCTTCACATAATGACGAGCTCAAACAAATTGTTCAGGATTACTCCAAAGGGTGGAATATTATACTCACAAAGGTAATCACTCGATCGGGTAAAACTGTCAGGCTGGATTTATGTGTATTGCCTCATCCATAGCTAACTTCATGCATTTCGCCCAGGTTAACTATACAGTCAGTGTGTCCAATGCAACTACAGAAATATCCAATGGATTCACAGTTGTGTCCCCTCAAGTTCGGAAGTTGTGAGTGATTGTTTTCAATCATATCATTTCTTATTCTACATAGAAATTCACTCCCATTTCAGTGATTTATTATATCAACGGTATTCTATTATATTCATTGAAACGTTCGGAAATGGAACGATTAATACAGAATGACAAACCATAATTTCTTGCATCTTTTTCCTCACCACAGTTGGCTATTCAACACAGGATGTCGTATTCAAGTGGCTGGACCACAAGACACCCGTGAAGAAATATTCTGATATCCTTATGGCTCAGTTTCAGCTTGGAGATATTAAGACCGGCAACGAGACGTATGGAAAGGGGCAACGTAAGGCGAACACAATAATCCTCTTTAATGACAACCCACATGAAATATTATATCAGAGTCGGGGGTAGGCATCCGGTTGCATACAGCAGGTCACATTTCGAACATTTACACGCTCTGTTAAATATTCATTAGTAATTGTACCTTGGAAATTCCGGATACGTGAGAATGCTTTCAAGGAACATAATAGTTTCATTGTTCCCTGAGGACGCTTAACCCTCACAAAGCTCTCTGGAAAAGGCACCGGTAACACAAACAGCGTCCTGTTGATGTATTGTCACGGCGATTGAGCAACTGATACTGGGAAATCGATCAGCGGCTCGACACTCAATCAAACGGACACTTATTCAAACACACAGTGTATTACCATTGGAACATATAGAGAGCGGCGATGAAAGAAATAATCAGCTTCAGGGGCTCTGGTATTGATTTGACTATAGAGTTTCCCTCCTAAGCCCTCGAAGGAACTCTTTATCTCGACATGACCACTGTTGGTAAAACTTGTCAATTCTTCGGAGGTAGTGCAACAATAGCTCTTCTACTACAATTGTATCTGGTTACTGGTGTTAGTCTCTGTTTTGCAAACAATCAGTCCGCGATGCATGCTTTGTTAATTCGTGTTGATAAATACTTACACACGTACATTCACAAGCGTACCACAGAAATCTCAACACAGCTACATACCGGCGTTTCATCGGGATGTGTTACTACGATGTATAAAAACCGTAATGAAAACAATTACCCATCAATTACTTTCGCCTGACCACTGGTTTGTTATTGCACACCGAGACTGAAACAATATTTACACTGATCAGCGCGGTGTTTCGCTGCAGATTTACGTTCCATCCTGGTCGTCACGTTTGGTTTGACGCGGGAGATCGGCTACTACATGTTACAGTTCTACTTCCCGTGCTATCTGATTGTGATAATCTCCTGGGTGAGCTTCTGGATCAACCGAGAGGCCACCCCGGCCCGGGTCACGCTAGGTGAGACTTCGCGCGTCAGGGACACCAATATATACAATATATCGTACAAGTCAGCAGTTAAATAATTTTGTTATCTTTAATGGGAGCTCGATATTTAGACCGACTAGAGCCATTTCATCAATGGCTCTAGATACAGCATCGACTGAATATGTTACCCACTAACGATGGAGATGGATTAGCATGTAAATTGGAATAAGTCTTACACTCAGATCTTATATGTTAAATCACACAGATTTAATCCATAACGTCCCGATAGGACATTAACCCCCTCTTACTGCTCTCTCGCCAGGTATAACGACCCTGCTGACCACGTGTACAATAGCCATCACGGGAAGGACGGGAATTCCCAAAGTTTCCTATTCCACGGCGCTGGATATCTTCTTGCTCATGTGTTTCACTTTCGTTTTTGCTACGCTAATAGAGTACGCTGGCGTTAACTATTTTACAAAGACTGTACAAAAGGAGTTTCACGAAGATTCCGAAGAGGTATGTTTTAGTACATATACTTCGACAATAATATTATACCCAGTCAAATGCCATCAAAATTCTATTGTTCCAAAATCATCACAAAATAATATTTCGATGGTTCGAGCTGACATAAAGTACCAGGTACACGATGTTATTTAAAAACGTGTAGATCTGTGTGAAATCCTGTCAATTACATTGAATAAATTATTCTTCAGGAGAACGAATTGAAGCCGTTGATCCGGACGGCGATTTATAGTGGCGGACAGCGAGTGCAGCACACGCTGTCGACGGACGTGAATGGTCACACGGTGGCCAGCGTAGACAGGACCATAGACGACAAGGATGGCTGTCTCACAATGTTCTTGCACTGCCTCCGCGGCAACAGCAAGTACAGACACTACAAGAACGTCACCAAATCCGGCCCAGTCAGCGTCAGCAAGATAGACTCGATGGCCAGGATATTATTCCCGTTCAGTTTTCTCTGCTTGAACATTCTATACTGGGCTGGCTATCTCTACTACTTTTGAAGTTTCCAACATTTTTGACTCGAATGTTGAATGAATCTATTCAGCGTGCGTATTAATAAATAATGGATATTATATAAATCCATTACTATGCTGATACTTGCAAAGATGTATGTTATTTCTGATTAAATGCATGTTGTAAAATTATTTAAAATTAATTTGGATGAATCCTGCAGACATTGACAATGGATTGGCTTGCAAAAGCATTGTTGTTGAATCAAATAAACAACTGTTGGTGTTTATCACTCTGATTTCTTTGACGAGCAATAGTGTGTGTTGGCCGTCATGCTGAAACACAGTTTGTCAGAATCTGGCCATTGAATATATATTTTAGGCATGTATAATTCCTCGGTGAGGTTATCTCTAAGAAAAGTAGTCAATGGGAGTAATTTCCGTTATGCGAAGAAGCAATGACAATGCACCCACTATGTGGATTTTCAATTGAATTACCTTTGATGCTGGCTAAGTGACAAGCGTTTTATCTGCTTATTCGGTTGGTTGACATGGCGCTGTGGCCATGACTCTATTGGCATTGCTCACAATGCTCTACTTGATAAATGTCATTCATCTGCCTATCTTGATATTCCCAAGACCACTCTTAATTAGATTTGACCTAATCTCAGTATTGATCCAACGTGTAGGTCAATTTTCCTCACTGACCAGAATAATGGAATCTGGGAAAATCGTTTTGCAAGCTCTGGTTGTGACGCTGGTTTGGATCTGTGACGATTTGCAAAATCCTACACACTGCAGTACAGGAAGAAATATCCCGTTATGTACCCATGAGCAAATGTAATCCTGTAGGGCCTACACCTCGAAGATTTTTACAACTAAACAATTGCGTATCAAAAAATATGAGTGATCGCTCACACACCATCCTTGCTCAGTTTAATCTTTATCCCTGATACATGGCACTCGAGGCGTGGTGCTAAGCTGCTTTGTCGTATGCCGGGCACTGGGCTTAGATTGATGATAAGGGTCACGATTGTAGACGGAAGTCTTTCAATATAATCCTCGACGTTGGCCACAGTAGAAGGATCTACGTTTGACACGACGCACTTATCCGATTTTCCAGGTAAAATACCAGTAAGACCAACAGACCGTCCGTTTAATTATTCATGGCTTTATTACCCGCAACACCATATTATAAGCATGACTGTTAGGCCTTGATTGAATGATTGAAGCTGTTATACCCGTACATACGTTCGCACTAAAAAAAAAAGATAACTTGTGATTTTAAATTCTATGGCTGACGTATGTTGTAAGATTTCAAATTAACAGAAGACGTGTTAAATTATGGCCATGAATCGTTTTATTTAAATATATTCCGGGGATTATCATACATACTGACAAATATAATCTGCGCCCCACATACATATGATTGATTATATGAATACCAGATATGGTGCTAGAATGAAATATTGCCCTCGTCTCCAACCTCATATGGCTTATCAGGTCGTCCGGAACAATGTGATAGTCTAGAGCTATCTAAAATGTGCAATACTTGGCCTTATTGATATCACTTTTCATAACTAATGTATTTGTCAGAATCTATTCATCGTTAATAAATGTAGGATTCTCATAAGACGTCGATGAAACAAAACATTTTATTATATAAACAGATGCATGAGTGGAACATCGGGCGATTATGTCTTAAGAATTCATTGATATTGCTTCATTTTCACTTTGTCGTGGTCCACCTACTCTAAAACACCGGAAGGAACAGTCGATGCAAAAACCAGGGACTCTATATGTCTATAGGGCACTTTTCTTTTTTCAATATCTGCTGTGTAATTTTGAAGTATCGTGTCATCTGTCTGTCATGTGGCTGGCAAACAAATGGATTTATCAATGTCGAGGATAAACATTACTGAGATACTGTACTTGGTGGATATAATCCGTACATTATCAAAAATACCTTGCACAAAATGATACGTCGAACAGATTAGTTGTTTATAGTATGAAACTATTGCCAGTTAAAATATATGTTTATCCATGACATATTTATCAATAAATGCAATGGTTCCATCAACTCACACAAGCTAATATTAGTCCATACATATAAGTAAATGAGTAGTTGTTGGCACGCATGATTGATTATCTATTGTTCGGTATCAGCCGCCCTCGGCATCACCTGTCAGATGCATTATGTCACTAGGTATTGTATCATCTATGAACAAAAACTTTGTTTAGTGTGAAAAGCGATGGTTATCATGGTGATACAGCTAACTGTTAAAACATCTCAAAAGCATCAACAAAACAGTGTTTCATTGCAAGCCATATGTGTGCGTGTGTAACATCGCAATGAGCCTAATGGAGTTCTAATATCATTCATAGCATCATTCCTGTCTATAAAATTGTAACAACCAGATAAAAGTGCATGTCATAAAAGTGCTGTCAAACAGTAATCGCCTGAAGATATATTGCATTCGTTTTAATCTTCTATCTCTGGCACATATGTAGCACTGAAGGCGCAGTGTTAACCTGCTTTGTAGTATGTAGGGCTCTCAGCTAAGATTCATATACTTGTTGGGATGGCAGAGGGAAGACTTTCAATACAATCCTCGATTGTGCAGTGTAGACGGATCAACTTTGACAAAGTGCATTTATTCTATTTTTTCAGGTATCATACCGGTAAAACTGACATCAATTCCTTTCACAGTCCATTCACTCATGGTATTATTTCTCACAAGTATACCATATCATAAGCTTGGTTGAAGGGACTCAAGTAGGGAATGTTTCGAAACTTTTTTTATCTGCTCATATGCCCAAATTGAGGAATAAAATTGGTGAAATATGGATACCTTGAACACTCCCATGGTTGGCGTGTGTTTTGAGATTTCAACTTCCACTGACCGACCGACATTCAGTGTATGGGGAACATCATATTAGATTAGTGTTGGCCAAAATGATTGATTATATTAACACCAAATGTGCTGCTCAAAATAAATTACCAGTTCCATTTCATCTTGTGTTTCACAGGCTTCCACAACGTGGATTCTACTATGAGCACACGCACCCAATATGGCTTCCTGGAGAGTATGTCGGAGTCTTGTCTATCTGACACTTGCCGTGTTTGACAAACAGGGCATGCATCACATTTCAGCTCTACTGTTATAGTTGTCAAAATACATTAGTTGATAACATGTAGGTGTGATATTTGTACCAGATGGATGGGAATTGCGAAATATGAGGTATATACTTCACAATAGATGGTCCCTATTGAAATCAGTCACTGGTGGTTTTGTGACGAAGCAATGACAATACATCCACTGTGCGAATTATCAAAGAAATTACCCTCACTAAGTGACAAGCGTTTTATCTGGCTATTCGGTTGGTTGACATGGCGCTGTGGGCATGACTCTATTGGCATCGCTCACAATGCTCTACTTGATAAATGTCATTCATCTGCCTATGTTGATATTCCCAAGACCACTCTTAATTAGATTTGACCTAATACTAGTATCAGTATTGATCCAAAGTGAAGGTCAATTTTCGTCACTGACCAGGATAATGGAAATGGCTTAGTGGGAGAATCGAATGTCTTTTCTCCAGAATGCTGCTGTAATGCTGCCATGAAAAGGCGACGATTTGCAAAATCCTACATACTGCAATATAAGAATGACTTCTCGTCATGTAACCATGAGCAAACATAGTCCTGTGCACGTTAAAGACTTTTACAAGCAGACAATGGCGTATCATAAAATATAAGTGATCGCTACCTCACAGATCTTCCTTGCTCAGTTTAATCTTTATCCCTGATACATGGCACTCGAGGCGTGGTGCTAAGCTGCTTTGTCGTATGCCGGGCACTGGGCTTAGATTGATGATAAGTGTCACGATTGTAGACGGAAGTCTTTCAAAATAATCCTCGACGTTGGTCACAGTAGAAGGATCTACGTTTGACACGGTGCATTCATCCGATTTTCCAGGTAAAATACCGCTAAGACCAACAGACCGTCCATTATTTATGGATTTATTCCATATCATAACACCAACACCATATAACAAGCATGACTGATGAGCCTTGATTGAATAATTGAGACTCAGTTTTATCCGTAAACACGTTCGCACAAAAAAATAAACATATTGATAACTTGTGATTTTAAATTCAAACTAACAGAAGACGTGGTAAATTATGGCCATGAATCATTTCATTTAAATGTATTTCTTATTATCATATAGGCCGACATACTTTATCTGCACGTCAGCTTAATCAGACTGGTATCAGCCTAATATAATCGATTAAATACAGATATATTAAGGCATGATAAATTTTTGGACTCGTTTCCAACTTGGTGGTAATAGATTGATACTTACATTGTGGCTCACAATACAGGTTTCCAAAACATGGAACTACATGGAGCGCACTTACCCCATATGGCTTCCCAGGTTGTCCGGAACAATGTCATTGTCTAGAGCTGTCTGAATTTCACAACACGTGGCCTTATAGCCATGACTTTTCATAACTAGATCTAGACTTCTAGTTTATTTGTCACTAAACAGTCAGTGTTATTATATGTGGGATTCCTATAACACGTGGACGGGGGAAACAGTTTATTAAATAAACAGATGCATGCTTGAAATACGGGGCAATCATGTCTTAGGAATTCATCGATATTGCTTCATTTTCGTTCTGTCCTGGTCCACCTCCCCTAACACACCCGAAAGAACAGTTGATGCAGAAACCAGGGACTGGAAAACAATGTGATTAACAGTTCGAGATCGGTTATACATATTCAAAATCCATTGGTATATAGAGCTCTGTTTTTCAATACTTGATGTGTAAATTTGAAGTCTCGCTGAATCCATCTTTCATGCAGATAGCATATATATGGATTTATCAGGACCTGGGATATATATTACTGGGATACTCTTCCTGATGGATATAATCCATTACGATATCAGAAATACGTTGCACAATAATGATTCGTCGAACCGATTAGTTGTTTATAGCGCATGCAGAATCTATTGCCAGATATAGGAATGTTTATTCACGCCATCTTTATCAGTAACAAAAAATGGTTCATTCATTTCGCCCAGCTAATATTAGTCCATACATATAAGTGAATTATGTATTCGTTGGCACAAATGATTGATTATTTATTGTTCGGCATCAGCTGCTCTCGGCATTATCCGTCCGATGCGCTTTGTCACAAGATATTGTACCATCTACGAATAAAAGCTTTGCTTAGCGCGAAAAGTGATGGTTATTAGGTTGATATAGCTAGCTATAAAACATCTAAAACGCATCAACAAAACACTGTTTCATTGCAACACATATAGGTTTGTGAGCGTGTATGTGTGTGGGTGTGTGCAAGGGCGGGTTTAGGGGGAAAGGGGGGGGGGGCAAGGCAGCTTTGCCCCCCGCCCCCACCAAAAAAAAGGAGGAAAAAAGGGGAAAAGAGAAGGGAGGAAGTGTTTTCAACATAAATTACACCGGAAAGTAGCTTTAACTTCTGGGGCCCCATGTCACAAGCAGTGTATTCACTCTATAGCCAACCCACCTGTTGTCAGTGAAAGCATTTTATGCCCTTCACCTTCTATAAATGATTTGAGAGCATTGAATGGCTAATGCAATTAATCCTTTGATGGGGTCCAAACCCAAGTAATATTGTCATATTTTGTTTCAACTGCAGTGATCATGCATTTATGGGAGTTAAGTAATATTGATAGTTAGACCCAGGAGAGCTCTGGGATGCTGTTTTAGGCACGCGAATACCGCCAGGTTCTGGGGCCCTTGAGCGCCCCATACCCCCGGCCGATAGGGGCTTGCTTCAACTTGCTTACCGACATTTCCCAACTAGGCCTTCCCTCAAAATCCTACATTTGGCTGAATGAGCCATGCAAACACTCTCTAGGGGAATGGGGAATGAACCAAAGGGAACCTATTAAACACACCACTGCAAAACCCTTCAGCTTATGAGACCCTCAAGCGGGTTCCAGATCCTCGGTCTGCACCACCTCGCTTCACGACATTTCATATCTTGGCACTCCTTCAGAACCCTGGATTCACCCAAGATCAGGTATTTAAAAATTCTCCAAGGCCGTGGAAATTGGTTCAAGGAGAGCCCTAGAACACTCTAATAAAGATGCATAAACCTTTAGCATCTGGGGCCCTTGAGCGGGCCCCAGACCCCGGCCCACAGGGGCTTGCTTCACCTGGCTTAGTAACATTTCACAAAATGGGCCTTCTCTCAAATCCCAGATCTCACCCCAATTAGCCATGCAAAAGCTCCTAGAGAAATACTCCTAGAGGAATAGGGAATGGACCAAAGGAAACCACTGGGTATGCATATCCTTTCCGCTTAAGGGCCCCAGACCCTCGGCCTTCGCCAACTCGCTTCGCGACATTTCACATCTTGGCCCTCCTTCAGAACCCTCGATCCGCCCCAGATCAGGTATTCATAAACTCTCTTAGGCCATGAAATTGGACCAAGGAGAGCCCTAGAATACACCATTGGGGATGCATAAACCTTCAGCGTCTGGGCCCTTGAGCGGGCCCCAGACCCCCGGCTGACATGGGCTCGCTTCACTCGCCGCTATGTCGGTCAAAGTGTTTGCTGCCCCCCCCCCCTCCCAAAATCCTATACCCGCCGCTGGTGTGTATGGGTATGTGTGTGACATTGCATTATACTGATTTGTGAGACATATTGCACCTAGTGAAATTCCAACAACATTCATAGCATCAATCCTGCCTATAAAATTACTACAACCAAACAATAATGAATGTCATAACATATGAAGTGCTGCCAACCAGTAATCGCCTGAATATATCTTGCACTCATATTCCATCCAATGGACCTACAAGGTAGCACTAAAGCGCAGTGTTAAGCTGCTTTGTCGTATGTTGGGTACTCAGCTTAGATTGATGATACTTGTCATGATAGTGAAGGGAGGACATTCAATATAATCCTTGACGTGTACAGCACAGAAGGATGTACGTTTGACAAGGTGAATTTATTCGATTTTTCCCAGGTAACATACTGGTTAAACTGACATGCAGTCCTTTCACTCATGGTATTATTCCCCGCAAGTATACCATATCATAAGCTTGGCTATTGGGACTCAATTGGAGAATATTCCGAAGCTCATTATATCTGCACTATGCCCAAATTGATAAATAAAATTGGGGAAAGCGGAATTGTTGAACATTCCATGGTTGACGTGTGTCTTAACAATTCAAATTCTCAAATTCGACTGACCGAACGACATCCACTGTATGGTGAACAACATATTTCATTAGTATCAGCCAAAAGGATTGATTATATTAACGCCAAATACGTTGATCAAAATAAGTTACTAGTTCCATTTCATTTTGTGTTTCACCGGCTTCCACAACGTGGATTCTATTATGAGCACACATGCACCATATGGCTTCTCAGAGTGTCGGGGAACATATCAGAGTCCTGTCTATCTGAGACTTGCCTTGTTTGGCAATAAGGACATGTATCATATTTCAGCCCTTCTGTAGTTGACCAAATACATTTTGATACCATAGGTGTGATATGTATACCACGCGGTTGGGAATGGAGAAATAACAGGTATGTATTTTATAATAGTTGGTCTCTATTGAAATCACTCACTGGGGGTAATTCCTTTCTTTGTGTGTGAAGAAGCAATGGCAATCCATTCACTGTGTGAATTTTCAATTGAATTACCTTTGACGCTGGCTAAGCGACAAGCGTTTTATCTGGTTATTCGGTTGGTTGACATGGCGCTGTGGGCTTGGCTTTATTGGCATTGCTCACAATGCGCTACTTGATAAATGTCATTCATCACTCTTTATTGTGTTTGACTTGATTTCATATTGGTCTATCTCGTAGGTCAATCTTCCTAACTGATCAGAACAGTGGAAGTAGCTTACTGGGAAAATTGGGTCTTTTTGCAAAAATTCCGGCTGTGACGCTGCTTTAATATGATGACGATTTGCAACGTCATCCTACATTCTGCAATACAAGAACGGATATCTCGGTGTGTGCCCATGATCGAACAGAGTCCTGTACACTTAGAAGTTTTCTACAACCAGACAATTGCATATCATAAAATAAGAGTGATCGCTCACAGACCCTCCTCGCTCAGTTTAATCTTTGTCTTTGATACATGGCACTCGAGATGTGGTGCTAAGCTGCTTTGTCCTATGCCGGGCACTTGGATTATATTGACAATAAGTCATAAATATAATCCTCAATGCCGGTCACAGCAGGAATATTTACATTTGGCACGACGCATTTATCAAATTTTCCAGGTAAAATACATTGAAGACCAACAATCGTTCGCTTAGTTATTCATGGATTTAGCCCCCGCAACATCATTTCATAAGCATGACTGGTGGGCCTTGAGCCCCTAAAGCCCCATCCGTGCATAGGTTCACATAAACAGATTGGAAATTGATAACTTGTGTTTGAACATTCCATGACTGACATATGTTGTAAAAAGTCAACTTAACGGGGGACATTTTATTAAAGTGTATTTAGGAGAATATCACAAACCGATATCCATGATATGCAAGTCAGCATATCAGACTGGTATCAGTCAAATGTATTAATTAAATCAACTTGGTATTCAGAATGAATTATTGGTTTGGTTTTCACCCTGTGTTTCACAGCCTTCCACAACCTTGATCTACCTGGAACACACTCAATATGACTTTTCAAGGGAAAGCGAAGCCAAAAACTTATTTGATAGTATGAAAGATGCTGAATCCGATGTTTTTCCAATACCAAAATATCTTGATTTGTTCCAAAGTTTGTTTTGCTCTTCTGGGAGTCCTCGAGGCAGCTCATTAGTTATGCATGACGTCATTGATTGGGTTTCATTTGAATGTAAGTATCAATCTGTTACCACCAATACAGTCAGATTTTTATGATACCAATAACAAACGTAAAATACAACATTTTGCAATAGAAACAAAGCCCATTTGAAGTTGGAATCAATTTTAAAATCAGCCAAATTTAGCATTCTTGTTTGTCACACAAACTTGGAAGTACATTTCGAGAGAGTCAAGAATATATACGAAGTATGCACAGTTCAACAACAGATACTTAGAAAATTGTCGTCAGTCGTGCATGAAAACAGTGGATAGAGAATGATCGGCCTGTCTACATTGCCGGTTGCCAAAGTATCTAGACAAATACCAATGACGTCATGAGACCGTGTGTAAAACTCGCCCACAAGGCGGGCCGCTTGGAGGAAAAAAAATGATGCGAGATTGACTGACTCGAATTTGAATCTTGATTCGGCAACTCAATTTAGGCACGTAATAGGCCCAAATTTGTACGATTTCTAATTCTATAGACAAAATAAAGCTAAGGCAGAATGAATAATTTTTGTCGATTTTAAAAGTGATTATAGCTTTAATTAGATTTGTATTACTCTATTTATAAGCACATTTATCCTTGCAATCAAGTATATAAGGCAAATAACCCACGAATCAACAGTTTTGTTGCCGTGGTAACCAAACTCCGGTTTAGTCCCATTGCAACCAGGTTGCAATTAGCAATATCTTACTTATAAGAAAAAATGGTGGTCTGGTGTGTATAATTATTTATTACATGGCCATGGAGTGTATTGACGCAGTTGAGGGTAATTTTGCCGTTGTATATTCATAATCGGAATCAGTAGATATACACCACGCAATGCCAATATCTACTAACTGTACAACAGAAGGAACTAGCCAAGGAGGTGAAGACCGTGCCGATATCCGGATATCGGCACGGGTATCGGATATCTGCACAGGTGAGACACTACAAAGTATAAGCGGAGCTATGCAGGCTATCTGGATATGGGCACAGGCTGCACAAAAACGCCATGACGTTCCGTATCCATGGATCCTGTAATAAAGAAGCCATGTAATAAATAGGTTACATGATGGGGTATCGGATATCGGCACATGTATGGACACTCGTTTGTTGGACATAGGCACTCGGCTAAAGCCTCGTGCCGATATCCACAAACTCTTGTCCATACATGTTCCGATATCCGATACCCCATCATATAACCTCTATTTATTGCAACAACTCCTATGTTAAATATACCAGGTAAAAACCCATAGATCCTAACCCATAGGATAGCTTTTACCCACAGCAAAGTGGTTGCTATGGGCCAAAATATGATTATGGTTACCATGACCTATACCATGGCCTATAGATATTTGAATTTCGCCTCACTTGTCATCCAAACTAACTTATTTGTTAAAATTATTTCAGTGTTTTTATATGCTGTATTCTTATCAGATGGCATAACACAGTTTATTAAAAAAGCAGATGTATGCTTGAAATAGGAGCCTCAAATTCACTTTTTTTGTGTTTCGTCTTCCCTATACATTTTTACACACCGGAACGAACAGTCGTGGGGAAACATTTTGGTTAGAAGCTCAAGACCACTTCTGTATTTTTGAAGTCATATTGCTGGCATAAAAATGGATTTATCAGTGTCGAGTTTAAACATTACTGAGTTACTGCACTTGGTGGATATAATCCATTACATATCAGAATACTTTGCAAAAAATGATACATCGAACATATTAGCTCTTATAATATAAAATTATTGACAGTTGAAAGAGATGTTTATCCATCACAAATGAACTATTAAAATTGGTTTAATCACCTCACACCAGCTAATAATCCATACGTATAAGTGAATGTATTTGTTGGCATTTTTCATTGATAGTTTAATGTCATTGATCATTAATTGTTCGGCATCAGCCGCCATCGGCATTACCCGCCCCATGCATTATGTCACAAGGTATTGTACCACCTATGGATAAAAGGAAACTGAAAAGAAATAAAAATGGGCTTGTATAATATACGTGATCTACTAAGGCCCTATTCATTAGATAGTGCACAATTGTTGTTTGGCGGGAACAGTGGTGGTAAAAACGTGGATACGAGGAGGCCCAGTGTTAAGCTGCTTTGTCGTATGTTGGACACTCGGCTTAGATTGATGATACGTGTCACGATTGTAGACGGAAGTTTTCCAATATACTCCTCGACATCGGTCACAATGGAAGGATCTACATTTGACATGGTTCATTTATTTGACTTTCCAAGTAGAATACTGGAAAAATCCACATGCAGTCTATGCAACTAATCAGGCTATTATGTCCGCCAGTTATGGCTGATGGGACTGAACTGGAGAAGATCTAAAGCTAAAAATATCTGCAAATATGCTCAAATTGAAAAAAAAAACGTATGAAAAAATGACGACTTGAACATTCTCTGGGTAACGTGAATGGTATGGTATGGTGAACTACATAACCAATATAATTGAGTATATTCACACTAGATAGGCTGCTCAGAATAAATTATTAGTCCACTTCATCTTGTGTTTCACAGGCTTCCATCACATGGATTCTAAATTGGAGTGCATCTAGCCTGTATGGCTTCTCTGGGTGTCATGGACCCCATATCGGGATCTAGGTTATACGTTACTAGCCGTTTTGAGCAGTATGGGCATGTATCACCTTTCAGTCCTAACACAGTTGTACAAATACAATTATCGCTATAGTTGTTGTATTTGTAACACGTAAAAGGGAAACTTTCTCAAATAATCAGATGCATGCTTGAAATGGATTTTGATTTACCTTTTGGCCTATCAAGCACTCCTGGATTAACTGTCGATATAAAAACCAGTGCTAGAACACAGCGTCATGTGGCTATTATCCATTTTAAACATGATGTTTCAATAGGATATCAACAATGACAAATGTGTTTTTAGTTCGCAATAGCTAATATTAGTCCGTACGTAAGTGAATGAGTATTTCTGGCATTCAGGATTGATCTCTAATTGTTCCGTATCAACCACCCTAGTCAACCACTCTAGTCATTACCACCCTAGTCATTACTCGCCCGATGCAGCATGTGAATGTGTTTTATTGCAATCCATATGCTTGTACCTATGACATGAAAATACTACCCCGCGAGCAATTCAGTATTTGAATATTTTACATCCAAATTTATCAGGGCAGTCGGTATACCATGTTAAATACTAATGTTTAGTATGTACATCTATATAATGTCTGAAACCATCATTGCTGACGAGTGCAATGATAATATATACCAATAAACATCCAACCTGTCTATAATATTCTATGACCCTCTTTCCATGCTTCTACAAAAACTCTCTTCGGATCATAACTAGAGCAATCGGAACCGAGTAATTTGTCAGAATTTTCATCCTAAGATTAGTGCTTGACCCTACTTCCCATGCACTCAGTGCCCCTGATCCCCGACATCAATCATAGGAAGCCGTGATTGGCCTCCCTAAACCCCTCATCTTTTCCCGACAAGAGACTCCCTAATCACCAGATTTGTCTTGCGAATGTCCATAACACCCATGTGACAGTTCTCCCGGTTTCAATATATTTGCAACTATCAAGGAATATGGTATAATTTACTGCGTCGAGACACTTTGTTGGATATTTCAAGGTATTTGTCCAAAGTGAAAAAAAATAACGCCGTGCACAAATACCATCCATGATATGTCATAACGAAACCCATCTACACACTCGCGAATGGTGTTGTCCCATCTACACACTCACGAATGGTGTTGTCCCATCTACACACTCACGAATGGTGTTGTCCCATCTACCCACTCACGAATGGTGTTGTCCCATCTACCCACTCACGAATGGTATTGTGCCATCTACCTACTCACGAATGGTGTTGTGCCATCTACCTACTCACGAATGGTGTTGTCCCATCTACCCACTCACGAATTGTGTTGTGCCATCTACCCACTCACGAATGGTGTTGTGACATCTACCCACTCACGAATGGTGTTGTTCCATCTACCCACTCACGAATGGTGTTGTGCCATCTACCTACTCACGAATGGTGTTGTGCCATCTACACACTCACGAATGGTGTTGTCCCATCTACACACTCACGAATGGTGATGTCCCATCTACACACTCACGAATGGTGTTGTCTGAGAGATTGCAAAGTTATGTGGTCGTTAGCATCAATGAAACTGTTGGACTTGTTTGAAAATCGAAACTGTAAATCGTTCCTGAAATGTGCTTTTGCCTACCATATTCCACACCATATTCCCGATGGAATTTTGCTGCAACTTGGCGTATGAACCGTCAGCAAGGTTCTAGTGTCTAGCAGCTCGTTTGCTACCAGAGGAATCACATATATTGGTGTTTGTTTCCATAGAGTGTGTTCTCAGCTGATGCTTCCTTGTGAATTGATTCTAGAGATGACACTTATCTCCTTCAACACACATTCCATGGACATTATTACTAGCGTTTGTATTACTCCCAGGGTGTTTTCGTGGATGGGAGGCAGGCAAAACATGAGATCAGATTCTAATCAGACTGACCTCTGATTTTCAGACAGAAGTGATTTCCCTGATAGTTATCACTTCCCACTATCATTGTAGTTTCGAAGAAAGAACAGAATGCCCGTTGTGTCGTACAGTCAAATTCCCTTATTCATAATATGAATGCATTGCGAACATATATACATTGTATGTCTGCAGTCCTATACGAATATGTATCTGTAGTCTCATATTAACGTTGTGGTCTCATACTTCACTGAATACCCTACACATGTATATATTAATTTGTTTTTCATATAATTACACACTATTGAAAATATGCCATGATATGTTGACACTTTGATTCTTCTTTAACATCTTCACACTAAACCAATAAATTTGCGAATACGTTATTGTTATCCCAAATCACCAAATGTTATGTCATTTCGTTATTTGGGTTGAGAAATTGGGCGTGTTGGTACTACCATCCTGAAATACATTTTATTAGCATATGACAAGTAACATACAATGCTATCGATTTTGCCTGGCACTGGACTTTACTACTGCATAACGGACTCGGTTTTGTTCGCTCGGAATACCTTGTTCTTATGTATTGGTTCCATATTTATTATGTAACTATATATTTCAGCCGTGGATTTCCCAGTGATACGCCCTTATGAAAATTAGGCACGGGGACAGATATCCGTTTCAAGGTGAAGCAATGACAAAGCATTCATAATATTAATTGAACTGCTGGTAAGCGCTTCATCTGGTCATCCCCCTGTTGTGGGGAAGACTCCATTGGCATTACTCACAATGTTATACTTGCTAAATGTCATTCATCTACCTATGTTGTTGTTCTCAAGACTACTGTTAATCCGATATGACCTAATCACAGTATTGATCCGACGTGTGGATCCACTGACCAATAACTTTGGAGTGGCTTATTAAAGAAATCCGACATTTATTTTCAAAAATTCTGACTGTGAGGCTCCTCGGATTTTGTAAGGATTAATTTTTTTCTGCTGAACTCGACATCAAATGGTACATACTGATATATAACCAGAAATATATCGTTACATAGAATATCCTGCCGAATTATATTTGTGCATATCCTGAATGTTGTTAAAACCAGACAATTGTTTAAATTTGAAACAAAATTACAACGGGTGGTTGTCCACAGGTCCCTCACTCTCGGTTCAATATTTTATCCCAGGTACTTGTCACTTGAGGCTGGTGGTAAACTGGTTCGTCATATACAGGGCATTTGACGTAGATTGATGAAATGTAGGCGAATCTACTTATAGGGACTTAAAATGATATTGCACATTTATTCGATTTCCAGGTAAATTATGGATAAAATCGACCTATCTTCAGTTTAATCATTCACAGTATTATTCCCCGCAATATCATATATATGACTGATGGACCATGATAGAATGTATTCGAAAGCCTATTGTATCTGTATCTAAATCCAAAGTTTTCATAGTTCAAAAACTGAAACTGGAGATATGTGATTGCCAACTTGCCAAAGTAACGGGTGCTGCCTGTTCCTTTATTTTCAATAAGGATTGAAAAGATGCGAGATGGATAAAATGGTATGTTTTCAGTGGACGAGTAGTATCACGGAGCAGTGTAAGTTACTTGGACCTACATGCAGGAGAACATACCGATCGACCTCCATGACATGGTGGACAGCATACTGAAGTAGTATCAGAAAGACATAATTGATTATATAAACAATAGACATAATGTTAATATTAAAATACTGACAGTTTCTACTTTCATATTTTTTTTTACTTCACGGGCTTCTACAGCATGGGTCCACTCGGAGCGCGCATGCCTCACATTGCTTCTCAGGGTGTAAACCTTTCAGGAGCCATATATGAAATTTGCCACATTTAGCAACACGAACATGTATCACATGTCAGTCCCAATTTACTTATCCAAATAACTTTTTGCTAGTATTTGTGTGAAAACGAAAACAACGCGTTCTGGAATAGAATCCCGTTACATGCTACAAATATGGAATGGTCAATGACTTGGAAGTTCATTGGTAGATTCGTATATGCTGAATATACCACAACCATCTTATTGTGGTTGAGCTTTCCATTATATTACACACATAAAATAATAATCATTATGGAAACCAGTGCTGTGATACCATATTGCTATGAAGTTAACGATCCCATGTTGATTTTTAAAATCTCGCATCAACTGTCAGTCATGTGGATAGCACAAAGGAAAATGAATGGATTTATCGGTTGAAGGAGTATACATTGCTGAAATACTGTTCTGGGGATTATAATTCATAACGCAACATAGTAGGTATGATTGGTAATATTGTGATGTATATCCAGAAAACAATGAGCACATGCCACCTACTCTCTGCTCATAGAACGACCATTGTGTACAGGGCGGCACCAGCATCAATAAACTGAATGGACTGCTCTCGATTCAGAGGTCACTGCTGAGAGCTTTCTAGTGGACTGGACCTGGAATCAGCCACTACCGGATCCACAGAGACTAGATTGGGGAATCCCATTAATGACAATTGTCAGCGCCAATCCACTAATAGATCTAACACATTGATGAAAGCCGATTGTTTTAAGCTTAACATGTTCACTGAAAACTATTCCATGGGATAGTGCAACGCACAGAAGTAGGAATGTGATTAGAGGCTTTCCTGCTATTAGTAATATTCCGTCATAAGACACAGCTACTGACTGCACCAAATGTCCTCATATTGTTCGTAATAATTTCGGCAAAAGAGGAAAAGATGAAAACGGATCGAGAAGATCAGAGTACAGATCATGAAATACAGTTCATTACCACATCGTCATGTGTGTCAAACACTGCATGAACAACAGGTAATACCAGCTTCCTTCGGCGACCAAAATTTCAATAGTTTTAAATGCAATGTAGTTACCATGTACGAATATATATATATTTATAAATTTATACATATGCGGCTTCGAGCCAGGCAGACTATTCACACATTCACCAGTCTCACCCAATATATGTTCTCCTGACAGGTCAATTGAGGAGTTATTGGTGTGCAGATGGAGAATTTTCATAGCTCTCTCCAGTCTGTCGGTCATAGGAACTGAAAATGACAAACACTGTATTTACGCTTCATATATAATCGGTGAGATAAATGTCACTGAGTCAACTGAACACATTCGTGCATGTGTATTTATATTATGTACCATAATAGATTCAGATTCCAATGATTTACGTTTAATTTAGATTTTCAGGAAGACGTCAAACGATAATTCCGAAGATTAGTGCTTGACCAATTTTCCTCCCTCATCATCTCCAGACCAGAAACCGACTAATCACCAGATTTGTCTGTAAACACCCCCATTGCTAGGTACGCCATGTGTTGGTATACTATGACAGGAAAGACATGGATAAAATTACAATAAATTCCCTTCGATCTATTGTTAAACGTGGGGTATGATGTATATACTTTTTGTAGCATATTTTCAATACGAAACCCTTTACGACGCATAGGTGTTCAACAGGGTTGAAATCGCACGCGGTTTCAATAGTTTATTTAGAATCCAGAGCGAAATGTCAAAGTCCCTTTCACTCGCGTAGTTATTCCGTGACCAAGTCGTATTCCGGACTCCTAATAATCCAACAATAAAGTTATCTTCTATATTTTAACAATGTTCGTTTTCAAAAACATAGTATACATCAATCTCGTTGGTTGGCCGTATATTTTCGTAGATCAATTATCATCACATTTTCAAAATGGCTTCCGTCTTCACCGATGGACCTTCCTGAATTAATTAATATATGAATCCAGTGCGTGTCACGTGTGTGAAGTGCCGTGTTGTGATTGGCTGTGTGTCTTGCGAAATGTTATGTAGTTATAGTGATATGCACGTATATGTATGAAGTATGGTGTAATGTGTATAAGTCCGTAGCTGTTCATGCGAGTTGGCGTGTGTATGTATTGTGGGAGTGAATCTAGGGACTTGTGAACGTTTGTTGAAAACTCTACAATATCATCGCTGTAATTTCATGAGGGAATCATCTATATCGCCGAGATGGTGACATCTCTGAGATGTCATGAAGTATTCTGGATATCGCTAGCTCAACTA
This sequence comes from Terebella lapidaria, assembly GCA_949152475.1. Lineage (NCBI taxonomy): Eukaryota > Metazoa > Annelida > Polychaeta > Terebellida > Terebellidae > Terebella > Terebella lapidaria. Next base: position 33,602,078 of record OX424556.1, read on the forward strand.
TTGTTGAGATTGCTTGAACATCAAATCCGTAAATTGCAGATATTGTTTTATTACATTCGATTCACAAACTGTGTACCATGGGATTTCGCCTCAATATTAGCGGTCAGAAAGATATCAGTGTGGAACAGATTGTTTGCTTACAGAGGAATCACGGAGATCGATGTTTGTTTCTTCAGTAGGTGTGTCCTTAACAGATGCTTCCCTGCAGAATCGTTCTGCAAGACGGTGCTAATCTCTTTCCACAAACATTTCAAAGACATGCTTACTGGTGTTTGCATTACGCCCAGGATGCTTTAATGGGTGGGAAACAGGCAAGACATCGGATCATATTCTAATCAGACTGACCTCTGACGGAAGTGATTTGCTCGATACATTGACCACTTCGAGGTCTATCTTTGTAGTTTTTGACAAAAAATCTAGAAGTGAATTTTGTGGATTACAAATTTGGTCACTCTCTCCGCTTACATATCAAATGAATAGGAATATGCTTTGAATATGTTATATGAATATATCTTGAAATGCGTCATGTACAAAACAGCACGTTCAAACCAGCCACTATGGGGGAAGGATGGTCAGTCGTGCTGCAGTGTGAACCAATTTACATTCGTGGCAGTCCCAACTTCTTACCTGCGCTCCCTATGCAAATCCTCCAATCAGAATCGAATAATCACTGCAGTAATTTGCTAATATTCTCATTTCTATCACTAAAGTTTGTCGAAAGTTGCTGTTTGATCCCCAGGTGAGGTATGGTAAATTTCAACACTATACATTCTAGCGTCAAAGTAATAATTTATTTCAGCAACAAAAAACAATAAAAAAAGTCAAACAGAACACAAATTAGATCATAATATACAGTTCATTAACAAAACATATGTACGAAATATTGCATGAACCACGTTTTCAAGTTTCCTTCAATACCATCACACATCAATATACCTTAATTCTCCTTTTTTCTATGTAAAGCTATGGAACACATGGATATGCGCTCAATAAATCACGGACAATAATAATAATAATAATAATCATAATAATAATATAAAACTAGCTTTCCTCGCCAACCTAAACAGCAATAGTTTCTAATACATTGTAAGAACGATTTGTATTTATATATATATTCTTCAAATATATATTGACGCACTGCAATCTACATCTACGAAGACTATATTGAGTGAAATAATTGACACATCAATCAGTTTCAGCAAATATTAGTTCTCCTGACAGGTCGCTTCGCAAAAATATTTGGCAGCAGATGGAGAAGGTTCACAACTCCGTTATTTCAATATATACTCTGTATATTGACTCTCTGTCACACCAATCTGCCTTATTGAAACTGACAAACAATGAGTGTGTGCGTTATATATATTTGACGAGATGAATGTCATGGAGTCGACTGGAAAATATCACAATATCACTCAAATTGTGGTTCGAAAATAAAACACACACAACAAACACACACAAAACACACACACTTTCATGAATACAGCATCAGGCACTTGTATGTTCCGTACCAATTGTGTAATTGTGTGTAATCATTGGTTTCAACTATATGCTATGATATAACTTAGTTCCCCTGATCCCAAAATTCAATCATAGGAAGCCGTAGTTAACCCCCTCACTAGTTGCGACCAGAGACCCACTAATCAACTTATACACCACAGATACAAGTATAACGCCATGTTTTTAGGAAAAAAAACATGGCAGAAAACCCGGCCCTTTTATGTGTACGTGGTGTCATGGACTCACAATGCTCAACGTCGAGTTCACATTCTAAGAAGATGTCCCATAAACTTGGTCACACAGTATATCTCCATATCAATAAGGCACACCAATATTTATACAGTTCCTATAGAAAGTCAGACAATCAGTCACGTCAAGGTGAATGATACGGGAAATCGTGTACATCCTGAGCCAATTTATTTCCCCCAAGTCTATTTAGATGTACCGTATCCTTGTCATATCGCCAGTATTGGTCTTTGGCCGCTAGGTTACTGGCTTTCGGCAGCTCTGTTGAAAACTTCCTACTGAATTCCTATTCCATAAGTCTTCTAGTTCAACATCCCGCATTACCAATATCCTCCAAACATCACCATAGGTACACACGAAGCGCCTTTATGATCTTCTTAACACTTACCACAGCTGGTCAAGTCCAACCCCTTCCCGTAGATATGCGAGAAAATTATCGATAGGGCATAACAGCCTCACGAATGATGCACAAAAACGAATTTCCACTCCTTTAAGTATGCATGAACAAGTGGCAGGATTTGATGGATATGTGCATAGGCCTATTACAATGAATAGATGTGTAGTTCCTGCACACTAGGCCCCTGGGCATATATACAGAATTCTATTATAATAGTAAGGCTCATATAAAATAGCAAGGTTATGCTTATATTAGCTAATTATTTTAATGACTTAAAATGAGATAAATTGCGGAGTTTTTTCTGTACTCGTAGTCAAAAGTCGCAGGATTTGATGGTCGGATTTGGTGGATATGTGCATAGGCCAATTACAAAATTACAATGAATAGATGTGTAGTTCCTGCACACTAGGCCCTTGGGCATATATACAGAATTCTATAGTAAGGCTCATATAAAATAGCAAGGTTACGCTTATATTAGCTAATTATTTTAATGAATTAATTAGACAAATTGCGGAGTTTCTCGTAGTCAAAAGCTCGGCTTGGTCATGGCGGTGTTGGCTATTTAATGAGGTCGCGCTGTGAGGCAGCCTAAATTTCCATGCTTCAGTTTCGTTATGCTATATTCCCCGTCCCCGTGATATCCAGAGAAGTAGCCTTATATGCCTAATACGATGAAAATAATCCCGAAAGATAATTTCTTAATGCTTAAAACTAATGTATCACTGTCCATCGCTGCAATACAATATATTGGCGCAATAATATAGGGAGTTATAGTAATTAAATGAGGTCAGACTTCCAAGATAACTGGTAGGACATTCGTTAATTGCTCTTGCGCATACCAGCCGCAGACTAATTCAAAACAGCGCTTTCAATTGTCATGCAATCACTGTTATTAAAACATTAATATCAGCGTAATGTCAGTGTTTTCTAATCAGTTTAACGGGATGTAGATCTACCGGCTTTAATCGCAAATTTGCGAAACTCACACCAGTGTATGCTGAATCTAAGAGAGTCGTCCGGAGAAGTCGGAAGACAGGAGATACACAGGGTCGATATCTTTGTTTCGTATCAACGAATACAATATGGTCTACTATCATTTTCTCGAGAACGCTCTGAGATGGTATATCATCAAGGATCTTCTATAATTATGGAAGATCCTTGATATCATGATAGGAACAATTATTTCAATCCAATCTAATGTCAGAAATGGGACATGATGTATATACATATCATCGCTGTTATCTTATGATGGTACCATAAACAAATTCGTTAGGAAACTGGTGAAATATCGAATTAGAATCTTATCAGACTGAACACTGACTTTTACACAAAAGTGATTGTTTCCTACACTGATCTACGGTTGCTCCTAATTATAAATGACATGATTATTCTCATGGTTTAGAAGTAACATTACGAGAATGAATTATGAAACTCACATGCAGCACAAATATTGAAATATTCCTGTCGCGAAAATTATTTGTTTCGCAGCACAAACATTGTGTCGTCACTTGGATGATTTCTGCAGCAGCAGAAATGATAAAAGTGAATTGCTTAACTTAAGAATTTGGAACCCCCCCCCCCCCCATCCGCTCAAGCACTGAATATTTCTGGAGTTGCGCATTATGTATGTTCCAACCACTAAATTAATTAAGATTATTTACTTTACTATTACTGTTTGTTCCAACAACTTTTAGGACTCGGCGGTCCATAAGGCTATATATATGTGGCGTGTAATTCATATACCAACCATAATTTTATTATAAAATGTGACGGTCTCTATGTTCTGCAAATCTAGGCGAAACGAATTAATAAACGAATTACTCTTCGCCCAGCTAAGTGACAATTGTTTTATCTGATTAGTCAATTTAGTAAAATGCCGATGTGGGCACGACTCCATTGACAAGGCTCACAATACTCTACTTGATAAATGTCATTCGTTTGCCTATCTTGATATTCCCAAGACCACTCTTAATTGAACTTGATCTAAGCTGAGTATTGATCTAACGTGAAGGTCAATTGTCCTCACTGACCAGAAACTGGATGTGGCTTATTGATGAAGTTCTAACATCTATTTGCAAGAACTTGATTTCTCCCAGATAAGTCCCCCATCAGTTGTCTGATATCTACTATATATTACTCCATGTGGGCCTGACTGACGCTAATTTAGGCAAAAGGCATACCCTGCCTGATATGTTTCGTCTGATATGACATCAGATTCTGTAGTTAGTGCCTGATGCCACCTTTTCAGTTTCTTCGCAAGACGGGCGATATGATATTTATTGTAAATTAGAAAAAATAATACAACCGTGCATACCGGGTCGTCCTAATTGCATGTTTACGATAGATACTGAAACATGATCCACAAGAAAATACGTCCTCGAAACTTCAACAACGTTTCAGATTTAGTCGAACAGTCATAAAAAAAAATAATTCATACTTGCAATAGAATATCTATAAGTAATTTGTATGACCGTTATGTTCATAGCGGCAACTGTGACCTGCACTAACAAACTGAATCTAGAAGCTAGAAAACAATATTAGAGATAGCAGAGAAGTGTTACATGGTGTTACAGAACTTGCGTTTTGAAGATCATAATATCCGATTGAATAGTTCATAAAATATATACTACATTTCCAAGTGAATATATGTGTATGTGAATATATTGATCCAGCTTGATTGGTGTACATACGTCAAAAGATAATCAAACTATATACTGAACGGAGAAGATTAAACATCAATCATATACACCAAATATTAGTTCTCCTGAAATGTTGGTTTGAGGAAATACTGACTAGCAGGTGGAGAGTGTTCATCGCTCCGTTATTTCAATAATGTTTTATATTCAGGCTCCTCTCAGATTCACTCAGGGTCTGTTGTGTAATCTGTCACACCAACCTGCCTTATTAAATCTGACGGGAAATTTATGTATGCTTCGTGTGAATGGTTGGATGAATGTCACGAGGTTAGCTGAAAATTACCATCTTAACAAACTTTGGTACAGTCTCATATAGTGGACAATCAAAAGGATTGAATAAAACACCAGTCATACTTTATATATATTTGATTCAAGAATAATCTACCATATCATTACAACGTTGGAATCGTATGTCATGATATGATACTTGATTGTTAAGTCTGTGAATACTATGTACAGCTGTAGCTTCGATTTTTTGTTTCCCATGAAAGTATTGTTTGAAACTTAAAATTTGTAAATCGTTCCGAAATTGTATTATTGTAATACGTCGATACACTTAATCGAATCATTTCAAAACATATTCCTCATAAGATTTCACTTCAATTCCAGACATTAGCTGTCAGGAGGATGCCAGTGTTAACAGACTGTTTGCTTACAGAAGAATCACTAAGATCAATGCTTGTTTCCTCAGAAGATGTGTCCTTAGCAGATGCTTTCCTTTGGATTCGTTCAGCAAGACGGTGTTAATATCTTTCTGCAAGCAAACATTCCAAAGACATGCTTACAATTGTTTGCGTTACTCCAAATATCCTCTAAGGGATGGAAAGCAGGAAAAACAGCAGATCAGGTTCTAATCATCCTGACCTCTGAGTTTCTGACGGAAGTGATTCCCTTGATGTATTGATCACTTCCAGGTCTACAGTTGTAGTTTCGAAAACAGCTAAAAGGAAAAGAAAAACTTGCTCTCGTACTCGTTGGATAATACGTGACTTGCTCGAGTTAACACACACCCCCCCCCCCCTTTATCCAACATTATAGAGTACGATACTACCATGACTGTAGTAACACATACGCAAATTTAACTGAACGTGTTCCAGGTGTTCATAATTATGTATTATGGCTGTCGATGATGCAAGGCCTTCGCATCTCCAAACAGATGCTTAATTGACGATGACTAGGCGAGCAATGTAAACACTACTAATTGCTACATGTTATACAAGTTCACTCAGGTGAGGTATCTAGACGATTGACTTGAGAATAGTGTACTCAACATATCCAACAAAACGTTACCAAGAGACGGCGATTACCTCTCCGAATAACGTACAATAAATATTGCGGGGAAGATACATCACTGTCTTTGTTTGCTGTCTGTCGGTGTGAGTTTTGTATCACAAACTAGAAGGTATAGTATAGTATAGTCTCCACATCAATGAGAAAACAACATTTGATACTATGTGTTGGAGAAATATGCAACAAATATATTTGGTTGGGACTTTCCCAACATTCTTTGTGTGTTTGCATATGAGCCAACATGATGGAGGGCATCGCTACCATTATTTGTTATTTCCAGTCGAAAATTCACATTAGCGAAATGCTTTGTCCAATGGACCTGTGGCCTACCACTGAAAAAAAAACCCACACACACCGAAGAATAAGAGCGAATATTATTATTGTCGATATAATATGTATGGATGAGAAGGGAGTTCAAAATGGTTTTCCGGCAGACACAACAATGTGATGGGTAATTGCATAATAAATATGCGCCATGTATTTGACAAAAAAAACTTGGCCATAGCCTACTGAATTTATTTCATATTATAGCCTACGTATTAAAGATTTGTGGTATATAACAAATCATAATAACTACACAATATTGGATGCATCAATTCATGCATCGATCATTTTCACTGCACCAAAAGTTGGTTTTCATGGAATTTTGGTTTGTGGTAATAATGCATATTACTGACAAAGGAAAGTCGAGCCTTGTTCGATGTTACTACTTGAACTAGTGAATCTGGTTTTGGTGACGCCAACAGGATTTCCTGATTAAAACTGTGACAAAATTACACACTACTCACTTGCATACTAGACTCACATATATAAAATGTTCACCATTATTCACATATATCTAGAAAAGATGAAGATTTTATTTTTGAAATAGCCAGATGATGATATCAATTACTCGAATATCTTCAAGTACAGGTTATATATTTTTGTTAGGAACAAGACATAAAGACGCTACATTTTGCAGAATATCATCTTGGATTGAACAAAACTGTCCATACAAAACGAGGAATGATTTTTGTGAAAATCGTGAAACCAGCTCTGCAAAATGATTCTGTTTCAATACGAATATTCAATATGAAATCTGGCCATATGTCGTGTGGATCAGTGTGCCCTTGAATGGCTCTTGTAGAATATATTCCCTTTACCCTCCAATAATACAAACATAAAAACACAATCCGGGGTTCACTCGAACCATAAGAAGCTTGAACTTCATCCGTAAATATGTCATAATATCAATGAGGAAGATGGCAATATATTGGGGCAACAAGATTTATAGCTTGGGACTTACTGGCTTCCCGGAATCAATGTGGTCAGGAGCCCAACCGGGACCGCGTAACGAGATAACCTAATGCATAAACCAATGCATAAACCGATCAGAATAAACCAGTCATGCATTTGTAATATTCATGCCTACACTCCCAGTGTGTTTTGTTTTTGCAAGCAGGTGTTCTGAACAGTTCGTGGAGGATACACAAAGTGGCCTGTAACGATTGAGGTCTTGCATAAGCTCCCGAAGGTCACAATCATACAGGTTCTTTCACGGTAGATAGGGAACACTGTATTTAAAAACCATTCAAACATTTGCCTTAAACTACCCATATACATATTAATGAGAGAGCAAGTATGTGTCTCCTTTGCTGGTTACGAATGAACCTCGAGCACAAAAAATATAACCGGTTATAATATAAAAACATCGTATGTACTGAAGCAGAATATTCTGAATAAATACCTCAGCTATACTGTTTTTATCTCTCTATATGAATAATCAAAATAAAATTGGACATGTGCCATGGGGATCAGTGAAACTGGAAATTCCTCAGTTTAACGTACTACTCCCCCAGTACATCATGAAAGAAAATTAAAGTGGAGGAATCTTTGTCAGAGAAACCCTATAGTGGATTCACTCAAATAATAACGAGCTTGACCTTCAATATGGATATGTCATGACATCAATGGGAGAAATGACAAAGTATTTGAGCAACAAGATTGACCTATTCATAATGTCTTACTGGAATCGTGAAACGATGTCGTTAGGAGCCTATCCGGGTAACAGAACACTTCCTCATATTGAGTCCATAAACTGACGTATTAATTGGTCAACATGGATTAAACAATCATGCATACATAATAATATTCATGCACATAATCCCATTTCTCAGAATTTGGGAGCAAGTCATTTCATATCTATTTGAATGTGATGTGTGGCGGTCGGGAGACACATAGTAACCTAACTGCTTTTAACACAGCAAGAAAGGCTTTCACATAGTGGGTGAAAACTTGGCATCTATATTTATCTCAAACCCACCTGAACTATCATTTTGAAATACATCTATTGCCGTGTTGTCATACATTCATTGCCGGGAAGAAAGCATATGTTTTCCCCGTATGCTGATTAACTAAGTACAAACGAACGATGTCAGCACTGAGACAATTAAAATGAGTAGTTCACACAATATCGAGTAGCATGATTCCATACACAAGTCACTGGCTATATCCAACACATATATGTCTATATAGACCTAACAGGCTTTAGGATTTTTGTTATGAATAGTACTGAAAGTATTTTCATGTGGACAACTGCTCCGATAGCTGCCCATACCAATTAGCGTCATGCATTACTTTGAATCACATATGCCTTAATCGTGTCGCTGGAGAAATTGAGTTGATGGGGAAATTTATTCATTTTGCTATTCCGAGTTTGCACGCAATAATTATCGAATTTTCAATACAATTTCCTTCTCGAATAATTACCGTGGTTCAATCAGTGAACCCTTATCGATGTGCACCAATGACATCGGTCTGTGGAATGACGTAGTACTTGGCATTCTTACACATTGAACATGTGAGAATGTATTCATTTTACTGTAATTTATGACTTCCAACTTTCACATAAAATGTTACCTCAGTACATTTGACCAACTATTGAACACATATGAATAGATATTTTGTGTTGGACACTTACTTGGAAATGTAGGATCAATGTATTGTGGAAGGCTGACATGTCGGATTAACAAGAAAAAAGGAAAAAGGCCCAAGCAGTGATCTGTGAACCGGGACATTGATAAATAAATAGTTTGGTGTAAAGCAAAATGTGGTAGTATCAGAACCAAGTGTGGTGTGATTAAATTCGTACAATGATAGTAGTATGGACTGTCTCAATTATCTGGGCGGATCTGCACACTGACAACAAATACTAGGAAACTAAGGTTAATAATACAAAAATGTGATATCAGTGATATCAGTGATAGTAAATGTTATATGTATATGCAACATTTCATATGAGTTGATTTCTCACAGACCATATACCATGATTGCAGCTCAACTCAAAGTAGACAAACTATTGCAGTTGCTTCCGCACGGCGTCTCAATACCCCCCACCCTAGCCACTGCTGTTCATAGCGAACTGTGGGTCTCGGTGTCTCACTGTTTACATGATCTTCGGTATCCTCACGCCGTTGTGCTGGAGGGCACCATTGTGGCAAACAAGATTCAAAAGAACAAATCACGCGGACCTAATGCATAAACGGAAGCGGAAAAAGTTGGACTGCGCGAGAGAATAGCATACTTCTTCCACTTCAGGATTATTGATTGGATTTCCCACCGAGGGCTGAATGGGTCTCGATGGCCATTTTCACCATTTACCATTACCGACATCGAGCCTGAGTGTGTATGGAGGTTAAAGACGAGGAGGCTGGGCTAGCATCTGTTTCGTGATATCAGCAGAAATTCATGCTCCACACATCGTGCAGTCTAATTAAATAGAATGCAATCATATGAATTCAACACATTTCTAACTTGACTTTACCTTAAATTTTCCGACTTTACCTTAAATTTCTGCGTGACCCTGCCAGTGGTCGTTTTATGTGTAGATAATATTATAAACAGTAGAGGCTTTATAATTGCCCCTTTTATTCGCATACATACTTCCCATTCCTACACACTTCGACTTGATACAAATGCTGATTTTTTGGTAGGTATTTTACAAAACAAAAAATGGATACCAAAATTTCGTGTGACACTTTCGAGGAAGGGTGATGAATAAATCACGATTATCGTGATAACTGTTATTTCCTATAATATATACCTGAAAGGTATTAGTACTTGAGGGCACAATGTTAAACTGTGTGTTTGTTTAGATTGAGGTACTGTTACGAAATCGCTATATAGCAACCACATTAATTATCCTCTCGGTGCATTTATTTGGCTCCAATTTGTTCACATGAACACCAAACTATGATAAATAAAATGTGAAGAATGTCCCTGAAGCTAATTGCCTCATTTCCTTACTCTCATAGGTAGCCATTAGTGCACACATTCCAGTGTGCACTCATGTCTAAATATATCATTTGTAAAGAATATTCGCTTCCAGATCTCATGAAAATCATTGCTTATTATACAGCTATGAAACCATTGTACAAGGTCGTTCATGTTAATAATCACATATTCACACATATGCCGATGTAGAGATATGGTTTGAATAATAATTCATGCATGGATCTACCATGACATCATTTTCGCATGTTTGGAGCAGGGAACATTTTACTTTCTAGCAGATGCAAAGCAATTGCTCAAAAAAATACTGCTATGCAAAATCAATTGTGTATAGCAGTTTTGAAGTGTATAGCAGTTTTTGTTGTTGTTGAAATACGTGTAAATACATGCTTATATGCTAAAAAATTACCCCAAGGGCTAAGATAGGTTACCAGACAATATAATATCATAATAGCTATTTTGTTCCATGGCCTTGAAATTGAGGTCACTGGTCAAATTCAAAGTCACGAGAGTATTCGACTCACCAGTATATGATTTCCTATAAGCTCACAATTGATAACTAATGTAAGAATCAATCTATTACCACCAATACAGCCAAGTTTTGATGATTCCAATAACAAACGTAAAACACAATATTTTGCAATAGAAACAAAGCCCGACCAAATACTTTATCACAAGACACAAAATAAAATAAAATAAAGCGTTATCGAAATAAAGCTGTAAATTCAATAATAAGAAAGATATTAGTCATTGTCACAATTAATCGAATCATTTCAAAACATATTCATCATAATATTTCACTTCAATACCAGACATTAGCTGTCAGGAAGATGCCAGTGTTACCAGATTGTTTGCTTACAGAGAAATCACTAAGACCAATGCTTGTTTCCTCAGAAGATATGTCCTTAGCAGATGCTTTCTTTTGGATTCGTTCAGCAAGACGGTGTTAATATCTTTCCGCACGCAAACATTCCAAAGACATGCTTACAATTGTTTGCGTTACTCCAAATATCATCTACGGGATGGAGAGCAGGAAAAAACAGCAGATCAGGTTCTAATCATCCTGACCTCTAAGTCTCTGACGGAAGTGATTCCCTTGATGCATTGATCACTTCCAGGTCTACAGTTGTAGTTTCGAAAATAGCTGAAAGGAAATAAAAAACTTGCTATCGTACTCGTTGGATAATACGTGACTTGCTCGAGTTAATCCCCCCCCCCCTTTTATCCAACATTATGAGTACGATACTACCATGACTGTAGCAACACATGCGCAAATTTAACTGAACGTGTTCCATAATTATGTATATGGCTGTCGATGATGCAAGGCCTTCGCATCTCCAACCAGATGCTTAATTGACGATGACTAGGTGAGCAATGTAAACACTACTAATTGCTACACGTTATACAAGTTCATTCAGGTCATGTATCTAGGCGTTTGACTTACGAATAGTGTACTCAACATATCCAACAAAAGGTTAGCAAGAGACGGCGATTACCTTTCCCAATAACATACAATATTGCGGGTAAGATACATCACTGCCTTTGTCTGGTGTCTGTCGGTGTGAATTTCCTGTTTTATATTAAATGCTAGAAGACTTTTTAGTATAGGTCTCATATCAGCGAGAAAACGATACTTGATACTATGTGTTGAATAAATATTCAACAATCATTTTCGATTATGAATTTCCTAGCATACCTTGTGAGTATGTTGGCATATGAGCCAGCATGATGGACAGCAGCGCCCATTGAATTGTTATTTTCAGTCGAAAAATTACATTCGCGAAATACTTTGTCCAAATTGTTCATGCGTAATTACATAATAAACAAGTGTCCTGTATTTCACAGGAAGCTTGGTCATAGTCATATTGAATTGTTTTCATACTATACCGTTTTCAACGCACCGAAAGATGGGATGTTGTTTTACGGATATAATGCATAACAGACAGAAGAAAGTCGAAACTCCTTCAGTATTACTATTTCATATGAACTTTTGAATCTCGCCTCGGTTAGGTCAACAGGATCAATTTATTAAAACTGTGATACAATTACACACTACTCATTTGCACCCTAGGCTCTAAATGCTATAAATTTATCTATATTTGAAATGTTTATTGCACCAATTGTCACATATATATCGGCTAAGATATCGACTGTGTTTTTGAAATAATGAGATGATGATATCAGTTGTCTACATTGATGAATAATTAAGTTTATTGGAGAGTTCTCAAGCACGTGTCACGTGTTCATGTAAGAAGCAAGTGATAAAAGCGCCACAGATCGCAGAATATTTACTGACCGTCTATCACAAAACAAACAATTTCCAAATCTACCAAATAATGCTGTTTCCATACGAATATTTGATGTGAAATCTGAACATATAACGCGTGGATAAGTGTTCCCTTGAATGACTATCATATTGCTCTTACCCTTCAGTAATACATAACAAACAAAAAATTAAATTGAATAATATTTTATCAATAGAACTCAACCCAGGGGTCACCTGAACCATAAGAAGCTTGGATCTCATCCGTAAATATGTCATAGCATCAATGAGGAAGATGCGAATATATTCGGGCAATAATATTTATACGTTGGGGCTAATGGGGCTTACTGGATTCCCGAATCCATGTGGTCAGGAACCCAACCAGGACTGCGTAACGAAATAACCTAATCCAACGCATAAACCGATCAGAATAAACCAGTCATGCATTTTTAATATTCATGCCTACACTCCTGTTTTGTTTTTGCGAACAGGTGTTCTGAACGGTTCATGAAGGGCACTCAACGTGGCCTGTAAAGAATGAGATCTTGCATAAGCTCCCGAAGGTCACAATCATACCGGTTCTTTCACGGTAGATGGGAAAAGCATTTTAAAACCATTCATATCTTTGCCTCAAACTACCCAATGCTGTCATGCACATAATGTAGGTATCAATCTATTACCACCAATACAGCCAAATTTTGATGATTCCAATAATAAACGTAAAATACAACATTTTGCAAACAAAGCCCGACCAAACAGTTTATCAAACGACACACTGGCGTCATTACGGGCAGACAGTGCGTGAGATGTAGTTTTTAGATGTGAGAGCAAGTATGTGTCTTCTTTGCTAGTTATGAATGAACCACGAGCACAAAAAATAAACCCGGGTTAAATAAAAAACAACAACATTGTATTAATGAAGCAGAATATTCCGAACAAATACCTCAGCTATACTGTCCGTAGCTTTCAATATGACTAATCAAAATAAAATTGGACATTGTGCCATGGGGATCAGTGAAACTGGAATTTCTTTTGTTCAACGTACCACCTCCCCCCCCCCCCCCAGTACATCATAGAAGAAAATTAAACTGGATAACTATTTATCAGTGAAACCCAACAGTGGATTCACCCAAATAATAACAAGCTTGACCTTTACTATGCATAAGCCATGACATGAATGGGAAAAAATGACAAAGTATTTGAGCAACAAGCTTGACGGATTCATAATGTCTGGGCTTACTGGATTCTTGAAACAATGTCCTCAGGAGCCTACTCAGGTAACAGAATACTCCCTCATATTGAGTCCATAAACTGACGTACTAATTGGTCAACATGGATTCAACAATCATGCATACATAATATTCGTGCATATAATCGGCCCATTCTCATATTTGGGAGCAGGTCAATTTATATCTAATTGATATAAATCTAATTATATCTAATTGGTGTTGTGTGGAGGTTGGAAGACACATAGTAACCTAACTGTTCTTAACACAGCAAGAAAGGCTTTCACACAGCGGGTGGAAACTAGACACCTATATTCATCTCAACTATCATTTTGGAATACATTTATTGCTGTGTTGTCATAGATTTATTGCCGGGAAGAAAACATGTGTTTTGCCTCGTATGTTGATCAATAAAGTACAAACGAACGATGTCAGTACTGATGCAATTAAAACGAGTAGTTCACACAATATCGAGTAGCATGATTCCATACACAAGTCACTGACTATATCCAACACATATATGTCTATATAGACCTAACAAGCTTTACGATTTATGTTGGGAATAGTACTGAAATCACTTTCATGTGGACAACTACTGCGACAGCTGTCTGTACCATTTAACTTCATGCTTTATTTTGAATCACATATGCTCTAATTGCGTATGTCGATATAGAAATTTATTCATTCTGAGTTCCCACGCAATAATTATTGAATATTCAATACAGTTTCCTTGTCGAATAATTACTGTGGTGCAATACACCCTTATCGATGTGTCCCAATGACATTGACCTGTGGAATGATGTAGTACTGGCAATTCTTGAACATTGCACATGTGAGAATCTTTCCACCTTACTGCAATTTATGACCAATTTTCATATGAAATATTACCTCAGTGCATTTACCAGAATATTGAACACATCTATATGGGTAGGTTGTGGTAATATCAGAAGCAAGGGTCGTACAATGATTGTTCAATTCGTACAATGATAGTAGTATGAAATGTCTCAATTATATGGCGCTAATACTATGAAAACTAAGGCTTAACGTACAAAAATATAATAAGCGATACGACATGTCATAATGTATGCAACTTGCTATAAGAGTATAATTCTTACCGACCATATATCATGCTTGTAGCCCCACTGAAATTAGACAGACTATTGCAGTTGCTTTCGCAAAGCATCTCAATACCCCCCAACCACTGTTACTCTTAGCGAATGCGGGTCTCATTGTTTACACGATCTTCGATATCTCCGCATCTTTGTGCCGGAGTGCACCATTGTGGCAAACAATATTCAAAAGAACAAATCGCGCGGACCTAATGCATAAGCGGAAGACGTTGGACTGCGCAAGAGAATGGCATACTTCTTCCACTTCAGGATTATTGATGGGATTTCCCACCGAGGGCTGAATGTGTCTCGATGGTCATTTTCACCATTTACCATTACCGACATTGAGCCTGCGTGTGGATGGAGGTTAAAGACGAGGAGGCTGCGCCAGCATCTGTTTCGTGGTATTAGCAGAAATTCATGCTCCTCACACCGTGGACACATCGCATGGATGATAATACGTGACTTGCTCGAGTTAACCACCCCCCCCCCCCGCCCCTTCTCCACCATTATGAGCACGATACTACCATGACTGTATTAACACATACGCAAATTCAACTAACCGTGTTCCAGGTGTTCATAATTATATATATGGCTGTCGATGATGCAATGCCTTCGCTTCTCCAACCAGATGCTTAATTGACGATGACTAGGCGAGCAATGTAGACACTACTAATTGCTACATGTTATACAAGTTCATTCAGGTGAGGTACCTAGAGGAATGACTTAAGAATAGTGTACTCAACATATCCAACAAAAGGTTACCAAGAGACGGCGATTACCTTTCCGAATAACATACAATATTGCGGGGAAGATACATCACTGTCTTTGTTTGCTGTCTGTCGGCCTGAGTTTTATATCACAAACTAGAAGGTATAGTATAGTATGGTCTCCATATCAATGAGAAAACAACATTTGATATTATAAGTTGGAGAAATATGCAACAATTATATTTGATCAGGACTTTCCAAACATTCCTTGTGTGTTTGCATATGAGCCAGCATGATGGAGGGCATCGCTACCATTATTTGGTATTTCCAGTCGAAAATTTACATAAGCGAAATGCTTTGTCCAACGGACTTGTGGCCTACCACACACCGAAACACACACCGAAGAATAAGAGCGTATTTTATTATTGTCGATATAATCTGTATGGAGGAGAATGAATTCAAAATGGTTTTCCGTCAGACACAACAATGTGATGCGCTATTGCATAATAAATATGCGCCATGTATTTGACAAAAAAAAACTTGGCCATAGCCTACTGAATTTATTTCATATTATAGCCTACGTATTAAAGATTTGTGGTATATAACAAATCATAATAACTACACAATATTGGATGCATCACTTCATGCATCGACCATTTTCACCGCAACAGTAACGTACTAATTTCAGCTGGTTCCGTTTTGCGAGGTCTTCCGCAGTGACGGGCAGGGAGTGATTCCACGGTGGACATGCGTTGCGCGCTATTGTGCGGGCTTTGCCCGTTTACTATGCTGTGAGCTGTAGTTCACAATGTCTCATGCCGATGTCAGGGATGTTTGTGTGGTACAGCGGGGGTCGCAAATATTGTCACTCTGTTTGCCCAGGCAGTGATTTTTTGCACGCGCTGATATAATGCTCATGTAATAGAATCATATTAGAATCGTACTTAGAATAGGATATATAGGCAAGTCGAGCCTTGTCGAGCCTTGTTCGATGTTACTACTTGAACTTAGTCTAGTGAATCTTGGTGACGCCAACAGGATTTCCTGATTAAAACTGTGACAAAAAAACACACTACTCACTTGCATACTAGACTCCCATATATAAAATGTTCACCATTATTCACATACATCTCCAAAGATGAAGATTTTATTTTTGAAATAGCCAGATGATGATATCAATTACTCGAATATCTTCGAGTACATGTCAAATATTTTTGTTAGGAACAAGACATAAAAACGCTACATATTGCAGGATATTTACTTGGATTGATGAAAACTGTTTAGTGCTTCCAATTTTAATTTTTATATTATCAATGACGTCCATACAAAACGGGGAATGATTTAAAATAACGTGAAACCAGATCTGCAAAATGATTCTGTTTCAATACGAATATTCAATATGAAATCTGGCCATATGTCGTGTGGATCAGAGTGCCCTTGAATGGCTCTCGTAGAATATATTCCCTTTACCCTCCAATAATACAAACAGAAAAACAGAATCCGGGGGTCACTCGAACCATAAGAAGCTTGAACTTCATCCGTAAATATGTCATAGCATCAATGAGGAATATGACAATATATTGGGGCAACAAGATTTATAGCTTGGGACTTACTGGCTTCCCGGAATCAATGTGGTCAGGAGCCCAACCAGGACCGCGTAACGAGATAACCTAATGCAAAAACCAATGCATAAACCGATCAGAATAAACCAGTCATGCATCTTTAATTTTCATGCCTAAACTCCCAGTGTGTTTTGTTTTTGCAAACAGGTGTTCTGAACAGTTCGTGGAGGATACTCAACGTGGCCTGTAACGATTGAGGTCTTGCATAAGCTCCCGAAGGTCACAATCATACCGGTTCTTTCACGGTAGATAGGGAAACACTTTATTTGAAAACCATTCAAATATTTGCCTTAAACTACCCAATGCTGTCATATACATATTAATGTGAGAGCAAGTATGTGTCTTCTTTGCTGGTTACGAATGAACCTCGAGCACAAAAAATATAACCGGTTTAATAATAATATAAAACATCGTATGTACTGAAGCAGAATATTCTGAATAAATACCTCAGCTATACTGTTCTTATCTCTCTATATGAATAATCAAAATAAAATTGGACATGTGCCATGGGGATCAGTGAAACTGGAAATTCCTTTGTTTAACGTACTACTCCCCCAGTACATCATGAAAAGAAATTGAAGTGGATAAATCTTTATCAGTTAAACCCTACAGTGGATTCACTCAAATAATAACGAGCTTGATCTTTAATATGGATATGTCATGACATCAATGGGAGAAATGACAAAGTATTTGAGCAACAAGATTGACGGATTCATAATGTCTCACTGGAATCTTGAAACGATGTCGTTAGGAGCCTATCCGGGTAACAGAATACTTCCTCATATTGAGTCCATAAACTGACGTATTGATTGGTCAACATGGATTCAACAATCACGCGTACATAATATTCATGCATATAATCCCATTTCTCATTATTTGGGAGCAGGTCATTTCATATCTACATTAATTGAACGTGATGTGTGGCGGTTGGAATACACATAGTAACCTAACTGTTCTTAACACCACGAAAAAGGCTTCCACACAGTGGGTGGAAACTAGACACCTACATGTATATTCATCTCAACTGTCATTTTGAAATACTTCTATTGCCGTTTGTCATACATTTATTCCTGCGACGAAAGAATGTGTTTTTCCCCGTATGCTGATTAACTAAGTACAAACGAACGATGTCAGCACTGAGACAATTAAAAGGAGTAGTTCACACAATATCGAGTAGCATGATTCCATACACAAGTCACTGGCTATATCCAACACATATATGTCTATATAGACCTAACAGGCTTTAGGATTCTTGTTATGAATAGTACTGAAAGTACTTTCATGTGGACAACTACTCCGACAGCTGTCCGTACCAATTAGCGTCATGCATTACTTTGAATCACATATGCCTTAATCGTGTCGATGGAGAAATTGAGTTGATGGGGAAATTTATTCATTTTGCTATTCCGAGTTTGCACGCAATAATTATCGAATTTTCAATACAATTTCCTTCTCGAATAATTACCGTGGTTCAATCAGTGAACCCTTATCGATGTGCACCAATGACATCGGTCTGTGGAATGACGTAGTACTTGGCATTCTTACACATTGAACATGTGAGAATGTATTCATTTTACTGTAATTTATGACTTCCAACTTTCACATAAAATGTTACCTCAGTACATTTGACCAACTATTGAACACATATGAATAGATATTTTGTGTTGGACACTTACTTGGAAATGTAGGATCAATGTATTGTGGAAGGCTGACATGTCGGATTAACAAGAAAAAAGGAAAAAGGCCCAAGCAGTGATCTGTGAACCGGGACATTGATGATTAAATAGTTTGGTGTAAAGCAAAATGTGGTAGTATCAGAACCAAGTGTGGTGTGATTAAATTCGTACAATGATAGTAGTATGGACTGTCTCAATTATCTGGGCGGATCTGCACACTGACAACAAATACTAGGAAACTAAGGTTAATAATACAAAAATGTTATAAGTGATAGTAAATGTTATATGTATATGCAACATTTCATATGAGTTGATTTCTCACAGACCATATACCATGATTGCAGCTCAACTCAAAGTAGACAAACTATTGCAGTTGCTTCCGCACGGCGTCTCAATACCCCCCCCCCCCCCAACCCTAGCCACTGCTGTTCATAGCGAACTGTGGGTCTCGGAGTCTCACTGTTTACATGATCTTCGGTATCCTCACGCCGTTGTGCTGGAGGGCACCATTGTGGCAAACAAGATTCAAAAGAACAAATCACGCGGACCTAATGCATAAACGGAAGCGGAAAAAGTTGGACTGCGCGAGAGAATAGCATACTTCTTCCACTTCAGGATTATTGATTGGATTTCCCACCGAGGGCTGAATGGGTCTCGATGGCCATTTTCACCATTTACCATTACCGACATCGAGCCTGAGTGTGTATGGAGGTTAAAGACGAGGAGGCTGGGCTAGCATCTGTTTCGTGATATCAGCAGAAATTCATGCTCCACACATCATGCAGTCTAATTAAATAGAATGCAATCATATGAATTCAACACATTTCTAACTTGACTTTACCTTAAATTTTCCGACTTTACCTTAAATTTCTGCGTGACCCTGCCAGTGGTCGTTTTATGTGTAGATAATATTATAAACAGTAGAGGCTTTATAATTGCCCCTTTTATTCGCATACATACTTCCCATTCCTACACACTTCGACTTGATACAAATGCTGATTTTTTGGTAGGTATTTTACAAAACAAAAAATGGATACCAAAATTTCGTGTGACACTTTC
The DNA here is from genome assembly GCA_949152475.1 of Terebella lapidaria. Classification (NCBI taxonomy): domain Eukaryota; kingdom Metazoa; phylum Annelida; class Polychaeta; order Terebellida; family Terebellidae; genus Terebella; species Terebella lapidaria. Next base: position 33,622,138 of record OX424556.1, read on the forward strand.
GAGGAAGGGTGATGAATAAATCACGATTATCGTGATAACTGTTATTTCCTATAATATATACCTGGAAGGTATTAGTACTTGAGGGCACAATGTTAAACTGTGTGTTTGTTTAGATTGAGGTACTGTTACGAAATCGCTATATAGCAACCACATTAATTATCCTCTCGGTGCATTTATTTGGCTCCAATTTGTTCACATGAACACCAAACTATGATAAATAAAATGTGAAGAATGTCCCTGAAGCTAATTGCCTCATTTCCTTACTCTCATAGGTAGCCATTAGTGCACACATTCCAGTGTGCACTCATGTCTAAATATATCATTTGTAAAGAATATTCGCTTCCAGATCTCATGAAAATCATTGCTTATTATACAGCTATGAAACCATTGTACAAGGTCGTTCATGTTAATAATCACATATTCACACATATGCCGATGTAGAGATATGGTTTGAATAATAATTCATGCATGGATCTACCATGACATCATTTTCGCATGTTTGGAGCAGGGAACATTTTACTTTCTAGCAGATGCAAAGCAATTGCTCAAAAAAATACTGCTATGCAAAATCAATTGTGTATAGCAGTTTTGAAGTGTATAGCAGTTTTTGTTGTTGTTGAAATACGTGTAAATACATGCTTATATGCTAAAAAATTACCCCAAGGGCTAAGATAGGTTACCAGACAATATAATATCATAATACCTATTTTGTTCCATGGCCTTGAAATTGAGGTCACTGGTCAAATTCAAAGTCACGAGAGTATTCGACTCACCAGTATATGATTTCCTATAAGCTCACAATTGATAACTAATGTAAGAATCAATCTATTACCACCAATACAGCCAAGTTTTGATGATTCCAATAACAAACGTAAAACACAATATTTTGCAATAGAAACAAAGCCCGACCAAATACTTTATCACAAGACACAAAATAAAATAAAATAAAGCGTTATCGAAATAAAGCTGTAAATTCAATAATAAGAAAGATATTAGTCATTGTCACAATTAATCGAATCATTTCAAAACATATTCATCATAATATTTCACTTCAATACCAGACATTAGCTGTCAGCCAGTGTTACCAGATTGTTTGCTTACAGAGAAATCACTAAGATCAATGCTTGTTTCCTCAGAAGATATGTCCTTAGCAGATGCTTTCTTTTGGATTCGTTCAGCAAGACGGTGTTAATATCTTTCCGCACGCAAACATTCCAAAGACATGCTTACAATTGTTTGCGTTACTCCAAATATCATCTACGGGATGGAGAGCAGGAAAAAACAGCAGATCAGGTTCTAATCATCCTGACCTCTAAGTCTCTGACGGAAGTGATTCTCTTGATGCATTGATCACTTCCAGGTCTACAGTTGTAGTTTCGAAAATAGCTGAAAGGAAATAAAAAAACTTGCTATCGTACTCGTTGGATAATACGTGACTTGCTCGAGTTAATCCCCCCCCCCCTTTTATCCAACATTATGAGTACGATACTACCATGACTGTAGCAACACATGCGCAAATTTAACTGAACGTGTTCCATAATTATGTATATGGCTGTCGATGATGCAAGGCCTTCGCATCTCCAACCAGATGCTTAATTGACGATGACTAGGCGAGCAATGTAAACACTACTAATTGCTACACGTTATACAAGTTCATTCAGGTCATGTATCTAGGCGTTTGACTTACGAATAGTGTACTCAACATATCCAACAAAAGGTTAGCAAGAGACGGCGATTACCTTTCCCAATAACATACAATATTGCGGGTAAGATACATCACTGCCTTTGTCTGGTGTCTGTCGGTGTGAATTTCCTGTTTTATATTAAATGCTAGAAGACTTTTTAGTATAGGTCTCATATCAGCGAGAAAACGATACTTGATACTATGTGTTGAATAAATATTCAACAATCATTTTCGATTATGAATTTCCTAGCATACCTTGTGAGTATGTTGGCATATGAGCCAGCATGATGGACAGCAGCGCCCATTGAATTGTTATTTTCAGTCGAAAAATTACATTCGCGAAATACTTTGTCCAAATTGTTCATGCGTAATTACATAATAAACAAGTGTCCTGTATTTCACAGGAAGCTTGGTCATAGTCATATTGAATTGTTTTCATACTATACCGTTTTCAACGCACCGAAAGATGGGATGTTGTTTTACGGATATAATGCATAACAGACAGAAGAAAGTCGAAACTCCTTCAGTATTACTATTTCATATGAACTATTGAATCTCGCCTCGGTTAGGTCAACAGGATCAATTTATTAAAACTGTGATACAATTACACACTACTCATTTGCACCCTAGGCTCTAAATGCTATAAATTTATCTATATTTGAAATGTTTATTGCACCAATTGTCACATATATATCGGCTAAGATATCGACTGTGTTTTTGAAATAATGAGATGATGATATCAGTTGTCTACATTGATGAATAATTAAGTTTATTGGAGAGTTTTCAAGCACGTGTCACGTGTTCATGTAAGAAGCAAGTGATAAAAGCGCCACAGATCGCAGAATATTTACTGACCGTCTATCACAAAACAAACAATTTCCAAATCTACCAAATAATGCTGTTTCCATACGAATATTTGATGTGAAATCTGAACATATAACGCGTGGATAAGTGTTCCCTTGAATGACTATCATATTGCTGTTACCCTTCAGTAATACATAACAAACAAAAAATTAAATTGAATAATATTTTATCAATAGAACTCAACCCAGGGGTCACCTGAACCATAAGAAGCTTGGATCTCATCCGTAAATATGTCATAGCATCAATGAGGAAGATGCGAATATATTCGGGCAATAATATTTATACGTTGGGGCTAATGGGGCTTACTGGATTCGCGAATCCATGTGGTCAGGAACCCAACCAGGACTGCGTAACGAAATAACCTAATCCAACGCATAAACCGATCAGAATAAACCAGTCATGCATTTTTAATATTCATGCCTACACTCCTGTTTTGTTTTTGCGAACAGGTGTTCTGAACGGTTCATGAAGGGCACTCAACGTGGCCTGTAAAGAATGAGATCTTGCATAAGCTCCCGAAGGTCACAATCATACCGGTTCTTTCACGGTAGATGGGAAAAGCATTTTAAAACCATTCATATCTTTGCCTCAAACTACCCAATGCTGTCATGCACATAATGTAGGTATCAATCTATTACCACCAATACAGCCAAATTTTGATGATTCCAATAATAAACGTAAAATACAACATTTTGCAAACAAAGCCCGACCAAACAGTTTATCAAACGACACACTGGCGTCATTACGGGCAGACAGTGCGTGAGATGTAGTTTTTAGATGTGAGAGCAAGTATGTGTCTTCTTTGCTAGTTATGAATGAACCACGAGCACAAAAAATAAACCCGGGTTAAATAAAAAACAACAACATTGTATTAATGAAGCAGAATATTCCGAACAAATACCTCAGCTATACTGTCCGTAGCTTTCAATATGACTAATCAAAATAAAATTGGACATTGTGCCATGGGGATCAGTGAAACTGGAATTTCTTTTGTTCAACGTACCACCTCCCCCCCCCCCAGTACATCATAGAAGAAAATTAAACTGGATAACTATTTATCAGTGAAACCCAACAGTGGATTCACCCAAATAATAACAAGCTTGACCTTTACTATGCATAAGCCATGACATGAATGGGAAAAAATGACAAAGTATTTGAGCAACAAGCTTGACGGATTCATAATGTCTGGGCTTACTGGATTCTTGAAACAATGTCCTCAGGAGCCTACTCAGGTAACAGAATACTCCCTCATATTGAGTCCATAAACTGACGTACTAATTGGTCAACATGGATTCAACAATCATGCATACATAATATTCGTGCATATAATCGGCCCGTTCTCATATTTGGGAGCAGGTCAATTTATATCTAATTGATATAAATCTAATTATATCTAATTGGTGTTGTGTGGAGGTTGGAAGACACGTAGTAACCTAACTGTTCTTAACACACCAAGAAAGGCTTTCACACAGCGGGTGGAAACTAGACACCTATATTCATCTCAACTATCATTTTGGAATACATTTATTGCTGTGTTGTCATAGATTTATTGCCGGGAAGAAAACATGTGTTTTGCCTCGTATGTTGATCAATAAAGTACAAACGAACGATGTCAGTACTGATGCAATTAAAACGAGTAGTTCACACAATATCGAGTAGCATGATTCCATACACAAGTCACTGACTATATCCAACACATATATGTCTATATAGACCTAACAAGCTTTACGATTTATGTTGGGAATAGTACTGAAATTACTTTCTTGTGGACAACTACTGCGACAGCTGTCTGTACCATTTAACTTCATGCTTTATTTTGAATCACATATGCTCTAATTGCGTTTGTCGATATAGAAATTTATTCATTCTGAGTTCCCACGCAATAATTATTGAATATTCAATACAGTTTCCTTGTCGAATAATTACTGTGGTGCAATACACCCTTATCGATGTGTCCCAATGACATTGACCTGTGGAATGATGTAGTACTGGCAATTCTTGAACATTGCACATGTGAGAATCTTTCCACCTTACTGCAATTTATGACCAATTTTCATATGAAATATTACCTCAGTGCATTTACCAGAATATTGAACACATCTATATGGGTAGGTTGTGGTAATATCAGAAGCAAGGGTCGTACAATGATTGTTCAATTCGTACAATGATAGTAGTATGAAATGTCTCAATTATATGGCGCTAATACTATGAAAACTAAGGCTTAACGTACAAAAATATAATAAGCGATACGACATGTCATAATGTATGCAACTTGCTATAAGAGTATAATTCTTACCGACCATATATCATGCTTGTAGCCCCACTGAAATTAGACAGACTATTGCAGTTGCTTTCGCAAAGCATCTCAATGCATCTCAATACCCCCCAACCACTGTTACTCTTAGCGAATGTGGGTCTCATTGTTTACACGATCTTCGATATCTCCGCATCTTTGTGCCGGAGTGCACCATTGTGGCAAACAAGATTCAAAAGAACAAATCGCGCGGACCTAATGCATAAGCGGAAGACGTTGGACTGCGCAAGAGAATGGCATACTTCTTCCACTTCAGGATTATTGATGGGATTTCCCACCGAGGGCTGAATGTGTCTCGATGGTCATTTTCACCATTTACCATTACCGACATTGAGCCTGCGTGTGGATGGAGGTTAAAGACGAGGAGGCTGCGCCAGCATCTGTTTCGTGGTATTAGCAGAAATTCATGCTCCTCACACCGTGGACACATCGCATGGATGATAATACGTGACTTGCTCGAGTTAACCACCCCCCCTCCCCCCCCCCCGCCCCTTCTCCACCATTATGAGCACGATACTACCATGACTGTATTAACACATACGCAAATTCAACTGACCGTGTTCCAGGTGTTCATAATTATATATATGGCTGTCGATGATGCAATGCCTTCGCATCTCCAACCAGATGCTTAATTGACGATGACTAGGCGAGCAATGTAGACACTACTAATTGCTACATGTTATACAAGTTCATTCAGGTGAGGTACCTAGAGGAATGACTTAAGAATAGTGTACTCAACATATCCAACAAAAGGTTACCAAGAGACGGCGATTACCTTTCCGAATAACATACAATATTGCGGGGAAGATACATCACTGTCTTTGTTTGCTGTCTGTCGGCCTGAGTTTTATATCACAAACTAGAAGGTATAGTATAGTATGGTCTCCATATCAATGAGAAAACAACATTTGATATTATAAGTTGGAGAAATATGCAACAATTATATTTGATCAGGACTTTCCAAACATTCCTTGTGTGTTTGCATATGAGCCAGCATGATGGAGGGCATTGCTACCATTATTTGGTATTTCCAGTCGAAAATTTACATAAGCGAAATGCTTTGTCCAACGGACTTGTGGCCTACCACACACCGAAACACACACCGAAGAATAAGAGCGTATTTTATTATTGTCGATATAATCTGTATGGAGGAGAATGAATTCAAAATGGTTTTCCGTCAGACACAACAATGTGATGCGCTATTGCATAATAAATGTGCGCCATGTATTTGACAAAAAAAACTTGGCCATAGCCTACTGAATTTATTTCATATTATAGCCTACGTATTAAAGATTTGTGGTATATAACAAATCATAATAACTACACAATATTGGATGCATCACTTCATGCATCGACCATTTTCACCGCAACAGTAACGTACTAATTTCAGCTGGTTCCGTTTTGCGAGGTCTTCCGCAGTGACGGGCAGGGAGTGATTCCACGGTGGACATGCGTTGCGCGCTATTGTGCGGGCTTTGCCCGTTTACTATGCTGTGAGCTGTAGTTCACAATGTCTCATGCCGATGTCAGGGATGTTTGTGTGGTACAGCGGGGGTCGCAAATATTGTCACTCTGTTTGCCCAGGCAGTGATTTTTTGCACGCGCTGATATAATGCTCATGTAATAGAATCATATTAGAATCGTACTTAGAATAGGATATATAGGCATATGCGCATAAAAAAACCTGGAGTGAAGACTCGAGCACTGGGGAATAATAGGCGAGATATTAATTTAATTCATCAATAAGAAAAACAGCCAAACATTTCCTCCGGACATATTCTTAACACTTTCCATTCCTACTATTCTGTAGCTTGTGGAATTTTGGTTTGTGGTAATAATGCATATTACAGACAAAGGAAAGTCGAGCCTTGTTCGATGTTACTACTTGAACTTAGTCTAGTGAATCTTGGTGACGCCAACAGGATTTCCTGATTAAAATTGTGACAAAAAAACACACTACTCACTTGCATACTAGACTCCCATATATAAAATGTTCACCATTATTCACATACATCTCCAAAGATGAAGATTTTATTTTTGAAATAGCCAGATGATGATATCAATTACTCGAATATCTTCGAGTACATGTCAAATATTTTTGTTAGGAACAAGACATAAAAACGCTACATATTGCAGGATATTTACTTGGATTGATAAAAACTGTTTAGTGCTTCCAATTTTAATTTTTATATTATCAATGACGTCCATACAAAACGGGGAATGATTTAAAATAACGTGAAACCAGATCTGCAAAATTATTCTGTTTCAATACGAATATTCAATATGAAATCTGGCCATATGTCGTGTGGATCAGAGTGCCCTTGAATGGCTCTCGTAGAATATATTCCCTTTACCCTCCAATAATACAAACAGAAAAACAGAATCCGGGGGTCACTCGAACCATAAGAAGCTTGAACTTCATCCGTAAATATGTCATAGCATCAATGAGGAATATGACAATATATTGGGGCAACAAGATTTATAGCTTGGGACTTACTGGCTTCCCGGAATCAATGTGGTCAGGAGCTCAACCAGGACCGCGTAACGAGATAACCTAATGCATAAATCAATGCATAAACCGATCAGAATAAACCAGTCATGCATCTTTAATATTCATGCCTAAACTCCCAGTGTGTTTTGTTTTTGCAAACAGGTGTTCTGAACAGTTCGTGGAGGATACTCAACGTGGCCTGTAACGATTGAGGTCTTGCATAAGCTCCCGAAGGTCACAATCATACCGGTTCTTTCACGGTAGATAGGGAAACACTGTATTTAAAAAACATTCAAATATTTGCCTCAAACTACCCAATGCTGTCATATACATATTAATGAGAGAGCAAGTATGTGTCTCCTTTGCTGGTTACGAATGAACCTCGAGCACAAAAAATATAACCGGTTATAATATAAAAACATCGTATGTACTGAAGCAGAATATTCTGAATAAATACCTCAGCTATACTGTTTTTATCTCTCTATATGAATAATCAAAATAAAATTGGACATGTGCCATGGGGATCAGTGAAACTGGAAATTCCTTTGTTCAACGTACTACTCCCCCAGTACATCATGAAAGAAAACTAAAGTGGATGAATCTTTGTCAGAGAAACCCTACAGTGGATTCACTCAAATAATAACGAGCTTGACCTTTAATATGGATATGTCATGACATCAATGGGAGAAATGACAAAGTATTTGAGCAACAAGATTGACCTATTCATAATGTCTTACTGGAATCGTGAAACGATGTCGTTAGGAGCCTATCCGGGTAACAGAACACTTCCTCATATTGAGTCCATAAACTGACGTATTAATTGGTCAACATGGATTAAACAATCATGCAAACATAATAATATTCATGCACATAATCCCATTTCTCAGAATTTGGGAGCAAGTCATTTCATATCTATTTGAATGTGATGTGTGGCGGTTGGGAGACACATAGTAACCTAACTGCTTTTAACACAGCAAGAAAGGCTTTCACATAGTGGGTGAAAACTAGGCATCTATATTTATCTCAAACCCACCTGAACTATCATTTTGAAATACATCTATTGCCGTGTTGTCATACATTCATTGCCGGGAAGAAAGCATATGTTTTCCCCGTATGCTGATTAACTAAGTACAAACGAACGATGTCAGCACTGAGACAATTAAAATGAGTAGTTCACACAATATCGAGTAGCATGATTCCATACACAAGTCACTGCCTATATCCAACACATATATGTCTATATAGACCTAATAAGCTTCAAGATTTTTGTTGTGAATAGTACTGAAAGTACTTTCATGTGGACAACTACTCCGACAGCTGTTCGTAGCAAGTAGCTTCATTTTGAATCGCATATGCTTTAATTGTGTAAGTCGATGGATAAATTTATTCATCTTGCTATTCTGAGTCTCCACGCAATAAATATCGAATATTCAATACAGTTTTCTTGTCGAATAATTACCGTGGTTCAATCAGTGGACCCTCATCGATGTGAACCAATGACATTGACCTGTGGAATGATGTAGTACTTGCAATTTTTGAACATTCCAAATGACATTGTGAGAATGTTTTCACCTTATTGCAATTTATTATCAATTTTTACATAAAATGTTACCCCTGTACATTTATCAAACTATCAAATATATCTAAATGGGTAGGTAGTGTTGGAAATGTAGGATCGATGTATTCCGCATTGTTGTGGATGACTGACGAGTCGGATTAAGAAGAAAAACGAGAAAAGGAATAAAGCAGTGATCTGTGAACCGAGACTTCGATAAGCAAATAGTCTGGTGTAAAGCAACATGCGTTAATATCAGAACCAAGGGTGGTGTGATTCAACTCGTACACAGATAGTAGGATGAAATGTCTCAATCATCTGGGCGCTAATACCAATAAAATTAAGGCTGAACGTACAAAAATGTGATAAACGATACTGAATGTCACAATGTATATACAACATGTCATAAGAGTACATTTCTTACAGGTTATATATCGTGCTTGTAGCTCAGCGCAAAGTAGACAGGCTATTACAGTTGCTTCCGCAAAGCATCTTGATACCTCTCTATACCCCCAACCACTGCTATTCTTAGCGAAATATGGTTCTCACTGTTTACACGATCTTCGGTATCCTCACGCCGTTGTGCTGGAGGGCCCCATTGTGACAACAAAATTCAAAAGAACAAATCGCGCGGAGCTAATGCATAAGCGGAAGCGGAAAACGTTGGACTGCGCGAGAGAATAGCATACTTCTCCCACTTCAGGATTATTGATGGGATTTCCCACCGAGGGCTGAATGGGTCTCGATGGGCATTTTCACCATTTACCATCACCGACATCGAGCCTGAGTGTGTATGGAGGTTAAAGACGAGGAGGCTGGGCTAGCATCTGTTTCGTTGTATCAGCAGAAATTCATGCACCATACATCGTGCAGTCTAATTAAATGGAATACAATCACATGAATTCAACACATCTTTAACTTGAAAGAACGACTTTACCTTAAATTGTTGGGTGATCCTGGACGTTTTATGTGTATATAATATTATAAACAGTAGAAGCTTTATAGTTGCCCTGCTTAATCCCATACATACTTCTCATTCATACACATTCTGACTTTATAAAGAAATACTGATACTGAAAATATAGATTCCAAAATTTCGTGTGACACTTTCGAGGAAGCGTGATGAATGAATTAGGATCATCGTGATAACAGTTATTTCCTATAACATACCTGAAATGCATTCATATTTGAGGGTACAATGTTGAACAGTGTGTTCGTTCAGATTTTAGTAGGTACAGTTACGAAATCGCTATATACATGTAGCAACCACATCAATTACCCTCTCGTTGCATTTGGCCCGCACTTGTTCTGATGAACATCAAACCATGATAAATAAAATGCGAATAATGTCCCCGCAGCTCATTGCACTACTACTAGGTCGTCATTAAGGCACACATTCCCGTGCACACGTGTCTAAAAATATCATTTGTAAAGAATATTCGCTTCCAGATCTCATGAAAATTACTGCTTATTATACAGCTATGAAACCAATGCACAAAGTCGTTGATTTTATCGATCACATAATCACATATAAACGGGTTAAAATATTAATTCACGTATGGATGTACCATGACATCATCTTCGCATGTTTGGAGAGATCATAAAAATAATGTTTCATTCCAAAGTGTAGAAAACATACTCACTGCAGTTTCGAAGAAGACTGGACATGTACATGCTGGAAAATGATGATACCGGGATCAGCAATTCATGCTGATTGGAAACATGTACCACGTACGAAATTGTAGTTTTATATATGATGTACAGTAAGTATAATTCTTCAAAGAGTTCAGTTGCATTTATTTTGTTGAAACCATTCAAGCAGGTTGTCAATATTTTTATACTAAATGACGTTTTCGGAATTTGTAACCTCATCTGGACCAGTATGGATATATAATTGTATAGTCGCTGTGAAAAGTTAACAGTCGATTGAACATAACTATGCAATAGTATGTATATTGGCATTGTGATACGTACCATTATTGGTCACACCATGGGAACACATTCTAATAAGTAATGCAGTGTTTCAGGTTCCGGTCCGAACATATAATAATTGTCTTCACATATCATCGACTATGATGGTAACCTTGTCACGTTTGTTCACGTATCAGTTCTTAACCAGTCGTTTTAGTTGCAACAACGGTGAAAAGTTCAGCCGTGTCCCATGAATGCGATAACGACTTCAATGTGTGCAGACCACATGGTAAATTAAATTTCGCTGGTTAAACCCTGGAGAAGACTTCTGCAGCAGTTGCAAACCTTTGGGCTCTGGTGTACTAAAATGAAAAGTGGATCTCGTTTGGACACTTCGCAAAATTGAAATGTCTCAACGTTCCCAGCTATACAGTGTGCATCCACGATACAAAACACGTAATTGTGATGAGATTGATAGCTCCTTCTAGAAGAACACTGACGAATTTTCCATCAGTCCACTTGATGTTGTTTGTTTTGTAGGGTCATGATTGCCAATAATTCAAATGACAGGTTGTACAGGGTTTTCGGCCTTCGTGCATATGATTACCAATTCGAATTTCTACGCGGCTTGTGGTATTTATTTCAGCATATTACTGCTGCGAGAAGTTATGTACCTTTCTATGATTCTGGTAACTGGTGCCACAGCAATATAGTTATCTGCTTTAGCTCAATCAATTAATGTGTCATCCGAAATTTCACGCGGGTATGTTTTGTTCTGCAGTACTAACCAAGTTATTCGGTTCGCAAGATATAGATTAAAACCTAGCTAGAATGTATTTATCTTTATATGTTTTCATATTGTGCAGATAGTTCCCCTGATCATTCTGTTTTTTACAGAACTTGAACATCTCAATCACATCCTGGGTATCTTGATTTTCGTGAATTACTTTTCTTTCAATCTATCAGCATTTTGCTGGACCTCATTAAATATTTTAATTAGATATTCATGACGTCATATGAGTCGAACACTCTAATTAGCTATCTGAATCTTATTTCAAGGGTTATTTATAATGTAGAAAATAGTTTCCTATAGAAATCGATATGTTTTGTGGTAATGCATAGTCAGTCTTATGTCATGCCAGCATGTTATCAAGGGTACACAGTCAGAGCTAGCACCCCCATAGCAACCAGTTGTTGGGTGGTTGATATGGACACTTGAATGGCTAGGACATGTGAAGATGCTACTTTCTGTCAACATTTTTAGAAATGATCATAATGTAACAAAAGTTGAGGTCCTAATAATGTGGAATTATCAATGTTTAGCAATAAAATATCCATAGCAACGTGGTTGCTATGGGCCATATTCCGACTCTGGTTGCCACAACACCATCATACTTTATTTAAATTTCGACTATTTTCTGTATTGAGTCATTATGTGGAACAAAAATTACTTTCATGTGCTTTAATATTATGCAGTACTCGTTTGAATGAGCTCATTACTTTTGAGTGACTCATATGACGTCACCATTGCTCATTTGCATATTCATGATATTTGCGTATGACCCCGAAATGTCAATAGAACATGTCATAAACAAACCTCCGTATAATAGTGACTATTCAAGATTTTTGTAAAAACAGAAATGAGCCCCTGACTTCCGTCTTTGCTATTGACACTAAACTGGAAAAAAAAAATTTCATTCTGGACTCCAAATAACCACACCGAGAATGCAAATACTGCTTATGGCGTAACATATGTATTATAATCCTATGTGGTTAATTATTTCATAGAAGAAAATACAAGCACAAAATGTGAACCTGCACATGACGTTCATCCTCGTGGTAAAAACTTTAAAGATAGGTTGTTCTATACGTGAGACATCACCACACAACCTTCACCCAATTCGATTTTGAAACTGGAAGTCTGGAAGTGTATGCATTCCATGGTGAATGATGGTAATAATAATAATTCCCAGTTTTAATATTTATTTCCCGGTTTTAAATATTTAGTTCCGGGTCTTAATATTTATTTCCCAGTTTGAATACTTAATCCCAGGTTTGAACATTTATTTATTATAGGTTTTAATACTTATTTCCCGGTTTTAATATTTAATTCTCGGTTTGAAATTTTAATTCCAGGTTTGATTATTTTATTCCAGGTTTGAATAATTAATTTCGGTTTTTGAACATTTATATCCAGGTTTTAATCTTTTTTCTAAGAGTAAATAGTTAATTCTGGGTTTGAATATTTATTTCCGGATTCTAAATATTTAATTCCCAGTCTCACAGATTTTTCCCAGGGAGTAGATCATTCCTCAGGAAAAAAAATTAATTCATAAAAAAACAGTGAATGTCCCTAATAAGCATACCTAGACTATGGAATTATCTAATACTGACAAATCCGTAGTGTAGTGTACAGCTGTGAGTGGAGATGATAATGCAGCATCAACATTAATGTATCACTGTCTTCATCTGGCTACTGTCTCTGTCCATTTCCTGTTGAATAATAAATGCCACAAGATTGACAGAAACAGTGGGGTGGCGATAAGAATTGGACATATGGCAAATATGTGGCTAACAAAACTTGAATGTAACTCAATCCAAAGATACTTGAATGTATCTCCATCGAATAAAAATCAATCAATTAGTGTTATTGTTAGGCCAGCTTATTTTATAGAGCATTTATGACAAGTTGATATGGCAAATATCGGGCTATTACGAGAACAATATTGAAGTCTTCATCACATGCCCACCGCGTGGGTCAGTTGTCCAAGGAAGGACATTCTTTTTTCAGTTTAAGGATGGCCGTCAAGTACATATTCCTTACAGCGAATTCTCAGCGTGCAAACCAGAGAGGACCCTGAGCATGACAGTATTTGATCGTTATCATAAATTCCCGATATACTGCTCCTAGGAGACCCTCATACATCACAGAGTTTTTCCCTCCTAGTATTATATTGGAAACCATAAAAGAAAATTGAATTAGATATCTCATTATCAATGATACCCAGAGAGGACATCCGAATAACAACAGACTTGACCTTATCCAATGAGCGTGCTATGGGATCAGTGTAGAAGACTGCGAAAACTCTTCCCAGGGTTCATGGGGAGCAAGACTGATTGGCTCGTAGTTGACGGCTTCAAGGACTCCTGCGGGGATGTAGTTTGGATCGAGGTTTCGCGTATTTTCCCTTTGTTGTGCTGACCCCGAATGATTTCAGTGCAAAACAACATAACCATGACGGAACAGCACATGTATATATTTTTGCTTAATAACTTTCATAAATTTACGAATTGAGATAAAATTATAGGATCCATAGTTTCATTGTGCTTCTGATAGTGTCCTAAATGCACCAATATACCTGTGCAACTTGGGGAATTTGATGTGATATGTCAACAATTCACTTGCATATTTTAAAATGTGACCTGCAGTCAATGGTAGCATGATTCCAGAATTTTTCTTCGTATGGCATTTTCAGGCTCATGGGAAGATGATATCAGATCCATTCACGACTTCCGTAGAACCCTAGAAGAATAAACACGCGCCTCTATTGGTATAGGTAATCTTGCCATTGTAGTATGTTTCAAATTTCGATAGAATTTCGGTAAACACATGTTCTTCCATGGAAAAGTTGAACCAATGACAGAGAAGACACAAAAAAAATGGAGGAGCGTTTTGGTCTGCTGTTGGTTTAGTGCACATGCATTTGAGGAGCAAGAACTGAAATTTCAACTGTCAACGATTTGAAGACGATGAAAATCAGTTGTACCTAGAGGTGTGGTGAATAATCGAAACGTCTTCATCATTGATTACCGGATTCTTTCGCCCCTTTTTATATTAAAGGATGCCGTCTGATTCTGTACATCGATATGTCCACACATATGTCCCCCCCCCCCAAAAAAAAAAGTCGTTATCTTGTCTCGGGCCTATATGTGTCTCAATTGCAACAAAAATAATTTGACAATCTGTTTGGTAGCATGATATCACCTGATTGAAATGGGCAACGAACACATCAAATCAATACCAATGTCCTCATGAAGGGGCAAATAACCACATTAATACATGTGGTTGAGTTTATTGACCATATGGATGGATCACTTCCTATCTCCTGGAAACAAGCCTTTGTCTTAGCCCAAATTCTAGCTCGACATTTCAAACACACTGGGATAGGGAGAGCACTCATATTCCACGAGAGATTATGCGGCCTTGGGTCGGTTTCCTGTCTTTTTGTGCGTTCAACGTCATAAGGACATTTGATACCAGGATTTATTCCGGTCAAGTTGTGGCGGGGGCGATCGCCTGAAACTGGTGTTATCTCAGAGACAAAGGCATCATGCCCATTGCATAAATAATGCCCTCTGTATCACGACTCATTGTCAGCATGTAGTCAATACAATCATTCCAGAAACATTTATTGATTATATTAGAACTAAATAGCAATCGTTTTCATTGAAGCATAGGATCCAAAACATTTCATACAACATCGAGCTGTTCGTTTTTGTTTGGTAACGTATGTGCCAACTTGATAAATCATCTGAATCCTAACTGTTGGTTATCTTAATTCTAATTATATTCCATAGTTATGTTTGTGTGGCTGGTATTATACAAACTACTACGTGTGCAGCAACGTGATGGAGATATAATCTTTGTGGGATCTACACGAACGAATTCAGTATCACCATCATATATTATGTGGTGATCTGAGTCAAAAGCTGAATACCTGTGTGAACAATAAATAAATGAAGTAAATAAATGAAACATTGAACCCCGTTTACAGCATCTCATGAATATGATCGATGTTCTTTAATGGAATATATTTAAAAGCCAATTATATGTTCACATTCGTCCGAATTAAATAAAATCAAAATTGAAAATACTAAATGGATGTTTCCGATTGATAATTCCATGGCTAACGTTACGTTTTCAAACATAAGTATTCAAGTTAGAATGAGGCATGTGTGATATACGTGTGACATTAAGGTCGAGTATCACCACTATATATTATCTTCAGGAGAATATATTCATAACCAGTTGGACAGTAAGGATTATTGGTCCCTGTTTCACCATGGGTTTCTCAAAAACAATTATACAAGGAATACAGAAACATAGCACCAAGGGTGCTGTAGCTTACCGGCAGATCATGCAACTGGAGTAATGATTTTCCAAAATATTAATTGTTAAACTGATCTTTAACTCTATTTTCAAAACATGTACTTGAATGTTCCCAAACACACACTTTTTTGTATCAATTATAATACGGAAACAAGTTACATCATGGAAGGTTTTCTTCGTTAATGACAGATATTCACAAGGGGGTGGGAGGTGGGTGGAGCGGGAAATTGAAGGTCATTGAAGGTCAAATTAGTGGTGACCAATCAAACCGCAACATTTGATTTTCCATTTGAATGTGCCGATACTTAGGCTCTATCTTTAAGTGTTCTAGAAGTTTACTCTGCACAGCTCAAATTATGAAGGAAAAATTTAGTGAAATTTTGTTAAGTGCAACGAAATTGTCTATGCCCCAAAAAAAGGGTTTTGCAGGAAACCACTCAAAACGAATAGTGACTCGTTTTGGGACAAACAAATGATTTTCGTCGACCCGTCAAACAATTTAAATGGCCGCCACACGCAGACCATCATTTCAAAGGGAACAAAACTTATACACATCACAAAGGTACATAGAGAGAATCTCATGCAAGATTTTGAGGAAAACTGTTTGAATAGATTTTGAGAAAATGGCCACCAAAGACAAAAATCGTCGTTTTTTCGACGAAAAAAAAATTGTTATGCCCTTCCAAGGTCATTGAAGGTCAAATTCAAGGTCACCACTCAGACCACAATATTTGATTTCCCATTTGAATGTGCCAATACTTAAGCTCGATCTTAAAGTGTTCTATGAGTTTACTCCGTACAGCTCCCATTATGAAGGAAAAATTGGGTGAAATTTTCCATGTCCAAAAAATGTTCAAAGGCAAAATATATTTTTTTCTGCTGCAAATGGCTCAAAACGGAAAACAATTTCGTCGCCCAGTCAAAAATCAAAATGGCCGCCACATGCAGACCGGCAATTCAAGGGCAACGAAACTTATACACATCATAGAGGTACATGATATGAATGTTCTGAAACAGAAATCTCAAAACTGATAAGACAGTTCTTGAGAAAATGGCCACCAAATTCCACAATTGGCAAATTTTCGTCAAAAATGGCTGCCAAATCGGCAAAAACGATTCAATCGAAAAAATTGAAGAAACGTCTTTAGGTACTGGCAAGGTATGTTGTGACAAGTTTATTGGAAATTCATCATGTCAAAAAAAATTACGGACCCGGACGGACGACCAACGGGCGACGGACGAAAAACCACGATAATAGCTTATCGGCCCAATACGTATATACATCTATATATCATTTGATACCAACCTCCATGATGCGTGCCGAAAGGGTGGAAATTCAAAGTTGATTCTCTGCATTGTGTGGCAATTTGAGATGACCATGGTGTCAGTTTTACTTCAGCAGTTCCTCTGATTTTTCTCCAGGTACTTCGAGACACGAGTTCAATCATTTGTATTCAGAAGTAGAAACAAAAACGTAATCGTACATCGAGATTGGAAAGAAAATATTATTTTAAGCTCACCTTTTTCACAACAGATTGATATAAATATATTTTTGATATATATATCCAGAAGACAGTAAGCATACCTCAACTACAGAAGGTTAATCACTGCTCATATACAGACACCGGAACCAATTCTATGAATCGACTCTCCTTGATGTAGAGATTACCAAAGAGAGCTTTCCGATGAATTAGGCCTGGGCGCGGCACTTGAGATTCATGAAGTGAGGCTTAGAGAACCCCGCTAATAGCAATTGTCGACGACAAATCTTCCAATGGCCGTCAATCTGCTGTTTGACTGTTCACTCATAATCCAAGAGATGCAGCGATCAGGCACAAGAAACAACATGATGATACCAGAGAATTTGTATGGTTTTAGTCTAGGTACATATGAAATTCCAATTTGTACAGATGTGACTGCATATTGGATGATGTAGTCGAAATATCAATCAGTTTCACCAAATATTAGTTTTCCTGACAGGTCGGTTTGTGAGGATATTTGTGAGTATGTTCATAACTCCGTTATTACACTATGTTATGTATATTGGCTCTTGTCAGAACCCCTTCCGGGTCTCTTGTGTAGTCTGTCAAACCAACTTGCCTTATTAGAACTGACTGAGAATTTATCTATGCTTCATGTGTATAGTTGATGTGATGAATGTTGTGAGGTCAACTGGAAATCACCCGAGTATCTCCATACAATTTGGATTACAAAGAAACAATATAAGATCACACAGGGAATACATATAGGAATTGAGAAACGTATGTGAATTTCGAACAGAATATCAGGTATAAATTTGGTTCAAAATATTAGTATTCAGTATATCAATTCCTGTATGTGCACAATTGATTATCAAAATATGAAGTCGATAAGCATCCAGTTAATATCCATTCCGTCATTTGACCTTAAAAATTAAGTCAAGGTTCATGGTCATGAGAATATTCAGCATATATTAGTTCCTATATGTCCACATTTTGTTTATCCCCATGCTGTAAAGTTGATAATGTAGCCGTTTTGTCCTGTGACCTTTAAAACTAGGTCAACGGTCAAATTCAAGGTCACGAGAATATTCAGCACATATCATTTCCTATATGTCCACAATTAATCCCCATTCTCTAATCTCAATATTAGGTGAGATATTACGAATAATGTGTCCTATTATAAAGCATAAAATAATTTAACATGGGGAAGTCCCATTCGGGTCCCGTCGAGAACAATAAAAATGGCCGCCACACCCAGACCGGCAACTTCAAGGGCATTGAAACTTATATGAAGGGAATCTTTTGTAACACAAGCAATCTCGAAACTTTTTTTAGAAAATGGCCGCCAAAGTCCAAACTTGAGCATTTTTGGACGTTCTCAAACTCGTAGTTCTCAAACTCTAGGAAGTGGCAAGTTTCAATACACAGATCACTGGCTATAATAACAATATATATGGATAACGTTTTAACCTTTTTGTTGTGAATAAGACAGAAAGTTATTTCATGTAGACAACTAAACCCACAGCTGTTTGTACCAAGAAGCTTGACCCATTAGTTCCAATCCCATACGCATTCATTGTACAGGTGGCTGGATAGATTTATTCGTTTGCTATATTGAGTCACACGCAATAATTATTGAACAGTCAATGCGGTTTTCTTGTCAAAATATTGCCTTGGTTCAATTGGGCCCTCATCGATGTGCACCTATGGAACTGGTCTTTGAAATAATGTAACACATGGCATTGTTAGGCATTGCAAATGCGAGAATTTATTGACCTTACTATAATTTACGGCCCGAGCAAACCACTGAGAACCTTAAGGATGAAAGTCTTTGGTCCTTATCGTAAATTCCCAAAATATTGCTCCCACAAGACCCTCAAACAAAATGCTGTCTTGCCCTCCTAGTATTATATTGGAAACCATAAAAGAAAATTGAATTAGATATCTCGTTATCAATGATACCCAGCAGAGAGGACATCCGAATAATAACAAACTTGACCTTATCCAATGAGAGTGCTATGGGATCAATGTGGAAGACTGCGAAAACTCTTCCCAGGGTTCATAGGGAGCAATACTGATTGGCTCGCAGTTGACGGCTTCAAGAACTTCTGTCTGCGGCGCTGTAGTTTGGATCGAAACTTCCCAGATTGTTTGATGTTCATTTTCTTTTTGTCTTGCTGACTCCTATTGATTCCAGGGCAAAACAAAATAACCATGAGGGAACAGTGCATGCCCATTTTATTAACTGTTATGAATTCGAAGTAATGAGTAACAAAGTGATAGACACTATTGTTTTATTATACTTTTTTTCTTTAAAATGTTTCTTAAATGCGCCAATGTGCGACTTCCAAGTTGACGTGATATGTCAAAACTTGACTCGCAACCTTCAAACGTCCACTGCAGTCGATGGCAGCATGATTTCGGAACATCTTTTTTTCCCGTGACAACATTTGTGTAGTGGAGGATGATTCAGAAGCCATTCACAACTTCCGTAAAATCCAAGAAAACCAGCACGCGCCCTGTTGGGGGCATTCATCATTTTGCAATTGTAGTAATTGATACTTCTCGATAGAATTTCGGTAAACACGTGTTCTTTGGTGGATCAATGCAACCAGCGACAGGTGCCCAAAATACCCACAACATTTGAGTGTTTGTCACGAAATAATGATGCTGAGACATAGAAAACTGGAAGAGTACTTTGGTCTGATGCAAGTTGGTAGAAGGCACATACGTATGAGGAGCAAGACCTGAAATTCAAACCGCCGACGACTGAAACGTCAATGACGTGAATGAAGATCGTCTTAATTGGTATCTTCAATTAAACCCATTTGATGAGAATGAACATTTCTTCATACACATGATTTTTCATGAGTTTATGAACGAACATCGTTTGTGTTTGCATATCGCAAGGCTGGGTGAATTAAGCAATTGAAACGTTTCCACCATTGAATACTGGATTCTTTCATAAGTTTCAATTTTGAAGGGGTATATTTATGCTGTCTGTTCTATGTTATAACTTATATTCTCAAAAATGAACAGTTGGTCATATAGTGTCTCAAGTGCAAAAAATACTAAACACTTTGACAATCAATTCGATGGCATAATATCACCTGATGGAAATGTCACAGACGTTCTGTCCAAATGTATGATGACAAAGGCATATAAATATATGTCAACCAGTGGGCTAATTTCCGCTTCTCACAAAACATAAGAATCAGTATCGTCATAGAAATCGCAACCACGTTCACGTGGTTGAGTTGATTCGTTTATCCCAGCACAATTTCTAGCTTGACATTCAAAACGTACGGGGTAATGGGTTACTTCTCTTGCACGCTAGATAACGCGGCCTAGGGATCTGTTCTTATATTTGTAAATTTGATTCTGGGATTTATTCCCCTCAGTTTGTAGCGGCGACGATCACATAAAAGCGGGTGTTGTCTCTGAGACAAAAACGCCATGCATATCACCCCGGTAAACATTTACTTAATAATATGTGCGTTGACTTTATGGCAGCATCTAGTTCAGAACTAAATAACAATGATTTTCATTGAGATAAAGTATAGTTACATAGCGTTCACACAGCATCAAACTGTTCATTTCTGATCCTTATTTTATGTCCCAACTTGATCAATCACTTGAACTGCTAATAATTTTAATCGTAATTATTGTTGAGTCATATTCCATGAGATCAACGTAATATTACCAGAGAAACGTCGATGATTTCAGTTCAGGTACAAATATTATTCAAATTTGTACAGATGTGACTGCATGTCGGATGATGTAGTCTGAACATCGATCAGTTTCTGCTCATGTCATTTTCTTTCGGAGTCTCTTGTGTAATGTGTCACACAAACCCGCCTTGTTCAAACTGTTGGAAAATGTATTTATCTTTTATATATATATCTTCGATGAGATGGATGTTGTGTATGAAATTGAAAGACACTTTAGTATCTTGACATATTTTGGATCACAATGAACCCAGCAAAAATTACAAATAAAATATCAGGTATAAATTTGGGTCAAAATTATTGGTATTCAACAAATTATTATACAGGGTGAAAGATGTCATAACATAAAACTTTATAAAGACTTCATAGCGGGTGATAATACATACCTACCAACAGACATTGAACGTATTTATAATATTCTATAATATAAAAACTCAACTAGAGCAATCGTTGTGATTTCTCGGAGTTTCCAACCAGATATTAGGGCTTGACCCTATTTCCCTAGCACTCAGTGCCCCTGATCCCTGACATCAATCATAGGAAGCCGTGGTTGGATTTACTAAACCCCCTCATCTTGTCCCGACAAGATAATCACTGATCAACAAATTTGTCTTGCGAATATTCAAGACATAATAATTTCACGTTTCCTTTTCCAACTCTCAATGAATGTGGTGTGATGTGTATGGATATAATGTGGTATGCAAAATTTGTATTCCAAACTGGAATATGATGCGCACACATATCATCGCTGTGTCTCATAGTCATAACTTGAACTCGGTGGACGTGATCTAATATGAGAGGATACGAATAAACATGGAACCAATACCCAAATACAAAGTATTACTATTAAGAGCGAAAAAAACCGAGTCCTTATCCAATATTAAGATAGTGTCAGGCAAATCGAGAAAAATGTTTGGAAGCCCCGAATTCGTAAAGTATTCGGAATTCGTGAAGTGACTTGATTTTTGTTAACTGCATGGCAACATTTCTTGAAACCGTTTGGTTCCAGAATAGTAAATCGTTCTGAAGTTGTAACACGCCAATATGTCCTTACATTTCATCGAATCATTTCACAACATATTTGCACTGGGACTCCAGGCACTAGCCGTCAGTGAGAGGCTGGTGTGAACAGATTGTTTGCTTGCAAAGGAATCACAGAGATCGATGTTTGTTTCTCTAGTAGGTGTGTCCTTAACAGATGCTTTCCTGCAGAATCGCTCTGCAAGACGGTGCTAATCTCTTTCCACAAACATTCCAAAGACATGCTTACTGATATTTGCATTACTCATAGATGGAGAACAGGCAAAACATCGGATCAAATGCTAATCACACTGACCTCTGATGGAAGTGATGTCCTTGATACATTGATCACTTCCAGGTCTACCGTTGTAATTTTGAAATTCCAGTTCTGAAAACTACAGTTGCTCGTAGGAATGTAGAAGTGAATTGCCTAATGCTCACCCCACTCTATTGCCAGACGAACATAAACTACAAAATACAAGTTTTCTAATAAATACATATACTTCAGATAGGTTAGGGAGAAATAGTCAAACTTCATTATTGTCATGACTAAGCAGTTTTTAGTTATTACAAACATTACAAATGGCAAAATAAAGGTCTTGTGTGCGGTTTCGGGGACGGATGAGATTGAAAACAATACTTGAATATTGACCACAAGAGCCGTCACGTGGCGACAGAAATGTCAAGTCTAATGACCAGTTTGCTGATAAGAATCTCAAAGAAAATATGAAACTTAAGAAACTCGAATCTCAGTGGAACTAAAATCTTCCTCATTATCTGTCTGTCGCCCACTATCGAAGCTTGACCATGCGTATAATGATTCTTACCCACGAGCTTTTGGGACACTCATATTTTCGCAACATGTTAATATATATGTTCTTGTCATACTTCTCATATATTGGCGAAGATGACATTACTTATGAAATATCTGGATGAACAAAATATATGTATTTTAATAAAATAACAAGTCATTAATAATAAAGAGCTCCACAGGCATGCCAAAAGTTCGTGTACAATGTGATGTATGGTAATGCTATAACAATGCTGATTCCAAGATATTTGCTTTTTTCCACTAGATTTTCCACTATATACCGAATTTCAAATTGCTGAAATCGTTTGATGGGCTTCTGTATTTCAATTCCACCTGGCACACACAAGTGACCAATCCAGTAAATTATGGACGGGATCGAAACAATACATGTATGGTAATGCTAGGGCAGGTTACAAACAAATAACACAACTCTGGATGTTCTTCGATACAAATAATGAAGAGGAAAACTGTGGATCTGAGCCATGTTGATCTGGGTTCCATCGCGGAACCTTCCTACAATAATACTGCTTCATCTGAGCAGTAAATCAAGAAAATTGAATTGGATAATTCGTTATCACTGAAACCCAACAGAGTGGTCACTCGAACCTTAACAAACCTGAACTCATCCAATATGTTTTGGCAAAATATTCGAGCAACAAAATTGCCTATTGGATTCCTGAATGTACATGGTTAGGAGCCTAACCGGTTAAAATATTGTCTTGTATTTGGTCCATAAACTATTATTAAGAACTAAATACAATTTCAATAATCATGGTCAAAAGCAAATGTTTACATATGAATAGAATGTGACCTGTCAAGATTGGAGTCTCATATGAGCTATTCATTGAATATCTGGGGAGGAAATGTTCTTCTCGGTGAACGGAAAAGAGGCCTGCATTCATGTTTATCTCAACAAAACCCTCTCGTCCCTGAATGACCAATGGTTGTGAGGATGATGAGCATGTGTCTTCTCTGCACGCTGGCCAATTAGGTTCAAACGAACACATAAAAGATATTTACAGTGTATCGCGAATAGAGCTAAAGAAATTAATACCCCGATCACATGACGGGAACTTTGACAACCGACGCAAAGTCGTATCGATGCGTGTTTTGTTCTGTCATTATTGTTGTTGGACCATACTTACAGTACACCTGCTTGAGTAGTTTACACAAAAATAACAATATCCAATACACACGTCACTGTCTTTCCAAAAGTATATGTCTTATTTATTTTTGTTCGAAATATTACTGACGGACACATACATCATAACCGTTTGAACCAAGTAGCCCCATCCAATACTTTAAACCATATAACGCTTTTATTGTGGAAGTCGATGCACAATAAATCAATCCATTTTGCAATAGTGAGTCACGTGCAATAATTATGGGGCAGTCAATGCAGTTCTCATGTCGAGTAGTTGCCTCGGTTCAAGCGGTGGAACCTTATCGATGTGCACCAATAACACTGGTGAGAGCGAAGCTGTGTTGCTGGACATGAGAATGTAAGAATACATTCACCTCACTTAATGTATGACCTGCAATTGTCACAAAATTGATACAAAATGTTACACCAACACATGCAATATGCAACATGACTGTATTAGTTTGTAAGTGTAACAATCTATGACATTCACAAATTTATTTATTAATTTATCCTCTCCATGAGCAGCATCAACACGAAGGACTCCAATCTATCCACATTCCTTTCTTACAAAATTGTCTAATTGCCGTCACAAAACTCCACGCGACCGCTACAGTACAGTACGCTTTCATTACCTATGCTTTATTCCATAGCAGGCACCACCACATTTTACGTACAAGTGACTGAGGATCTGTCGTGTCCGAATAGATTCTGTAACTGACTGAGGAGTCAAAATAAAGATCACTGGATAAATTATGAAAAATACTTCAATAGCTGTTGCAAATCTTCTGCTCTGATTCACTGAAGCGAAAAACATGTTTTATTCTGGGCACTCTCCAAAATTGGTATGTCTCAAGGTCTCGGGAACAATACATCACTATACTTAGTTGTGAATTAGATGTATTATCAACCGAATCACTGGAGGACACAGATTCTGTTCTGGACAGTACCCAAGTTCGGACGTGCTTGGATAACCCCCTAAAAAACAGCGGAATCGGCAAATTTACTCAGAGAACTGGTGCTGTTGGGTCTGAAGGCTCAGACATCATTGCCTGACAACTCGTACAACTCGTATCGTACCTTCCAGCCTACCTGTAGGGAGGGGGGGGGGGCTACATTTATGTGATTCATGCGGTATTTATTTCATTTGCAAAAGAAAATATGTGCATTTCAAGTACCCGCTAGCTGTTGCCACAACAGGAGTTATGTGTTTGAGAAAATAAAATATGTTTATGTGGAGCTCTAAAATCTCGGGTCT
The DNA here is from genome assembly GCA_949152475.1 of Terebella lapidaria. Lineage (NCBI taxonomy): Eukaryota > Metazoa > Annelida > Polychaeta > Terebellida > Terebellidae > Terebella > Terebella lapidaria. The sequence continues at coordinate 33,647,506 of OX424556.1, forward strand.
ATTCTATTTTGTATATCAAACACTGAATCATTCGGTATAATGGATATAAAGTAAGATTACATAATAATAAAATTATTATTACCTCACAAAATGAACCAGAAAATAGAATGTGTAGTTGCAAATGCATATATCTAACTCACATGCCTATGCATATATCATATTTATCTATTTCTCTTTCAAATGAATGTCGTAAAGTGGAAAATGGAGATGATAATTCCGCCTCAACAATAATGTGTCATTGTCTTCATTTAGTTTCTGTCCGTGTCAATTTCCTGTTGAATAATAGATGTTGTGAGTCTCCGGAAACAGTCCTGTACTCCAATTGTAATAAGGATGGACACTTCACAAACACAATTCTTCTTCATGCAAACGCGAGCGACTGTCATAAAGTGCGTTAATCACATGGAATATGGGTTCTTAACAGGGACATACATACATGATGATTGTTCCCAAACTGCATCACACAGGAAGTAACAGAACAGTTGTGCCAGTACATCTTGTTTGCTATGTATACGGAGAAATGTGTGTAATTAATAGACAGTCACGGTGACGGAATCAGTTTGGCACACGGTACATCGTTCAGTCTTAGACTACACCCAAACGTGGCTGAGGCTTTATATTTCAGACGATTGATCACCTCTCTCACGCACCCCAGTGTTCGGAATCATCCACCATATTTGTTTCTAGGCATTATGTCGAGATTCATGTCAATATATTATAACTGTCAGAACTGCAACTTGGCATGTGGACTTATTTCCTTGAAACATATTCCAGACTAAACTGTTAAAGTAATCTCTTCTTCCATATGCATGTGGTCCCTGATACAAACAATACATGAATTCTCGATATTACCTCGATTATTTAATTATTAATCCATAGTGGCAATTGTTTTTCCATATCAAAAATGAGAAAGAGGGATTGTCCAATCGGTGATTTCTATACTAATATTATCATAGAATACCTGTCACAAACCCTTTCGATTGGTTAACAGAAGTTATGTCCAAGGACCATACACAGTTTCACCATTGCCCCATAGTTCACCGTAGACCAATGCAGTGTTGACGTGGGGATTAGGCACATTTCCATGATCAACGCTCAATCAAGTGACAAATAGCATATGTGTGGACTAATGAGAGAATGTTTACCATCATTTTTCGGCTATGTACATCATGGCAATATTATCAATAAACCAAATCAAGTGCTCTCCATTTAGAGGCCATTGACGAGAGCTACCCCCGAAATCAGACCACGAAATTGACCACCGCCTGCCTCATAGCGAAGGGACGATAGACTCCTAATAATATCAATTGTCAACGTGGAACCAGAAATCCACTAATAGCCCAAACAGAGACGTGAATCCATCTGGCCTTTCAGCACTTCTCGCACTTGCCTTGTTCTGTTTGTTCCGCGATAACGACCATATTGTGCTTGGATTACCAACTACTCTCCAGCTCTGACTGGAAGGCTGCTCCCAGCATATTTCCATTCCAATGGGTTCAAGTCAGGCTGATAGTGAACACTAATAACATTCATACTAATTCCATCAGATATATATTAGAAACAACTACATTTAATACATTGTCTACCCCTGATGAAGCCAGTGTGTCTTTGAATAAACTATTTGGTCGGGCTTCGTTTCTATTGAAAAATGTTGTATTTTACGTTTGTTATTAGCAATATCAAAATCTGGATGTATTGGTGGTAATAGATTGATACTTACTTACATACAACACCTGTACATACTGTTCAGAATATTGTTAATTATCTCAAATCATACATGGCTTTTTGTGATATAACAAAAGCATTGGCAAGAATATCATTGATATAAAAACTTGATAACAGTATACAGAGAGCTTATAGTGCATCTAATGTTCAATGGGTCACTTAATATCGGTAAACATACTGGGATCGGTCCATAAATATAGTCAGTAAAATCGTTTAACTTCAGATGAAGCCGATCCTCACTGTTTAAATCCATTTTTTGTTTCCTTTTTTAATCCCATAGAACTATCAATATATTCTGTCAACATAAAAAAGCCACTCTGGACCTGTATTTCCGTTGTTGATGCTTCGTCAAAACACTGATGAACCTGATACCGTGGGACGAGTCAACCGCCCAGCTTCCTAACGAGGAACATGACACGTCGACTACCCATGCTACTTCGGGATGATCAAATATGCAATAACATGATTGGTGGACACTGTGGCCTATAATGAAAGAGTATACATGAATGACAAGCTGGAGGCATCCATTATCAAAGGAGGTGTAATTCATCTCCACTGCAAAAGTCAGCATTGAAAAGTAATATTATGTTGTCATCAAAGGAGTGGCAATTTGAAGATGTATGGAAACATTATTTTGACAGTATGATAAAAAAAGAGTCAAAACTGCGCTGCTGTGTTTGTATAGCGTTTGAGTTTGTTCGCTCAATTCCATGCAATAGTTGGGCACGAGAATAGCGAGAGATGCAGCTAGTTCCAATATTTCCATTCACCTCAAATTCCAGAAACAACTCTGACATCATGTTCATGAACATATAATGACTGGTTAAAATTTGACCGTGATTGGCAACTAATTACATGCCCATGAACAAATGTATTTCAGGGAGAATGCAATCGAGCGTCTAAAACAACCTAAATATGAGACATACTTGAGAAATTGTGTGGAAGTTTATGGGTCCTTGTATGAACGAGTTTTCGTGTGTTCTGGTCATTCAGTTGTTTATGCAATATAAAAACACTATTTGATAGATGATGGGAGATGGCCGAACTAATTAATAATTATATTGAACTGAATTCCGCAATAACTGCATCTAATTGTCATAGCATGTTCACATCCATGTGACAGGATTGTTTTTTTAATGAATCCAATCAGCTTGAAATTACACCGACACAAACAAATCACATTTATAATTGGATATGTCTGTCATCTGGTGGAAAGGGTAACATTTGTAAAAGCAGGACAACCAAGTGGAACACACAATCTGCGTGGGTGTTACTCTCTTCACGTGTGTGTTACGATCCTGCGTCTTTATGGTTGATATACATGCGGTTAAGATTGCTATTAACTTTTTCCCTCTGTCCAGAAGGTCCTCCATATGGAGCGGAATCCATTGATTTTCCAGGAGACTGAGCATGAGGAAGGGAGACTGGGAAATATCGTAAATTTGGCCAGTGGCCGACAATAGAACAAATACTGCGGAAGAAACACATTAAAGCGAGCACGAAAACACTTTACACAATGACCAACAGGCGCACGGAGACCGACCGAAACCAATGATGAATGGGAACGAGGTTCAGTGTTTATAGATGGTCAGTCTCATCGCTAAAGCAGCGAGAGTTGAAACGGAAAAGACTGACAGTCTTAGAGATGGATATCTCAATAAATAGAAAGTTATTCATCGGATAATTTCAAAACATATGTGTCAAGTACACTCTTGAATATCACACAGCTTTTTTGTTGGGCACCGTGAAGCTACTGCATATACTGGCTTTCGATATCCCAGAGTAAAGAAAAGCGGATTACTGTAGTATGTATCATAATAGAAATACATTTTAATATATATCGAGCAACGTTATTTTGTACCACATGGTGCCACTGATAGATTGTTGCTATCCATAATTGAACATTGTAGATGTATACATATGTGTATATGACATGGAAAGTATCTAGTTAAATGGTAATAAAGAAACATTTCGGATAAACGGTAATTTAGTGAAGCAAAAACGCTGTGATACCAGGTGAACTCAAAGCAAATGTCTCAATCCAGATTATAACAACCATGTTTGTGTTTTCATGGGTGTTGTTAAAGTGAGTATTACAGTTCCGTTTGACAATAACGCTACACAATGACAGGAAAGAAACCAGGGCTGAATCACGCGAGAGCAAGATCCCTTCAGTATGTTTTGAATATCGAGCGTGAAAGTATTGGACTACCACAAAAGGGCTTGGTTGTGCCCTGGGGAATAGGAAGCGATCATTCACGTGGTCAATAAACAACTCGGTCGCGTGTATAAATACTAAACCATTTATGACCTCGAAAATTGAATGTGTCTTGGACAGTTTCTTTTTCCTTTGGAACATTCTCACTAGTTGATTGTTTATCTTGAATGAACTTTGATCTATCCCTGAACATCTGAATTAACAAAATAATCTGCTAGGCATATTTTTGGGATTGTGCAATCACAATCACTACACTGTTATCTTCAGAGAAAAATGATAGAGAATGTACACTTTGATTCCAATATGTGCATTATTTTCTAAAGATGAATCAGGATCTTAACGACGAGAGTCCTTGATCCTTATCGTTCCAACGAGACCCTCATGCAACACGTTTCTTTACAGTCAAGTATGATGTTGGAAACCATAAGATACATTTAATATCTCATTATTAATGACACTCAGTAGAGAGGACATGCGATTAATAACAAATTCGACCCGTCATCCATGTTTATGAAGCAGCGTCAGTGCAAAAGGCCGCAAAAAATATTTCCAGAGGTCATGGGGAGCAAGTTGATTGGTTTATATTTGACGGCTACAAGAACTCTTGCGTTGCTGGATATTGGGATGAATCTAGGCTCATGATTTGATACGCTTTTCATTTTCGCTTTGCAGTTGATGATTCCAAATGATCACAAAACAAAAAACAAGTTTAACAAGAAAACAGCAAAAAAGTCATTTTCTATTGTCACAGTTTGGAGATATGAAGCAAACTATTAAAAACTGTTGTATTGTTCTACTGACATAATGATAATGCCAGTAGAAGAACCAATGTGTTTGTGTAGGTTGCATTTTTAGGAGGTGTGTTGAAATACACTTGTAACTTCTAAAATGTGCACTATAATCGACGAGAGCTCGATCCTCTAGCAACTTCCATATCACGAACTTTTAAGGGCATGGGAATATGATATCAGAGTCATTCTCAACTTCCGTGAATCCCCAGAAGATGAACACGCGGCCCTGTCATTGGAGTAAACATTGACGTATATATTAACCCCGTAACAAACTTTAGGATATATGCGGTAAACACGTGCTCATAGGTAGTTTTGAGAAGAAATTATCAGAAGATATGGGTCCTGAAGTATCACATGAAGGGAGAGAGTGATACATAGACAAATATTAGGAACACATTGGTTTGCCACGACTGGGGTGGGGGGGAGGGGGGGGGGGGGGTGGGGAGGCAGGCCTCTGCGAAATGAATATAACGTGAAAAGTTATCGACAGGAATGATAGCCTTCGATAAACGATTTTCGCGGTAATGAAAATGTATATATATAATACAGACTGTAAATCGTTCATGTCAATCATGCATTTATGAACAGGCAGCGCATGTTTGCGAATATTTTGAAGATAATTGATTTCTCTCGTATATATGATATGTGTACATCCTTGGGTCAACTCCTGACCACACAGATAAATGACACATCAAAATCATTGCCATCATGAAGGGCGCAAGCACATTCACACATGTGGCCGAGTTTATTGACCACATGAATAGACCACTTCCTATCTCTTCGGGAACAACCCTTTTGTCATGGCCCCATTTCTCGCTCGACATTCAAAATACTCTGTGGTTATTCCCCCGCACCCTTGATTACTAGGCCTTGGTATGTATCTGTTTCCTGTCTTTGTGTGGTATTAATGCCATAAGGAAATTTGATTCCGGGATTTATTCCCCTTAGGTTTTAGGGACAGTAATGACACAATGACGGGTGTTATCACTGAAACAGATACATGCCCGTAACATAAATACTGCCCTCCGTCGCCTGAACGTATTGTCACCACATTCATCCAAGAAACTCTACACATCATAATTATTTTACAGTAGAACAAAGTTTATTTGACACAGATATGAATGTATCATAGTGGACATCGGTAGTATATTATGTCAGAATTATCATTATCCGGAACTGTTTATTCTTCATTCGTACTTTCCAGGAAGGGTGTACACATTCCTTGTCCAGATATTTACAGCTTTCAATTTTCGTTACGTTTCACACCATTATACTCGCTAAAGGAGAGTGTTTCACTTTCATTTTTAATACAGGTATGTGAGAGGGGAATAGTGTACACAAAATGACACAAAATAGGTAGAATTCAAATCGAGTGAACATCCATGCAGGACCTTACTGGCAAATTATTCAATAAATACATTCATAAACCACTGAGGTTACCCATATTTGCAATTCTAACACTCATATATCGTCCATCAAAAATACCACACATCAGTCCTAGCTATCATTCTATTCGGATGGTTTCTCACCACCTGTTGGTCATTGTGTAAAGTGTTATTCTTCTCCTGGAATGAAAATTACATTTTTCCTCCGTAGTATTTGCTCTATTGGCGACCACTGGCCAGATTCACATATTTTTCTTCCTTCCATATATTCTTGTCTCAAGGAAAGCCAAAATATTCCGCTCCATCTGAAGGATACTTTTGACAGAAGACCAAAATGTCAATAAGAGTCCAGAGGATCAACCTTCAGCAGGTAGCATAGTGACAATCCAGTGTGAGCTTTAGTTCGGTGTTATCGTCTATATTATGTTCTGAATAGTCTTCACCCTATAACTTGCCTTCAAACTATTTCCATATGTTTTTCAATTTTGTACTGTATTATTCAAGTTATATTATGCGTGGATGTTCTTTTCATGTTCTTTTCATGGATAAATTGGAATATGATACGCGATAATAACACATTATATGTATTATACATTTCATCAATCATTGGGTCAGCAAACTAGATTAAATATATTATTTATTCATGTGTATTATTTTGGTAATGGCTGGCTCAATTGTATATATATTTTCAAAAGTTATGCATGTCAGACACCGCTATTCGTATTTAATGGTTCACAATGCATGTAACTAATAATTGTATGTGTTGTGAACTAACTGAAATAATCTATATCTTTTAAAAGTAGTTGTTTTAATGACATTCGCGGAGTGTTTCGGGTGATATATCTTTACTTATTAACTAAATGCTCTGTGCTACCGAATGGACTTTATGATCATACATTCTTTTGAAACATTATTACCGTTCGAATGTCTCCTCCCATTCAAGACCCATATGGTTGTTTTTCCGGAGATGTTTAAAAAAATCAAAATTATATTTCCTTTTGATATTAAAGCTACACAATGACAGGAAGCATACCCCCAAGGCGAGTCATCTATCATACGAGAGAAATTTCCCTCCAGTATGTTTTGAATATCGAGCGGGAAATTATCAGGCTACGATAAACGGCTCGTTTCCTTGGAAATAGGAAGCGGTCAGTTCATGTGGTCAATAAACTCGGTCGTATGTATAATTTCGGCTGCATCCTTTAAGACGGCAATGAATGTATGTTTTTAACCTACGCTGGGGAGTATACATTATAATTACAAAAACATAAATAAATGGTCAAGTCAGGGCGACATATTTGGCGGCAATATATGAAACATTCCTGTTGGTTGCGTTCTCTTACATGAACTTAGATTTACCAGTAATATTGGCTTCAACATATTTTTTACACATCTACACTAAAATGAATAACAATCGAAGAATTTTTTTTCACATTTTGGTGGTTGAAATATATAACGCCCCAGCCACAAATTGTTCATGCAAATATTTGCCAAATAAAAACCGCAAAATTTCATTGAATATCGCATCCCACTATGCTTGTGAGTCTAAGATCACGGAATGGTCCAGGGAAGAACATTCTTTGATTTGAGAAACAAGAATGTCCACCGTTTGCATATTTCCTAAAAAGAATCCTCAGCATGCAATCCACACGGGACCTTAAGATTGAGAGTCTTTGGTCGTTATCGTAAATTTCCAAAATATTGCTCTCAGGAGACCCCAATAGAACAAGCCGTTTGTCCTCCCAGCATTATATTGGAAACCATAAAAGAAAATTGAATTAGATATCTCATTATCAATGATACCCAGCAGAGAGGACATCCGAATAATAACAGACTTGACCTTATCCGTCAAAGTGCTATAGCATCAATGCAGGAACCCGTAAAACATTTCCAGGGTTCAAGGGGAGCAACATTGATTGGTTTACATTTGACGGCTACAGGGATTCTTGCAATGTAGTAGGTAGTTTGGATTGAGCATTAGCAAGTTGTACATGTACATGTATTTTTTCCTAGCTGTGCAGTTGGTTATGATGAAAGATTTAAAAGTAAAAGAAACATTGGCTTTAGCGACAAACAATTGACAGTTTATGATGAGATAACGTGTATAATTTAGAAAATTATTATATTTTGGCTGCTTTATATATGCATGTCCTTATTTGACATAGGGCATGTCACATACAGCCCCAAAATGTTCCTCCAAAAGTTGTCATGCCCACGGCGCATTGATATGTGCCTCAAATTTAATGTATTCATTTTATAAAAATGACAAGAAATTGGATAATAGCACATGATAGAACTGTTATATACACACTTTGGTTATATCGGCCAATCTCGCGGTGAATAACGACATTTGAATATCAGTGGCATCATACTACCACATCCATGACACATGTATTCGATTCTTGACCACATGAATGGACCACCGCCCCTCCCCCTCGCTGAGAACAACCTTTTGTTGTAGCCCAATTTCTTGCTTGGCATTCAAAACATATTGTGAGGATAAAACGGCCTTGGGGTATGTTTCCTCTCTTTGTGCGGTTTTAATGTCATAAGGAAATTTGATTCCAGGATTTATTCTCCTCACGTTGCAAAGGCGGTGATCACACAAAGATCGGTGTTATCTCTTAGTCAAAGACATCGTGCCCATAGCATACATAACACAAAAATGTATAACCACAACGTTTATTTGAGAAAGTGCTCAAATCAAACCACAAAAAAACTACAGTAGCTGCTTTTTAAAATTTTTTTAGTTTCGTTGATTATATTTGTCGGAGGTGAGCAATTAAGAAAGCAGCGATGTGCAGATATCAATTTAGAACGAAAATAATACGTTTCCATGGCATACCCGCAACATCACTGTCCATGGATACGCCTATATTTTGCAACCTTAAAACACCCGCACTGTGTGTTGCAGGATAAATGTGCGATGATTTCTGAAGCACTTCCAACAAAAAGTAATTTTTGTTGGAAAGTACCGTCAAGCTTCGATAATTTCAGCCCATTACTGAATATTGAGCAGGATGTTCAGCCTATGAGCCCGTTTCACGAACTACTTGAATAAGCAAAAAAATCAAGCATACATATACAATTTTAATTGAAAATAGTTGATTATGTTGAGCTTTTCTGTGATGTGAACACCGAAGATTATTATTGAAGCAGGTATGAACCTACTCGCTCCAATACAAACTGATTTTGGTGATGCCGATAACAAACCTAATCTACAATGCTGGAATAAAACCAGTCCCGAAAAAAAGATTGTATCCCAAAACATACTGTCATTCGAACAAGATTCCAGTTCTGTATGTATGTTTTCGTGATGGTCATCAGCAGACCCAAGTGTAGCGTAGTATACAATTACCAACAAAACACCCCAGAGTCGTCTCTTCTGAAAGATTTGACATTCGAAATACAAAGCAGTCCTCCCCATGGAACAAACATAATGAGACGAGTGTGATAGTGCAAACAATTCTACAGAAAGGCGATGGGGAATTACACTTTTGTTACAGGTTTTATTTGATTTCTAGTGGCATGCAAACAATTGCTATGGTTGGGATTATCTCGCCTCAAACTCAAGAACAAAGAATCCAACAGTGGCTGATTCCAGTTCGAAACCAGTGGAAACTCCAGAATTCGTCCGTAGATGAAGATATCTCTGTTGTGGTCAGTGATTCTATTGCCAGAGAAACGATAGGCAACAGTGTCTTCTTGGGTTGCGATGTTGTAATGGAAAACCCAGTGAAATTTCTCATGTCTACCACCCCCAACACATCTCGGTAAATGAAACATTTCCCTATAAAATGAGGTAAGCAGGCAATGTTAATATATATATTGTTTCCATTGTCAAAACTTGACATTATGCTTGGGTACCTAATGACTACGAGCGTGTGACTACGGTGGCTGATCCGAAAGAACAGGACGCATGAACGAGGTGATCAATCCTCTCAAACACGAAGACCCATCCACTCTATAATCTAAACTGATGGATGTGAGGTGTGTGAAAGTGATCCACTTAAACGAGACTGGCAGAGAGTCGAACGCCTGTAGTTTAGCTACGTGGGAGGCAAAATCTGATTAGTGTATATCTGGTTAGTTTCCTATTCCGGATGATGACGCCTGATCGTATCTATGTAATATGGTACGTGCAAGAGTAAGCGTGTTTTGGAAAAAAAAAACCAACCCTCCAAAACAACCCCATAAAATATTCGAATAAACTTGACTTTATCCATAGTAGTGCTATGGCATCAGTGTAGGAGACCACAAAAATAGTTACCATGGTTCGTTGAAAAGAAGATTGGTCGGCTTATGCTTAACGGTTACTAAGATTTCTGCGGTGTAGGAGGATCAAAACTAGGTAAACCATTTAAAGTACAAGTCCTTTTCTATGTTTACCTGTTGATTTCAAATGATTGCAGAGCGGGACAAACAGTGGGATAGTTAGTCTCGAGCAATTGTCAATATGTCCTCTCATAACGCGATACAAGAAAGTAGAGAATCTTGTTGTATTGTGCCTTTGATTTTGGTATAAATGTACCAATGTATTCGTGTAACTCGCAATTTAACGTGTCGAAATCCATTCGTAACGTCTAACTTATGCATCGCAATCAATGACAGGTCGATCAGATCACAACTTTAATATGACAACCTTTTGAAGGTTATGCGAAGATGACACCAGGTCATGGTCAGCTTCCGTAAATTCCTAGGAGATGAACACGTGCCTTGTTGAGGTGTGTAGGTGTATTGAAGTATACATTCTCGTGAAATATTTTACTTTCAATTGGTGTAGACTTTCGAATAATACGTGTCCATGAGTTCTGCGAAGACGTTGTATCAACAAGGGATCTCTAAAGCAACCACAACGAGACAATCAGAGATTGCAGATCCTCGCCCTTCAGATTTAGTAACTAAAATTAGGCGATAACTTAGAGTTTTGGTCTTAAGACCATCGGTTGTACGCCATACGATTGGGAATTGGCCAAAGAAAAATACAAAAATAAGTTGAAAATTTAATATTGATTAGAACCGGAGTTATAGCCAATTATGTGATTTTCTTTTTTCCGTTGCCATGCCAACCGTTTTTACCCGATTTTGGCAAAATTTGAAAGGGACTGAGCCACTACCATAGCACTCCAGCCCTATAAATTTTGCACTGAAACGTCGCTGGCCAAAAATAACCGAAATCGTGACCTCCAATTTTTCGACATCAGGCGATAATGGAGAATTTTCGTCGTACGACCATCGGTCGTACACCATACGATTGGGAATTGGCCAAAGAAAAATACAAAAAAAGATGGAAAAAATAATATCAAGTAGAACCGGAGTTCGAGCCAATTATGTGATTTTCTTTTTTCCGTTGCCATGGCAACCGTTCTCACCCGATTTTGGCACAATTTGAAAGGGACTGAGCCACTACCATAGCACTCCAGCCCTATAAATTTCAAATCGATCAGACCGTTTGCCTTTGAGTTATGAGCGCAGACATTTGCACTGAAACGTCGCTGGCCAAAAATAACCGAAATCGTGACCACCAATTTTTCGACATCGGGCGATAATGGAGAGTTTTGGCCGTACGACCACGGGCTATATATCAGATGATCAGGAATTGGCCATAAAAAAATACAAAATTAGTTAGAAAAAATTATCTTGATTAGAACCGAAGTTATGGTCAATTATTGATTTTTACATTTTACGTTGCCATGGCAACAGTTTTTGTCCGATTTTGACCAGATTCGAGGAGGACCGAGCCACTGAGATACCGCTTCATCTCTATAAGTTTCATGTTGATCGGACCATTCTCCTTTGAGATATGCGCGCGGACAGACAAACAAACAGACAGACATACAAACGGACAGACCCAATTACAATACCCTCTGCCCCTATCGGGGCGAGGGTAACAAGTAATGTATGTCACGTGAAGCGAGAGAGTGACACTGAGACGCTTTGGTTTCCTTCAAGTTGGTGGCGGGCTTCCGATAGGAACAAGATACAAATTTTGAGATTCCATGGACAGTTCTCTGATATACCCTATACAGGGAATGCCACATACGCTTGCAGTTCATCCCCAGAAGTTGTTAACACGTAAGCACGTTATTGTGTGCCTTGATTAAGCTTTTCATTCCTTGATAATAATTTATGATTTTACTACTATGATGGAAATATCCACCAAATATTCCGTGCAGATACACTCTAGCAATTATGTATGCGTGCTTAGTGCTTACCATTGGCCCCATTTTCACTTCGCGCAGATTAACGGCATATTGGTGCCGTCATAAAGGGCACAGCCACATTCATACATGTGGCCGAGTTTATTGACCATATGAATGGACATTTTCCTATCTGAGAACAAGGTGTTTTGTCATAGACGTAATTCTCGCATTCAAAACTTTGGGGTATATTACTTGCACGCTAGTTGAATCAGCCTTGGGAGGATTTTCCTGCTTGTGTGCGGTTTTAATGTCATAAGGAAATGTGATTCTGGGATTTATTCCTCTCATGCTGCCGCGGCAGTGATCGCATAAAGACTGGCGTTATCTTCGAGACAGAGATATTTTGGCCATCGCATAAATTATGCCCTCTGTGGGAAGGTCCATTTCCCGAACGTATAATCAAAGATTGTAAGTACTTCTTACAATCTTTGGTACAATCATCAACTTCAGGGGAACGTTTAATAAATGGTATGCGTGTTTATGGGCACTGAAATGGTACTGTTGAGCCCAGAGTGCCAGGTGCACGCCGAAAACATGGTCTGAAAGTAGTATAAAGGATTTCAGTTGGTCCACACTAAGTACCGACATTGTTCTTGCTATTGTCTAATATTTATACAGTCCACAGCTGTCACATTCGTCAATACTGGACGCTCCTTTGTCCACCTCTATTTTTGTCTGCGGGTTAGGTACCGGCAGAGGAAATCATTCGAACCGTATCTTCCAAGAACGGAAGAGATTTGATAATCAAAGTACGGTGCATCCCGTCCCATGGAACAAACAGGAAGAGACAAGCGTGAAGATGCAAACACGGCCATATAAAAACTCAGGAATTGACTCCTTTGTTATAGCTATTATTGGATATCCAGTGGTATGACAATAAGGGGTGTTCGTTAAACAAGTTTTCAACGATCCGGTAACCTAAAAACCCATGAAACAGTGCTGCTAGCTGGAGATGGCAGCTATTCCGGAACACCCCATTGCCATGAATAGGATTATCTCGCCAACTCATCGAACAGTTGTCCTCGCCGGGAACCAGATAATGACCGATTTTAAGTGGAGTTTTCCAGAGTTTGTCCCTATATGAAGAGATCCACATTTTGTTCAATGATTCTGTCACCAGAAAATGACTTTTCCACTTTGTACACAACCACACCTCATTTTGAACATAAGTCTCTGATACCACATACAAATATACTGAAATAAATGTGGTAAATATGCTTAATTTTCTGATTGATGATATTTTTGTGGAATGCGGTGGTCGAATATTTCAACAAACTATTGGTATTCCCATGGGTACAAACTGTGCACCATTATTGGCAGACATGTTTTTTATACTCATATGAATCAGATTTCATCCAACATTTACAACGAGGAGGTTCTAAGAAACTAAGTTGTAATTTTAATTTCACTTTCGATACATAGACGATGTATAGTCGCCAAATAATCCCAATGTAGGTGATTATTTGGATGTCACATATCCTAAGGAATTTGTAATTAAGGATACTACAGACTCCGCTAATTTTTCCAACTATCTAGACCTGAGGTTGGAGATTGATAATGATTGTAAGCTGTCAATTTGATTATATGACAAACGTGATGATTTCATTTTTTTAATAGTCAATTCCCCTTTTCTAAGCAGCAACATTCCTGTGTCACCAGCATATGGTGTGTTTGTTTCTCAACTTCTACGCTATTCCAGATCTAGTTGCTAATATGAGGACTTTCTTTGTTTATCGAAGTCCTCGGCTGGTTTCTGAAGTGCTGCGACAAGGATAAGTTTTACCAAGGCTCACAGCTGCCTCAAAGAAATTATATGCACCTCATCATGATCTAGTTGATAAAAACACCAAATCTATGACTGCAATGCAACTAGATCTATTTTCATGTTAATTTTGGGGAATTCATGACGGGTGCCACTAGTGGGGCAGGAAATGCTCACTTTTTCCAGAACACATGATTTCACCTCCTAACGGCCATTTTTGGGGGTTCATGAGTTTCTCTGTCATTTTTGTTTTCTCTCACTTCGTATGCCTGATATGACTTTCTGTCCACGGACTATGAGATTGGATAACGGACCATGTTTTGTTCGTTCGGAATACTTAATACTGAATATTGATTTTACGCCTAATAATCTCTTCTTGGATGGCTACACTGGACTGAACAAACCAAATATAGTTTCACGTGTGTACACCCTCCCTAATGAATTGTTACTTCAAACGCAATATCGAAAAATTAGCCGACCCGACATGGTTATCAATATGGTATTTCCATTATCCTCACAAGACATTATTCAATTCTCGTGTCGAATCTCGTCTTGGGCACCTGCTCTGTAGGCGTGCCCCATATCATCCTTCTTAGCCTATACATCACACAAAATGGCCAAAACACGAATCATTCACACGGCATTACGGTAATGACCACGAACATGTGATGGGTCGTGTGGGTGAGATGAACAATCCTCTGGTCCACTACTGTATATGGTCTGGCTGACTGATGAACGCTCGCCAAATTTAGGCTATTAGTAACACGACGTTTACTGTCTGTATACAGTACAAATCCATTACGTTTGTTTTTGTCCCCGACTCCGGGTTATATTTATTCTATATGGTGGGTGCAAAAAGCAGCAGGTGATTTCTCTGATTGTCCAGTTTCCTGTATTACGGAAATACTACTTGGACAAACGAATGTGTCTGAGGGTCCTCCTTTTTTAAGTTACCGAACCTATGGTCCTATAACCTATTGGCATAGCATTCCGTCCGTCGTCCATCGTCGTCGGCGTCAGCGCCGTCGTCCGTCCACATATTTATCTTTAAAGTTTATGGTCGAACTCTTCTGAAATTTTGCACGGAAATACCTAAGATATATTCTGAAAAAGGTTTTCTGCTTTTCGTATTCTCTTCAAAATAGCAGCCATTTTCAACGAAAACCGTCCAGTTTCTAATTTTAGCGGCCATTTGCTCAAAAACTGTTCCGACTGATCCACGATTTTTGTTTCAAGAGATTCTCCTCATACACCTCTATCATTTTCTCGACGGGTCCCAAAATGGGACTTTCCCATGTTAAATTCCCCTATGCCTTATAATGGGACATATTACAGTGTATGCCTAATAGCTCACTTAATATTGAGATTAGAGCGTAAGGATCAAATTTTGGGAGTAAAGGAAATGGTTTATGCCGAATATTTTGATGTCCTTCAATTTGACTTTTGACCTCATTTTCAAGATCAGTGGAGAATACATTGGAGCTTGAGAATACATTGTGGACCGAATATTTTGATGACCTTGAATTTGAACTTTGACCTAATTTTCAAGGTCACAAGACGAAATGACTAATATGTTACATGTCACTTATATTCGACTTTACACTTTAGGAAAAAATTGTGAACATACAGGAAATGATCTATGCTGAATACTTTCATGAGCTCCAATCTGAACTTTGACATTAGTTTCAACGTCAGAGCACAAAATGGCTAATATCTCGCATGTTATCGACTTTACAGCTTAGGAATCAATTGTGAACACATAGGAAATGATAAATGCTGAACGTTGTCATGACCCTGATATCGATCTTTGACCTTAGTTTCAAGGTCACAGGACAAAAAGGCTAATATCTCGCTTATTATCGACATTACGGCTTAGCAATCAAGTGTGCACATTGAAGAAATGATATCTGCTGATGTCATCATGACCTTGAACTTGGACTTTGACCTTAATTTCGAAAGCATTTGACCTTTTTTCAAGGACTGAGCACAAAATGGGTAATATGTCTCTTCTTATCGACTTTACGGCTCAGGAATAAATTGTGAACATATAGGAAATGATATATTTTGAATATTGTCATGACCTTGAATTTGACCTCAGTTTGAAGGTCACATGACAAAATGGCCAATATCTCACTTATTATCGACATCACAGGTGATAAATAAATTGCGCAGAAATAGGAAAGGATATATGCTGATTATTCTCATGACCTTGAACTTGACCTTTAATTCTATTTTCAAGGTCAGAGCACAAAATGGTTAATATCTGGCCTAATATCGACTTTACATCTAAGGAATCAATTGTGAACATACAGGAAATTGTATATGCTGAATATTGTCATGAATTTGATACTGACCTATGACCTCATGTTCAAGGTCACGGGACAGAATAGCTAATATATCGTTTATGACCGTTGACCTTTATTTTGATATTTGATTTCATTTTCAGGGTCACATGGATAAATCTCTCTCAATATTGAATTTACAGCTTAGCAATCAATTGTGGACATATAGGAATATTAACATATATTGTCCGGTAACCTTTCTTAGCCCTTGGGCTAATTTTATAATCAGAAATTATCACCCGGATATTGTGCATGTATTATTTCTTCATGTTCTTTGTAGATTGGACCCGGCAGAAGCCAGATGAGGACAATTATACATCCACTGAGATGGGAATGTAAGTATCAATCTATTACCACCAATACAGCCAAATTTTGATGAATCCAATAACAAACGTAAAACACAACATTTTGCAATAGAAACAAAGCCCGACCAAATACTTTATCAAAAGACACACTGGCGTCATCAGGGGCAGACAGTGTGTGACATGTAGTTGTTTCTACTGTACACCTGATGGAATTAGTATACAACTGCCCAACAACCTATGAAAATAATTAGAAATCCGAAATAAACCCCATGGAATAGATATATGACAAGTATTACCGCCTTTACACCCAGTTCACTGTACACTGGGATACCACTTACACTATGACAACACTCAGTGCAGACAATGAAAATTATGATGTGGTAGCATTATGAAGCACTTTTTGTGAAGCAGCTTTTCTGTGAAGTATGTAGTTAATTTACATTATCTCGCATGTGTGCTAGCAACTTTTGTATCCGAGCTTACCTTTTTTGTAGCAGAAATGTCGATATAAGTGATCTCGTCAGAGTAATCATTTAATCAAACTTACCATTTATATGATGACGGCACTTGATGGCAGTGTTAAAAGAGATCCGACCAATTATATACCAGCAATGGTGCATATGTGTATATCATTGGTTTAACTCCTGCTTCACAGAGATTTAATATGACAAATCATCAGTGCTATCCTAAGGAACACAACCACATTTGCCGAGTTTATTGACCATATGAATGGACCACCTTCTATTTTGATGAAAACAAGCCTTCTGTCATAGCCATATATTTATCGCTCGACATTCAAAACATACTGAGAGGATAGTTCCCTGGCACGCTATTTGAACCCGACTTTAGATGTGTTTCCTGTCTTTGTGTGGTATTAATGATATGAGGAATTTTGATTCCGGGATTCAGTCCCTTCAGTAGCGGAGGTGATCACATGCAGATGGACCTTATCTCTCAGAAAGAGAGGTCAGGCCCTTTGCGTTAATAATGCCCTGCGTAGCACGATGCATCGTCGTAAAGTACAATAATCACATTTAACAAAATGATATATGCTTTAATTCCATGGCCACATCTAATTTGTAATCGTAACTAATTAAATAGCTTTCAGAGGAAAAATAGTAATTATGAAGCTCTAACAACATTGAGCTGTAAAATCTTCGTGCAACCTATTGGACGGCTTCATAAACGACTTGAATCGTAATTGTATTTTAATTTTGATGTAGTTCTTGTTTTATTGTGCTGAAATGCAAGAAAATAATATATATTTAGGGCAATGTTGCACTATGAATATAACTAACTCACTGCATGTACAGTTATGTACATTCTCAGACAATCACGATATAACCCTCACATGTAAATCAAGACGTGAAAGCGATGGACTGAATGACTTAAAATGTAATACATATAAAATTTGTTTAGTGTCTGCAGCTTTTTGGTGTAAGTGTGAAAAACGATAATACACCAACCCAGAAGGTTGTACAGAAGGTTCAGATAGAATATATGTCAACAATATGTCCCACAATTGTTATTGCTATCGTTGAATATGCATACAATCCACAGTTTTCACATTCGCCAGTCGTACCACTTCATTTGGTCCACTTCATTTCTGTCTTCGAGGTAGTCACAAGCAGATCCAATCCTAACGTAGAACACACTAATTAGAAATGCACTACGAGGAACTGTATCTTCAAAGAGTGGAAGAGATTTGATAATCAAAGTACAATGCAGCCCATCCCATGGAACACAGACAAGCGTGAAGGTGTAACAATTCCACGGAAAGGGATTGGGATTACTTTGTTAAATATATCAGTGGATTTTACTAGATTGCTGGTAGCATCAATTGGTATGAATGTGATCATCTCTACCCTGTTCGTAGAAGATAATCCTTCTCACGAACAAGACAGACAGTGGCTGATTCCGAGTAGAACTTCCCAGAGTTTGCCTCTAGATGAAGAGATCCAAATTATATTCAGTGTTGCCATCTCTCCACTGAGGACCACACTGTACTAGACGAGAGAAAAAAATTTTCACATGTGTACACCCGCCCTGATATAATTCTTCAGTTCAAGTGCCATCGCAAAATTAGATGACAAGGTATTGCTACAAAATCCCCAAATGGCATTATTTTGTCTTGAGTTCGAAACTTTTCCTGGGAACCTGCTATGTGGATCCATGTCGCCATTCACAACACCGTCTCACGTTTCCTCGGCCCGATTTAGCCTATACAATGCACGAAAGTGGCTGAAACACCAATCATTCACACGGTATCATTCACTCTGACATAATTACCACAAACACGTAATGTCTAAGGTTGCTGATCCTGAACAATGGGACGGCTGAAACTGGTGATCAATCCTCTCAAGCACAAAGACTGATCCACTGCTGTATATGGTCTGGACTGACTGATCAACGCTGGCCGAATTGAGGCAATTAATTACGTGTCCTCTGTTGTATGCTGTATATAGCTTAGTTATGTGTGACAATATCCAATGTCTTGGTTTTCGTATGAACACGGGTTACATTGATTTGATATGGTACTATAAAATATAGCATGGAATCTCTCTGGTTACCCAGTTTTCCATCGGAATTACTCTTTGCACAAAGTAATGTGTTTGTCAGTCCTCATTTTTATAATCAGAACTTATCACCTCAAAGTCGTGCATGGATTATTTCTCCGGAAATTGGCACCGGCAGAAGCCAGATGAGGACAATGATACATCCGCTGAGGAGAAATTATTACCGCCCTTATGTCCAGTTCACTGGAAACCACAATAAAAATCCCCCTTTAAAGTGCACAACAAATGATTTAGGTGAACGGTTTCCAAAGTCTAGCCTGTGCCGCGCGCAAGCAGAAAAATCACGACCTTTTTTGTGTGGCTTATGTATCCATTCATTTTGTAAAATAATTATGTATACATTTTCGACCGTTTGTTATTGTTCATATGAGTTTGAAATTATTATATCTCAAAAGGTGAAACATTCAAAGATAACCTGCGATAACATCTTGCTCATGTTTTTTTTCAGCTTTTCTATGAAGCTGGTAGTTCATTCAAACTTATATATATTATCTGGTTGTGTGGTAACAAGTGGTTTACCAACTGTGTCTGAGCTTTCATTGTATTCATTAATTCGAGCAGAACGACAATAATAATCAGAGCCTATTTCTGATTACAGTCAAACACAAAATGTGGAAAAACGCCTCATATTTTTTTTACAGCGAAAGCTCTGGATGAATAAATAGTCGTCTTGAATAATACCGACTTAGGAATGGGATGTCAAGTTTGCGAGGCCATATATGAAGCAAAATTACTGTCAAGCGCGACAATGGCAGTAGGGGCCTTGTGTCCACCCGGGTCTAGTCGTTAACGTGAATGACACAACACGAAACCGGGAACTTCAGTTTGGGCATCGTCCTTCGCATGATGATGAGCGTAGGCTTGAGGTAGGTGTATATTACTTTTGCTAACGTTATGCTAACTATGGCGTAACGACATTGCAGAGATGCTGTCAATTGTGCATCCCATGTGATATGCCCGATTGATAAAATTTGTGTCTAATAAAGAAGCACAAGTAAGCGTCAGGAAATGTAGTGAAAGGCATGTGTCCCCTCTTAGCAGTGTGTAGCTCGATTCCAGTGTGGAAATAGGAATTTCCAAACTTCCGTAGTCATGACATACTGCAATTATAGGCATATTCACTAGGTTCCTACTATTCTGCGTATAACAGTATCAATGACTTTCCACATCCAAAATGGAAGAATGTCCAGACCCATAGGGTATTTCGATTACCAAATGGGTTAGAAGGGCTCCTCTCGGCATATATCACTTATAGATATCATGTCAGACGCAAAATACACGGCTCAAAACCATGGATTCAGTAGGTGTATACCAGAATGCTCAATTTTCACATAGTTTCAGAAAGAAGAAAAACATTTAATACGAATTTTCAATTTGATCATGCAACATGGTCCAGTTATGGGATTACTTTTGTTTCCTTGTGCTTCTGATATTGTTTTGATTGCACCGTTATATTGGTGTAACAGTTTGACATGATGTGTTGGAATCCACTTGAAACTTCTTAAATGTGCATTGCAATCAATGGCAGCTCGATCTCCTGGTAACGGTCATGACATGCTTCTCAAAAGTAGGGAAACATGATACCAGAGTCATTCTCAGCTTCTGTAAACACCAAGAAGATGAACACCTTCGACTGTTGAGGTGCACAGTTTTTTCCCAGTATACATTGTTCACCTTCTGAAAAACTTAACTTTGATATAGAGTTCCGGTAAACATGTACTTATAAGTACTTCAGAGAAGTTTGGTCAACGAGGGATACCTGAAATAACTCAACAAGTCCAGTTATGTCACGCAAAGTGAGAGAGTGAAACCTAGACTATTTGGTTCGCTACAAGTTGGTGGAGGGTGTCTGCTAGGAGTGACGTGTGAAATTGTAGTCATAAACTGAAACTGAAATGATTACATCCTGACATGCACATCTCGTAGAAATCATGTCTATGAAATCACTTATGCATGAATAGATGGACAACGTCTTCGACTTTATACATATACTATCGCTGGTGATGACTTCCTTACGTATGAAAATAAACGCTCAATGAAAGCCTTTTCTTCATTTTTACACCAACAACTACCAGTATATTGAAGCCTATGAGGAATGCCACACACTTATGCATTCCATCCCCAGCAGTTATCATTTTATGGGTACATAACCATTATGTATCGGAGCTCAAGCACAACATGAATCATTTCATTATTTCATTTTTACTTTGACAATATCACCAGAGAGCAATGTCTGACGGATAATTGATATAAACCAGCAAGGATGTATGTATATTTATCGTCGGTATACCTCTACTTAACCACGACATAAATATCAGTGCCGTCATAATAAGAGCAAACACATTCATACATGTGGCCGAGTTTATTATTCTTATCTCGCTGGTAACAAGCCCTTTGTCGTAGCCCCATTTCTCGCTCAACATTCAAAACATACTGTCTCTGGCACGCTAGATTACTTGGCCTTAATATCTGTGTCCTGTCTTCGCGTGGTTTTAATGTCATAAGGAAATTTGATTCCGAGATTTATTCCCTTCAGGTTGTGGCGACGGTGATCACATGGAAACGGGCGTTTTCTCCAAAACAGGGACATCGTGTCCATTGCATAAATAATGCCCTCCGTAGCAAGGTCCATTACCAGATCGTATAATCAGCACATTTATTCAGTGGAACCTTTAACGAGTACCTGCATTGATTCCATGTGCACATTCCATGCAGAACTTATTAGCAATGGCTCATAGGGGACTAATTGTGTGGAAATATGTTTTGAAACCATAGTTTCGCGCAACCTTTTGTTCGTGGGCTTCATGATAGAATTAAATTTTAGTTGCATTTCGCTTCTGATACAGTTTTGTTTGTTTTGCCAAAAAAAAAACACCATGTGCGACTCTGGTGTGCTGTGAATGTAATGAACACGCTACATGTACAGTAATACACAAGCCCAATCGTTCTTCATTTCTAAGGTGCACACCAGCAGAGCCAAGCCTATCGAAGTTCACAACTAGCAAAAGCACACCACATGTACCGTATCTTCGAAGTCCGGAAGAGATTCAATAATCAAAGTACTGTGCATTTCAATTCATGAACTGGATCCATCAAAAGGATAGTATAGGATAATGTTTATTCAGTTTCAAACACAATGCACTGTACATAGAATATGTTATGAACTGATATTATGTGAGAACAATTTGAAACTGAGGGACCAAAATAGCTATTGCTGTCTTCCTTTTTGACCCCAGTAACATATTTACAAGAGTATAATTTACAAACATGGCCACATAAAATGATAACCTATAAATAGAAATATCGATATTCAGACATGTCTCTTTACCATACTAGTATATGTTGAGACATATGCTACAATGCATTCACAGTGGATTTACAGCATGTACATTCATATGAATAACCACTTTTCGAATACATATTTATTGATATTCGACATGATTAATTTGTAATTATTTGTTTGACCTAGTCATAGTATAGCTTGATAAGTAATATAATTATTTAAATATATATGATATCTTGGGTGTCGAAAATTTAAGGGGCGGTGAGGTGCCTCATGGCTCTCAGAGACCAGCGTAGAGCCGTGGAGAAAGGGGGTGGGAGAGTTTGATTAGATTGAATGACCAAGAATGTGAACTTCTAGATTGTCAGTTCAAATTACAACATTTCATACTGACTACTAACAAACAACTATATGAATGGAAGCTGAAAGAATCTGATATTTGTTGTTGGTGCGATGAAAAAATATAAACAATTCCACATATTTCCTTGGAATGCGAGATTGTGAAAATATTTTGGACCGAAATCAAATCTTGGTTGACAGCAACAACAAACACACATGTTAATTTTACAAACAAGGAAATTATTTTCGGTATTCTCAACCTGAAAACAGTGAATAACAAAATGCTACTGCTCACAAAACAGTTTATATATGCACAAAGATGTAAAGGAATATTTTTAACAATCATGGGTTTTACTGCACATTTTGATAATACTTTATTGGTAGAAAGGAAAGGGAAATTACAAATCTAAATTTTAAATCTAAATCACAGTTTAATTTGAAACAGAGTGGGCACAGTTTGTCTAGTAGTAGCCCCTTACATTGAATTAGGAGGTCGAGGTTTTTCGTTATTGTTGCTACTTTACTGCAGAATGTTGATAGTGGAAGTATAACAGTGATGTGTCAGTTTGATGTATTAATACTTAAAGCAATAATAAAAAAAATGTGAGGACACAAGTGAGTGGGAAAATGTAGCTGGTGCTTTCTCTCCATGCTTCGGTTCCCACCGGAATTACTCTTTGAGAAACGATTGTGTTCGACAAAGGTACTATTTTTATCATCGGAAATTAGTACCTCAATGTATGGGAAATTGTCGGTATTTTCTAGCAAGTGTTTCACAGATCGTATTTCTATTCCAACTTTGATATTTTATATAATATATTATGGTAAAACCACGACTATGGATTTTGGTGGACATAAATGCAAGTTTCTAAGAATAGTTTTATAGTTCTAAGCTTTCTCCAAGCATTTTAATACGTGAAGTAGAGGGGTTTACCATTTCAAATGTAGATTTATTCATTCTGTTTTGGCACTGAAATGGCGTTGTTGAGGCGGAATTGCCTTTAAACGATACTAACTCATTCATTCCTTCATTTTTCGTTTAATGCTAGCAAATGCATCACATATTTGTGAATGATTGCTCAATGTTCAGTGGTTAAAATGTATAAACATGCGGAATTCAAAGAACATACATGACCATTATGATTCCCACCTATTACTGATTCTGATCTATGTAAATTAAGTGAAACAAAGGAGCGTGACATTGAAATGTGCATTCTTTGCTAAATCCCGTGCAGTCCTCGGCGGATTTAATTATTTCCGTCTTCATGTGAGCCACCAACAGGCACATTCCTGGCGTGATATCACATTAGCAGGAACACACACCACAAGGAGCCGTTTCTGCAAATTACGGAGGGGATTTGGTAATCGAAGTACAATAGAGTCCATCCCAGGCAACAAACAAAGAGATTGACGTGTTGGAGTGCGAACAACCCACAGAGAGGCAATAGGGATTTACTTCTGTGTTAGGTCTATTAGTGGATTGCCCCTCTTATGTGGACACTCACTGTTAATGGGATTGTCTCAGCCTCCTCACCTAGACCCATACAGTGGCAGAACCCAGGTCAAATGTACTGGAAATCTCTCTACACCGGCAACTTCATTCCCCGTATTGATGATGAGGCTATGTACATAGCTAGAAGATGGACAAATGACATTCAGTGTTCCAGGTACTATCCTGCTCGACTATTATGACACTGGCCGTAATATTGGCAGGAAGGATGTTGTCAGAGGTACTGTCTTTTTTTCAATACATCTACTTGTTGCAGTGTGATGAGATGCAAATTCCAGAGGTATCTTTTCCCTACTATTGTTATACAGACGAAACTTACCTTATGGTCCTTTGCATAGGAAACAAAATAACAACTACAAATCTAAATTTTGGATCTCATCAAATCCAAAACGATGACGTATCATTTTCACCCTCATTTTGATAGGTACAGTGTAAGTGTCAATCTATTACCACCGATACAACTAGATTTTAATTATGACAATAGCAAACGCAAAATACAACATTTCGGAATAGAAACACAAATAGTTCAAATAATTTATCTGAAAACACACTGGCGTCATCAGGGGCAGACAGTGTTGTAAATGTAGTTCTTTCTACTGTACATCTGGTGGAAATAGTACACTTAGTATACTTATAGTATACTTATAGATACTTATAGATGATAAGTACATAATCACAAGCCAAAAGGCTATTGAGTTTATGGTATCCTCGGGGACAGATTTAAAGTCCACCAGCAGTGATACCGGCTCAGTGGTATGAATGTAAATATCAACCTATTACCACCAATAAAACTAGATTTCAATGATGATGCTCGCTCCTAAGCGAGAGGGTATGCAGAAGTGGTGATCAATCCTCTGGAACAAGGAAAATCACTTACTGCTTGCTGTGCACTAGGCCCCGTGATTAATGTACCTGGTACCCCGTTGGTCAGTTGACTGGAATTCGCAATTGCCTGTATACGGTAAGCGATACGTCGAACTGGTCAAGTTCACATAACCTTGTTTCATTGGCCTACCATCATGTAAAAATATATAGTATTCGTTAAATGTCGGCTGTATTTGAGACTAAAGGTGAGATTATTCCATTGTAAATAAAATTAATATTTATGAAAAATTACATGTGCTTACTTGATATCTTCTTAGAAAACGTCCCTACGTTTTGCGGTATTGTGAGCAAAATTATATAACATACAGTTTCATTCATCTATTGTAGGTAAATCTGAATGACCTAAATTGTTTCTGATTTCAATATCAAACATTTGCATTCTTAGTGCTATTTGATGTTATCATATGCATGGAAATATCATCAAATACCACGGTATAATACGAGTGAATGCAACATGGTCACACGTTCTCCAATGAATCCTTTATATGTATTCAGTGAACGGCAAATTTGAAACATACATATTATGATATAAAATATTTTCCTCACTATCGAGGACCCAATGGCGTTCCTATATTGGGATTATTCGACATCACGCCACGCCGCTCCTTTAATAAATAGTCTGGTTCCTAACAGTGCAATAACTTGACCCTTTATGGAAATTTGACATAATAACGCTGCAGCTTGCTTGGCCAATTTAGCTAATATCCTGAATAACATCCCTGGGGCACACTTCTATCGTTGGTATTAGCTTAGACCGAGTTACCGGGATCTGCGCACCCTTTCTGTATTGAACTGTGTGGTGGAAATGGTTAGGAAAACACTCACTGGTTCAAATATTTATCTTTATAGAGCTGTACATCAGATACATTTGATGGGTGTTTGGGCATGTAACTACTTTTCTAAAGATTTTATTTGTGGCGTGCATTTTACATTTCAATTTGATGACTTTGCCTTTGAAATTCTACCAGACTAAAGATCAGGATACAGGATGACCCAGCCATGAATCATTATTTGTTGTGCATGATTGTTATGTTGTTCAGTGTCTAAGAATGTAACGTACATGTTCATTATACCTTAATTTTTCTAACTTGTTTACACCGTTTTTTTACGATATTTTCGCGATGCTAAATGTTTTCGTTCTATAACTTGGCATACTTCCCTTGGAAATCAAGCGGCAATTTTCCACCAAATTTCCGACTTCTATCGAAAAAGTGAAGAAGATAGCAATCCACCTCAAGGATGAAATTCAACCCAAAACGGGATCTCAATAATTTGAGCATATTCGAGGATTTGGTCCTGTTTACACCCTTCAGGATTTGAAATATTATTGTAATCGTGGACCGGAAGACACAATGGGGTGTATTCTAAAAAGCATGTTCATTTAGAAACATTGCTACACTACAAAATCGAACAAATTCAGAAAATTGTGTGCGGACCCTGAAATTTAATGACACGGCTAATTTTGGGGATAGAAGTCTGAAATTCGGTACAAAATTTCGGTACAACGATGCCATGTAGCATCGCAAAAATATCAGCGGAAAACAGTGTAAACGAGCTTAAAAATAATCACTGTTCGATTATCATGTATGTTTCAGGAGAGTTTGAAACTTGTACCTGGTGAATGATTCTGTTCAGTCATGACAGCCTAACGGAAATTTATCATAAATTCAGAAAACTGCATAGATGTACAATTTGGTTGGCGTCTGAAATTTGTATATGAAGACGCTAGTAATGTGAGACAGATGAATAAAAAGTTGATACACAGAGACACAAAACATGTCCTTGCTTGGTCTCAGATGTGTTTGAAATTATTTTAGTGCCGTTTTACTGTCATCCATCATATAAAAGCCTTTCAGGTCGTGACAGTTAATAGCTCACACCGCATACAAGTTCACGTGAAAACACCTGTTTGTGGGTCACAAATACAACGAAAAAAATATAATGTCATTAATAATGCATTACATACATTTCCGACCTTTCATTTCTGTTCAAAATAATTATACACGGATTTCTGCTCCGACTTTTATGTCTAAGAGTAGGTCTATAATGTATATTATTTTAAGATAGATGGACAAATAGATGGACAACGTCTTTGACTGTATACATTTACTATCGCTGGTGATTACTTCCTTACGTATGAAAATAAACGTTCAATAAAACCCTTTTATTCATTGAGTGCTGTTTTTTTTACACATGCAACTACTAGTATGTTGAAGCCTATAGGGGATGCCACACACATCATTTTGTTGGCACATCTGAATCGTAGCTCAAACCCAAAACGAATCATTCCATTAATTCTACATTTAGTTTCACAATATCACCAGAGAGCAATGTCTGACAGATATTTGATATATACACCAGCAATGATGTTTGTATATTTACCGTCGGTCCACTTCTACTTAACGACGACTAACGACTCATAAATATCAGTGCCGTCATGATAAGAGCAAACACATTCATACATGTGGCCGAGTTTATTGATCACATGAATGGACCACTTCTTATCTCACTGGAAACAAGCCCTTTGTCGTAGCCCCATTTCTCGCTCAACATTCAAAACATTCTGTCTCTGACACGCTAGATTGCTCGGCCTTAACTGTTTCCTCTCTTCACGTGGTTTTAATGTCATAAGGAAATTTGATTCCGAGATTTATTCCCTTCAGGTTGTGGCGACGGTGATCACATGGAAACGGGCGTTATCTCCAAGACAGAGACATCATGCACATTGCACAAATAATGCCCTCCGTAGCAAGGTCCATTACCAGATCGTATAATCAGCACATTTATTCAGGGGAACGTTTAACGAGTACCTGCGTGGATTCCATGTGCACATTCCATGCATAACTTAATAGCAATTGCTCATAGGACTAATTGTGTGGAAATATGTTTATAAAAAAACATCGTGGGCTTCATGATAGAATTAAATTTTAGTTGCATTTGGCTTCTGATACAGTTTTGTTTGTTTTGCCCAAATGAAAGAAAACCATGCACGACTCTGGTGTGCTGTGAATGTAATGAAAACGCTACATGTACAGTAATACACAAGCCAAATCGTTCTTCATTCCTAAGATGCACACCAGCAGAGCCAAGCCTATCGAAGTTCACAACTAGCAAAAGCACACCACATGTAACCGTATCTTCGAAGTCCGGAAGAGATTTAATAATCAAAGTACTGTGCATTTCAATTCATGAACTGGATCAATCAAAAGGATAGGATAGGATAATGTTAACTCAGTTTCAAACACAATGCAGTGTACATAGAATATGTTATGAACTGGTATTATGTGAGAACAATTTGAAACTGAGGACCAAAATAGCTATTGCTGTCTTCCTATTGGCCCCAGTTACATATTTACAAGAGTATAATTTTCAAACATTCCCTCATAAAATGATAACCTATAAATAGAAATATCGATACTCAGACATGTCTCTTTACCATACTAGTATATGTTGAGACATATGCTACAATGCAATTACAATAGATTTAAAGCATGTACATTCATATAGAATAAACAATTTTCGAATACATATTTATTCATAATTGACATGTTTGTTTTGTAATTATTTGTTTGACCTAGTCATAGTTAAGCTTGATAAGTAATATTATTATTTAAATATATATGATATCTTGGGTTTCAAAAATTTAAGGGGCGGTTAGGTGCATCATGGCTCTCAGAGACCAGCGTAGAGCCATGGAGAAAGGGGGTGGGAGAGTTTGATTAGATTGAATGACCAAGCATGTGAACATTTCATACTGACTACTAACGAACGACGATATAAATGGAAGCTGAAAGAATCTGGTATTTGTTGCTGGTGCGATGAAGCAATATAAACAATTCCACATATTATTTTCTTGGAATGCGAGGTTGTGAAAGTAGTTTGGGCAGAAATCAAATCTTGGTTGACAGCAAAAACAAACACACATATTAATTTTACAAACAAAGAAATGATTTTCGGTATTCCCAATCTGAAAACAGTGACTAACAGTATTCTACTGCTCACAAAACAGTTTATATATGCACAAAGATGTAAAGGAATATTTTTAACAATCACGGGTTTTACTGCACATTTGGATAACACTTCATTGGTAGAAAGGAAAGGGAAATTACAAATCTTAATTATAGCACAGTTAAATTTGAAACAGAGTGTGCATAGTTTGTCTAGTAGTAGCCCCTTACATTGAATTAGGAGGTCGAGGTTTTTCGTTATTGTTGCTACTCTATTGCAGAATGTTGATAGTGGAAGTATAACGGTGATGTGTCAATTTGATGTATTAATACTTAAGAGCAATAATAAAAAAATGTGAGGATACAAGTGAGAGGGAATGTAGCTGGTGTTTTCTCTCCATGCTTCGGTTCCCACCGGAATTACTCTTTGAGAAACAATTATGTTCGACAAAGGTACCATTTTTATCATCGAAAATTAGTACCTCAATGTATGGGAAATAATCTCTGTATCCCCAGAACAACGTTCCGCAGATAATGTGTACTATTTGCAATTGTCGGTATTTTCTAGCGAGTGTTGCACAGATCGTATTTCTATTTCAAACTTGATATTTTATATAATATATTATGATAAAACCACGACATCTGTGGATTTTGGTGGACATAGATACAAGTTTCTAAGAATAATTTTATAGTTCTAAGCTTTCCCAAGCGTTTTAATATGTGAAGGGTTTTACCATTTCAAATGTAGATTTATTCATTCTGTTTTGGCACTGAAATGGCGTTGTTGAGCCGGAATTGCCTTTAAACGATATTAACTCATTCACTCATTCCTTCATTTTTCGTTGAATGCTAGCAAATGCATCACATATTTGTGAAATAATTGCTCAATATTCAGTGGTTAAAATGTATAAACATGCTGAATTCAAAGAACATACATGACAATCTCGATTCCCACCTATTACAGATTTTGTATCACGCGATCTATGTAAACTAAGTGAAACAACAGAGCATTGAAAAGTTGGAAATGTGCAAACACACACCACAAGGAGCCGGTTCTTCAAATTACGTAGGGGATTTGGTAATCGAAGTACAATAGAGTCCATCCCAGGCAACAAACAAAGAGATTGACGTGTGGGAGTGCGAACAACCCACAGAGAGGCAATAGGGATTTACTTCTGTGTTAGGTCTATTAGTGGATTGCCCCTCTTATGTGGACACTCACTGTTAATGGGATTGTCTCAGCCTCCTCACCTAGACCCAGACAGTGGCAGAACCCAGGTCAAATGTACTGGAAATCTCTCTACACCGGCAACTGAATAAAGACTACTTCTTTCCTCGTATTGATGATGATGCTATATACATAGCTAGGAGAAGATGTACAAGTCACATTCAGTGCTTCAGGTACTATCCTGCTTGAATACCATGACACTGGCTGTAATATAGGCTGGGAGGATGTTGTGAGAGGTACTGTTTGTTTTCAATAATCTACTTATTGCAATGCGATGAGATGCAAATTCCTGAGATATCGTTTCCCTACTATTGCTATACAGACGAAACTTACCTCATGGCCCTTTGCATAGCAAACAAAATAACAACTATGAACCAAAATCTTGGATGTCATCAGATCCAAAACGATGACATATCATTTACACCCTCATTCTGTGTAAGTGTAAGTATCAACCTATTACCTCCGATACAACTAGATGATGACAATAGCAAACGTAAAAAAACAACATTTCAGAATAGACACAAAGTTCACCAAATAATTTATCTAAAACACACTGGCGTCATCAAAGAGCGTGAAATGTGGTATTTTGGTATATGGAAATAGTATATGGAAATGGTGGAAATAGTATATGGATGATAACTACATAAATACCCAATCACAAGCCAAAAGGTACTGAGTTTATGGTATCGTCGGGGACAGATTTAAGTCCACCAGCAATGATACCGGCTCAGTGGTATGAATGTATGAATCAACCTATTACCACCAATACAACTAGATTTTGATGATGATGCTCGCTCCTAAGCGAGAGGGCACGCGGAAGTGGTGATAAATCCTCTGGGACACGGAGAATCACTTACTGCTTGCTGTGCACTAGGCCCCATGACTAACGTACCTGGTACCCCGTTGGTCATTTGACTGGAATTCGCATTTGCCTGTATACGGTAAGCGATACGTCGAACTGGTCAAGTTCACATAACCTTGTTTCATTGGCCTACCATCATGTGAATATAATTGTATAGTATGCGTTAAATGTCGGCTGTATTTGAGACTAAAGGTGAGATTATTCCATTGTAAATACAATTGGTATTTATGAATAATTACATGTGCTTACTCGATATCTTCTTAGGAAACGTCCCTACGTTTTGCGATATTGTGAGCAAAATTATATAACATACAGTTCCATTCATCTATTGTATGTAAATCTAAATGACTTACATTATTTCTGATATCAAGGATCAAACATCAACATGCTATTTGATGTTACCATATGTATGGAAATATCATCAAATACCACGGTATAGTACGAGTGAATGCAACATGGTCACAGGTTTTCCAATGAATCCTTTATATTTATTCAGTGAACGGCAAATTTGAAACATACATATTACGATATAAAATATTTTCCTCACTATCGAGGACCCAATGGCGTTCCTATATTGGGATTATTCGACATCACGCCACGCCGCTCCTTTAATCAATAGTCTGGTTCCTAACAGTGCAATAACTTGACCCTTTATGGAGATTTGACATAATAACGCTGCAGCTTGCTTGGGCAAATTAGCTAATATCCTGAATAACATCCCTGGGGCACACTTCTATCGTTGGTATTAGCTTAGACCCAGTTACCGGGATTTGCGCACCCTTTCTGTATTGAACTGTGTGGTAGAAATAGTTGGGAAAACACTTACTGGTTTAAATATTTATCTTTATAGACGTTGTACATCAGACACATTTGATGGGTATTTGGGCATGTAACTACACTTCTAAAAATTTATTTGTGGCGTGAATGTTCCTTTTATTTCCTTTTCCTTGCATTTGAGTGTTTTGTCTTGGCAGTGTTTATATAATGCTGGTACTTGTTAGTGGCAGGTTTATACGAAATTATCCCAGACTAAAGATTGGGATCCATGATGACCCAGCCATGAATCATTAATCCATGTGCATGATTTTTTTTTTGTTCAGTGTCTTTCTTTAATCTTTCTAACTTGTTTACACCGGTTTTTTGACGATATTTTCGCGATGCTAAATGTTTTCGTTCTATGTTTTCGTTCTATAACTTGATATACTTCCCCTGAGAGTCAAACGGCAATTTTCTACCAAATTTCAGACTTCAATCGAAAAAGTGAAGAAGATGGCAATCCACCACAAGGATGAAATTCAACCCAAAACGGGATCTCGAGAATTTGAGCATATTCGAGGATTTGGTCCTGTTTACAACCATCAGGATTTGAACTATTATTGTAATTGTGGACCAGAAGACACATTCTGGTATATTGTTCATGTTCATTCCGAAAGATTGCTCCACTACAAAATCGAACAAATGCACAAAATTGTGTGCGGACCCTGAAATTAAATGACACGGCTAATTTTCCGGATAGAAGTCTGAAATTCGGTACAAAATTTCGGTACAACGATGCCATGTAGCATCGCAAAAATATCAGCGAAAAACAGTGTAAACGAGCTTGAAAATTATCACTGTTCGATTATCATGTATGTTTCAGGAGGGTTTGAAACTTGTACCTGGTGAATGCTTCTGTTCAGTCATGACAGCCTAACGGAAATTTATCATGAATTCAGAAAACTGCAGAGATGTACAATTTGGTTGGCGTCTGAGATTTGTATTTGCAGACGCTAGCACTGTGAGACAGATGTATAAAAAGTTGATACATAGAGAAACAAAACATGTTCTTGCATGTCCTTGTCTCAGATGTGTTTGAAATTATATTAGTGTCGTTTTACTGTCATCCATCATATAAAAGCCTTTCCGGTCGTGACAGTTAATAGCTCACACCGCATACAAGTTTACGTGAAAACACCTGTTTGCAAGTTATAAGTACAACGAAAAAAATATAATTCCATTAATAATGCATTACATACATTTCCGACCTTTCATTATTGTTAGAAATAATTATATACGCGGATTTCTGCTCCGAATTTATCTCTAAGAGTACGTCTCTAAATGTATATTATTTTCAGAAAAAAAATATACAAAGAGGCTTACCAGCTTACTTGGTGAAGATAAAGACGACAAATAAATGCATTTTATTATTCAATTCATTCATTTTCAACTTCACATCTTCACATAATTTCTTCACTGTCTGGGAGTCGGGAGGCCGGTTGTAACAGCGGCTGTCACTACCGTTTGGCACTGTCTCGAATAAGCATGGACCTGATGTCAGAAAACGTCGGTACTCGTTCATCCACCTCGGTATTTTTAATGACAATATTCAGGTGAGAACGTTATCGCCGAGGCGGCAAGGCAAGGCTATCGCTCAGATGGTAAGTTTATCGCCCGGGCAAAAACGTTTCAACGTTTCATAAAAGATATCGCCGGAACATAAACGTTTGGGCCCAGGCAAAAATATTTCAGCCAAGGCAAAAAGGTTTTCGCCTGGGCGGAAAGTTTATCGCCCAGACAGAAGCTATACGAAAGCAAATGTGGCGGAAAACTTTGTTTTGTTCGACACAAATTAGTAAAAGCACACAGCGTAACATCAAATTTTGCAAATGTGCTTCCCTTCTTATCTACCCTTCAGTCCTCGGTTTCCTGTTCAAGATTATCATGTCTCTGCGGTAGTCACCAGCGGACACAGTCGAGACATGATATCGGGAGCTGTAGGAAAGCAAATGTGGCGGAATTTTTTGTTTTGTTTGGCGGTAATGAGTCACTGTACACCATAATAATAAACAAATAGCTCAAAACATACAGCGTAAAAACATCAAGTTTTATAAATGTGCTTCCATTCTTATCTCTCATTCAGTCCTCGGTTTCCTGTTTATTAATTTCAAGTCTTCGTGGTAGTCACTAGCAGACACAATCGAGACATCATATCGCATTAGCAGCAATGCATACAGTGAGGAGTCGTTTTCTCAAAGTGCATAGGAGATTTGGTTATCAGAGTACAATAGAGTTCATCCCAAAGAAAAAACTGAGAGAGGGACAATAGTGAGAGTGCAAAAACAGCCTCAAAGCGGCAATTGGGACATAAGTTACTTCTGTGTGAGGGCTATTAGTGGATTGCCATTCTTAGGTGGACAATTACTTTCAATAAGGTTATCTCAGCCTGCTAATCCAAATCCATACAATGACTGAGCCCATGTTTAATTCACTGGGAGGCATTCAGCACCCACTTCTGAGTGGAGACCACTTGATTCGGTGTGGCGGCCAGTGCCGGTGCCGCTACGCACGTTATAGTACAAGATAGGCCTACATGTTAAAACATCATAAATGTTAAATCATGATAATCAGTGCTGCATATTTTAAGATCAATAGTACTTGACTCGTGCGATTTACTAAAGCACCGAAATAAACTGAGTTTTGAAGAAGTTTATAGAAACCCCAAAAATCATGATATGAACAAAATTGTCATTTGCGACAGTTCATTTATGTATATTGTATTTCTGTATGTACTTCATTAATCTGTATATGAATTTGACCTGATAATATTTCAGCATGTGTTATCATATTTAAAACTATAATTCGCATAGCATGCGTAAAGGCAACATGATCACATGTTTATTCAAATATATTGAAACGGTTTTCATACTATTAAAGATTCAGTAACGTTGATTATTTGGTATCAAGCCACGTCATTCCTTTAATCGACAACCTGGGTTCTACTAGTGCAATAACGTGACCTTTTATGAGGATCTGACATATAACCCTGCAGTTTACTTGGGCAAATTAGCTAATATACTGAGTAAGAACCTCAGGTCACACCCATAACGTCGGTATTAGCTTAGACCGCGTTACCAGGAGTTGTGCACCAGGAGTTTAGCACCCAATATCGAACTCTGTGGTGCGAATGCACAGTTGGAATAACACTAGCCGGTCTGAATACTTGCCAGTATGGCTATTGCATATCGGGAAAAAAGACTATTTTCATTTAATCTACCTTCCTTGATATATTTTGCAGCTCGTGGTGTATACAATGCTTCTGAATTTGCCAGCTATATATGTTGAACGAGTTTATGTATATGCTAGTATTTATTCGTGGAAGTATATTAAGTACAGATTCTCTGAGGCTGGAGAGTATGATTAAGGAACCTCGAATCCATATGGAGACACAAGTGTAGCAAGTTGGGATTAGACAGCACGGAATCAAAATGTTTCCAAAGGTATTTGCAAACTTTATGAACATGGACATCAGGAAATTTGCCTATTTAATTGATATATTATGTCATATGGTGGTTCGTTTCTGTCAAATAGTTTCACTCTTACAAACGAACTGACTGCGAAGGTCGGCGATATTTTTGTTGGTCATAACTATATCTCATATCAAACTGAATTATTATGAATCCAGCCAGTTCTCTGCGAGATTCTACACATTTCAAAGGCACAGGGGCTGTATCCACCAGACGCAAATGTAAATGAATGAATATTGACAATTCCACGCACACTAGGCTGAACCGATATGTATCTTATTATGCGTGTAGTTGAGTTTTTGCCATACAATATTTCGCCACATCACATCTAGAAAGGATGTACTGGAATCACATTCATTAGTTGCGAGAAAAAAAAAACTTTTTTTCGCATTGTATAGCACAAACTTCCTATGAAGATTATAGGTTCAACATACGTAAGAAGACAAGTGATACTCATGTACAGTATATGAACCAAATATACATCAGAAGAATTATGTGAATGACAAGGTATGAAGTATCGCTTTAAAGTCCGTCTTACATCTATATCTCTCTATTCGCAGCTGATGCTCACTGCTATCCGTGGAAGATTGTTCGACGTGATAAATCGCGTCGATGAAATGTAGCGCACGCTCAATACTTGTAGATATCCTTCGTACACATTATTGACGTGAGCCCTTCAAATACCGTTATCGCATTCATATCGTATCTGGTTAATTGACAGGTTTAGGATGATGAGGAGGATTAGGTCAAAGCGGATTACACATGACAATTAGAAGGTTCAGATTGAGAGATGGACGGGGCCTCTGGGATCTTTACCAGCACCATGTCAAGATTTCCCGAATATCAAAAGAATTACAATAAATACACTTTGTACTGCATGTTTTATTCTTCCCACCAGCTATTATGAATGGTTATTTCTCAGCAGTCTGGTTTCAAATACACAATGTATGTTAAAATCACATATACTAAATGAACCTGTTCATCCGTCCACTGTCTTCAACATTTTCCTAATCATTTCCCGTATGCCGTGTCGAGCATTCCCGAATGTTATGTGATATATAGTTTAAAGCATAATGTTCTGTGATGCAAAAATATCCTGTTTGGAATATACAATATGTTTTTTACCATAAACACTACTGAGTTTATGGTATCCTCGGGGACAGATTTAAGTCCACCAGCAATGATACCGGCTCAGTGGTATGAATGTAAGTATTAACCTATTACCACCAATAAAACTAGAGTTTAATGATGATGCTCACTCCTAAGCAAGAGGGCACGCAGAAGTGGTAATCCTCTGGGACACGGAGAATAACTCACTGCTTGCTGTGCACGGCCCAAGTACCGTACACTGCTCCTTAATACTACTCTTCCACTGAAAACATACCATTTAATCCGTCTCGCACCTTTTTAAGCCTTATTGAATATAGAGGAGGGCGCAGAATATGATACTTGGGCCCTGTGCACTAGGCCCCGTGACTAATGTTCCTGGTACCCCATTGGTCAGTTGACTGGAATTCGCAATTGCCTGTATACGGTAAGCGATACGTCGAACTGGTCAAAATCACATAACCTTGTTTCATTGGCCAACCATCATGTAAATATATATAGTATGCGTTAAATGTCGGTTGTATTTGAGACTAAAGGTGAGATTATTCCATTGTAAATACCATTAATATTTATAATTAATTACATGTGCTTACTCGATATCTTCTTAGAAAACGTCCTTACGTTTTGCGATATTGTGAGCAAAATTATATAATATACAGTTTCATTTATGTAGTGTAGGTAAATCTGAATGACTGAAATTGTTTCTGATATCTAGGATCAAACATTTGCATTCTTAGTGTTATTTGATGTTATCATATGTATGGAAATATCATCATATACCACGGTATAGTACGAGTGAATGCAACATGGTCACACGTTTTCCAATGAATCCCTTATATGTATTTAGTGAATGACAAATTTGAAACATACATATTATGATATAAAATATTTTCCTCACTATCGAGGACCCAATGGCGTTCATATATTGGGATTAAGGCGGTTACACACCGAAGCCGCGCGACCGTTTTACGGAACCGTTTTGTGCTGTCAGTTTTTTAACGCCGCGCAAGCTATGATAGAACTCAGCTTTTCAAAGGGGAGTGTGCACACATGTTCCGTTCTAGCGCTCTGCTTTCTAAAAAATAGAACAGTGTTCTAATTTTTACGGCTTACGTCCGAAACGCCAGCGCATGATATGAGTGAAAAATGCATTTAGAGGTTAAAATATTGCTATATGTTCCATAAAGTGTCCACATATATATGCAAAGACAACTGCCTGGTCTGTCCGTCAGATCACGGGTTGTTTAATGTGAACTTTGTGGACTTCAACTGCATGTACAATGTCAGGCAAAGGTAATGGCCAAATTACTTCATAATATTAATTGTTCCTTTTTTTATGTCATGTATAAATAAAGTTGTGTTTAAAGTTTCCCACAGCTATTGCTGAATCCTATGTAATTTGCTATTAATTGCATTATTATCCTGGAATACAATATGACTACCAAAAGTGGTCACTCGGCCATCTTGGATCTTGTTTTTGTGGCAAAACAATGCTATATCACAAATGAAGACTACCTTGACGACTCATTTTATTGTAGGCCTACGTGGAAATCTACACATATGCCTCTTATTTCATTCATCATGACACGACAGACGATAACACGTACAGTACTTCACGGTTGCAAATAAGCCTAGTATGTAGGTATATATTTTGTGGTGAACAATAACAAACAATGTAAAACTGCGAAAATAGCATTTTTGAAATGCGAAAATAGTTTTGGTATTTGTCCGAGTATTCTTCCAGTTCCCGTACCAGCCTATATTCACCAAGGTGGTTTGGTGGATGGATACAAAGGACTTATCAGGATGCACAGAGCCCAAAATTGGTGTCTTCTTGTAACTCTATAGCCCATGACCGCGTGTTGAAACTGCAGGTGGAGGACGTACATTTTTTTTACGGACATGACTTAAGTGCTAAAATGAAACGTCAGTACTCGGTGTGTACAGAAAAAACGGTACCGTTCCTAAACTGACACGGCCGTCAAGAAACGTTGACGTCGCCGTAAACGGTCGCGCGGCTTCGGTGTGTAACCGCCTTTATTCGACATCACGCCAAGCCGCTCCTTTAATCAATAGTCTGGTTTTTAACAGTGCAATAACTTGACCCTTTGTGGAGATTTGACATAATAACGCTGCGGATTGCTTGGGCAAATTAGCTAATATCCTGAATAACATCCCTGGGGCACACTCCTATCGTTGGTATTAGCTTAGACCAAGTTACCGGGATCTGTGCACCCTTTCTGTATTGAACTGTGTGGTGGAAATAGTTGGGAAAACACTTACTGGTTTAAATATTTATCTTTATAGATGCTGTACATCAGACACGTTTGATGGGTGTTTGGGCATGTAACTACTTTTCTAAAGATTTTATTTGTGGCGTGAATGTTCCTTTTATTTCCTTTTCCTTGCATTTTACATTTGAATTTTATGACTTTGCAGTGTTATAATGCTGGTACTTGTTGCTGGTTAGTGGAAGGTTCATATGAAATTATCCCAGACTAAAGATTAGGATACAGGATGACCCAGCCATGAATCATTAATCCATGTGCATGATTGTTATGTTGTTCAGTGTCTAAGAATGTAACGTACATGTACATTATACTTTAACTTGTTCACACCGGTTTTTGACGATATTTTCATGATGCTAAATGTTATCGTTCTATAACTTGGCATACTTCCCCTTGGAGTCAAACGGCAATTTTCTACCAAATTTCAGACTTCTATCAAAAAAGTGAAGAAGATGGCAATCCACCTCAAGGATGAAATTCAACCCAAAACGGGATCTCGAGAATTTGAGCATATTCGAGGATTTGGTCCTGTTTACACCCATCAGGATTTGAAATATTATTGTAATTGTGGACCAGAAGACATATTGGGATGTATTCTAAAAAAGCATGTTCATTTCGAAAGATTGCTTCACTACAAAATCGAACAAATGCACAAGGTGCGAACCCTGAAATTAAATGACACGGCTAATTTTCGGGATAAATGTCTGAAATTCGGTACAAAATTTCGGTACAACGATGCCATGTAGCATCGCAAAAATATCAGCGAAAAAACAGTGTAAACGAGCTTGAAAATTATCACTGTTCGATTATCATGTATGTTTCAGGAGGGTTTGGATCTTGTACCTGGTGAATGCTTCTGTTCAGTTATGACAGCCTAACGGAAATTTATCATAAATTCAGAAAACTGCAGAGATGTACAATTTGGTTGGCGTGTGAGATTTGTATATGGAGACGCTAGTACTGTGAGACAGATGAATAAAAAGTTGATACGCAGAAAAACAAAACATGTCCTTGCTTGGTCTCAGATGTGTATAAAATTATTTTAGTGTCATTTTACTGTCACCCATCATATAAAAGCCTGTCCGGTTATGACAGTTAATAGCTCACACCGCATACAAGTTTACGTGAAAACACCTGTTTGCAAGTCACAAATACAACGAAAAAATAAATTTCCATTAATAATGCATTACATACATTTCCGACCTTTTCTGTTCAAAATAATTATACACGGATTTCTGCTCCAACTTTTATGTCTAAGAGTAGGTCTATAATGTATATTATTTTCAGAAAACAATAATACAAAGATGCTTCCTTCCGAGAAAAAAGACAACTAATAAATGCATTTCATAATTTAATTAATTCATTTTCAGCTTCTCATCTTCACCCAATTTCTTTACTGTCTGGGAATCGGGAGGTCGGTTGTTAAGTGATGTGACTACTGGATGCCATTAATACCACACACTGCTCGCGGATGTGGTTAAATACGGTTGATGCTGACATAATAACGTATGTGCCCCCGATGATGACAGCAAAATTGGTGTATGAACCGCAAAGTCATGGCTTGACACTGCCAACTTAAAACTGTCTCAGATCAGCATGGACATGATGTCAGAAAACTTGGCGTCGGTGCCCGTTCATCCACCTCGATAAGGTTAATGACAACACTCAGGTGAGAACGTTATCGCCGAGGCGGCAAGGCTATCACTCAGATGGGAAGTATATCGCCCAGGCGAACACGTTTTCAACCCGGTGTAAAATATATCGCCGGAGCATAAACGTTTGGGCACAGGAGAAAATATTTCAGCCAAGGCAAAAAGCGGAAAGTTTAACGGCCAGACGGAAGCTGTACGAAAGCAAATGTGGCGGGAACCTTCCTTTTGTTCGAAGCAAATAAGTAAAAGCATACAGCGTAACATCAAATTTTGTAAATGTGCTTCCTTTCTTATCTACCATTCAGTCCTCGGTTCCCTCTTCATTATTTTCATGTCTTCGTGGTAGTCACCAGCAGACACAATCGAGACATCATATCGCATTAGCAGCAATACATACAGTGAGGAGCCGTTTTCCCAAAGTGCATAGGAGATTTGGTTATCAGAGTACAATAGAGTTCATCCCAAAGAAAGAACTGAGAGAGGGACAATAGTGAGAGTACAAAAACAGCCTCAAAGCGGCAATTGGGACATAAGTTACTTCTGTGTGAGGGCTATTAGTGGATTGCCATTCTTATGTGGACAATTACTTTCTATTAGGTTATCTCAGCCTGCTGATCCAAATCCATACAATGGCTGATCCCATGTTTAATTCACTGGGAGGCATTCAGCACCCACTTCTGAGTGGAGACCACTTGATTCGGTGTGGCGGCCAGTGCTGGTGCTGCTACGCACGTTATAGTACAAGATACATGTTAAAACATCATAAATGTTAAATCATGATAATCAGTGCTGCAGAATTTAAGATCAATAGTACTTGACTCGTGCGATTTACTGAAGCACCGAAATAAACTGAGTTTTGAAGAAGTTTAAAGAAACTCCAAAAATTCTTATTTGCGACAGTTCATTCATGTATATTGTATTTCTGTATGTACTTCATTCATCTGTGTATGAATTTGCCCTGATAGTATTTCCAGCATGTGTTATCATATTTAAAACTATATTTCGCATAGCATGCGTAAAGGCAACATGATCACATATTTATTCAAATATATTGAAACGGTTTTCATACTACTAAAGATTCGGTAACGTTACCATATATGGATTATTTGGTATCAAGCCACGTCATTCCTTTAATCGACAATATCGGTTCTACTAGTGCAATAACGCGACCTTTTATGAGGATCCGACATATAACCCTGCAGTTTACTTGGGCAAATTAGCTAATATCCTGAGTAAGAACCCCCGGGTCACACATATAACGTCGGAATTAGCTTAGACCGCGTTACCAGGAGCTGTGCACCTCTTCCAATATCGAAATATATGGTGCGAATGCACAGTTGGAATACCACTAGCCGGGATGAGAACTTGCCCATATGGCTATTACATATCGGAAAACATTACTGGTATTATTCTATCTTCCTTGAGATATTTTGTAGCTTGTGGTGTATACAATGCTTCTGAACTTGCCAGCTATGTTGAATGAGTTTATGTATATGCTAGTGTTTGTTCGTGGAAGTATATTAAGAAGAGATTCTCTGACGCTGGGGAGTATGACCAAGGAACCTCGAATCCATATCGAGATACAAGTGTAGCAAGTTGGGATTAGAGGGCACGGAATCAAAATGTTTCCAAAGGTATTTGCAAACATTATGAACATGGACATCAGCAAATTTGCCTATTTAATTGATATATTATGTCATATGGTGGTTCGTTTCTGTCAATTAGTTTCACTCTTACATTCGAACTGACTGCGAAGGTCGACGATATTTTTGTTGGTAACAACTATATCTCATCGAACTGAATTATTTTGAATCCAGCCATTTCTCTGCGAAATTCTACACATTTCACAGGCACAGGGGCTGTATCCACCGCAAATGTGAATGAATGTATATCGGCAATTCCACGCACACTAGGCTGAAACGATATGTATCTTATTCTGCTTGTAATTGAGTTTTTGCCATACAATATTTCGCCACATCGTAATATCTATACAGGGATGTGCTGGAATCACATTCATTAAATGCAAGCAAAAAAAAAAAATGTTCATTCGGTGCGAATAGTTGCGGGAACATTTTTCGCATTGCATAGCACAAACTTCCTATGAAGATTATAGGTTCAACATACCTAAGAAGACAAGTGATACTCATGTACAGTATATGAACCGAATATACACCAGAAGAATTATGTGAACGACAACGTATGAAGTATCGCTTTAAAGTCCGTCTTACATCTATCTCTCTCTATTCGCAGCTGATGCTCACTGCTATCCGTGGAAGATTGTTCGACGTGATAAATCGCGTCGATGAAATGTAGCACACGCTCAATACTTGTAGATATCCTTCGTACACATTATTGACGTGAGCCCTTCAAATACCGTTATCGCATCCATGTCTTATCTGGTTAATTGACAGGTTCAGGATGATGAGGAGGATTAGGTCAAAGCGGATTACACATGACAATTAGAAGGTTCAGATTGAGAGATGGATGAGGCCTCTGGGATCTTTACCAGCACCATGTCAAGTCGTCCCGAATATCAAAAGAATTACAATAAATACACTTTATACTGCATGTTTTATTCTTCCCACCAGCTATTATGGATGATTATTTCTCAGCACTCTGGTTTCAAATACACGTGTATGTTAAAATCAAATATACTAAATGAACCTGTTCATCCATCCACTGTCTTCAACATTTTCCTAATAATTTCCCGTATGCCGTGTGTCGAGCATTGCCGAATGGTATGTGATGTGTAGTTTAAAGCATAATGTTCAGTGATGCAAAAATATCCTGTTTGAAATATACAATATGTTTTGCAGTATACAAACCCACCGCTTGACCATTCATGGGGTTCTGGGCATCCGCGGGTTGTCGTGTAGCGTGCTCTGTCCAGTTTCCAGACAAAGCTGGTGATCAGCGCGACTGAAGCCGGGGATACGAGTAGTATTTGGCGACACCCACTGCATCCTCAACTAGGGGCTCGGCTGGTCATTGTTCCCTCTGATTGATGAGCGAGATCGGGGATATTGAGTGCGGAAGAAGCAGGATCAAGCTGTAATCTGTGGACGAAAATTCTGACAAATTACTTGGCTCTGATTGCCAAGCGAGTGATCTGGAGCGGACGTAAAAGAAACAAGATTGGCCTTTCTTCCAGATTTCTTGGCCAGAAATATTGTAGCGTAAGCTATGGGCGATTCGGCAGCGGGATTTCGATATTCACTCGTTCATTATGTCTCCAATGTTCGGCGGAACAGAACGCTAATACTTAATCCGCGAATTGATGCTGCTGTATATTAACAAGTTCCATTACCACCAACAACTTTGAATTCAATATAATATTTGACATACTAATTAATATATGCCGTTGTGAGCTGAAAAGATAGATTCCTGTTCAATATGCTATCTCTGACCTCCACATGGATCTATTATGCGGTTTCCAGTGTGGTTCCGGCTGTGATATTCGTGGAATCACCACGGGACCGTAAATGTTCACTTTGGTCACTTAACAATTTACATTACATATTATGTTGGAATTTATTGTGTCCTCTTTTGATGTTCATGCCGCAGTCCATGAGTATTATGAAATCTAGCGTGGAAGAGAAAGAGAACAATATCGATAATTTTCCCACTACATAGTTTCCTATTATCTGCTATC
Source organism: Terebella lapidaria (assembly GCA_949152475.1). Lineage (NCBI taxonomy): Eukaryota > Metazoa > Annelida > Polychaeta > Terebellida > Terebellidae > Terebella > Terebella lapidaria. The sequence goes on from OX424556.1 coordinate 33,691,849, forward strand.
AGAAATCCATAATAGTCTCTCTTATGGGTTTCTGCTGCTATGAAGTCGGCAAAGATGAAATTGTGACGGGGAAAAATTTTCGCATTGTTTTCGAGTGTATCAATACAATGGATTCGAAGGGTTCAATGATGCCTATTTATTTATGTAACTGAGAATCGACTCAGCGATCGTATCATGGACAATACCGGGGTATGTATAAAAACATTCATCAACTTGGGGCTACATGTGACTGATATCACGACAAAATATTTCAGTTAACATATTTCAGTTACCCAGTAAATAAAATATCAGCTACCGGACATTCATGTTGTACAAAAAATATATTTTGCACCATTCAGTTATGACACCATTACTAATGTGTAGTCTTGTATGTGTATATATTGCTTACTAAGCTGCGTAAATGGAATTACTCTCCAATTTCAAGATTGGAGTAATGCATGATTTCATGGAAGTGCTGAACAGGCACTGTTCAAACTGTTCAATACATATTCAATATGTGACATACCGGGTTCCAACATTTGAATTGTAGTTTTATTTAGTCATGTTGGTACTGAAATGGCCTTGTTGAGCCCAAAACGGTGTTGAAATATGTTCATTCATTTTTTTTCATATCTTACGACAACAGACCCAGGGTTTAACTGTCCATTGCTGCTAATGGCGCATAGTTATGTACCAACCAGTCCATTTTGTTTGGTGTAATATTTAATCTCGTTTTCTTAATCTACGAATCCCGTGACAAAACCTCGAGTGTCTGAACCAACGTACTTATATTGTATAACAGTCAAATTAGGAAGCCGGACCCAGTAATCGATGAAAATAACCGTGAATGATAGAGGACGGAACAAGTTGTCTTTTTAACGAATAAATGGAAAATTACCCTAGGATATTATATTCTGAACAACACCTCCCTCCCGCGCTTCATTCCATGAATGCATATTCGACAGAGCGAAATTTCAGAGAAAATTCCATATCATTTTGACACAGGTCATGTGGTTCAAGTGTATCAAAATCGAACATTCTGAACTCGGAAAGCTGAACTTTTGCTCTGAGCACCACTTTTCAGAGATCAGAAGTGATAATCCTAGATTAATATTTCAAAATGAATATTAAAGTGATATTGGCAGGAAAACTATTTTTTTCCAAATCAATTACATATATGCCTGTGGTCTCAGAAAAATAGGTCACAAATGAAACTATGCTTGATCAGATGGATGAATCAAGCATTTGACAGTACTAGCAGCCGCTTCTCTTTTGTTTTGTCCGCCACTCAGAGTTACCTCTGACTTGACCTATTTTACGCTCGATTGACTCAAACATACACGAGTAAGCTGGAATCGCACTGCATCAACGGGTACAAAGCACCGAGACTGGCGGTAATGTAAACAAACTCAAAATATCTCCACCAGAAACTCGCAACGAAATCAGATAGAAAGAGGCATCTGTTTGGGCATACAGGTACAGATTTATAACTGCTATGTTTTCTTCGTTCGATCAGAAAGGTATGGACAAATCCATAACTTACTGCCAATATCACTTTAAGAAACGATAACCTAGCCGCCTATTAAATACATTTTGAACTAAAAATGGTAATGCATTTTAGTGCACCCATCATACGAAGTAAATTACGAAGTTAGCTATAGCACACTTGTCGAGGTTTCAGAATGAAGAACAGCACGACAATTTATGGAAATTATACGCTGAAGAGTGCCAAAAATGATATTTTCATTGAAACATTACATATCAACTCAAAGCAGAATAACACATAATATATTATGTACAAACACCTTTTTCTTTGATGAATACGCCTGGACAGACCTGGACATTTCGTGTTTTGATTAAATTCTTCTTTGGTATATTCACGTACAGTACCTACAGCCGCTTGTTGAGCACTCACCTGCCAAGCCAGGTTACCTGTCCACCAATCGAATGCAATAGCCCCCATTATCTGTCACGCTGGGCTCGACTGTTGCCATGGGAACCAACAATAATAGCAGCCTGTGTGGATTGTCTTAGTACATGGAAAGGTTTCTTGTCACAATATCCATGCCAGTGCTGTTCTAGAGGCTGTGTGTGGTTCAAATGTAGCAATCTTTGTTCAGGATACCGCATTACCCTATTGGATAATACAATGTCGGTTATATAGATTCAACAATACTGTGCAGTTGTGTATCTAGGAAAACCACTACATACAATTTTAAGGACATCCATGATATTGGCGAGTCGACTCTGAGAATTATCGATTCTTGAGGTTCCAACTGGCGGATAAATATATCTTCTGCATCATGGCTCTACCATTTGCTGTTGATGGCACAGGCAACGATAGCTCGAAAATAGCTGAGCAAAATAACGCTATCAACATTGAAGACTTGAAGGAGTATACGATTGAAGAGCTGCGACAGTTTGACGGCAATGGCCCAGACAAAACAATATACATCGGGATAAAGGGAAGAATATTTGACATCTCAAAGTCATACTCACTATACGGACCAGGTAAAACTGCAGTGTATTGATGTCTACTGACTGTAAAGACTTAGTTTTAGCTGCCATACATGTGGTTGCGTTCAACTGTTGTTCGCTTTGCTCTTATATACATCTTGTCTCCCACAAACTTGTGTGTTTTCGCACTGATCAAGTATATTCGACATTATACTGGCGAAAGGTATGTTGTTCAGTTGAAGAAAAACCAATGAGCTCTCCCATTCGTATATTCATCAAAGGCACGGCATACGCTCGCTTTGCTGGCAAGGACGCTACACGAGGCCTGGCAATCCTAGAAGTCGTGCCCAGTGACGAACCGCTTGACATCGACAGTCTGACTGACCAACAACGAGAATCCTTGGACAACTGGGAGAAATTTTATCTGGGTAAAATACATGATATGTGTGTTGCAGTTAGGTGATCAGCATATTTTGTAAAACTAATACTTCTGGCCTCGTACATTTTTCTTTGTTTGAAATGCCCAATACATGTGCCGATTGATTATTATTAGCATAACATTCAGACGAATGAACAATATGTCCTAATACAAACTAACTGCTAATTTACATTTACAGGTAAATATCCACTCATAGGCCGCTTCCAGCCTCGACTGCCATCTACTGATAAACAGAACAATCAGAGATCAGAGAAATCCGATGCAAAATCGAGTGATTCTGAGGGAAAGAAGGTGAAATCCGCCTCTTGTCTGATATACTGAAAATATGATTTACTGCGAAATTCTGGAAGAATTGCTTTCAGTATGTTAAAACTCGAAAACAGAGCTTGATTTACTTTTTTGTTGTATATTGTTATGATGTCCATGCCTGAATGCAATCATATCTGTTTAAAACCGTTGACGAATAAAAACCTGATTAAAACTTAACAATCCTCATACTTATATGCAACAATATTAATAGGCAATATTATTGTCCGAAATACATTCGTCTGAGTTGCAAATAGTGATCCCATACCAAGCCATTAATACTCGGGAATGGTTATTGATTACGGTACCTGATAAAAACAATTGCCTGATAATATACGGTGCCTGCTCATACTAATCGATCATTAGAAACATGTCATTTATTCCATCTGGCACCTTCCTGATCCGTAAGAAATATAAAACCCATGCACTTCAATGGGCTGTCACTGAATGCCTAACAATATGAAACATATTCGAACATTTTTTTACGAAATAGGTGTACTGGACCTATTGGTAACGTGGCACATATTTTGGGTGTCCATATTCGGCACAATTCATGTAGCATGTATAGTGGGATATCTACTGAAAGGAATATTATCAGGAATCCAGATGTGTGACTTTGTATGTAGGTGAGTCTCAGTGCTTGCAGTTCGCATGCTTTTGTATGATATGGGATTCGTGAATTGGAATGACTAGTATATTTATCCCCCTCCTGTACCATTGACAGGCCCCATTAAGCAAGTATAACCGAGGTACAATCCGTGCGCGTAATGAACGCCACTGCTAATGATAGAAAGTGGCCACGATGACCGTTAGCGACAAAGGAGAATGTGTTCACGAGCAAGGCTTCCAGGCCATTACGTGTAGATTTTATTGCTTTGACCTTGTACCTCTGAATCTGCCAACACGATGTCTTGTGAAAGACAAATTGGGTGGTAACAATTTTATATCACATATTCAGACCATAATGGCCGAAGCCTTTCTATTGAGCATATGATGGACATCAGAGTGGAAGTTTGCATATGACGGAAGTTTGCGTAGCATTCCAGCCAGTGACTTGGAAAATCTATGGTGGATTTCTATAGTACATAATACATACATTATATCGCACGAACGTGGATTGTAAAGAGACGACCGTGCCCTTTATGACCGTTGGAGCTCACTTCAGTTCCTTTCAATGACATGAGGTATGTCCAACAGAGGAAATAGAGGTCAAAATAATTACCTGTGGGCGCAATGATATTTCTAAAGATGAATACTACTATAATACTACCGGTACTATTAATACTACTAGTATACCAATATTAATTGATTTGTTCTGTTTGTGAGTCGAGTGTATGCCATGAACATATGACATATTTATTTGAAATTAATTAATATTTATAAATACTAGTATTTTAAAACTAGTTACGTGGTCAAAATAAATTGATCAATCACTATACTTTGTATATATTTGTGTGGAAAACTAAAGCAAATCACGAACATTACATCCATCAGGATAACGCCATTGGCACGATCCGTAACACGTAGAAATTTGCATAAACACGCAGGACCAATTTATAGGTGACATGTTTTGTTTTACTGGGGCTTATACCACGAAAAATACACTCCAGGATGATTGATCGTATTTTCTGATCGGGACAAAGTGTTTCTGCCAGTCCGTGGTGATTATATATTTGAATTGGGTTCCGTGGTGAACCCAATTGAAGGACACAGGATCGGTGTTCTTCAGAACCATACAAATTCATCTAAATCTCCTGTGCAATGGAAAAAAACACAATCATTATGTAGTAATTTACAACGTGTCACCGCACTATCATGTGTCACTGCACTATCACTGCCCTAATTGACCTATCGCCAAAGCCCCCAAAAGTTGTCCGAGTTTCACATTTTACGTCCGCAAACTTCTCTTTGGCCAATAATAACGTTTTGCAGAATGCGTCGTGAATGGCGTAAAAAGACTTGGACAAATTGCTTCGGCAATAGGTCAATTGTTATCGTGTGGCTTCCTTCTCATGACTGTATGATATGACATGATATATGTACTGGTATTGAGACGCGAACGCCATATATGCTTTCCCAAGTCCAAAGTTTTGTTTTTCAAGTTCGACTTTTTTGTCGACTGGAAATGGCCCAAAACAGATAGTAACGTGGTTTTGGGCTTTTTTACTTACCCGTCGATTCAAAATGGCAGTTACAGGCCAACTGGCACTATACACATCGCAAAGGTAGGTAACGGGAATCTTTTGACACATAAAATTTCAAAACTTTCTGAATAGTTTTGAGAAAACAGCCGTCAAAGTCAGAAACTGGTAAATTTTCGTCGAAAACGGTAACCATTTTGAGAAAAATACAAAAATGAAAAACCCTTTTCTAGAAATAATTTTAGGTATATTTGTGCAACATTTCTGAAAGATTTGACCATAAACTTTACTTTAAAGGTAAAAAAAATGTGGACGGACGACGAACGGACGGCCGGACACTATGCCAACTGGTATCGAACTATAGGGCCGGTAACCTCATAATGAAATTTGCACGAGTTAACATTTCCATGCTCACTGCAATTTGAATAATATCCATCATGTCGTTGATATATTAATAGGGTGCCCTGGACAAATAACGAGGCCCCCATAGTGCAGTGGCTCCTAGGAGTTAATTTCCTGCTTCGGAATTTTCTTTGACGGTAATTTTTACTGACAAGACAAATCACAATTTTTACAATATTAATAATTTCATTTTTGGAACGCTAAATCCAAGCAAACGTTTATTCAGTGCGCTTCATTGATACGTGGAAAGTGGATGTTATCAATCGCCCCATAAAAGAATATATATATCTGAGTATACTGCGCTTTTTGTGACTTCTAATAGCATCAGATTAATATAGTGCAACCATAGTATTATCAATTTCATAGCATATTCAATTGAACCACCGGGTTACGAAAGTGCCATATTATAATTATTGAATTGAGTATTTAATTTATATCAGCAACAACAGAAAAGGACAAATTATATAAATACCTTTTATCAGTGGTGACCACACGAAAACAAAGCCAGAAAACATGTATACTTACACCGTCATAGGATATTAACAAAGGTAAATTATCTTATCGTCGTTACAAGCTTCACCTACATTCGTATCACTTACTATTGAGGAAGGAGTGTCGAGAATACCCTCAACCTGTGCAGGCCAATATGCAGCATCCCGAAATAAGCAGACACACAACATTTTGCACCGCAGCTTCTCGCTTGATTAATGTATCATCGGTTGTAAGTGATCACTGACGAACAGTGCGTTGAATGTGTTCCCTTTTGTCTGATCATATTGTTTGATCATTAACCAATTATATAATAATTATTGTGCGATCGTTAGTTTACAATAACAAAAAACTCTGACTCTATTATGGTTTGGTTATATTTGTTGATCTAGAAGATATACACAGTCGTGATTGGTGTCTGACTATTTGGCAGACGGTTTGGTTTTGTCAATATTGGTGGCCATAGTGTCCAAACACGAAAACAACACGCGGCATCAAAGTGATCGTCTCAGGGAGTCAGACAAATTTCATCATCTTGCATCGAATGCAAACACATCAGTGGCCGCCTGCGAGATGTGTGCTGATCATATTCAGCTGCTGAAGTCGGGATATACATCTTGTTCTGTGTTCTCTCTTGATAGAGTTATTTCCTCCGCTTGATGTATTTTGCAAGTCTGGGATATGACTAACATACTTTGCTGTACATCATGTATTTATATTATTTCAAATACGAACACATGTTATCCCACCACAGCAATAGTTTACATAATAATTTCCCTTACTTTATACATATTTTCGTTAAAATGAGAATCAATATATTTGGTTTGCTGGGTGATTATGTTTTATGTACTCCGTATGTACTGAAAATTATGGATTGTTCGTGTCATTGAACCAACATAATCATGTACTACGGTTTAATATACTGAGATAAAGCAGTCGCTGTATCATGTGTTACCATATCCAAATTTGTTACATTTGTCATGCTCATCATAAAAATGTTATGCAAGAACATCATACGAAATAACATCATCTTTCTCCGTTTTGCCGCATTTGAAATGGTCATTACTCTATAACACACAGTGAATTGTATTGTCATTTACCCCGTTCACCATGTGTTTTGCTCTAGAACAAAGTTTTAGAAAAAAAAACAAAATACATCTACTCTTGTATCACTTGACAGTTGTGAGGTTATTTTCGGTAACATTTTGTCTGTTTGAACTAATTTTGGTATCTTGGAGAGTTGTTTCTTTGTATAAAATAATTAAATAAAAATCACAGACCTTGAATACTTCGTGAGCATAATGTATAATAGAGGACCCTCGACAGGTTTTCGCCGTTCAACTGGTTTTGCAGCCTGCTATCAGTGGTGGAGTGATATGTATTCACGCTCAAATAATGTACAAATATTTCAGACTGACAATTATTACCGCTAACCCAACATAATATAACGTAATTTTCATAAGTTGGGCTCGAAATGTTAACAACAAGCTGTAACCATCGCCACGCAATTCCCAGGAGGAAGAGTTCCGGGCTCAAAACTATCTCATGCTATGAGGATGGAACCGTTTTAGCATGTTCATCTGTGAAGAAAGCAGGTGGTGTAATTAGGCAGTTATAGTTGATTGCAATGTGTTGTAAAGCAACAACCCAAATAAAGACTTTTTGCATTAAGCAGTTAAGCAACCGCATTATGGTATGCAGCACAATATCGCAGAATATTTTCAAGTCATATGCTAGACAGGGAAATTAGTTTACAACACCATACCGAGTGCGACCGAAGTCTTTCAGCGGTGACTTCGCCTGTGAATATCATCATTTGATCCAAATAATTTACAGCGTTATCACTCCTGTGATGGAGAAATAGTACAAATCCAAGGGATTCATCAAATGTTGGTGGTGAGTAGACTGTCCTTGACAACTAACGCGGACCCACGTTATGCCAAATCCGCAGTAGTGTAGTGGCTCCCAGGCAGACTTATTAAGCTTTCGGTTCTGTATTCTGAACCGCACTCCTCTGTGCAGTCGCTTACATTGACTCCATTGAATCAAACATGGAGAATTAATAGGCGCTTCATATTTTCAAAACTAGTGTCGCCAAAAATTTGGGGGTCATGGTTTTTTCCGTCTCGAGATTCAAGACCATATTGTAAAGCCAGCTTGCAATATGTTTCATCATTTTTTCGCTGGAGAGACATGGCTTGATCATAGAAACAACACTGAAATATTATATAGCAAATTTAAATGAAAAGGTTGAAAAAATCGATACGGCTCCACACATATTATTGGTTATTTTCCATTTTATTTTGGTATTTTTCTATGGCGAATTCTACATAACAAGAGTGATCAGCAGAATTTCAATTCATTGTCAGGAAAAATGTTTAAATTGGAAAATTCCAATTCACTTGATGACATGTTCAAGATAATAACCTACACTTAGGCATTAATTATATTCATCTTCTTCGTCATTCTGCCTCTCTTCAAACATGAAGCTGTATAAAATTGCCAAGCGTTTTACACGTGTTGCTAATTAAAATTCCATGATGTTCTGGTAATCCGCGAAGAACATTTTGGAATTGTTTAGAATCTTCAATCTGGTGTTTCCTTTGTCTTGCAAAAGAACCGATCGTATGCATGTCTACTTGTTGGTTATCCAAACACATGTGTTTAAGCTAATCTTCGATAAGAATTGTGGCATGGACTGCTTTTGAAATTAAATGATACAAACAACTTGAGGACAGCATGAATTATGTATTCAATGGTTAATCAACTCGATGACTGAATGTGAACCTGTTTACAAGGTAACTGACCTTTTCGGATATAGACCAACCATGAAATATTGACTACAAACACGATAATAGGTTCCATGTGTTCTTCTTGCAGAACAAAATATATGGCTTTTAGTCGAGGCACGGAAATTCCTCCTGTCTCCGAGGCCAGTGGCTTTTAAGGTTTCCATTTCAAAACGGACGAGGCACTTTGGGTCCATTTAAAAATCGCGTGATGCAAAAAGGATTGTTTTGTTAACAAAATCCTGATCTTCTAGAGTAAGATGATACTTGGACTGTTGTACCGGTGTCACCTAGATTGGGCCCTGATGACAACTAGCATCTTAATTTAAGTATATAGAACACGTGTTGATGCTGAGACGCGTCTCATCATACCTGTGCATCAGACATGACGAGTTATGTGTAGATACGATCATTATGAACTTTACATATGTTTACAACTTTTGGTCATGGTCAAGCATTTAATTTTACACAGTCTGAGTATACCACTTGTACAGAACCCGAATGTCTATACGTTACTTCTCCAGTTGTAGATCCAGTTGTTCGCAAACAGATGATGAACCGCAATTGCTTGAGGTCAAAATCAACGGGAAGAGATTTAAAAGCTCAATGACGTGATCCCTTCCCTCGAGGAAGACTCCTTCCTCATCCATTGTCTTTAAATTGGTATTCTCAGACAGAGACATTGGAGCGAGCTTTTAAGGGGGCATGGTGGCTAATACAGACTGATGAATAGGTTCCCCAACACTGTAAATACTTTGACATTAGGTTTAATACGGAGAGTTCTCGGATAAATTTTTTTTCTAGAAGCCAACGTTCCCAACTGATTCAATGGAACCAGGGAGATATAAGAAATGCAAGGACTCACAATCTTTGATAGTAAGATAGGAACAATATTTATTGTACCATGGACGAATAGCAAAGGTAGAAAATAGTGTTATATATGCATATAAGTACAAGTGGGTTGTAAGTCATCACTGTTTACTTGATTCTATGTACATGTATTTAGGTTACCAAACCTATGGTTCGAAAGCCTATTGGCAAGGCGTCAAACAGCATTCTCGATGAACAGTTGTGGCGCAACACTACACATTTTTCCGGTAACCGTTTGTAACCCTTGGGCTAATTTTTATTCACCAACAATAGCTATTGGTAACGCCTATGTTCTCTCGTTGCTAGATCTGTACCGCAAGTGATAACCGTGACACAAAAAATCGTCAATCGTCAGCCATGAACTTTATTTGTTGAGCATAGAATGAAATTATCTCTGTGACCCGTTTTATGCCTAATTGATGTATGACCAGTGGGAGTGATCCATCATAGCGCATCCTGCGAGTCGTTCATTTGCTGCGGTCCTTATAGACACTATCGAGGCACTGATCGCTCATGATCCGACTATCTGCGATTTGTCTGAGCCATCATTAGGTGCTTATTGTGTGTACTGCTCGACTACATGTAGATATGTGATCCCAAACTCTAACATACTGTACTATCTATATGCGTTATCTGATATCATAACCCAATAGCGGTTTTTTTTACTTGTGGTGTACGAGCACGGTTTTACTCATTGGGTATTATCGATGGACGTTGAGGAACTGCGTGGTGAATTTATTCCACTGTCTTTTAGTATTAGTTTGGGACACCAGGAGCTGGTTCTCTCTGGTCCTCTGACATGTGATGAGTGCAGCTGTCAAGAGCGATGATAAATTAACCTAGGACATGGCCTTGTCTTGTTCTGAAGAGATGATTAATTGCCGCTGTGTTCATCTGCAAGATTTATCGACTGTGTCAAGCTGAACGACCTTGTCACGATTGTGATTATTGGTGGTCAATTGTACATGCCACAGGACTTTGACCATGTGAACATGTCTTAATGGTTGACAATGTGTTTTTGTTAGCCACAATCGATGGAATCTGCCTGCGTATACAGGTTCCACCATCCACACTTCAAATTGCGGCTTAATATGACTTTCTAAGAGAAGATTTAATACCTTTCTTTCTTACGTAAAAGTTAGGATGGTCTCAACAGCACACCGAATAACTCAAAGAGTTTATTATGGAACCTTGTGATAAACTCAGCCGAACAATTCAACGGCCTTGTACAGCCCAAAGTGCCGTTAAACTTCATTCATTCCTTCAAGTTATCATCACCTCGGTCGGTCCAGACTGTGCCGAAACATTGACGAAGCAAATCTAGTTAGTTTTAGTGCATACAGGGTACGTATAAAACATGGAATCGCCACTTTACTGCTGTGATTGCACATTGGAGGATAAAATTCTTGTAAAATTCCTATTTCAACAGAAACTAAGTGAGAATAATGTTCCTTATATCTGCGAGTGTAACATGGGTTTCGTTGATTGGCTTTAGCCGGTGCCCGTATTTCCCTTAGTGTTTTATCATGACTGGTGACGTTTCCACGCTCACAGAACGTCAAAAATATTTCAGACTGGAAATTTTTACTGCTAAACCACACGACGTTGTTCTCAAAGTTGTTTCTTAAAAATAATCGCATATAAATAGAATTGGAGTAATTTACAGTTTACTTGATGATCTGGCAGCAGCATTAGCAACCAGTCCCATCCCTGCACTGTGAAGAAATGAAGTGAGATAATAAAGGCTTTTATCACTGAAATCGAAATGTCGCCCATCCCTTCAGGACCTTGGCGATGCTGAGAAATTAGTGTACAAGAAACTAGCGTGCGCTTGGGCGACCAGGAGAAAGGCAACTATCGTAGAATAGTGGTTTTAGGGAACAGAATTCACATGTGGAAATTGATCATGTAATGAAGTAATTTGCATGGGTTATCATTCCAGTAATGGAAAATGGTACAAGTCGTAGAGGATACATCAGATGTTGGTGGTGAGTGGATTGAAGAGATGTCCTTGGCAGCTAACGACGACCCACAATACGCCAAGTCTCTGGTAATGTAGTGGCCCCCAGGCAGTATTTTACAAAATCAGACTATTTTAACGTCACTCCTCTCTGAAGTCGCTGTCTTACATTGATGTCGTCAAGAAAAACATGGGAATCATTGGACACTTCCTGATTTGAATAAATTGTCTATTGTCGAAATACATGTATTTATAGTGTTATTTTTCATTCTCTCCACTTTTTTCAGTTACCTTTCGATGCCTGATGTCACAGGTACAAAAAATTATTTGATATATTTTTGATAACTCATTCTTAAAATTATTTCTCAAAAGTGCTCAGCCTTACTCACTGATAAAATTCCACAAAGGGACGTGTATATTTCATACTTGAGTGGCTCCAATCCAAGTCACGTTCGAGATGGCGTTTGAGAGGCATATATCCGAATTTAACATATGTATTTATGTGATGTCACACATAGAGTAGGACTATCTATACGTCTTATCTTATGCACATCCCCCGAACATAGAGGCAAAATATACTTTCCACTTCATGGGAACGCACTACCATTGTTTTCTGTCAAGGTTGTGATCTCAAACAGCAAACACTCCAGTTTGAAACTGAACGATCAGAATTTTCAACGATTAACATAAATTTTGGCGGGAATTCTGATTTGTCACCAAAACGACGAAATCACTTGATTTTACACTATTGGAACATTAATGAATAAGAGCAGTGGTGTACATAAGCGGGGACGGGGAATTGAGGAAATGTTGATGTAATCCATGTTGTTCTCTAGGCAGTCATCACAGAGAATAACCAACTTTTCATATCAAGTTAACACACAGATGTCACTCAGGAACCTGGGGGAAAAAAGAAGACATAATAGAACGAGACAATCAGAGATTGCATAAATGATGACCTTTACATTTTCAACGTGGGCGATAATTGGGGATTTTGGTCCTACGACAATTGGTCATATATCAAATGGTCGGGAATTGGCCATAGAACAGTACACAAATCATGGGAGAACTAATCATCAATAAAAGTCGACTTCTTGCGAAATCTTTATCTTGACCATATTCTCGACCACGACCTGAATTCTTGACACCGACCTTCCAAACGTCGCAAGATCACTCAGATTTATACTGTGTAATATTCTATTGAATATCTTCAGTGGTTTCTGAATTATTACTACTTGAACTGTTACGAATCGGTGATTTCAGCTGATGACCCTTACATTCTCAACCTTGGGCGATAATGAGGAATTTTGATCGTACGACCATCGGTCATATAGCAAATGATGGAGAATTGACCACATAAAAATACAAAATTAAATACAAAATCAGGGAAAATTAACCATGAATTATTGCAACTTTTCGATTCTGTGACCTTGACCTTGTCGTTCGATATTGAGCTGTAAAATTTCACCGTAATGTTTCTATTATCAAGGCACATCTCCTGAAAGAAAATGGTTTAAACAGATTGATAACTGGCTTCACAATATGGTCTTGAATTTTAGAACACTCACAAGTCATAAAATCGTGACCCCCAAGTTTTCGACCTCGGGCCATAATTGAGAGATTTGGTCCTAAACCCATCGGTTGTATGCCATACGATCGGGAATTGGCCAAAGAAAAATACAAAAATAGGTTGAAAATTTAATATTGATCAGAACCGGAGTTATAGCCAATTATGTGATTTTCTTTTTTCCGTTGCCATGGTTTTATCCGTTTTTATCCACTTCAATAGCACTCCAGCCCTATAAATTTCAGATCGATCAGACCGCTGGGAAAAAAAATCGAAACCATGACCCGCAATTTTTCGACTTCGGGCGATAATGGAGAGTATTTGTCATACGAATTGGCCAACGAAAAATAGTTAGAAAAATTAATATCAAGTAGAACCGGAGTTAGAGCCAATTATGTGATTTTCACGTTTTCCGTTGCCATGGCAACAGTTTTCGTTCGATTTTGACAAATTTTGGGGAGGACCGAGCCACTGACATATCGCTTCATCATAAATTCGCCATAAATTTCACATCGATCGCACCATTATTTTCCGAGTTATGCGCGCGGACAGACAGACAAACAGACATACCCAAATGCAATACCCTCGACCCCCCCCCCCCCCCCAACAGGGGCGAGGGTAACTAGACCAACTCAGGGAGATAATTATTAGTCAACATCAGGTGCACAGCTGAGATCACAGACATTTTCGTCCATGCTTCGTGTAGATTAACTGGATTTAACTGATTAACAAGCAATGTAATGTTATATCAATTCAATCAGTTCAGGATTTAGAATCCTCTAATCATTAATTCCTGATAACTTTCTTTCAAAACAACTTCAATAATAAATCAAATCACAGCTCTGTATGAGCCTGTTGACAAGCGGTATCTGAAGTCTTGGATTCCAAGCAACTATGAAATATAGCGTAGAAGCACTATCTTGGGTAGAGCAATATGTGTTCATGTACCCTTCAGAACAGAATATATGACACTTTAGTCAAGGCACGGAATTTTTCCCATCTTCAAGGTCAGTGGCTTTTAAGGTTTCCATTTCAAAACGAACAAGGCACTTTGCGCCCGTATGAAAATCACGTACTAGGGCAAATGGATTGTTTTGTCGACGAAATCCGGAGTACACAGTAAGGTGATTCTCTCATTGTGGCAAACATATCACGCAGATTAAGGTCCTGATGTTCAGCATCAGAATGAAGGAAAAACTCACTAATGCTTAGATGTGGCTTGGGCTCATGTATATTGGTGTGCGAAAATTAGAAACTGATCATACTAACAAAAATGTTGAGGTTCAAGTATAAATAATCACCTGTCAAGTTATGTATTAGCAACCCATCGACATTCCATACAATGTTCGTTTTTATTAATGATGCCATTAGAAAGCCTAACCTCAAGACACTCTTGGTACAGAAGCAAAGCCCAAACATTTATGCCCAAACCATATGTGAAGGCGTACATCTTCACATATGAACTCCATATGATTAAGAAATAAATCTAGTTATGTTTTATGAACTCCATATTATTGAATATCAGGTTAAAGAATAAGCTAAAATTTGATATATCAGTTTTATATATCAAGTTTCATCAGAAATAAACAAGAGATTTCAGGTTGCATTTCACATTCCTCCTCTCCTTGCAATCCATCCCTTTCTCTGACATATTTTCTGTTCTATGCCTTACCTCAATTTCTAGGGCAAATGGATTGTTTTGTCGACGAAATCCGGAGTACACAGTAAGGTGATTCTCTCATTGTGGCAAACATATCACGCAGATTAAGGTCCTGATGTTCAGCATCAGAATGAAGGAAAAACTCACTAATGCTTAGATGTGGCTTGGGCTCATGTATATTGGTGTGCGAAAATTAGAAACTGATCATACTAACAAAAATGTTGAGGTTCAAGTATAAATAATCACCTGTCAAGTTATGTATTAGCAACCCATCGACATTCCATACAATGTTCGTTTTTATTAATGATGCCATTAGAAAGCCTAACCTCAAGACACTCTTGGTACAGAAGCAAAGCCCAAACATTTATGCCCAAACCATATGTGAAGGCGTACATCTTCACATATGAACTCCATATGATTAAGAAATAAATCTAGTTATGTTTTATGAACTCCATATTATTGAAGATCAGGTTAAAGAATAAGCTAAAATTTGATATATCAGTTTTATATATCAAGTTTCATCAGAAATAAACAAGAGATTTCAGGTTGCATTTCACATTCCTCCCCTCCTTGCAATCCATCCCTTTCTCTGACATATTTTCTGTTCTATGCCTTACCTCAATTTCCATCTCTCTCGCCCTTCGAATTAATTTCTCCACTTATCCTCCCTACCTCTCACTACTTTCATTCCTCTCACCCCTCCCTTCCTTTGATGGCAATTGTGCGGAGTAAACTCCTATAATACTTCAAGATAGAACTTAAAAATTGGCGCATTCAAGTGGGAAATCATGTGTGGCAGTTTCAGTGGTGACCTTGAATTTGACCTTCAATGACCTTGAATAGTGGGAATAAGAATTTTTGTGTGAAGAAAAAAAACAGTTGTGGCCTAACACTATACATATCTCCTCTAAGCTGTCTTAGATCTTTGCCTAATTTTAGTCAAACGCTTCAGTAAAGTGCTTTAACCGCTGCCATCTTCGAATGTGAGCAGTACTGGCCGAATTAATTCGATTAGATGATGATTACCACAAAAATAGTTTTCAAGAAGTTCTGAGATTTCTTCGATGCAGTCAACAGAGAAGATCTTCGATAAAATCCAAGCTATCAATAATTTGATGTTTCTCGATAATCTTAACATCTTGCAGCATGGTATCATTCGGTGCAGCGTTGGCCGCTTATGATAATGAAAATGTAGACTAAGTGTAAAACTGATAGCTTCATATTCCAGAATGCAGTTTGTAAATTGCATATTTTGTACACACTATTTTAACGTGAATATACTTGTTTGTTTATATGTTTCGCTCTTTATTGGAATGTTACTGATGTATGATTGTATCCATATGTTTTAACATGGTAGGATCTTCTGTAAACCTGTCAAGTTGTTGCAAACACGGAACTGAACAGCATTTTCTGTATACAATAGCCCTACGGTACCTTGAATCATTTGCCTGTCAAAATCACCATTTTGACCTGTCATTTGACCTGTCAAATTCATTCGACCTGTCATAATCACCATTTGATAATCATGCTAGACTTTCGATAAAATCTGTATTTCGATAACAGAAGGTGGATGAATATATATATCAGTTTAATCCAATATGTTTGGCAAAGTTGTGTTATGATTCGAGAGCTCTTATACACAAAAATTTCATATATGTCGAATTCATATGTGTTGGACTTCATGTATTTTATCCTGTTGGAATGTGTTATACTCAAACTTCTATTCATCGCATTTAGTTATATGGTAGGTAATTAAAATCATACATATAATGCATGTAAACTTTATTCAGCTCTAGTTGTTACACCCACTTTTCTGTAACAAGTTTTGGTGTTGTCAATTATCATATAAGCGGCAAACAGGCCATCACATCGTTTCTGAAAAAAAAACACACAAAAATGTTATCAAAGTTTGATAATTATTGAATAGCCTGCAATATCATGTAAGATCTCTCTTCGTCGCTATTCGGGAAAACATTTATTGTTTTTAGTCATAGTGGTCTACCTTATGTAAGCAGCTTCCACTTGCGATGACGAGAACGGACGAGACTGAGCGTCAGGATAGACATGACCAGGCTTACATTCACACTGATATTGGCCCAGCCTGAATCCTTTGCCGTGTAGGGGGACACACTGTCAAAGAACATTTGCTCACTGCTAATGTACGACTATAATTTTCAGGTGGATCGGGTATCAGTCATCCAAGTCACTGATATATCGTCACAGTGACTTGTTCTTTCCGATTATAAACATTATTACATTTACGTACATCAGTGGTGTCATAATCACACAGTGCAGTATTCTCGAAGACATTTCCTGTCGAGTACGGCTGAGGGCACTGGTTTACGTCCAAACTTGACAGAGGGACATCAACCGTAACAACTCCCCTGAAATTTGGAGTAGTACAAATACGAATACACGATCAAAGTGACATCATAATATTTTGAATCATCACCTATAATAAACAAGAAAACACGTTTCATCGACAAAGTTGAGTCAATCACTTACGCAAACTGGAGTCCTGGGAGGCCAAACCTGGTCGGCGCAAAAAATGGCACTGCATAAGTCAAAACGACGATGTCCACCTCCCCGTCACAGGGACAGTATGGGCTCGTCCATGACCCATCAGTTTCAGTGGCAGCCCGGAAATTAATTGGGTAACGACGAAATGCCACTAATTCAGTGCCTTCAACATCGCTTCTGATCATCGGCCACTGCTGAAAGTTCCTCAAGCCTTCAAGTGTGGCCCATCGCTCCTTTGCATCGACAAACCACTGTTGTGTGTAGTAAGGGACTGTGTCGTTTACTGTATCTCTCATTTTGATGTCTCCAGGTTGGGAATGTGAATCTGTTTGGCAAGACGGTGTTTGACGGTATACATAAGGCCCAAAGTACTGATGTCGGTAGAAATTCCCATCAACATACATGTCCTCGTCGAAGAAGACACCTGCACCGGCCAGCAGAGGATCAGCCATCACCATCCCAAACACGTCTCCTACCAGCAGATCTCTGTGAAAGGGTACGTCTTCTTTCGGATCTTCTGTCGCAGGGGAGAGAACCAGGTTCTGCAAGAAATTACTGATGAAATTCGCGAGACGAACTGCCAAGGCAGCCTGAGAGCTGAATTGCTGATCTGCTCCAAAAATGTTGAGGTTCAAGTATAAATAATCACCTGTCAAGTTATGTATTAGCAACCCATGGACATTCCATACAATGTTCGTTTTTATTAATGATGCCATTAGAAAGCCTAACCTCAAGACACTCTTGGTACAGAAGCAAAGCCCAAACATTTATGCCCAAACCATATGTGAAGGCGTACATCTTCACATATGAACTCCATATGATTAAGAAATAAATCTAGTTATGTTTTATGAACTCCATATTATTGAAGATCAGGTTAAAGAATAAGCTAAAATTTGATATATCAGTTTTATATATCAAGTTTCATCAGAAATAAACAAGAGATTTCAGGTTGCATTTCACATTCCTCCCCTCCTTGCAATCCATCCCTTTCTCTGACATATTTTCTGTTCTATGCCTTACCTCAATTTCCATCTCTCTCGCCCTTCGAATTAATTTCTCCACTTATCCTCCCTACCTCTCACTACTTTCATTCCTCTCACCCCTCCCTTCCTTTGATGGCAATTGTGCGGAGTAAACTCCTATAATACTTCAAGATAGAACTTAAAAATTGGCGCATTCAAGTGGGAAATCATGTGTGGCAGTTTCAGTGGTGACCTTGAATTTGACCTTCAATGACCTTGAATAGTGGGAATAAGAATTTTTGTGTGAAGAAAAAAAACAGTTGTGGCCTAACACTATACATATCTCCTCTAAGCTGTCTTAGATCTTTGCCTAATTTTAGTCAAACGCTTCAGTAAAGTGCTTTAACCGCTGCCATCTTCGAATGTGAGCAGTACTGGCCGAATTAATTCGATTAGATGATGATTACCACAAAAATAGTTTTCAAGAAGTTCTGAGATTTCTTCGATGCAGTCAACAGAGAAGATCTTCGATAAAATCCAAGCTATCAATAATTTGATGTTTCTCGATAATCTTAACATCTTGCAGCATGGTATCATTCGGTGCAGCGTTGGCCGCTTATGATAATGAAAATGTAGACTAAGTGTAAAACTGATAGCTTCATATTCCAGAATGCAGTTTGTAAATTGCATATTTTGTACACACTATTTTAACGTGAATATACTTGTTTGTTTATATGTTTCGCTCTTTATTGGAATGTTACTGATGTATGATTGTATCCATATGTTTTAACATGGTAGGATCTTCTGTAAACCTGTCAAGTTGTTGCAAACACGGAACTGAACAGCATTTTCTGTATACAATAGCCCTACGGTACCTTGAATCATTTGCCTGTCAAAATCACCATTTTGACCTGTCATTTGACCTGTCAAATTCATTCGACCTGTCATAATCACCATTTGATAATCATGCTAGACTTTCGATAAAATCTGTATTTCGATAACAGAAGGTGGATGAATATATATATCAGTTTAATCCAATATGTTTGGCAAAGTTGTGTTATGATTCGAGAGCTCTTATACACAAAAATTTCATATATGTCGAATTCATATGTGTTGGACTTCATGTATTTTATCCTGTTGGAATGTGTTATACTCAAACTTCTATTCATCGCATTTAGTTATATGGTAGGTAATTAAAATCATACATATAATGCATGTAAACTTTATTCAGCTCTAGTTGTTACACCCAATTTTCTGTAACAAGTTTTGGTGTTGTCAATTATCATATAAGCGGCAAACAGGCCATCACATCGTTTCTGAAAAAAACACACAAAAATGTTATCAAAGTTTGATAATTATTGAATAGCCTGCAATATCATGTAAGATCTCTCTTCGTCGCTATTCGGGAAAACATTTATTGTTTTTAGTCATAGTGGTCTACCTTATGTAAGCAGCTTCCACTTGCGATGACGAGAACGGACGAGACTGAGCGTCAGGATAGACATGACCAGGCTTACATTCACACTGATATTGGCCCAGCCTGAATCCTTTGCCGTGTAGGGGGACACACTGTCAAAGAACATTTGCTCACTGCTAATGTACGACTATAATTTTCAGGTGGATCGGGTATCAGTCATCCAAGTCACTGATATATCGTCACAGTGACTTGTTCTTTCCGATTATAAACATTATTACATTTACGTACATCAGTGGTGTCATAATCACACAGTGCAGTATTCTCGAAGACATTTCCTGTCGAGTACGGCTGAGGGCACTGGTTTACGTCCAAACTTGACAGAGGGACATCAACCGTAACAACTCCCCTGAAATTTGGAGTAGTACAAATACGAATACACGATCAAAGTGACATCATAATATTTTGAATCATCACCTATAATAAACAAGAAAACACGTTTCATCGACAAAGTTGAGTCAATCACTTACGCAAACTGGAGTCCTGGGAGGCCAAACCTGGTCGGCGCAAAAAATGGCACTGCATAAGTCAAAACGACGATGTCCACCTCCCCGTCACAGGGACAGTATGGGCTCGTCCATGACCCATCAGTTTCAGTGGCAGCCCGGAAATTAATTGGGTAACGACGAAATGCCACTAATTCAGTGCCTTCAACATCGCTTCTGATCATCGGCCACTGCTGAAAGTTCCTCAAGCCTTCAAGTGTGGCCCATCGCTCCTTTGCATCGACAAACCACTGTTGTGTGTAGTAAGGGACTGTGTCGTTTACTGTATCTCTCATTTTGATGTCTCCAGGTTGGGAATGTGAATCTGTTTGGCAAGACGGTGTTTGACGGTATACATAAGGCCCAAAGTACTGATGTCGGTAGAAATTCCCATCAACATACATGTCCTCGTCGAAGAAGACACCTGCACCGGCCAGCAGAGGATCAGCCATCACCATCCCAAACACGTCTCCTACCAGCAGATCTCTGTGAAAGGGTACGTCTTCTTTCGGATCTTCTGTCGCAGGGGAGAGAACCAGGTTCTGCAAGAAATTACTGATGAAATTCGCGAGACGAACTGCCAAGGCAGCCTGAGAGCTGAATTGCTGATCTGCTCCAAAAATGTTGAGGTTCAAGTATAAATAATCACCTGTCAAGTTATGTATTAGCAACCCATGGACATTCCATACAATGTTCGTTTTTATTAATGATGCCATTAGAAAGCCTAACCTCAAGACACTCTTGGTACAGAAGCAAAGCCCAAACATTTATGCCCAAACCATATGTGAAGGCGTACATCTTCACATATGAACTCCATATGATTAAGAAATAAATCTAGTTATGTTTTATGAACTCCATATTATTGAAGATCAGGTTAAAGAATAAGCTAAAATTTGATATATCAGTTTTATATATCAAGTTTCATCAGAAATAAACAAGAGATTTCAGGTTGCATTTCACATTCCTCCCCTCCTTGCAATCCATCCCTTTCTCTGACATATTTTCTGTTCTATGCCTTACCTCAATTTCCATCTCTCTCGCCCTTCGAATTAATTTCTCCACTTATCCTCCCTACCTCTCACTACTTTCATTCCTCTCACCCCTCCCTTCCTTTGATGGCAATTGTGCGGAGTAAACTCCTATAATACTTCAAGATAGAACTTAAAAATTGGCGCATTCAAGTGGGAAATCATGTGTGGCAGTTTCAGTGGTGACCTTGAATTTGACCTTCAATGACCTTGAATAGTGGGAATAAGAATTTTTGTGTGAAGAAAAAAAACAGTTGTGGCCTAACACTATACATATCTCCTCTAAGCTGTCTTAGATCTTTGCCTAATTTTAGTCAAACGCTTCAGTAAAGTGCTTTAACCGCTGCCATCTTCGAATGTGAGCAGTACTGGCCGAATTAATTCGATTAGATGATGATTACCACAAAAATAGTTTTCAAGAAGTTCTGAGATTTCTTCGATGCAGTCAACAGAGAAGATCTTCGATAAAATCCAAGCTATCAATAATTTGATGTTTCTCGATAATCTTAACATCTTGCAGCATGGTATCATTCGGTGCAGCGTTGGCCGTTTATGATAATGAAAATGTAGACTAAGTGTAAAACTGATAGCTTCATATTCCAGAATGCAGTTTGTAAATTGCATATTTTGTACACACTATTTTAACGTGAATATACTTGTTTGTTTATATGTTTCGCTCTTTATTGGAATGTTACTGATGTATGATTGTATCCATATGTTTTAACATGGTAGGATCTTCTGTAAACCTGTCAAGTTGTTGCAAACACGGAA
This sequence comes from Terebella lapidaria, assembly GCA_949152475.1. Taxonomy (NCBI): domain Eukaryota; kingdom Metazoa; phylum Annelida; class Polychaeta; order Terebellida; family Terebellidae; genus Terebella; species Terebella lapidaria. Next base: position 33,714,148 of record OX424556.1, read on the forward strand.
CTGAACAGCATTTTCTGTATACAATAGCCCTACGGTACCTTGAATCATTTGCCTGTCAAAATCACCATTTTGACCTGTCATTTGACCTGTCAAATTCATTCGACCTGTCATAATCACCATTTGATAATCATGCTAGACTTTCGATAAAATCTGTATTTCGATAACAGAAGGTGGATGAATATATATATCAGTTTAATCCAATATGTTTGGCAAAGTTGTGTTATGATTCGAGAGCTCTTATACACAAAAATTTCATATATGTCGAATTCATATGTGTTGGACTTCATGTATTTTATCCTGTTGGAATGTGTTATACTCAAACTTCTATTCATCGCATTTAGTTATATGGTAGGTAATTAAAATCATACATATAATGCATGTAAACTTTATTCAGCTCTAGTTGTTACACCCACTTTTCTGTAACAAGTTTTGGTGTTGTCAATTATCATATAAGCGGCAAACAGGCCATCACATCGTTTCTGAAAAAAAAACACACAAAAATGTTATCAAAGTTTGATAATTATTGAATAGCCTGCAATATCATGTAAGATCTCTCTTCGTCGCTATTCGGGAAAACATTTATTGTTTTTAGTCATAGTGGTCTACCTTATGTAAGCAGCTTCCACTTGCGATGACGAGAACGGACGAGACTGAGCGTCAGGATAGACATGACCAGGCTTACATTCACACTGATATTGGCCCAGCCTGAATCCTTTGCCGTGTAGGGGGACACACTGTCAAAGAACATTTGCTCACTGCTAATGTACGACTATAATTTTCAGGTGGATCGGGTATCAGTCATCCAAGTCACTGATATATCGTCACAGTGACTTGTTCTTTCCGATTATAAACATTATTACATTTACGTACATCAGTGGTGTCATAATCACACAGTGCAGTATTCTCGAAGACATTTCCTGTCGAGTACGGCTGAGGGCACTGGTTTACGTCCAAACTTGACAGAGGGACATCAACCGTAACAACTCCCCTGAAATTTGGAGTAGTACAAATACGAATACACGATCAAAGTGACATCATAATATTTTGAATCATCACCTATAATAAACAAGAAAACACGTTTCATCGACAAAGTTGAGTCAATCACTTACGCAAACTGGAGTCCTGGGAGGCCAAACCTGGTCGGCGCAAAAAATGGCACTGCATAAGTCAAAACGACGATGTCCACCTCCCCGTCACAGGGACAGTATGGGCTCGTCCATGACCCATCAGTTTCAGTGGCAGCCCGGAAATTAATTGGGTAACGACGAAATGCCACTAATTCAGTGCCTTCAACATCGCTTCTGATCATCGGCCACTGCTGAAAGTTCCTCAAGCCTTCAAGTGTGGCCCATCGCTCCTTTGCATCGACAAACCACTGTTGTGTGTAGTAAGGGACTGTGTCGTTTACTGTATCTCTCATTTTGATGTCTCCAGGTTGGGAATGTGAATCTGTTTGGCAAGACGGTGTTTGACGGTATACATAAGGCCCAAAGTACTGATGTCGGTAGAAATTCCCATCAACATACATGTCCTCGTCGAAGAAGACACCTGCACCGGCCAGCAGAGGATCAGCCATCACCATCCCAAACACGTCTCCTACCAGCAGATCTCTGTGAAAGGGTACGTCTTCTTTCGGATCTTCTGTCGCAGGGGAGAGAACCAGGTTCTGCAAGAAATTACTGATGAAATTCGCGAGACGAACTGCCAAGGCAGCCTGAGAGCTGAATTGCTGATCTGCTCCATGTGTTACCCCCAGTGGAAGGCTGAGTGCTCCAGAGTCTTTGTACTCGAGGAATCGTCGCATAAGAGTTTCTGTTTGCATTCGGGCCCGGACATCAAACTGTACTTTGTTTTCAGGATTCGAGTGACTATGGCGGGTTCGAAGCTTTGTGATCGGTATTGGTAATTTCAGTTCACGCCTGTCGTGTTTTGAGTCAGCGATTTCACCAGCCTGAAGGTCCCTGTACTTGGAGATCGTCACGCAATCAAAGCCATTCTCGTACTCTTCCTGTGTTGCGTTTTCGATGTCAACCCCTTGGAATGGTCCCTCCTGGCCAGGAGGGAACACCAACCCGGGCAAACAGGAGCATTCATAGCCTCCACGGGTGAACCCGAATCCACTCAGAGGTGAACACTAATGGAAAACAAATAAAGCAAGAGCAGTTATGGTTCCGTAGCTCGAAATGTGCCCATAGTTTCAGGTAGATATACACATTAAAACATTAATTCACCTCCTTTGACTCTTTACTTGATATCGGCATGTTAGATAAACGAGAAATTGTCAGAGGTAATACGTAACATACGGTGGTAGTCTGTTCCTTGCACCTGGCTGTCCCAGCAAGCTGATTAGGTGCGGGATTCCCGACTCCCAAAGGACAGGGGTTGAAGTCGATATCTTCGAAGTCAACATCCAAAACAGTTTCAGCCACGAATCTGTTACACACCGAAAATCCTTGACCCAGAATATTGACTTAATAAGTTCACATGTATTCTTATATGAAATCATCATATTGTGTTCTAAAGGCTCTCAAGTCGCTGGTGTATCATTGAATATATATTATTTCATAAAATACATTAACACAAATACAATGTGTCATGTATCCGGTGCTACTTATGGTGACTGTGTCAACACAGAAATGAACATGTCATATAGCGAAAAACGAAATATAACGAAAAACTGTCATATAACGAAAAATTATTTATATATATAATTATAGATTACATACTTGTGTCTACGAAGATGATACCAATCCAGATATCTGGGAAGAAAGTCTAAAATCGGCGCCACAGCACTCACGATCCAGCGGTTCGTTCTTCCGCAATCAAAATACGGCGGGGTGAATTCCACTGGGTCATACGTACTACTTTCTTCACTCTCAAGGTTTGCGTAGAAAATAACTTGGGTTTCGAAATCATTGAACTCTGCATGTTTGAGAAACAGATAGTATGGTTCTTTCCTGACAGGGTCCAATGGTATGTTGTCATCTGAATCAGGTAAGAATAATTCGTACCAAGGACTGAGATAATGCTCCGAGGTGTAATTTCGATCAGGTCCAGCTCCATAGTCAGTGCTTTCAACTTCTGCATAGAAAATGGATGAGTTGTTGGGATCACCGTTGTCAAAGCTCCTAGGACCGAATAGGGGCAAAGTCGTGTTGAATGGGAGAGAAGCGTAGAAGTTGGAATACATGGCGTGGTTATCGTAGAACATCCCGCTCCCCGTGATGTCACCGAAGAATGCAGACACGTCCGCCACCGTGGACATGTAATGATGCATGAGACCCGGCTGCGCGTAGAAATCATAGCTCTCGTTCAGTCTCGACAAGAAGAACGTGCTGGCCACACCCTTTGTGAGGGCGAGGTTATGTGCATTCCACAGAAGTGTTCTGTTCTGGTGACGAGTGGTGTTCCATTCCTTATACCGTGGAAGGTGGGTGACAATGCCCTGCCCCAGCTCGACGTAACAACTGTTGAGAAACTGACAGTTGGACTCAGTCACAGAATCCATATGATCGCGAAGTGCGTCAAACGCATCCGGGGGAAACCAGGACTGTGGTGACACTGTTGTCATACAGAGTAGAATGTAGATGGGTATGTGCGTTTTACCCATATTTATCAATGGTACAGTGTGCCTCCGTCACCAGTGATTGTAAACGTGTTTGTGTGTTTCTACTGTCTGCTGTCTCGCTATATTATATGCATATATCTGATGATGACTCGACAAATTTCCTACAAGGTTTGCTGTATTTGTGGATATACCTACGGGGAAAATGAACATGTAAATACCCATAGTGAGATACCCACAGGAGATACCCATAGGAGAAATACCCACAGGAGATACCAACATGAAAAATACTCAAGGAGATAAGATTGCATATTGTATAATCATAATTTAGTTATCGTATACCATATCGAGAAGAAACACATGCAGTTGGTGTCAAATGCCATGTTGACACCCGTATGCAATTTTTTACTCTTACCTCGGTAAAACCGTTTGGTCTGTATTTTGTTATTTGACGAAATTCGACTGTAAGCTCAGGTTGAAAGCTATGAAGCTGGAAATGGTATACATTATCCAGAAGAACAAATTATTCGTGTCTTTCTGTGTGTGGACCTGACTTGCTATATACTGCGAAATACTCACAGGAGATAAGATTGTACACAAGGGCAAAATCACACATAAGAGATATCGTTGATGGACCATATCAAGAAGAAACACAATTGGTGTCAAATTCCATGTTGACATGTGTATGCAATTTTTTACCCTTGCCTCGGTAATGCGATTGGGTCTGTATTTTGTTATTCGACGAAATTCGATTGGAAGCTCAGGTTGAAAGCTATAAAGCTGAAAATGGGGTACGTGATCCAAAGATACACATATTCGTGGATATTCTATATTTTCAAGAGTTAATTAGTAATAACTGAATCAATATTCATTCGATTTTGTGCTTGATTATGACGTAGGGATAGTTACTCATGTTCGCGTCAATTTTTTTAGCAGATTTTGAAGCAAATGCCTTCGAATATATGCAATATATTTAAAATGTACACATGTGTACAAAACATGTACACATTGGTTTTGACGATTACAGTCCGTCTGAGTTGTCTTCACATCCGTTTCAACACACATTTTATGCCAGTTTTGTATATAAACAAACGAAGTGTATACATCAAACTCGAATGTAAACAAATGCTCAAATTGCCCTTAACCATCCACGTCGAGTACATTTTTCAGTTTGTATCTGTATATATAGTGTAGTTATGTGAAAATAATCAGTGATAGATGGTGGTGTGCGTGGAATTGTCAGTCCATCTTGCACTTTTATGCTTTGTTTACATCTGGTCTGATGGATACAGCTCCTGTAATTACGTGTGAAAAAATCGCTAAGGACTGGGTTGCAGACAAAACATTTGATGTGAGTACGTCTCATTGAGTTAACTTTACATGTTTTGTATGAAATGTAGTTTTCAAAAAATATCCCTGTTTTCGAAGGCAGTTGCTTTAAGTTTCTTTTTCATGTAATCTAGATCACTGTAATTCAGGGAATAATAAAGATGGAAACATGTAGGTTAACCAAGAATGACACACTCGCTGTAATGAAGTTCGTATTCACAAAAAAAACCTTCCCGAACGCTCAGGTTGAACATAACCGCAAAAGTAACAGGGACTTTCCTGCATTTATCGACTACCAGCTTCTATTACATGAATTTTATGTTACAATCGAAATCCGTCATTAGCTGTGAAATCTGACGTAATTTGACACCATAGTGTCGTCGAACGTGTTTCCACATGACATTTATGCCTATTTTGTGAAACGTCATGTATCATGATATCTACTTAAGGTCCTTGCCAATTTCCATCATAGTCTGTTCATCCTTTTATAAGGATGCAATTGTGGAATTCGATGCGAATTTCTTTGAATCGTCATGTGACCGTACTTAGCTTTTAACAAAGACATAGTGTAGATGTTTTTAATAGAGGATGGTGAGCAGCTTAGATGTTGCAGCGTCGTCGTTCAAATACGATGATGGAACGGTTGCTATATCACGTGTTTTGATAATTAGCACTATTTTGCAGGCATGTGGGATTATACAATTACAACAAAGTATTCACTTCACAATTCGCACCATGTTTTAACATATTCCGACTGAGCATGCCACTATTTAATAAGCATGAGGTATGAAGATTGTTAATTCCTGTGATGACTAATTGGAAGAGAACTACGCAGATACCGTGAGTTTTCTCAGTACGTGGTGTCCCGGTATCTGCCATGAAGTAGAATCTGAAATTTAGTGTGACGAGTCAACCGAAAGAAAAAAGACAGAAACCGTGAAAACAGCAAAGGGAACGTAATGAGGATTTTGCTTTGTTTTCCAGTTTTTTTTAATACAACGAGAATCTCAACAAAGCGTACAATTGGCGCTGATGCCAATCCATTCCCGTGATTTTGAATCCACTCAACCGTCATACCATCCACCAAAATAACGGGCTCATCAATATACCATCGACTTGGGCCGCTTGTCATGCAGAAATTATTGAAGTGATCACTGACACTATACACTGCAGGTATCTTTACCCGATTAAGAATCACTTACACTTTCATTGTAAAGTTTTGCTGGAAAATACGTGGTAAAATATTTTCAATCTCTGAATAAATTTAGTATGTGAAAGCCTTGTTTATGACTTATAAAATATTAAAAAATCAGCATAAGTTGTAGGAGTAGATCGTTCGCTATGAGCACTTGACTGACACCTGGCGAATACCTCGAGAAACAAACGCCAAAATAAAGGGCCGATTTAGTCAGTTGTGCTTTCACCCAGTGAAAGCTTATTTCATCTTGGAAACTCACATGTAGGAAGGGAAATGGTTGTCCTACAAATATACAAACTAAAAAGGAGCCTTCCTACATCATAACCTGTGCATTTTGAGCAGAAACTGTGATTTTTAAAATAATGTAGTAGCTCCGTTTTGACCATATAAGGAAAATCGATACCGGTCCATAACCTGCCGGGTGGTGGAATCGTGTGTTCACATGTTTCAGTTAACCAGTTCTGCTTTACAGAATCAACTCTTCCATTCGTGTATAATTCAGGTGCGATATCGTAGTTCATGATGTTAAGTTTTAAAATATATACAGATGCCCAGTTCAGTAAGACTTCGCTGGACACATGACATATGTTTCTAATCTCAAGCTTGAAGTGTGGAATCAAGGATGCGCCACATGGTCCAATTCTTTGGACAACAATTGTGGAGAAAAATTGTTCGCTAAATACTAACGCAGGCAGAGTTTTGTTCGAACCAGTCGATTCTGTTTGGTGTTGCGTTTAATCTTATTCTGCTAATCTAAGAATCGCGTGACAACGTCTCAGTGTCTAAACCAACGTCCTTGTATCGTACAGTGATTAAATTAGGAGTTGACCCCAGTAATGAAAATATCAGTGAATTATCATGGAACACCACGAATTGTTTGATATCCTTTGTTAATGTACAAGTGAAAGGTTACCAAACGGAGATGGTGCTGTTATGTTGTGAACGATAATGAGAAACTTTTCACAATAATATCTACCATTCCTTCAATGATGCGTATATATACATATCTTTTGTGCCCAAAGTGCTGTTAACTGATTGATTCGACGTCGACAGTACAGTTTCCAATACCAATTATTTTGATCAGGTTATTCGGTTTAATGGATTGTGATCGAAAGTTCTGAACTTAAACTGTAGTCCTAAGGTGATGGATACCAATTCGGTAATCATTACTTGTCCAAGGCGAATATTTTGAGGGATATTTGAAAATATATGCAGGAAAAAAGTAATATTATAGATTCTATTTTTCATTGAAATAATTCTGTTCACTTAACTTTGCAAATTCCAGTGCTAAAAATAGGGTCTATCTTTTGAAATTACAACATAACTGGTGATCCGCACAACAATACGTGGACATTCCATTATTGGCCCAGACAGTAATAACTCGGTATTAGTAGAACCAAATAACGCTATCAACATTGCAGACTTGAGGGAACATACGCTTGAAGGGCTACGACAGTGTTACGGCAAGGGTCCATACAAAACATTGGATACATTGGAATAAACGAAATGATTTTTGTCATCTCGAAGAAATATCCACCGTACGGACCTAGTAAATCTGCAGCATTTCGATGTTTACTCACTGGTATGACGAAGTGTCAGCGGTCATACCAGTGGGGCGGATAGCGAGCAAATAGCATTTTATACATTTACTTTTTGGGACGAAACAACAAAATGTTTTTTTTGTGTTCTATGCTGATTGCCAATCGATTAAGATACATTATTTTTATCCGAGGACTGTGATCTTTTCGAAAACAAAGATGGACCGCCATGAATGAGATAAATCAAGTATTTGACATAACTAAGGTTTTAATCACTCTTTAATGGTGATATTTGTTTCTAATTGTACTGATATCCAATTGTAGTGTAAAATCACACTAAACGATACTTATTCCAGAAATTAACAATATTGGTTAACACAAGGTGCAGACGGTAACTGAAACACACTTTCTGCCTCTCCATGTTAGTCCGCACATTTCATACTGAACCGATAATATGTCCGAACTCACAATGTCAGCTTGTGTGTGCTGCTGAATATTGGCCGGTGTGAAAGGAATGGAATTCCGCAGGAATAGTAGTCCAAGGACCTACAGTCCTAGGGCAGGTCCTCCGGATCTGCGGTCCCAGGCATGCAGGTCCTACGGACCTACCATTTTTGTAGGAATGGTAGTCCTGCGGACCATTTCTAGGAATGGTAGTCCTGTGGACTTGTATTACTGGGACTACCATTCCGTTTACACCTGCCTACTTACAGTTCACTTACCTTTATGCTATTCGCAGTCTCGGGATCTGCGAACTAGGATGGTTACTTTACTAGTCATTTCCTACCCCATTCTCTGCACCCGATGAACGAACCAGCACATAACCGAGGTACAATCTGTGCCAGTAATTAACGTCGCTGCCTATATTAGGTAGTGGTCACAAAGGGCATTAGAGACAAAGAGGCACAAATCTTCCATGTTAATACGTGTAAATTTGATTATGTTGACCTCGTAGTTAAATCTGCCATCAAAATGCCTTGTGTTAGACAAATTGGATAGTGTAAATTTTAGTCAGATTCATTTTTCATGTAAATGATGATGGGTGAGAAGCATTTTAATGAGTTACTTGGAAATTTCCTGGTGGATCCCAATGCTACTACATCTATTACATAACATGAGTTAATTTTTGAAGAGATGCTGTCGGAAGTAGCCTCACTGCCTCTTCCCACTTGTACTTTTTATCACGATGTTTTCCCAATAAGGAAAACAAGGGTCAAAGTAATTACTCAGGGCATAGTAATATTGTCCAAAGAGTGATCCGATATCATTTAATCCTCCCGAGTCAAGCGATGTATCGCGTGACAATTTCTTGTAGAAAATGTGGTGTGAAGTCTCTGAAGTTTGGATATCATGTCAGGTCGTGTTAATAATTGAGTTACAATGACAAAGGGAATATTGCAGAGCATCGTGAATAATTGAGTACACCTTCTGATCTCAAGCCATCCCCGTGAGCAAGACGTGAATTAGCAATTACACTCTAGCACTCATTTTTAGATAATATCAGCCACAGTGCTCAGCATGTACAACCAGGATCATAGACAAAAAACAATATGACGTCCTTAACTCGATCATTTGCAGATGATGATATTTCTGCTACCTTAATATTACCATGGTCAGAAAAAGGGGTTGAAAAGGGGTAGAATCAACATGATGCTCGAAGGATGATTTGATTTTATACATATGAACACAAGACAAATATTTCAATTAATTTTGAACTGATGAACTGATCGATTATGACGTTCTGTTTCTCTTTGTATATTGCAAAACTAAATAACGAACATTTCATGGCTGAACGCCACAGCCATGATCCCAAACACGTATTCATTTGCATAGACACAGAGGACCAATTTTTAGGTCACATGTCCCACTTTACTTCAGCTTGTACCAACAAATTTAACCATCTGAGATTATTGAACGGACGTAGCGTTTCTGCAGTCCGTGCTGCTTGGTAAATTGTCAGGTACTCAATGGGACGACACAATTATAATACAATAACAATTCATTGTATCAACGTTTATATATATTTGGACGAATTGCATCCGTAACACAATACATTTATAATAACAATACATTTGCATAAACGCAGAGGACCAATTTATAGGAGACATGTCTGATAAATGGTAATAATTTACAAATCAAACTGATGATAACAATGCTCTAGCAGTGCCACAGGACACTGTCGTCCATGGTACTGGAACAGCACCATAATAGCATCCGCAAATATCCACCAATGGTGAATTATGTTATATGTCTGCCCGTTCAAGATTATATGTGGTAGTAAGCTCTGCTGGCGATATATCTGTGGTAGTAATTTCCTGTTGGTTCATCGGTTTGTGTGCCCAATGTGCTAGATCTCCCTATCCTCCTAGGCTAATAAGCGGCGATATACGACGAATAGTCATGATGACAACAGCACAAAGATATATCACCGTTAAGGCATTGGTGCATCAGAGGTATGTGTTCGAAATGATATTTTGACCGAGATGATACAACGTATTATAAGTATCTTCACGTATCTTCCGGAAGTATCTTCACATATGCAGAGTGTGCCAATTTACTGTGTCTATGCATGTCAATATACACCTGTCTTCATGCATAATATAAAAATAACGTGTTCTACTTTCATGTCTGATGCCTGGTTATATGTATGTCTGATATATATGTATAGTATCCACCCGTGTTCAACAATCCAACAATATATTGAATGGGACCCAAATTAATGCATAACGCCGGTAAGACAAACGAAAATTGGCAATTACTGCAACAATGGCGTCAGGAAATGCAGAAGATTCGTGAAACATACTTGTTTCCAGTGGATAGGTAATGGAATTAACATACAAATGCCCCGCAACAAATTGGAACTGACTTGCCGAACTGGTCATAAATTGTTGATTCTGCCATGGGTGTAAAATATATTCAGAGTTTTCGAAATAGTGTTCGATTTTAACCATACAGTATAGTTCTCGTAAACAATTTTTTTTTACTACAAATGAATCCCAGTATTTTTGCTGATCTAAACGGGTAAGACATAAGTTCAATTTTCCCCTGAATACAAACCAATAAACCAAACTTTCGATTCGCTCAAGACACTGAATAAATAGAATATACTCGAGCTAAATTTGCGCCTTTTTATTATCAAACACCAAATTGACAACATTATTACCTATTGATAACATGGAACAATGGCTTGTTCATATAGGGTGACTATAAACCAACGCGACATCCTAATTGACCAAGTTCCTTCCGTTTCCCCTCTCGAAACATATCTTCTGTCCTATCAGTACCCAATTACTTCACATTCCGGCATGTGTAAATGTGATTTAAAACTTTTTTTTGCAATGTATGGTCTGTGCTTTGCAGAAAAAGAATAAAACCAACCACGTTTTTGACAGAACAATTAGCCAACCGGTCTAGACGAATTTCACCAAAGCATCTATACAATGCACTTTATGTCACGTTCAACCTAAACTTTGATCAGTGACACCCCCCCCCCCCCTCCCTTTGGTATTTCAGTCATTGAAAGAGAGTCACCGCGAGGTTGTTTGTATCTGCAACAGATTTCCGTGTCATAAACCTAGTTTGCGGGGTTATCATTTCTGTATTGGCGAAATAGTACATGTCAAAGAGGATTCATCAAATGTTGTCGGTAAGCAGATTGATAGAATGTCCTTGACAACTAACGAGGACCTACGTTGTGCCAAGCTTGCGGTAGTGCAATGGCTCCGAGGCACAATTTACCTGGTTTGGGGGTGTTTTTCGATATCTTCTTGTTGGAAATACAAACCTATGAGCAGCAATGTGGATATTATAGATCACCCCATGGTAAAAAAAAAATGTTGTTGTTATTGGTCCTCATAAGGTGCGGAAGTTAATGCTGATAAACTCCACAAAGTGCGTGACTACTGATAAGCATCAAATCATCATAGTGCAACCATGATACTATCCATTTGATACTCATATTCAATTGAATCACCTGGTGCAATAATGTCTTATAAGTCGTGGTTCAATGGAAACAATCATTTATATCCGCAACAACATAAGAGGGAATAAATATACAAATACCTTATTAGTAGTGCATACAGGAAAACGAAGCCAAACAACGATTGTGTCCATTTTGTTATATGAATAGTGTTAAATCCAATTAAATATTGTTATCACCGTGAGCGTGATCAAATAATTACTAACAGTGATATGAATCTCACATCAAATCACATTGCATGAATTCAAGGAAGGGGTTTTAATACAAAGTACATGTCGTATGTTGAGCATCCTACCAAAGCGATTGACAACTTAGGCTTCTCAGACAATAATATAATCATTATTAACTAATAGTTGATAATACAAGTATGGATAAACAAAAATACTCAAACAATGATAATCAGCAAAACCCCTAAAAAGCATCCTACCAAAGCGATTGACAACTTAAGCTTCTCAGAGAATAATATATTCAATCAACTTAATCCTCATTGTGTTCGATTTGAACAGTTATATAACGGCATTATTTCAACGGCAATATTTTGGTTGTGTTTGTTCACCTGGAATATATGAAATGCAGCCTTGAAAAGTGTTCAGTAGATGGATTGGTTTTGTAAATATTGATGGCCATGCTGTTCAAGAACGACAGAAACACACCGCTTCAAAGTGATCGTCCCAGGATGTCTGACAAATGTCATTATATGGCATCAAACGCAAACATATCAGTGGCGCCTGCAAGATGTGTGCTGATCACATTCAGCTGTCGAAATCAGTCTGGACATCCTTTTCTCTGATCTATGTGATGGAGTTATTTTTTCTGCACATGTTTCTCATGCTCTCCATCTTATTGCACTATGTAGTTGGAAAAAAAAACTATTATGGAAATAGTACACATTTATGTACAGGAAGTATTCAATACACATAATACAAAAAACTATTGATTCAATCCTAATCACATAAAGAATATTCACATAACACTACACTATTTTTACAGGGGCCAACATGTGTCTATAGAGAAGTATATGCCTTATGATGGAATTGTTTTCACCCTTGATTGAGTAATATGGAGTTCCGTACTGTATACTAAAAAGCAAAATTATCTAACGAAACTTCATGTGTGGGGAAATACATCTCGTGGGAAAGTTCTGGCAAATACAATGGAATACTTTGAGAACCAGTGTGCCATGCTAGGTGAGTGACTGTTTGCTCATCTGAACATTTTACTTTATTTATTTCAAAACTAACACCTATTGGATACCAAGGACGAAAAATCCATCCTTGAAGTACATGTCTATATGTGTACAAGGCAAATCAGATGCTGACAGGTTGACACGAAACCAACTACTAAAATGTCAATAGACAGCCATGTACATCTAGAAGGTTCGCGTCCATTACCCTAGTGCCTGACAGGAACTACACTCTCCCTCGTTTCACAGCGCTGTCAAATACTTGTCATTTGTGACCTTCCCCTGGACTCGTACTGCTCTGTCTGAACTAATGTGAATACCTTAGAGATTTGCCCCTTTCCATCCAAGGTTACTTGAAATGCTGAGAGTCAGAAATCAAATTTCATCACAGACTTCGTTGGAATAATGATGCCTATGCCGCATGTGTATTATGAACCAGACTGACACCCGGGAAAGGTATAATGTAAAGTAGCCGGCCCCTCATTCATGGGTTCTGGTATATATAGGCCTACAAGTGTATTTACGCACAAGTGAATAACGAATGTTGCTTTCATGTTGCACATATGTTGCTTCAACCAGACATCAAATGTGGTTAAATACAAGTGAACAGTCAATATTGCATACATGTTGGTTTATCTCGATATCATATAATTAAGGTTCCAATGGTATATTTTTGTCAGGTCTACAGAATGACATTCTTGGTTTGTAAATAATATGTTTTGTATTTGTATTTAAAATGAAAACAAAACCGAAATCGGCCCAAGTAGCATCCGTTGCATCCCCTCTAACGCTGCCTGGTTAAAGCTATGGCTTGTGGTTGTTTTGATGAACAAGCAACCATTTTCTGAAGCGTTTTATGGAAGGTTTCCATGAACCCGTTTAGGATATTCCATCCAAAGACTACGAATTACTGAAAGCAAATCCAGACTGTTAACTTTAACCAGACAGCTTTAGAGCGTTGACACACCACAAGCAATTCAATAACAAACTATAGGAGCCCTATAACGTTGGACCCTAATATTGCTCACAATTGAAATTTGAAGTATTTGAAACCTCTAGTTCATACATTGTTGCTGTACATGGGCCATAAGTTTTGAACACCTTGTGATCAATGTTTGGACACTACATATGTGTAGACCATATCTGTGGGCAAGGGCCAATTTCTGAACAAATCAGTCTCCTATGGATACTCGGACAGTACAGACTTGTCCATTGGTATCTTTTACACTGCATCGAATCATCGATCTAAGGTAATATGGTCAGTATTTTACAGAAAACTATGTTACTCTCCATGTGTCAGCATTAGCTTCCAAGAAGTTAGCATTACAGCGTTGACAACAACATGACCTGAACCCTAAACAAAATTTAGGTCGGACAACGCTCTATGCCATTTGGCAGGGTGTTTAGAAATAATAAACGCACAATGCCGACGGAACACATGTGGCACAACATTGTGTTTGTGTCTATGATTAGGTTTTGTCGAAATTTCTCTTTTTATCAGAATTGTCCGACTTTAAGAGTATTCACATGCCATGAGGATGAAAGTAATCCAATATTTGTACGATAACTTCTCTATAGCATGCAGATTGACAACCAATCCCTTGACTTGACTGTGAAGGAATTAAGCGCGGTAATTGGTTGTTATCACCGGCAGCTCAAACTAGAACAGCTTCGCAGTATGCAGTGAAATGTCCTGCATCTCCAGGACTTTTGCCAGGCTGAGAAATCAGATTACAACAAATTCAGCATACCCGGAGCGACAAGAAGTGAGTCAGCTATAATGGACGAATCATGGGGGAAACGACAAGCTTGGCGTGTGGAAAATTATCATGTAATGGAAGTCATTTGCTTGGTTTATCATCCCAGTAATGGGGAAATAGTACAAGTGGGAGAGGATTCATCAGATGTTGCTGGTGAGTGGCTTAATGGATGTCATTGACAACTATAGAAGCTCCCAGGCATGAATTACTCTTCAGACTGTGTTTTATGGGCCACTCCTCTGTGTCAATGCGAGTACATTGATACATTGATTTATTCAAATGAAAAATGGAAATATATACACGTTCTTCGTTGAATTAATTTCCTATTTTCATCGTGTCTATTCAGCCTCTGTCACAGGTTTGGTGGTGTGGAGCAGCCATCCTTCCGAAAATTACAACGTAGTATATAAACCTTTTCTGATTAAACTATTGCCTGTCTGAAACACAGTACGTTCGGTCTTGTTAATATGGTAAATTTCAAATTTTACAATTTTAAAAATATTTTTGTCAAAACTTTAAATACCAGTGGCGTTCTGCTATTTCACTAGGTTAAATGTACATGCTACTTACTGTAAAGTTATCGTGAGAAAATTTTGATCAAACTCAAGTGACTCAATTTTACGAATTTACTATAGATGTCGAAACTTGAAATGATTATATTTCTCCATTTCATACTGTTTATTCACTTCACATTGTGAGGTTTCATATCACTCTAGAACGACATCTGATCACTGATGAATGTTGACAGACACAAATGTGAAATAATTGTCAAATGTGACAGCAATAAAATGTCAACAATTAAGAATTATTCATATTCATTTTCTTGGTCATCTGGCCGCTCTGCAAACTTGGAGATGTATAGAGTTACATAACGTTTTACACGTCTGTACATGTTGCTCATGAATATTGCATGTCCCGATATTGTCAGCGTCTTTACCACTCTTCGATCGTAATTTTGGTTTGGAATGTTTTTAAAGATAACCGAGACTTTGGGACAGCATTACTCGTTAGTTCAATAATCAATCAGCTCACCAGTTTTAAATATCCGAAATCTTGGATGCCATAAGTAACCTTAAAATGCTGCTGAAAAACACGGTCTCCGAAAAGACAATATGTCTAAGTTATCTCCAAAACAGAATATTTGTTGCCCCCCCCCCCCCCCACACACATGCCTGCAAAGTCGGCGACTTCGAAGGTTTTATTTCAAAACAAACAAGGCACTATAACTGGGTTGTTTGTCTACAAAATTCGGAGTCTGGGGGTGACTGCCAAATTGTACCACACCTATATATCACGCGTATTAAGTTCTTGATAGCATATATCATCTGAATCAGTATAAAACACTGATGCTGACGCGAAGTTTAGACTTACTTGTTTCCATAAATAACATACATTGTATACATGTGAGTAGACGCGAGGGATATGGATGGATCATACTATTATTATTATTTATGACGAGCGTCAAGCATTTTATACTACACTGTTTGAAGTATGCATCAACCTATTACCATTCAGTAAGATAGAAAAAAAAGTGACAATAGAAAACGAAACACCTTTGGAATAGAATAAACAGTCATGTCCAAACCATACTGGCATCATCGGGGGACAGTCTATGTGAATATACTTGTTTTACTACACAACAGGTGGAACAAGTGCTTAACTGCCCATCTGAATAAACACATGCTACTCCCCTATGTATAGCTAACACAACTTAAAGGTTGATGCTTCGCAAGCAGACAACGAACAGAAGTCATTTGTAGTCAAAATCAAGAGTTGTAAAAGCCCAATGCGATAATCCATTTCCTACACTGGGACTCTCTCGCATACAATGTCTCCTAATTGGTATTTTGCAGACAGGGCCATTGGAGTAAGCTATTAAGAAGGCATGGTGGCTAATACGACTGGTGAATAGGTTTCCAAACAACGTAAGTACTTTGACATTAGCTTTGGTGAGGAGAGATCTCGGGTATTCTTTGTAGCAGCCGAGAAGAAATCAAGGAGATACCAAAAAAAATCAACTACTTACCCCCATTTAGTAATAAGAAGGCGCTTAAGAATTTTCTCATCATTACACATAAGGCACGCAAGACAATGGGTTCATAACTTTTTGTTGGGCGTTGTTTTTACTCCAATTTGCTGCTTTCTATGTTTGCTATTGTCATCATCAAAATGTGGTGGTATTAGTAGTAATAGGTTGATACTAATTTATAGCTGTATGCAAAATGGTTATTGCAAGTTGCAGCCTTATTGACCCTTTAACTGTATTCACATACCAAGAGGATGAATATAATTTAACATTTTGAAGACAACCTGACATGAACATTGAAGACAACCTGACATTTACATTGACTGTAAATAGGAATCAATTTTGGTAGTAGGCTGTTACTACTGAAAGCTTAAAGCAGAGCAGTTTTGACACATGCAATGAAAAGTCGCACATCTCCACGGGAACTTGGCCAGGCATATGAATGAGTTTACAATAAATCTTGCATACACGGATCCACCGTACGCGAATCGCGGTGTACCCGATAGGTTTCACATGTGGCAAATTATCTTGTATAGTAATTCGCATGCGTTATCATTCCTGTGATGGAAGAATATATAAACTAAACTGAAGAGGAGTCACCAAATGTTAGTGGTGAGTAAATTGGTGACATGTCCTTGACAACTGTAGTGGCTGTTTTCTCTAAATCAAACATGAATCGAAATGTCTATAGTTATTTGTTCATTATATAGTTATGTATTTATTTTTTCTTGTAGGTGTGGTAAGGAGAGGCAGCCACTAACCATCGCTTCAAAAAGTACGAACCAGAATAAAACCAACTACTGGATGGGCTACTTTACTACAAAATTATTGTGAAAGGATTCGATCAATCTCGTGTTACACAATTTTACGAATGAGCACTTGACTAAGAGATGGCTGTCGGAACATGAAGTTGAACTTCATCCATTCATTATCCATACCATACTGTTATTCACTCCACAGATTGGCGTGCAATTTATCAATCCTTAAAACATTACCAATTGGCGAATATGGATGAATGTTGACTCATGCGAATGGCAAACAATCGACAAACGTGACATCACAACAATATCAACAATTAATGGACGGCTTCACGGCTTATATTTGTCTTCTTCGGCAAATGAGGCAGCACAAAATATCAACAATTAATCAGCGGCTTCTATTTGTCTTCTTCAGCATTCTGGATCTCTGCGAATTTGAAGATGTATGGAATTACACAACGTTTTACGCGTCCGTGATATTGGTCATATATTGCAAGTCTTGCTGGTAATTTTGCCACGTCTTTAGCAGTCTTATATTAGAAATTTTAGATGAAATGTTCTTGCAAATAACTGAACTAAACAGACACGTGTGGTTAAGACAACATCACTCGTATGCCCAGTAGTCAGTTTACTCAACGTTGTGTAACCATGCTATCTATAGATATCTGAACTCTTGGATACCAGAAACAACCATGAAATATTGCCTACAAAAAAAACCCCACTATTTACCCATGGTCAGTCCAAAACAGAATATTTGTTGCGTCAGTCGAAGGACGAAATTCTCCCTGCTTCCAATGTGGATGGCTTTTGATGATTTCTTTTCAAGCCCGTTCATGGGAGAAAAAAGCACCTAAATGTTAATGCCAGCAATTGTTATTCTGTGTGACGCCCATATGTTTCACGTTGTCAGATCAGCCAAAATGTATAACCATCCAAAAAATAACAGGTAATAATCGTCAGCCATACACATTATTTGTGGAACATTGAATCTATCCCTGGAAAAATAACCCGTTATACACCTAATCGAGGTATCGCCAGTCATAGCGTATCCTGTGTGAGTCGTCTATTTGTTGCTGCCCCCGTAGGAGGTATCGGGGCACCAGCTCTGATCGCTCAAGTTCAGGCTGTGTGCGATTCCAGCTATGGCTCGACTAGTAAAGTGATTCAAAATTCTAGTAATGTTATAATTTATTACCCATTCCAAGTATGTAATCTAATCGAATCTCATTAGCAGTTCAGTGGATATATGGAGTAATAGCACGATTTTGTTAATTGGATATGGTGAATTTATTCCACTGACTTTAGTTTGGGACACCAGAAGCTGTTCTCGCTAGTCCTCTGGCATGTGTTGACTGCAGCTGTCACGAGCTGTGATAAATTAACCGAAGACGTGGTCTCGTCCTGTTTTAAAGACATGATTAATTGTCGTATACAGAGATTTATCGACTGGGGCAGGCCAAATGACATTGTCATGAATGTGATTATTGGTGGTCAATTTTACATGTCACAAGAAATAGACAGTCGGTCGCCTGGTCCTTGTTGTTGATAAAGTGTTTGTCTTATCCTCACTGGATGTAATCTACATGTATACTAGCATATCAGTACCATTCTCAACCACCGAAAATTCTAAATAGATAAATATAGCTTCATCAAAGTCGATTTGGTTCCGAATTATTCTACAAATTGTGTGAATTGTGATGTATTTCATACCGTTCATGAATATACGTACATGTATATACATAGACGTTCCGACTCATCTGAAGGATTTTATTTTGTTAACATTAAAGTTCACATATTTATAGTTATAACATATATACCAAAGTTTTCATCCTTGGTTTAGTAATTCTAAATTCTTTTGTGATCGCAGTGAAATATAATCGGTGGAAATCATTTATAGATGTGATATATTGTCATGTTATCTTATAATCTGCGAATACCTGATTGATGGAAGCATTATATATTACACCCCCCGCCCCCCCCCCCCTCTAGAGTTGCTATCAGAAGTAGGTCACTTGGACTATCCGGAGCACGCCGCGGAATTTATAGTGCGATATCACTCTCATATACTCAGGTCAGAATGTGATATATACTGCTTAAATTTGAGGCTAGTATATTTGTTGTGATTAATTCACAATAGTAATCCATATGTGTACAGTCAGGACCTGAGAGCAAGTGGGTGTTCTGCGAGGGAAACATGTGTAACCACTCAGTTTAACAGAAATGAACTCAGTTAAACCATGACGACAATTGGATTATAGTGTGACAATCCATCTGCCCTTTTCAGTTTTAGTACTACATAATTATGTAGTGTCTTCTTGTCAAATATGTTGAATTATTAATTTGCATGCAGAGTTTTCACTGTGCATGCAACTCGAAAGCATTTATGCGTTCCGCCGCCTCGCTTTACCATCTGCTTACACTTGAATTGCAGCCTGTCCTTGCCGAGAGGTGAGCCAACGCATCAGCAGGAACACTAAATTTCTGAAACTCGATCGAATATCAATAAAATGGCTTTATGAACTATTCCAAAGGGAAATGAAAATAATTGCAGGTATTGTTTGCTGTCTGTGTACAAGTGGTTTGTCTATAACAAGTCCGCTCCCAAATGCATTAGCGATATGAGAATCAACGAATGTTCGGTAACGGTCAAAGTATTGGATTTTGCTTCCGAATTTGCAAATCAACCCCGAAACTATCAAACGGAAAGAGAAACCGCTGCAAAGTGATAACACGACTTTACTGTCGTCCGTTAGATAGCTTGATTGCAGATAAGCATTTTCCCCCCATCCATTTTACTCCAATGAAGGCAATCCATGACATGAGCAAAGATATCTTGCTCGATTGCCGACCCAAGTGATATTTATCAACTGAAATTGAAAACTACATGCTGGTATTTCTTGCTCATTCATGAGTTATGTTTTGACATATTCAATGACAAAGAGGGAGACTAGTGTCTGATATTATTGCGTGCATGCACTCCATCCATTGACTGTCCATTCACGAAAATTCCTAGGTAGATTTCACTACTTCCCAAATTTCATGGCGACGATGCATTTTGTGGAAATTCTAGGTAGATTATAATGCTTACATGTTTTTGGCACTTATCAAATAACTGTGGTATTTAATTTACATAACGTGAAAGAAGTATTACATATAACCGAGATTAACCCCACCATTAATTCAAGTGAAATAAGATCAATATCACAGATATCTTAGATTAAAGCAACTGAGCGCGAAAATATGCAATATGTTTTTCCAAAACTGAATTTTGGTTCAACATATGTAATACAATATCGCGAAGCACATGCGTAATGATTTTGATGACTTCAATCCGCCGGAGTCGTATTTCTATCCGATTGAACACACATTTAATGCTAGTTTTGTTATTTTATTATGACTACAACCAAAGGAGGATCCATCCAGTCAATTTCACATGTTTAATATGAAATATGGGTTTCAGAAAATATTGCTATTTTCGTAGACATTCCCTTCAATAAAACATATATCAACCTTTGAGACAGTGAATACGTAGTTATCTTATCCTCCCGAAGAAGGCAAGCTCGGTCGATACATCTTTGATATTTAGTATCAAACAATATTCCAAACAACCATTACAGCCAATACCCAATCCGAACCACCAGTTACACAAAGCAATTACAAACTTAACACCCATGATAATGCTAAAAGAAAAAAAAAACATCCATCAGAGTTGGTACGCTACTGTCCCATGTCTGGTTCCTTGTACGATTCACAACTCCACTTGAAATCCCGGCCAAACCCACAGGGATCATTGAGTTGAATATTGTTCTCCGATGTATGTCATTGTACAGTGGGATACCCCTTCTGGTGTGATTCTGAGTTATGCCTCAATCAATATGATTGCTTGAATCTTCTCGAAATTCACGAACACCCTGGTACAAAATGGCGATGCCAGGAACATAACGAATGGCATATTATTACAGTGTCAACATTGCCATTCTAGTTAAAAACCAAAATTATTTAATATGCATGTATATACAGTTTTCTGCATTATAATTCGAACGAGTGAAGTCATCAGTGTGCTATGTATATTTAAATGTGTGTTTTCAACCATCTGTTGAGCTATTATTATTGAGCATGTCCTGTGTATTCCTAGCTACTGATAAAAACCCATTATACTACATATTAGGATGATACACAGACATAACTATTTGTCATGCAAATATATCATGTATTAATCACTGTCAATGACATTGAGCAAATTGTACCCGGCTCTGGCTCGGCTTTTGTACGGGTCTCAGAAACAGTGAGAATTACGGATGATATACGACATACGAGTCCTCACGAACGCTATAACAAGTGTCAGGTTTACAATCCATAAATCGTACTGAGAATATGACTATTGCAGCACTCGTTTACAGTGTAAACGGTGGGTCAAGTTGTGTGCACAAGGGATGGCTCGATTGATTCACATACTCGGTGTTCACATGAACACGCTGTTGATTTTATTAAGAAACTGTGACTGTCCTTAATAAAGTGGAATAATCTGATTTTTGTTTTCCGTGGGAAACTCAATGAACAATACACAATTTCCAATGTGTATTTTCGATTTAGAATTTGTCAAAATGTGATATTGACATTGTCCATGCAGTGATATCATAACAACAGAAATATGGAGGGTGGACGTTCATCTGCTAGTAGCTCGTATAAGCCGTATGATAAGCCGTATGATAACGACAACAAACAAATCCTTTGCTTATGTTCCTATCGTGCATCTTTTTCGGTATTTTCGAATTTCAATGCAGTGTCAACGGGACGTATTTTGGATGAGTAATATATATATATATATGTTATCTAGATCTATTTAACAGATTTTTACTTCAGGTAACCTCAATAGCGAGAGTAGTTTGTGATGTATTCCAGCAGTAACCATCAAGTTCCATCAAGAGTTCTACACATCTGAATTGTACCATATTGTATTAATTTTCCACCTCATTGAAAGTAATAATTTGCCAATTTTAGCCTGCCATTGAAGCACATGTATCGGAAAAAAGACAAAGTGATTAACGACTGTCTGCGGTGATTGATGCATCGGTGATAACAACCGTATCCAAACACGTAATAGACCCGACCATGTTGGCCACCATCCCAAATACCAGAATGTGTGGTCATGACAATCATGTTTATGACAAACCAGAATGTTTGGCTATGACAATCATTGCTGGTCATATCACAAAAACACTTCCAGATATTTCTTCGCAAGAAACATCGACCTGTTTCTGTTCAATGTCCGTTCATTTAGTATATTCGCCAACATATTGGACTATGCCGAAAGGAATGAGACACGTTGTGCTCTCCAATGAAAATTGAAGTGAGAATAGGATCAAAACCAAACTGATAAATTGGTGAACAATATTTTTTATACTATTTTTTAAACAAACTCGATTTCTCTATTTTCTTATGGAGATTTAACATGGGGAGGCCAAAGCCATGATCAGGCCTGCACTGGGACAGAGCCGACTGACCGGCACAGCACACTTTGATAGGGGTCATCTCAAAATGCCCAAACTACCATAACGCGTGTGACAATTCCATACGTTGTCATCAATATTTGTAATGTTTGTGACCCCCTATAATTCATTCATTCACATGCGAACACGAGTGACATTGTGTAGAATGTTTTTTTTTTGCAATTGCACACCAACATTTTTAGATACTGGCTGGCATTCTTTTTAGGGCCGCCAAGCCACTACAGCTCATGACTATTGACCATTACCATAATAGCTCATGACCGGTGAGACATAGCAAATACACCGTTCGAAAATAATTTGGTGAAGTATGTGGTTAAGGTATATATCAACGGAAGGCTCTGAAGTCTGTGAAACGAAAGAGCCGAGTATATTTCTTCTGGTATTACAATTTCTGTCACATAGCATAAGAAAGTCACATGGGTGTTGCTATGCGCAGAGAGCTCTTTCTTATGGGTCGTGAGTCTGGTACCTTCCGAAATGACCAATCACGACAAACCTCAGTCAGTACATGTAACGGCTGTTCGTTCATGCGCAGTCAATCACCCAGCGCCCCACAACATGGCTATGGCCCTCTCATGTTAAATCTCCATAAGAAAATGAAGAAATCGACTTTGTTTAAAAAATATTGTTAACCAATTAGTTCAGCCTGCAAAATCAGTTTGGTTTTGATCCCGTTCTCACTTTAAATTTCATTGGAGAGCACAACGTGTCTCATTCTTTTTGGTATACTCCAATATGTTGGCGAATATACTAAATGAATGGACATTCTGTAGCGAATGAATACATTTGTGATGTAAGCTAGTTTACAGATTATAATAGTTTTCAATCTCCAATATTAGATCTAAATAGTTTGACAAACTCAAGGAGTCTGTGATGTAATCGGCAACCACATAATCACTGAACTCAGGATTATCCAGTGACAATACGGAATCGTCCCTGGGTGTCTGACAAATTCCATATCAGACATCAAACGCAAACATACCAGTGGCCGCCTGTAAGAAGTGGCTGATCATATTTAGCCGTCGAAATCAGACTGGACATCTTTTTCTTTTATCTATGCAATGGAGTTATTTCCTCTGCCCATGATTTTTGGGCTCTCGAAATCAATTGCATATGTAGAAAGTGAAAGTAGTATGACAACATTATATTTTGCTGCATATCAAGTAGGCAATATGCGTAATACGACACTGGTGTGAATCATTATTTCTTAAAACATGTTATCTTATTACCGAGGTGTATCAACTCGAGTTTGGGGTTTACTATGAAGTTTGGGACGTGTTCTCATGCGTTCACATGATAAACGTACGTGTACTTCAACAAAGGAAGTATCCACAAATCGTGATTTTGGTTTGGAATATTCTACCGAACTCATGGATGCCAAAAGCAACCATGAAAAATTATCGACAAACATTGTCTTGGGATAGACAACATGCTTAAATAATCTTTCTTAAACATAATCTTTGTCGCTTTAGTCAAGGCACGGGAATTCTTCCGGCTACCAAGGTCGGTGGCTTTTAAGGTATCTGTCTCAAAACGAAGGGAGGCACTCTGTGCCCGTATGAAAATCACGTGACACGAAATGGTTCGTTTTGTCTCAAAGGGCGACTCGAATATTATGCCACGCATATTAAACATATTATTGATTGAGGACCCGATGGCAAACAGCATCACCTGATGGCAAACATTCTGATGCCCACACGTGGTTTGGGCTTATTGGTTTTCATAATTGACCAATAATCATGTAGATATGAGGAATATGAACTTATCATACTTACAACTATGATGGTTTTCAAGCATTACACAAGATTTTTAAAAACACCTTTACAATATAAAAAGCCCGAGGGAACAGGTACTGTCCAGAAAAAAACACATTTGTGTCAATAGGGGCAGACTTAAATATAATTGTTTCTATTGCACAGTGCACACCAGGTAGAATCATTGCACAATTGCCCTACAGCTCATGGAACACAATCGACTTCCGTCTCTATATAACTTACACAGCATAAATGTTTGCCATGATGAACAAGTTCCCTTGCAAACTGACAACATACACAAGTCGATTATAGTAAATCCGTGTCCTTCATTCTCAATTCGAAAACATAAATATTGAAGTGAGCTTTTAAGAAGGCATGGCGGTTGATACACGCCGATAATTATGTTCCATAACACTGTGATACTTTGACATTCGGTTTGTTGTGAAGGGATTTCGGGCATTTGTCCAGAAGCAAGCGTCCCAACGGTTTTACAGGAACCAGATAAAAAAATACGATTACTCGCACCTATCGATAACGTAGCTCATATGAATTATCGCACTATCAACAACAACAATATTTGTTTCCAAAAATACAAAGGTTTTGCAACTGTGTCCACAACTGTGTATGTTCTGAGATTATCTGGTCCCTCCTTGACTATGGCACAATTTAACACCATAACAACAACACGGGATTCTAACCATCGTTGGTCCTAAACATAATTTGCCGACCATAAATCGAAAATATCCCTGCGAAATGAACCTGTGATATACCTATCTGATGTGTGGTCAGCGGGGAGTCATCTATCATAGCGTATCCTGTGGGTCGTCCATTTTCTGCGGCTGTGGTACAATCATTCTACGCTATCGATGCAATAGCTCTGATCACTCCTGGTGCGGCTATGTGCGATATAATTTGTTCACGGTCGATGTAATATACAGGATGATTATATAGGTTTTGTCCCGGTATTCTATTCCCGAACTTGCCCTGCAATCTAATATAATAAGGTAACAGTAATTCACCTAACATTCGAGTATAACCACGCGTTTATTCACTGGATATTATTGATGCATGCTCAGGAACTGCATGGTGAATTGATTCCTTGTTGAGCCCAAAGTGTAGTTGAACGTCACACATGCATTCCACTGACTTTTGATTAGGACACCGGAAGCCGTTCTCTCTGGTCCTCTGATATGTGAGGAGTGCTGTGACGAGTGGTGATGAATTAACTGACGACATGACCTCGTCTTGTTCTGAAAGGATGATAAATTGTCGTTGTGTTCATCTGCAAGATTTATCGACTGGATCATGCTAAATAACCTCGTCATGAATGTGATTATTGGTGGTCAATTGTACATGTCACAGGAATTTTACCGCTGGTCGCCTGGTCCTTGGTTCGCAGAATTGTCCGTCTCATGTACAATCAATTATATTTACGAGTATATCACCATGATCACTACATTTCCCTCTACCTAATATATTCAAAATTACCACTAGCTTTATCGAAGTGGACTCAGCATTGAATTACTTTGCTAATTGCGAGAATTTTGTAACCTCAGATGAATATGCATACAACATATCATTTAAGTTGTTCCATTCATATAAATCTTGTATATATGCTACCATCTTACGTTAACATCTAACTCAAGGCCAGTTCGTTTGTCAAGCCAAAGATATCTTCACGAGAGTTCACTGTATCTGTATCATCATCACGTAATAGCAAATGGATGTTCTTTGAAGGCCAAATGTGGGGCCACTCATACTAATAGAAATGAACGTAGTGAAAACATGTTGACAACTGGATTATAGTGTGACAATCCAATTGTCATCACATTTGCCCGTTATATTATTTTACTATCGAAGTTTTACCTGCTCCTGTAAATTTCGTTGTTTTACCATCCGTTCATACTTTGGTTGCATCCTGTGCGTCTGAAAGTTGAGCCAGCAGAGGCACTGCACTTCTGAAACTCGATCGAATATCAACAAAAAGGCTCTATGAACTATTCCAAAGTGAGAGGAAAATAATGGCATGTTTTGTTTGCCGTCTCTTCACAAGTGGTTTGTCAATCACAAGCAACGTCCGCTCCCAAATGCATTGACGATATGAAAATCAAGGAACGCATAAAAGTGACGATGGTAAATGGTTTTTAGCTTTTGAATTTGCAATTCACCATGAGGAAAATCCGATTTTACTGAAGTTTCGGAGATGCCCTTTGCTTGCAGACCGCGTATGTAATTTGCACCCTTGTTGTGGTATCGTTATGACTTGTAGGTAGGTTGTTTACGAATAGACAATTTCCCCCAATTGTGCCCATCTACAGTGGGTGATACGTGACACTGCGAAAAAAAAACATTTATTTTTCAGAGTAATCTTGACTCGCTCATAATTGGCATAATTTGTAAAGAAATATCGTTATTTCCGCGTAAATAAAGTTTAAGAAAAATCATTATTTACGTGGAAATAACAGTATTTACGCGAAAAAAAAACGTTATTTAACCCCATCGACCAAGGGAAAGATAATTGCACGTGCAGGCAGAATTTGGTTGGTATATCACACATGGCAGGAGTAATAAAGGGTTATGTTCGCAGAAAAAACTTTATTCAAGCGTAAATAACTTTATTTCTGCGTAAATAACGTTATTTTCTTGTAAAAAAAAAACTGTATTTACACGAGAAAAACGTTACTTACGTGTAAATAACTTTATTCAAGCAGAAATTACATTATTTACCCTTAAATTATGTTGATTATGTATCAGTCAGAATTACTTCGAGAAATGAGTATTTTTTTACAATGTCACTTATCAGCCACTGTACTCATAAGTCTTCCACCGTTGAAGACTTTCCAGGACATAGCAAAACATACTTTGCTCAATTGACCATCCATATGGCATCCGCATTAACGGGTCAATTTGTCGACTGGAATAGAAAACACTTTGATGGTATTTCTCTCTCATAAGTAACTCACGTTTTGTCAGGTTCAATAACAAATGGCCAGAATATTTCAGCTTCGTATTATTGCGTGCATGCACTCCGTCCATTGACTGGGCATTCACGATAACCCTAGGTAGATTTCAATATTTCATAAAATTAATGGCGACCATACATTTTGGGAAACGATCCACCTAGATAAATTAATTCACGTGAAAAAGACAGAAGTATTGCAGTTACCCGAGATTAGGCCCAGGTATCACTTTCCTGAAATGTAAAAAATATATTAA
Organism: Terebella lapidaria; assembly: GCA_949152475.1. NCBI lineage: Eukaryota > Metazoa > Annelida > Polychaeta > Terebellida > Terebellidae > Terebella > Terebella lapidaria. The sequence goes on from OX424556.1 coordinate 33,741,964, forward strand.
AGATCCCCGATTTTGATCCCGAAGGTGTAAGAACCCATATTGCCACTATTTCATTCATTCTGTATCTCGTGATTCATTTAGTGGTCCCAGCTATACTGAAGTTATATACACATCGATTTCCATTTAGTATTGAATAATATGTGTATATTCATGATATTCCAAACAATGACAGACAATACCAAATCCTATCAACACACTAGATCAATTTCACGAAGCAATTACACAGCTTGAAATCACCCTTGAAAATGGTAAAAACGTTTCGCAGCATCAATCAATGTTGGGTATGTTACTGTCTGATGGCTGATTGCTTGCCTGATTCACAGCTCCAATTCAAATCCCGGTAAGAACTTACAGGGCTCATTGAGTTTGAAGATTGCTTCTCGATATCCGTCACTGTAGAGTGGATAAACCATTAAGTGTAATTTAAAATCTTTCCGTGAATGTTTCCGTGAGTATGCTTCGGTCAGTCAAGGAATCGCTGAAATGTTGATTGCAGAGTAACATCACCGTAGATATTTCAAATTAAAGGAGCATGACAAATCGAACCTATTTCAACGAGACCATTCTGGTAAAGAAAGTATATCTATATATATAAATACACAGTATATGTGTAAGTTTCGACGCCTTGATTTGTAAGTCAACATTGTGCTATCTGTATGCCAACTTTCGTTTTCTGTTAGGCCATCAATATTTTGGTGTGATTAAAAACGACGGATGAAACATTGGAATAAATGAAGTGTTTGCTCATTTGAGAGATTATCCAATTGCGTTCCGCTGTTGGTGTTGATGGCAAGACGTTGTGAAAATGAGACGTTGATTCGCTGAAGCGGATCAGAAGCTTCCCAAGACCGATGTATATGATTCTTGCGTGTATTCTCTCCCCGCAGGGGAAACTTCCCAAACGCTCTCTCAGAATTCCATGGGGTAATACTCTTCGACTGGGGGAAGAAAGAAGCTGTTTTCGAAGACAAAAATACTTTAAACGTTTGTTTGACATTGTCGGACGTAAACAGTTCAGTTAATTAATATAATCTGACGAATATTTTCCTCGAATGGAGCAAATTTCTCGACATTATCGCCGATTTACGCAAACATTTGCATGTCAGCGGGTTTGAGAATACACATATCACACCGTGTGCATTCAGTCAGTACGGTATCACTTTGTCCCAACTGCCGACCCATCGCTCACTTCGCATGTTTATACCGTATGTTAGACACCAATAGCACATTTGTTTCGCTCTATTTTCTGCCTGCATCTTTACTTTTAAGAATCATATTTATTCATTTTCGCTGTCCCACAACGAGCTACTTGTTCGCTCACATGACGACCTTATGGGTTCCGAGTTCAACACCACCAACTTTCACTGTGATATTTCGGTGCTTATAACTATTGCGACGGTACTCAAACTTTGTAGATGCTTCTCATATGGGCGTATATTATCATGTATTTGAACAATATTGACCAATATTGATAGTTTGTGAGCTTCAATTATTATTAAAATTAATTCTCGCAGCATCTATTTTGGTATTTGTCCAGACTGTATTCCTTTATCCATGTGTCCATGCCTTCATCATAATCTCAGGGTATTTGTAGAAGCGAGATATAAATATTCGTTCACCGAAGGGCTCAGCTAGGGGACAAAGATATTTTTTATCTAATAAAACTAATACTTGTCTGTAAGGAAATTTTTGTGCATATCATCACGTTCTGGTTGTTAAGTATACCAAATGTATGACATAGTTATGCTGCGAGACTTGTCATAATATCTGCTTTGCATAAGATTGTCCATTCCTCAAAAACTCCCGACAATGGTCATATATGGGAATTAATGGAGTTCCCTAAAATCTTTTTTCCCCTGACCATGGAATTTATATAATGGACTATAACGTGATTGGATAACAAACCCGGGTTTCGATATACTTGGTGTGGGTTTCATATCTATCCATCAATACACAGACATAATTATTCGTGGTACAAGAACCAGATATACATACTACTTGCACATGTATTTGTTTAATCCCTGTCGATGGCATTGAGCAAATTGTACCGACTTGTCTGGGCTTGTGTCAAGGTCTCAGAAACTGAACAATACGGATGATTTACAATGAGTCCTCACAAATGTTATAACAAGTGCCAGCTTTGCAGTCAATGATTCGAAAGTCTGACCGTTGCAACACTCGATTACAGCTGGACCGTGTACATAAGGAAAGGCTCGAATGATCCACAAACTCGTGTAGTTGTTGTCATCGGCATTTCATCTGCATTTTTATCATATTGCAATTTTGCTACTTCAGCGTAGTTTCATTACGTTGGTGTTGTATATTTCAAAATATGGCTTATATGTCAGAGTTCCTTCAATCATAACGCTAAAGATCTGGATCAACGATCGTATAGTTTCACTAAGATAGCCAACTCCCTATGCGTATTACGTAATGACGTCAAGGTATACGATCAATGTCTAGATTGTAAAATAATAAACAAACTCATTGGAAGAACTAATTGGGACAACACTGTAAATACATCAAACACTTTATAACAAAGCACAAGCCAACAGGTACTGTCCAGAGCTACTATGGCGTCATTGAGGACAGATTGTGTGTATTTGTTTTTGTTTCTAGAAATGTATTTGTTTCTACTGCACACAAGATGGCGTCAACGCACAACTGGCCAACAACTTATGAAACGCAATCGAATTTGCCGTCATAACCTGCACAGCATAATGATTACCACGTTGATGATCAAGCTGCTTTATGAACAGACAACGAACAAAAATCGACTGTAGTCAAAATCAAGAGGGGAAGAAGTAATAACTCACCGTTGTAATCCATTTTCCATTGTCTCTAAGTTGGTATTCTGGCACACACACACAGCTATTGGCGTGAGCGTGTAAGGACGCATGGGGGTAGTACAAACCGATGAGTCGTTTTCCCAACACTGTAAATATTTGACATTGGGATTGGTATGGAGGGATTTCGGATATTTGTCGAGAGGCCAGAGTTTTGCATATGTGTCCATTAATCACTAAATACTTGACTCTATGTTCTTGTTCATAGGTTTTACGTTGTTATGCTATGCCGTAATTTGTGACCCTACAAATACAACAGGGTTCACAATCCTTGACCATAAAAAATACTTGCAGAACATAAAAATGAAATTATCCCTGCAAAATGTACCAGTGATCTATCTAACTAGTTTGTAATCAGTCGGCAATGATAGCGATTGTCAGTGGGGGACAATCATTCATCACAATCAAGGCACCAGCTCAGATCGTTGATGTGGCTATGTGCGATAGAATTTGTTCAGAGTCGATGTCTAAGCCATAATTCATATACAAAGTGTTTATCCAGGGTATATCTCAATACGTGTACCCTCTAATCTGTATAATTAACATAATACTTCCTGAATCCACCATCTGGATGTGCAATGTAATCTAATAACTTAATCAACAGTGGATCACTTGACATCAGAAATAGGACCACGAGTTTATTCACTGTGTATTTTCGATGCACATCGAGAAAATGTATGTTGAATTCATTCCATTGACTTTGGTATAAAACACTATAAGCTGCTCTCTCTAGTCAACGAATGTTGTCGGCAGCGGGGATGAAATAACTGAAGACATTGCTTTGTCTTGTTCTGAAGGGATGATTAATTGCCATTGTCTGCAAAATTTATGGACCGGGGCATGCTAGGTGACCTTGTCATAAATCTAATTACTGGTGGTCAATTGCTCATGTCACAGGAATTTGACCGCAGGTCACACGGTCGTCATTGTTGCTGAATTGTGCGTCATAGCGACAATCAATGTTATCTAAATGTATACGAGTATATCAATGAATTCCCCTCCACAAAATTAAATAACACGACTTAGAGCTTTATTGAAGTGGACTTAGCTCTCTAATATTGTGCTAGTCGTGTGAATTTTGAAATCACATTTGAATGCATATATGCACAGTTGTTCCCACTCATATGAAGTTGTATATGTTATCATCTCAATTGAAGGCCAGTTCATTCCTGAGTCAGAGATATATTCACAATCGTTTGCTGTATTTGTATCGTTATCCCGTTAGAGCAAATTGATGTTCTTTAAGGGGAAAATGTGGGACCGCTCAGCCTAACAGAAACATTGCTGACAACTGAATTATAGTGTCAATCCATTCGTTTTCACATTTGCCCATTTTCAATTTGAATACAATCATACTACTCTCGGGATGTTTACTGGTCATGTAACTTGAAGGCATTATTGCGCTCCGCCATTTCGTTGCTCTACGATCCGTTCATACTTGGGTTGCATCTGTTCGTCTGAAAGGTGAGCCAATGTACCAGCAGGAGCACTGCACTTCTGAAAATCGATCGAATATCAACAAAGAGGCTCTATGAACTATTCCAAAGGGAGATGAAAATAATGGCATGAATTGTTTGCCGTCTCTTTACAAGTGGTTTGTCAATCGCAAGCAACGTCCGTTCCCAAATGCATTTCCGATATGAGAATCAACGAACGCATGAAAGTGGCGAAGGTATGGTTTTAGGCTTCTGAATTTGAAATTCACCACGAGGAATGTCAGATTTAAAGTTTCATAGACGCCGCTTGCTAGCAGTCCGCAAGTGTAATTTGCACCCTTGATATCGAATCGATGTGATTCGTTACGCAGCTTGATTGTGGATAGACAGATTCCCCCAATTGTGCTCACCAGTCTCCCAACATTGAACCGCAGCCAAAGATACCTTGCTCGATTGACCACCCATGTACGGAAGCGTAATAGGGTCACATGAGTTTTTCAAAAATCCAATTTGTCGACTTTATATATTATAATATAAAAAAACTCGATAAATCGAGTAAAATAAGTAGACAAATCAACTTATTATCTCGGCCCTAATACGCTTACGTACCCTTGTGACATCAACATTGAAGTGTTAATTTGGAGTGTTAAAAACTGTTTGTAGGTATTTTTTTACTCTATGATATTAACTACGTTTTGTCAGATTCAATGACAAATGGCGAGAAGGTGTTCATTGTGTGCATTGATTTTGTCCATTGACTGCTCATTCGCGTAAACGCTACGTAGCTTTCAATATTTCATAAATTCAATGGCGATCATACATTTTTTAAACGACCCACCTAGATGAAATTATTCACGTGAGGTGACAGAAGTATTACAGATTCCCGAGATTAACCCCGGTAATATTCCAGAGAAATGAAAGAAGTGTTCCGTTATGTAAGATTCCACACTGCCACTATTTCTGTATGTTCTTGCTTTTGTATCCAGTAGTTCATTTAGTGGTCCCGCCTATACTGAAGTTATCAAATTTATTACGTCCCATTTAGTAATAAACAATATGTGGATATTCATGCTATTCCAAACAAGGGTTATAGTAATTACCAATTCCTATCAAAACACTAGATCAATTGTACGAAACAATTACACAGACTGATATCATCAAGGAAAATGGTAAGGAAGAAACATATGCCCAGTTACATATCTCATGAAAATCGTAAACGTTTTCCTAGAATCAATCAGCGTTGGTATTTTACTGTCTGATGGCTGGTTGCTTGCCTGATTAACAGCTCCATTTCAAACCCGGCTAGAGCTTACAGGGCTCATTGAGCTTGAAGATTGCTTCTCGATTGCTTCTCCGTCACTATAAGGTAGATAAACAAGTGTATGTAATATACATATAACGTTCACATGTAATATCTTGCTTCAGTGAATATTCAAAGAATCACTGAAATGTTGATTGTGGAGTAACATCACCAGAAATGTTTCAAATTACAGCATGACAAATTGAAGGTATTATCCCAGGTTATATTTCAACGGAATCATTTTGGTGAAGAAAGTATAATACACGTTGGTATATATAAATTCATAGTTTATATGTAATTTTTGACGTCTTAATTCGAATTAGTAAAGACACAGTGCACTATCTATACATGCAAACTTTCGCTATCTTTTAAGCTATCATTATTCTGGTGTGTATCACAAATCACTGATGAAAACCCTGAGCATGCAAGGATATATTTATAGTGCGCTTCAACTATCGTTACAATCGTTGCTGGCAGTGTGGTGCGACTCCCATTTGTTATTTGTCCAGATTGTGTTCGTTTATTCGTGTGTCCATGGATTTATCATAATTTCAATGTTTAAGTAAAAGCTTGACATAATTTTTTCATTTCACCGAAGTGTTCAGCTTGTCTGTGACAATAATTTATAACTTTCTAATAAGACTAATAAATGTCTTCAAGAAATTTCATGCACATCATCGTGATCTGGTTAAATACTTTGCATAATATCTTCTTTGCATAATACTGTTCATTCTTCCAGAACACCTGATCATCCCTTAAGTGGATGTGAGGGATTATGAAGTTTCCTCAGAATTTACTGATTTAGCCTGACACTGGAAGTGATATAATGCACTGGCGGATTCATGGGGGGGTGCACCCGGCGCGCACCCCCCCCCCCTATTGGGCCGTGAAAAAAAGAGAAAAAGAAAAGAAAAAAGAGGGAGCAAAAAGCTATAGAAAATGTGGGTATGCACCTATGTAACGAAATATGAGTGTAATTTTCTTCGTTTGATATTTTTGACCGGGGGGGGGGGGGGGGGTAGAGCCCCACAATATATTTTCAACAAAAAAATCTGTGACTCAGAAATATGTTAAGGTGCATTACAGCGTTACATAGGCCTAACATTCGTTGGTCAATAATTATGCAATTGAACGTCATGAGTTCTTCAAGTTATATGACATATGATATGTAAAGTGACAATGAGTAGTTTTGGGATAAATAAATTTAAATACCAGTAATATTTACATGCATGTGTGGAATGAAAAATACTCAATACAGCGTTATATAGGCCTAACATTCGTTGGTCAATAATTATGCAATTGAGTGTCATTGATCATGAGTTCTTCAAGTTATATGACATATGATATGTAAAGTGACAATGAATAGTTTTGGGATAAATAAATTTAAATACCAGCAATATTTACATGCATGTGTGGAATGAAAAATACTCAATCAGAGCCAGAGAGAACTCAGAATCAACCACAGAACATGAAAAAAGCTCTGGCTTCTGGGGCCCGCTTAAGGGCCCCAGACCCCACGCCGTATAAACTACCACCTATCTACCTTAGTTCGCTCGACTCCTCTGACCAGCTTGCCACCCCCCACCCCTCCAATAATAAATCTAGTCCGACACACTTGACTTCATACTGAAACTGTCATTGAATATACACAGGGGATATTTTTCATTTTATTTATTTGTTACAGACAGGGTTCTTTACAACTCTGGATATAATTCTGGATGTCGGCATAACTTGGAAGATATTTATATCTTATCTTTATTATTAAACGATTGACCATCACCATGTCTGGTGCAAAGAACCTTAGAACAGCCTTAGAATGGTAGGACTATTAGACCTTCCTTTCTTTGAAAATCTATCCTTCATTTACAACAGAACTAAGCAGACTTCTAAAATAAAAATCTATTCAGTGATTTCACAATGTACAGTTGTAAATACACCTTAAAAACAATCTCAGAGACACTAAATTAAAAATATATCTCAGGGGCGTACCCCCAGACCGCATCAGGCTTCACTCGCTAGTCGGTGATGTATCCTCCATTCACAACAAAAACAGACTACCAAAGTGAAAACATACTTAGTGTTTCCACAAGGTACAGTTGTAAATACACTTTAGAAACCATCTCAGAGACACTAAATTCCAAAAATTTATCGGCGGGCTTACGGCGCCCCCAAACCCCCAGACCGCATAAGGCTTCACTTGCTAGTCAGTGATGTATCCTCCATTCACAAAAACAGACTCCTAAAGTGAAAATCTACTTAGTTATTTCACAAGGTACAGTTGTAAATACACCTTAGAAACCATCTCAGAGACACTAAATTAAAAAAATATCTCAGGGGCGTACGGCCCCCGAACCCCCAGACCGCATAAGGCTTCACTCGCTAGTCAGTGATGTATCCTCCATTCACAACAAAAACAGACCCCCAAAATTGAAAATCTACTTAGTGATTTCACAAGGTACAGATGTAAATACACCTTAGAAACCATCCCAGAGACACTAAATTCCAAAAATTTATCGGCGGGCTTACGGCGCCCCCCAAACCCCAAGACCGCATAAGGCATCGCTCGCTACGCTCGCTCACACTATTTCGAGATTACGTACATTTAAGAGCACCCCCTATTAAAAAATCCTGGATCCGCCCCTGTAATGGGCTAGAACTGGAGTGGATAGCGGACCCGGCTTTTGATACCTCCGACTACAATATACTTGATATGGGTTTTTCTATATATGTACGTCATTATACAGACATAAGTATTCGTGGTACAAGTACCTGATATACATACCACGTGCACATGTATTTGTTCAAGCCCCGTCGATGACATTGAGCAAATTGTAGCCGACCCTGGCTGGGCTTGTCTCGAGGGCTCGGCAACATGGACATGTTTGGATGATTTACAACGAGTCCTCACGAATGTTTTAACAAGTGCCAGCTTTACAATCAGTAAATCGTGCAGAGTATTACAATACTCTATTACAGTGCAAATTGCTGGTCAATCTTGACTCTGTGTACAGAAGGGATCGATCGAATGATCCACACAAACTCACATAATTGTTTTCATTTGCATGCTCTAAATACTGAGCTATTTTTATTATATTGCACTTTTTGCATTCTCAAAATATTGAATATAATGTGTTTCAAGCTATATCAGTCAATAAAATCCATAGACATAGAATATAGATGGACTGCCCGCTCTGATATCACTCTCTCTCTATCTGTTTGTAGTTATGAGCTTGATGTTACAAAAGGTCAGAGGAAGAAGGTAGTTACACTTCCATTGTTAACCTATAATGTCGTATTGCCATTGTTCAATATTGACGATCCTCTGAGTGATGATGTCACTTAAATATTTGTAAAAACTTTGACGTATTTTGACAATTGAATTGTCCATGAAAACACCAAACCGGAAATGAAGTACCACTCTTCCTCTGGACGCAAGCTCAAGGTCACTGAGTACGAGTTGGCAGTTCATCTCTGTTCTGTGTCTATGATTTAATATATGCATGTGCTAAATGGCAAGAATAGTTTGAATATATGTTAGGGTCATCCATCAAATTCCATCAATATTGCTCCACATCTGGTTGTAAAATAATACACAAACTATCTGCCTCATTGGAAGAGATAATTCGACAATTTCAGCGTTTCGAGGAAGTTCTTGTAGTAAGAAAGAACGAAGTGATTAACCACATCTGTAGTGATTGATGCATCACTGTACCTATACCGCCCAACACATAGTCTACTCGAATCGCGTGAAGGTTGGGACCAGTTTGAACAGCATTAAAACCAAAATAACAGAATGTGAGCATGATGGGGCACGAAAGTCCACGCTGGTCATCATATTCAAAAACATACTTATCAGGGGGCAACATTTTAAATACAATATGTAGCAACAAACTGATATTGTATCCAAGTAAATACAGGTGATGTTCAAGTATGAAATTATCTTTCACCAGGATTCATTCATCACATTTCTCACGTGTACAGTCGCTGCATCAGCCTGAGTTCCAAAACTCAAACGTTTCATACGTATATAATCACAATCTTTCCTACAATGCATAAGTACTCTGGGTCAGTACTCAATGAGGCATTTGAAATCATTGCTAATATAGGTGTTTGTCACTATTTCATGCAGTGAGTCTCAAATGGTATTTGTATGTTCAGGAGACATTATCAAGCACAACAGATGCCAATGCTGATTGATCAATGCATGGCAATGGTTGATCAATGCATGGCATGTGATTATCACATGTCACAACGTTACACCGAGCGATAACTGGCACGTCAGATAAACTCGAAATCAAAGTGAAGCAGACAACAGGGGCGGATCCAGGAATTTGAAAAGAGGGGGTCCAACATTATACGGCGTGGGGTCTGGGGCCCGCTCAAGGGCCCAAGAAACCAAATCCTTTTTTATGTCATGTGGTACCTTCCTGGCATCTCCTGGGTATAAATCCCACTTCATGTCCCTGGTATCCTGGTATATTAAAAAAAAATTATGGAGTGAAGCGAGCCTGTCGCGTTGGGTGTCTGGGGTCGTTGAAGAGAAGAAGCAACCTATAAGCAAGTCTTTTCCATGTTCTGTGGCAAGTTGATGGCATCTCCGGGGTATGAATTCCACTTGAATACAAAATGATCGCCATACTTTCATACTTAATGTCAAAAATAGAAACGAATCGAGCTCGTCTCAGCTGAGGGTCTGGGGCCTGCTGAAGGGCCCAGAAGTCAGAACCTTTTTATGTTCGGAATTAATTTTGTGGCCTTTCCTGGTAATAAATTGGACTTGAAAACTCATCGATGACCATGTTCTGAAAAGTTCGTGAAAATGTTGAAGGAAAGCTGCACATTTGGGCCGGGGGTCTGGAGCCCGCTGAAAGGCCCAAGATGTCAGAGCCATTTATATGTTCAGAACTAATTTAGTGGCCTTTCCTCAATATAAATTGCACTTCATTATTGCAATTCATTGATGACTATGTTATGAAAAATTTGTAAAAAAAAAATGTTGAAGGTAGGGAAGCTGCACATTTGGTCCGGGGGTCTGGGGCCCGCTGAAGGGCCCACAAAGTCAGAGCCATTTTTATGTTCAGAACTAATTTAGTGGCCTTTCCTCAATATTAATTACTGTCATGAGCGGGGTCTGGGGCCCGCTGAAGGGCCTAATATGTTCTGAATTAATTTTGTAGGCTTTCCTGGGAATGAATTGCACCTAAAAATTATTGATTACCATGTTCTGAAAAGTTTGTAAAAAATGTAGAAGAGAAGCTGCACATTTGGGCCGGAGCAGGCTGGAGATCCCCGGAAGTCTGAGCCTTTTTTAAATTCTGCATTAATTTAGTGGCCTTTTCTAGATATGAATTGCACTTAAAAATTCATTAATGACTATGTGCTGAAAAGTTTGTAAAACAAATGTAGAAGCTAGGGAAACTGCACATCTGGGCCGGGGGTCTGGGGCCCGCTGAAGGGCCTCAGAAGCCAGAACCCTTTTTATGTTCTGTGGTAGCTTGCTGGACTCTCCTGAATATTCATTTCAAACAAACTCACTATGATCAACCTGCTCTCAAACATGATATTTCGTCATGATTTTTTCGGACAGGAGACGTGAATCCGCCTATGGAAACTCTGATATATATGTATTTTTTTCCGAAAAGGGGGAGTCCTGACCCCAGTAACCCCCCCCCCCCCCTCTAAATCCGCTACTGAGACAATTGTGGATTGCTGATCCTCGCTAGATTGGTTCATATACATATGAATTTCTGTCATCACCACAATATAATGTGTTCTTGTGAAATTATGTGGAATGTTCAATGCATATCACGAACTTATATTTTAATACGAAATGTGTGTCTTCAATTGCATGAGTCAAGTTACTGTCTTCTTTACAGAACCAACGTTTCAATGAACTTCAGGTGTTTTAGTTGATTCTTATCACGTTTCTGTGTGTATGATAAGTGCTTGGTGAACAACTGGTTACTCAGTAAGTATTTACCGTTTTGATGTCTTATTCGTTCGTTTGGAATAATTCGAAGCTATTCATCAGTCGGTATCACCCACCGTCCCTCCGTAGAAGCTCACTTCGGTGACTTTGTGTGCAAAATACCAATTTCGCCGACGATAATGGGTATAGAATGGTCTTGGCGGAAATGGATTGAGGATTAAAACTCTCCTCTACGAATCAATCGACCATTGTCGTTGCGTCGCCTTTGTTACCATTGACAGCAAGGCAACGTATACCAACCTATATAATAAGAGATAAATTACAGATACGACGTGGATTTATTATTTGTACAATATTCCATGACTACCGTAATACAACCAAGTTGTATTGTTTCTGAAAATATTTTGAATGCATATTAACTGAGTGGAAGTCATTGGATTCGTACCCTTAACTATATAGTACGGTGGCTCATTACCGCCAATGACGTTCCTGCCTTACTCACCCCATCTATAAATACCACGTCATAATATTCACTATACTATACTTAAGTTAGTCTCGAAGTACCCGTCAAAGTGAAGCAGACAATTGTGGATTGCTGGTCCTCGCTGAATTGGTTCATATACATATGAATTTCTGTCATCACCACATATCTGAATACAATGTTTTCTTGTGAAATTATGTGGAATGTTCAATGTATATGACGAACTTATATTATATTACGAAATGTGTGTATTCAATTGCATCAGTCAAGTTACTGTCTTCTTGACAAACCCAAAGTTCCAATGAACTTCATGTGTTTTACTTAATTTTTTATCACGTTTCTGTGTGTATGACAAGTAAGCGTCAGGAAATGTAGTAAAAGACATGTGTCGCCTCTTAGCAGTGCACAGCTCGATTCCAATGTGGGGAATGGGAAGTTTTTTGTAGACATACATACTGCAATTATAGTCACTGTTCTGTGAATAACAAGATCAGGGACTTTCCAGACTCAAAATGGAACAATTTCCGGACCCTTTCCAGACCCAGAACAATTCGAAACCCCTATGCACGATAACTCATTAATATAAATTTAACATGCTACATAAGCTTAACGTCTGCGCTTAGGCTCCATTATTCACATCTATACATATAGTATTCGACTTGTAAAACAATTTTTTTGGGGGGGTGAAACATTTTGTCAAATTGCATCGAACGGGAAAAATCGCTATAAAATATATTTCCACAAAGCATTGTGCACCCTGTCACCAGTACCGAGTAGAAAATCGATACAGAGAACAGCGGTGTTTTGACCACTCGTCCCCTTTTACCTGTTTTTAATTGACTGTCATACCTATATAATTCCACAAAGATTGTGTAGATTTGAAGAGATTCATATGTCTTTATGCAAATGCCTTTATGCCTTTCGATCATGTTCAAAACTACATGATCGCACGGTTGATAAGAAGGGATCCGTTACGTGCACAAATATTTTTTGACCAACTTTTTCCCCACCAACCACCAATATCACAATTTGAATGGTCGGCAATATGTTCTCATTCAAGAATGACATCTTTCGGAATAGTGCTTAAGCCTTGATGATATCAACAAGCCATCCCCACGGAGTCGGGGAATTCCAGGGAAGCCGCTGTCTGATGGGTCAAATCTTTCGATGTACTCGCAATATTTTGCGGTTATCAGGCAAATTTGAGAACAATTCACAAAACTGGACTATATTTGTTTTAGTGATTGCCTCCATCTGCTTGTTGACACTAATATTTTTTTGCCGGACCGGACCAACGCATCTATCCATGGGCCGTTTTAAGGATGTTCGCTCCCTTTGGACCCAAGCAGAGGGGCTAGAATTTGAAATTCGTTTGATGATTTTCAGACTTTTAAACAATCATCAATATGATATTGTGCATTCGAAAACACGAAATTCGGATCAAATATTCTCTTCAGTGTGGAATTATGGGTAATTTTACCCCATAATACCAGCAAAACGGGTCATTTTTGGCCATTTTCACTAAACTCAATATTTAATGAAAACCTGAAAATAGATTTCTCTAAATTTTCACTTGTTTATCAATATGCATGTTTTTGATAGAAAAAAATATGGGGCCACTATGCTATTGTTTCTGTTATAGGTTGTCATATTTGTGAATGTCTATGAATTTTATGAAAATTTCAACAATTTTAGGTAAAATTTTCTGTTCTGGACTCATATGGATGCCTGTAGAGGGAAAATTAGCATGGTGACCCCCACATTTTTTTCTATCAAAAACATGCACAGCAGTTCGTTGATAAGCATACACAATCTTAGAGATATCTATTCACAGGTTTTCATTAAAGACGACGGACGGTAAAAAAAATTTCTTGCACAAATATACTGCTTATGTTCATATGATATGCTACGAAATAAATAAATGTACGAATTCCATCAATATAATGCACGTCTGGCACGATCGAAATGCTGTTCACAGTGCCCCAGCCATGTCGTGTGTTTCAGGTAAAAGAATCGTGACGTCACGATATGTCATTGCGTTTTCCATACAGTTGTATATATACCTGAACGTTTTCCGCGGATGCTGTGACCACCTCGGTGAGGTCGAAGAATTTTCTTGCGATGAGATGGCGTTCATTAAATATTTGCGACACACCCATTTTTGGGCTGAAGGATATGAAAATTTGCCACCATGTTCAGGATAGTATATAGACGGCACTGTTATGGTCAAATATATGGTTAACCTGAAAAATATGCACAGTCCATGCCCTAACATGGTCTCTAATCGGAAAATATTTCAAGAGGGGTGATGGGTTATAACCCACAGGTAAATATGTGCTCATCAGAAATTTCTCAAAATTTGTCTGATGACCGAGTGATATGTGTAGATTGAAATCGTTGAATAAAAATTGGGGGTCACCGCGTTGAATTTGTTGCAAAACACTTCCGAAAGAGTTTAGCTATCCTTCGAAATCCACCATATTATTAATTTCATAATGAATCAACAGCCACAGAAAAAAATCCATACGGTAGAAACTTCTAAAATTTAGTATACATGTCTAGTGGATTGTACACATGTAAAAAATAAAAACAAATTGGGGGTCACTGCGGCAGAATTTTCGCAATCTGCATTTGAATGCTGTATGTCGGACTAGGATCGTGTGCCCGTTTGCCACCAAAACGTCAGAGGTTTACCTATCGTGACATCACACCATTCGCAGGAAACTTCTTGAAGGGAGTCCCTACTACAGAGCGCCCACAGGGTAACAGGATGCATATTCATTGAAAATTATTGTTGCTATCATTTATAACCCATACGACGCTATCATGAAAATGGCCCAAATGACCTATTTTGCTGGTATTTTGGGGGTAAAATTACCCATCATTCCACAATAAACGAAATATTTAACCCGAATTTGCTGTTTTGGAATGCACGATATCATATTGATGATTGTTTGAAAGTCTGAAAAATGGAGGCGACAATAAATGCTTGGTGAACAACTGGTTACTCAGCAAGTATTCACCGTTTGGATGTCTTGTTCGTTTCGTTTGGAATAAATCGAAGCTATTCATCAGTCGGTATTAGCCACCGTCCATCCGTAGAAGATCACTTCGGTGACTTTGTGTGCAAAATACCAATTTCGCTGACGATAATGGGTATAGAATCGTCTTGGCGGAAATGGTTTGAGGATTGAAACTGTCTCATCAACAAATCAATCGACCATTGTCGTTGCGTCGCCGTTGTTACCATTGATAGCAAGTCAACGTATACCAACCTATATACCAAGAGATTAATTACAGATACGATGTGGATTTATTATTTTTAAAATATTCCATGACTACCGTAATACAACCAAGTTGTATTGTTTCTAATAATATCATTAGTGATATCAAACATGAAATATTGTTTGAAGACGTTTGATAATCGGCCAATAACGTGCTGAAATGAATCTTCATTTTTGTGTCTTTGGAAACTTACTGTCGTGGACTTATTTCACAGTGCATATGCGGCAAATATACTGTGAAATACCTTTACGACAGGTAACGAAAGGAAACATTTGCATTTGCAACAGAACTTCAGTGCTTGAAGCCGATCATACATCCAAGTAATAAACAATACGACTCGTAAAAAACAGCGTACGTTGGAAACATATCTTGCACTGTTGCATGATGGTTATAAACGCACTCACAATGGTCATTTTGGCATAGGTTTAGCTACGTTTGGTACATGTACATCTTTGCTTTTAACTATACTTAAGTTGTTCTTGGACACCAGTCCGCTTGTTGGTGCCGCTGTCATGAAGCATTCTTATATTACTTGAATGAACTAACATGTATAATGTGTCTTATTTTCTGTGTTATATCAAATATTTTACTGGATATTTAGCAATACTTCTATTCAAGGACGCTATATTTTCAGCTTGGATCTCCTCCGGGCTCCGGTTGTTATCATTGAAAAATATATGGTAATTCCATCATGATTTCGTGACGTGACGCACAAAGATTGCTGTATTATTCGCACGAGTTGTTGACCTCCAAACATACTATTGAGTTAAGCATGGCATTTATCCAATACACATCCAAAATCTAATTTCTATCGTTGTCAGATGTTCTTGCAGGTATGGTATCGTCATATTGACCTCTGCCAGGTTCGGATAATATTTTGTCAGGGCTTCCGTGGATGGAAAATAGTCTTTTGCCAATCAGTTTTGTATGTTGACGTCATGCTATCATGTTAGATGTCGGAGTAAAGAGAGTGAATGTAGAAACTGCCTTTGACAACATCCCGGTCTTCCCTATTGGTTTCATCATAATAGCAACATAAAACATGATTGAAAACAACTCACGTGTTTTCATAAACATAGTAAACTTTCCAGTGTGTAATGGGAATTAGGAAGATATTGACTCGTCGAACATCAGGTACAATAAGGTTCGACTAGGTACACACATATTATTGCTACTTTACGAGGGAAGATGTCAATGAACTAATGCACCTTTGCATGCACTGTGCAATTGCAAAGATCAAAGTTTAATATCTCGCTGTTGATACAACACCTTGATACTCTCGAAAGTTACATCAACCTCATAGATTCGGTGCATTGAGAACTGTTGTCTTCGCTCAATGTACTGGCCAATGTAAACTATAGCTAAAATCAGTCCCGCCATCAATTATATATCATCTGTCAGGTCAGCCAGAACTAGACGATTCGGTCGCCGTCGACCGCGTCGGTCCCGCCATCATTTATATTTCATCTGTCAGGTCAGCCAAAACTAGACAATTCGGTCGCCGACGACCGCGTGGGTGTATTCCCGAGGGGCCCTATCATCCCTGTTCCCCAAAATATGTTATTTCAGACAAAATATCATAACTGCCAGGTCAGTGTGTTTCATCGATATCAGTGATGAAATTTCTTGACCTTAACTATCTTTTATCCCATGCAGTAACAATTATAACAATTATTATATTTCTTACCTCATTATTTCCTACCAAATTTTTTCCAGAGAAGATTTTCACAAAACCTATGCTTGCTCTATCCCCTACATTATGGGTACAGCCATGAATTCTGAAATGGATAGAACCTCTGTCTTGTTGAGCCCAATAATATAATGTTCCTTGTTTTAACTATTCTCATTGTGATCAATAATAGACTTAGCTAGTAAAACTAATATCACCTTATGCGGTTACAGCCATGAAATATCTACCCGACAGAATCTTTACGTTGTTGAGCCCTAAAATAAATGTTTTTAGTCTTAGCCAATTTTATTGTGGTCAATAACAGACTTAACTAGTAATAATAATGTTATCTTATTCAGTTACAGCCATGGAAACTATACTGGACAAAATCTTCCCCTTGTTTAGCTCAAAAATAAACATGTCTTACTTAACTATTTCTGTTCAATATCTTATCTTAATGATTTCTGGTCAATAATAAACTTGACTAATAAACTGATGTTAACTTATTCATATCGTTATGTTTTCACCAAAGAACATCAGTTCTCTACACTGACCAAGGATCACAAATGTCAAAGTGGATATTTTAATGGTCGTAATAAGATAGCCTGCTGACTAATTAATATTTATTTCATCATTCTGAAAAAAAGGTTTCGTGTGACTGTCGGTTCCATCGAGCCTGTACGATTTCATCATCGTTCAGCGAAAACTCTCACTCGTAGAGCGTTCACAAGCCATATGTGTCAAACAGGCCAATTTGAATACAAAGTGTGTCGCCAATCGGCCAATTTGGTTGATAACAGGAACAAAATCGATTGGTGTCGTGATCTTACCATAAGACATGTCGCTCTGAAAAATATATCGTAATCCGTTCAGATTTGCAAGCTGTAGAGCGTTCACAAAAAAGTGTCTATGGACACGGCGCGACGATCGCAAATCCGTAATATCCGCCGACCTCCGTTCGGGAACTGTGGAATCCCACTATCACAGTTACCGAATGAATTTCGCTGAAGCTATGTGAGTTACCGAATCATCACCGATATTTATAAACAGTCTATATACTTGGACCACACCAGAATCTAACTATATTCGGTTCAGACCCGACAACTGAGTTAACACTGACCAAAAATAGCGCCGATATGCATTATAAATGCAAATACCACACACTTTAAATATACGTAGGGGCCTACACGTCGCGTCCATTCTGAAAATGATTCGGTAAATGCAGTCACCGCATCATCCGTCCCCCGAGTGACAAGAGCTATACGCTACAATGTTGTGTCATTGGTGATGTGCTTGTTCAACATGGCGTATGTCATATAATTTATATATATAATTAACTGTCAGTGAATGATGTGAAAGTAAATATGTTGTTGCCTGCATTGCCTCACATGGAGTGTAAAAAAGTGGAGTACACACAGCAAAACTTCAAATTCCATGAAATTCATATTCCAAGATCGATTGAAAGGACCAAGTTTACAAAATACGAGAGTCAAATCCGGAGTATACTGTCAAAGCCGTTTGAATATCACAGAAACCCATCCAGATGAGTGTGCGAACAGGTGCTTCGGGAACATCTTCCCCACGTGCGACAATAAATGTTCATAGAAATGCCTTATTTACACGTAACCATGTTTACATGACATTATATATCCAAGCATGACATACGACATTAAATATTTGTGGACGAATAAGAATGACGAACAAAGAGGCAAAGCTTCGTTTAAACACATGACATGAGGAGAAATATGTGCTCTTTAGACAGGTGAGATGTTTAATGTGTGATCATCCACGATATGAAGCACACAGAGCTACTTAGAATTACAGCAGTTTGTACGAATGGACATTGTTAATTCAAGATGATTGATTCATGTTACGTGGTTCTCTACTAGATATTCACTTGGTTATGTGGGATAACTTGGCATTTTCTAATCGAGTTCTGTGTTATTCCATGAGAAAAATATATATGTGTTAGATATTTGGACAACATTCATAACGATCCGACCTAGAAATCCAATACATTGTGGCTAGTGGATGTTAATTGTCTATTACATAAAAAAAACTAGACGTCGGTGTACAATAATCGTGCTCGAACCTGCATTGAGTACACGCGGGTGGAAAATATTTATCCAACTGTTCCTTTTCAATAAGCACCATGCCAAAATAAACCGGCATGGTCGAGGTCGAGCTACTTGTAACTCTTTTGATTTGCCACTTGTTTCCTTTGTAGCTCATGTTTTTCTACACCCTGTACGGTATATGTGCCATGATTTTTTAACGTGTAAACAGACTGTTCATCTTCGTGTTAATTATCAATCGTGAGGTTTTACTCTCAGCTTGTAGCGCCTTTGGTATTACAATTCATATTTATAATCACGTCTATCCCATATCACGACAATGTGAGTAGGATATATTAGCTGGCATCAATGTGACTGAAAACAGGTTAGGTATTGTCCATCACAGCACGGAACTGACATTCTTGTAGTGTTTTTTATTGCGATATCAACAGGTCAAGTCACGAACTCGAATGGGACAAATATATCATACTCGGAATTTATATACATGTACTCCGCTCAATTTCAAATGCTTTGAAATGCTCCATTTATTCAATCCTTTATTTCTTTTGGGGAATCGTGGATTTTCATCTATTTCCAGGTACAATCGAAAGTTGTTTTTAGCCAAACTGTCAAGATCATGATATCCTCATAATAATAAAATAATGTTTAATAATAATTTATAATAATAATAATAGTTGTATCCTGTAACTTTGACACCAAACTTGCGTCCATTTGTATTACACGCAATGCAGTTATGTGTTTTATGTATTCATAAAAAAGTAATAAACAATAATGCATAGTAAAATATTGAAAGAATTTAACACAATGAACAATCCAAAGTTCAGTTCAACGCATGACTTGTTCAATATGAGCAGCATTCCGAGCACGAAGTTACGGACTTTGACGGATATTGTCGATCATGGTACAGATAATGTGGTCCGTTATGGACAAGATCTCACATTGATTCTCAATTGTTCATGGTTTAGGATCACCAGAAAACTTGCTCTTGACAAAACCCCACAGATTACTTCCCGGTGGAGTTAGATGTACATGTAGAGAGGGCATAGAAATATTGTTGGACTGTCCAAGAGCAATGAAGAACTGTGTATTGAGGCATTATGATGAAATGCTCATCACTAAGTGAATTTCATTATTTATGATCAAAGCGAGAAATTTAAATTTTAACCACATGTATGTCTTGGCAATTTATAGTGATGAGAGACAACTTGTTCTGATGTCACAAGAAAAAAAAACTCAGTTACATATCATACTAGCATATAACAAAATAGTCACTTCTAATGAAGGAGTACTGAATAAAGGCAAACCACCAGTGAATATTTTCGGTATAATTTTTGTTGGCTCACCCTGTCGCCTCATGTCATCAATTCGTTTACCACTCCAACATGAAAATAGTTATAAACTAGACGCTTCCGGTCGCCTACGACCGCTTGGGTGTATCCCCCGTAGCCCTATCATCTCTGTTGCCCCAAATATATCACTGTCAAGTGTGAAAAACTAGAGCAAGGGCTAAAAAAGATTACCAGAGAAATGTTAAATCTCAAGTCAAAACTGTTTTCTTTTCCCCACCAAAATTGCTGCACTGATCTTCCGAGGTTATTGAAGGTCGAATTCAAAATCACCACTGAAATCTCTTTATATGAATTTCCATTTCGTCATGTTTGATAAAATAACGAAAATACAGATAGATCAATCTTTTCACCTATTTATATTTCAACTCAGAATATTTTACTTACTTGGTTCCAAGTTGAAATTCAAAGTAAAAGTTGACCAAAACTGCATTTCAAGATTACGAAATTGGAGCCAGATCGAACTTCTCACCATAAGTTATATTTCGACTCATAATACATGTATGTGCCAAACATGGTTTCCAGTTGACATTCAAAGTAAAAGTTAACCAAAACTGCATTTCAAGATGACAAAATTGGAGCCAGATCGAACTTTTCGCCATAAGTTATATTTTAACTCATAATACCTGCCCAACTTGGTTTCAAGTTGAAATTCAAACTAAAAGTTGACCAAAACTGCATTTCAAGATGACGAAATTGGAGCCAGATCAAACTTTTCGCCATGAGTTATATTTCAACTCATAATATGTGCCAAACTTGGTTTCGTGTTAAAATTCAAGCTAAAAGTTTACCAAAACTGCATTTCAAGATGAAGAAATTGGAGCCAGATCGAATTTTTCACCATAAGTTATATTTTAACTCATAATTTGTGCCAAACATGGTCTCAAGTTGAAATTCAAAGTAAAAGTTGATCAATGTTTTCATGAAAAGCTATTGTGATCAATAATAGACTTAACTAGCTTCCAAATATTATCGAGATTCGTCAAAAATTGCCATCAGTAGAGCGTTCACAAGCCATGTGTCTCAAACAGGCTGTTTTCAATGCAAAATGTGTCCCCAAACGACCAATTCAGTTGCCACGGCAACCAAAATCGATTGGTGTCGGGATCTTACCATAATATAATATGTGCCTGTGAAAAATAATGGTGATCGGGTGAGAATTGCGGCCTGTAGCGCGTTCACAAGCCATTTGTCTCAAACAGGCTGTTTTCAATGCAAAATGTGCCCCAAACGACCAATTCAGTTGCCACGGCAACCAAAATCGATTGGCATCGGGATCTTACCATTGTATATGTGCCTGCAAAAAATAATGGTGATCGGGTGAGAATTGCGGCCTGTAGCGCGTTCACAAGAAAATCTCTGCGGACGCGGACGCGGACGACGAAGCCAAATCCATAGTATCCGCCGAACTTTGTTCGGGGGATACAATAATAGACTTAACATGTAAAAATAAAGTTAACTTATTCGGTTACACCCAGAAATTTCTACCGGACAAAATCTTAACCTTGTTGAGCTCAATAATAATTGTTTCTCATCTTAACCATTTTTATTGAGGTCAATAATAGACTTAACTAGCAAAAAAAATGTTAACTTATTTGGTCACAGACATAAAATGTCTACTGGACAGAATCTTTACCTTGTTGAGCCCAATAATAAATATTTCTTGTCTTAACTATTTTTATTGTGGTCAATAATAGACTAAACTAGTAAAAATAATGTTAACTTATTCAGTACACCCATGAAATCTGTACTGGCCATACTTTCACCTTGTTGAGCTCAATAATAAATATTTCTCATCAGTAACTATTTTTATTGTGGTCAATAATAGACTTAACTATTTTTATTGTGGTCAATAATAGACTTAACTAGTGAAAATAATGTTAACTTATTCGGTTGCACCAATGAAATTTGTACTGGACAAAACATTTACCTTGTTGAGGTTAATAATAAATATTTCTTGTCTTAACTATTTTTATTGTGGTCAATAATAGACTTAACTATTAAAAATAATGTTAACTTATTCAGTTACACCCAGGAAATCTGTACTGGACAAAACCTTCACCTTGTTGAGCTTAATAATAAACGTTTCTCGTCTTAACTATTTTTATTGTGGACAATAATAGACTTAACTAGTAAAACTAATGTTAACTTATTCAGTAATATTGTCCTGTTTTCACTGAAAACTTCAGTTCTCCATTCTGAACAAGACGCCAGTGTCATTACCTTCCATTGTACAGGCTATTGGAATGATCGTACATGTCAAAATGGATATTTCAAAATTCTGTAATAAGTTAGGCTGTTAACATATTAATATTTATATGATCATTCTAAAAAATGACTGGTTTCGTGTGACAGCCCTTGCCAACAACACTTCCAAATATTATCGAGATTCGTCAAAAATTGCCATCTGCAGAGGGTTCACAAGCCATGTGTCTCAAACAGGCTGTTTTCAATGCAAAATGTGTCCCCAACACATTTTTGTTGCCACGGCAACCAAAATCGATTGGTGTCGGGATTT
This sequence comes from Terebella lapidaria, assembly GCA_949152475.1. Lineage (NCBI taxonomy): Eukaryota > Metazoa > Annelida > Polychaeta > Terebellida > Terebellidae > Terebella > Terebella lapidaria. Next base: position 33,764,849 of record OX424556.1, read on the forward strand.
TACCATAATATATGTGCCTGCAAAAAATAATGGTGATCGGGTGAGAATTGCGGCTTGTAGCGCGTTCACAAGCCATGTGTCTCAAACAGGCTGTTTTCAATGCAAAATGTGTCCCCAAACGACCAATTTAGTTGCCACGGCAACCAAAATCGATTGGTGTCAGGATCTTACAATTAAATATGTGCCTGCCAAAAATAATGGTGATCGGGTGAGAATTGCGGCCTGTAGCGCGTTCACAAGAAAATCTCTGCGGACGCGGACGCGGACACGGACGACGAACCCAAATCCATAGTATCCGCCGAACTTTGTTCGGGGGATACAATAATAATTATAAATTATATGTAAAATCAAGTTTTTGGCGGTGGACTAAAATTTGACATCAATGCTCCTAGGTAAAAAACACACATTGGACACTCTCCCCATAATTAATCCTCGTCGGCTGCCACATTTGTTGCAAATTACTTCAAAGTGCCACTATCATCTGCTCCCAAGCAATTGATGTTTGAAAGGGGTTCTTGTCCTGTGAAAGTATTACGCGGAAGTAATCAATATGATAGCAGTAACTACATAGCATGCCATATGTCATGGTGTTCACATGCGAACATCGCAAATCGATACTTAGGCGTGCATGACGTACGCTGAAATCGTGTGCATATACTACCTTGATATGGGCCACAAAGTAAGTCAAAGGGAAGAGACGAAGCACATAATTGGCTACAGTTTCAGCTCTATTGATATGGAGTCTCCGAACTTCGTTGAATAACGCTTGAAATCGAAATCTTAGATCCGTTGGATATTGTAGGCCTATCTATTGATGATTGCTTTGCGGGTGACTTTTAATATTGAAAGTTCACCAGAGATCAAAGTTTTTTTTTACAGAGATATCACCTAAATTCCAGACACTATAGCTTGCATTCGATGCCCATGGTCATCAACAATACCCTCACTATTTTCTGGCTTGATCTAATCAGCCGTTCCTAACCAACCAAAATTCCCCATTATGACGAAAATCAAACTTTCAAGGCTTTCTTCTTTTGGAAATTTGTTAATGAAGGAATTTTCAAAGCAATAGTTTGGCCCCCGAATTGATACTATGAGCTCTAAATCTTGAACATCCCAAGATCATATGTCAAGGACAAGACCGACACTCATGTGAAAATAAGATACGATGACCCAGGTCAAATGACCATATAAATATGACATTATGACCACCACCATTGAATGCAGCACATGGATGTACTTACACACAAAAGTTGCGATCAAAAATTGAACTTACTACGACCTTCCACCTATATACCTCGATTAGTAGCTCGAATGAAATCTATTTGTGACTAGATACATCTGCTTAATGTTATGTTGATTCTTACATTTCTGCACACCGTTTGACACTGGAATTGCCTTGTTGAGCCCAAAGTGCCGTTCAACTTCAATCATACATTCCTTCATTCACACTGAACATAAAGAGGTAAAGTTTCGTTTGAGGTGTATGATTTATAAGTCAATCGTTACATAGCACAGGGATTGTATATTTTCAAGTCCAATGAAATGAAAATAGTTTAACCTTGCAAAACAAGAACGTTGACAATCAGATCTTATCTCCAATACCAGAAACGGACGGAGTGAACTATGAAGCTGAGACTACATGTTATATATGGTCATATTGATATAAACTACACATTATACAACGCATTGTGGAAAGATACAATCTACCAGTTCAACTCTTTACGAATAGTAAAAGTCCTAATCATGAATGCATTTATAACTCAAAATCGATATGCGTTTTTGTTCTCAAGCTGTTTGACATTGCAGAAAGGTGTCCTGATTTTCGGTAGGCTCGTTGAATCGGAAACTAGTTAGAGTTCGGGGAAACCCGAATCTGTTCACATATTACTGTATGGTATAGCCTCTCCAAGTTATGTTATATGTCGGGCTTCATTTCGGTCCAAAGACTACCACACTTGCCGACGTTAAATAAAATTTTATCTTATCTTTCTTGGTAATGCCATATGTCCTGTCGCAGATGTATTCAAACCAATGCAGATGAATTAATACTATATTTATCTGTTTGGACATCCTTGGGCTGTCTCTATCTGTGTTTGGCAGTAAAACAAATATGAAGGTTTTCTACTTGATGCTTGAAGTCAAGGCTTCTGGGAATGTTTTCCGAGGAGATACCTGCCTTTACACATTCTTATTTGATGTACTTTGGTTCCGATTTACCTCCAAGAGCACTGGATAGTGTAATCTTGACAGTGTCATTATCAGCTGGAAAGAACAACGTTCAGCCGAAATTCCTCCTAGAGAAAGTACTAAAATCATAGATGTGTGATATTTATGTGGATGATGAAATAATTTGCAACAATATACACACTACGTCCATTTGACCACAAATGACCCGACTAAGATCAATCGAACAAAGACAAGATGTGACATCACAGGCCCTAGTTGGTGGAATATTTTACCATATGGATTGAGCCAGCAAATGATTACAAAATAAAGAAAATCAACATTATAGTGAAATAAAGTCCTTATAATATGTTAGATATCTGTCTATAATCGGCACACAGTATATGCAGTTCTGTTGTAAACGCGAATCATTGAGCGAAAAAAGGGGAAATTGTTATCATCTGATTGGGGTCCGCTTTGATTAGAAATCACCATAATTAAAAATCAATATGAAAATGGCACAGAATTACACAATAATATATACTAAAACAGCAGTCATCAAAGACTTGTTTTTATTTGTACTTTTCACTAAAAATATTTGTATTTTATCGTCGCTGTATCCATTGTTATGTGTACCTTAACGTAATGTTTTTTATCAGATTGTGAGCGCACTGAAAATAACTGATCGAAGTATCAATAAAAAATAATGAAAGAAATCATCTTCACGTCACCTTACTTCATACTGGTGGAACACCGAATGGTTCGATGATGAATATTTATGGGCATCTATTTTCATTTTCGATATCAGAACTGTGATATATATCTGTCATGCACAACGTTGTATATACACAATATATATACGACATACATGTACTGTAATTCGCTGAAAATAGCATATTACTTCCCAGTTGGTATAATGTTAACAAAATAGGAAAAACACGTTATTATCATAGTCAAACAAAATCCTGCTAGAATGGATATACATTCGATATATAGTGTACGTGGCTATGGCCTATCTAGTTGTCACTCACATTGTACAGAGTGCACACAAAGGTCCTAGTTTGCAGGATGTGTATCTAGTTTGAACCACTATCTGGTTTCACATCCGTGCTGGTAACATTTGATTGTTACATGTACTCTAATCAGATAGTACACATTAGGTTCCTAGTTTGTAGGACGTGTGTCTAGTTTGTGCCAATATAAATGGTTTTACACCCGTGCTGATAACATTTGGATACAATACTGTAGTCAAATCAAACCAAAAATGGGATGTGGAATTTTCACGTTTCTACTTATTAGCAGAATTATTCAAGTTTCAGCAGCTATACCTGGATCTTGGCGGAGTGGTATGTAATAAAATTCAAACATTGTAGATATGAATTGTCTCATTAACAATCTGGATAATTAACATGAGTTTTTACATGAGAGCTTAGAACAGAGAGGGATCAATTTAGTTAATAGTAATAATCGGCAACCCTCTCGTCATATATCCCCAACAACACTACCCAGTTCGAATCCTATAGTGGTATCTAATTCATTTTTACCTCTCTGATTTCATCAATATAATATGATTGAAAAATTATCCATGCAATTTAAGTGGTTGACACACAAAACAATAGTTAACATCGTGATCAAGCATGACGTTTAAGTCAAATATTGTACTTATCTTTTTAATAAATACTTCACCAACATTGCATATATAGCTATGTTATTTGACTAAAAGTGTCAGTACGAAAATTCTTGCAGCAGCAAACAATGCAAAAATTATTCTCTTTTATTTGACACATGTATTCCCAACTCTTATGAGGGGTTGATTCCAAAGCTTCCAGGTGTAACAACGATATGTTCGACACTGCCCTGTGTGGAAGCTCAATGCTAATCAACATACAGACTGCATACTTCGCTGACTATCGTGGATTGAGTGAAAAGAACAGGGACTGCCAATATGATGAACGTGATTGTAAGAGCACCGTGGAATACGAAGACAAGAATACTTACCGCCGGCTGCTGGCAGCTTGTAACAACAAATAAAGATGCTCTGGATTTAGAGTACCACAAAACTTGATATTCGGCGCCCACTGTGGGTATAGTGACTACATGGTCGTCTTTTTCACGTGTATTCCACAACCGACCACGCCTAGTATCACGGGTGAGTAACGTTCGTTATTATGAATCACACATGCACTCATTTCTTACTTGGCACTATAAAACAGTGCATGAGTGTAAAATGATATGGTATCCAAAATATCGCCCAACAAATAAATATATAGGGGCCTACCCCAAAAGATATACGGTCAACAAAAGTGTGGTGGTAAATCACAATGTCAAACGTTTAGCAGAGAACTGGAGATGCTTACTGTTACTCTTACACACCAACATCAAACCGATACTCCTGAAACAACAATTTCAGCAAGAATAACCAGGACAACAACACACACGACTGCAATCACAACGACAACTCCAACATCCACCAGTTCGTCACCTGTTGTTCCAGATATCACGACTACACCAGTTCGATTTCCTGCTTCCACATGGGACACTGCTACCCCGACTAACGCAACAGAAGTCACTCAAGCACATCGGCGTGATCGGTCAAGCGAGACAATGCAGATTGGTAATGGATGTGTAAATGCTAACTTGGTAATGTAATTTGTAATTATCGTTATAATACACCTAATGGTAAATTGTAAATGTGCATTTATGAAATGCCTCCAACATATAGGGCTATATGTGGGTGTGGCCGCGGCCTGCATTGTGGTGACTGTATTCATAGTTGTCACAGTTGTCTGCGTGAGAAGGTAAGTGGTATCCAAATATAGACATACCTTTATTCTAAGGTTTAGAAACAATGCACTCGGTTTTATGGCTCCAGCTGGATGTTCTACTTTGGACTTTGGACAATGACTACAGTCTACAGTCTAGCCACAGCAGTCGATGTATATTCAGTAGTTAATCGTCAGAGAGAAGACCCGGATGAACTTGACATAGTGGACAACGTTAATTATGAGCCATGTTCTATAAATTGCACTCCAAAACCTGGTACAGAAGCACGGGTTGAGCATTCTAATATAGATCAATACTTAATGGTAGAGAACACTGATTATGTTCCTTGGGGTGATAAGTTTTAATTATGAGGTGCACGCTAATGTCATCATGAGAGCAGGGCCCTAGACAAGATAAGTGGATGTTGTGGTGGGCTATGTCCAGTATGCTGCCTCAACCAAGTAGTGACTGCTATACTTGTATTTATGTTCAATTCGGAAAGAGGAAGTTGATTTGTATTTTCTCATGAATCACTCAAAATCAGGTGTCATAAATTCATATGGGATATTTCAGACTAATAGGAAATGAAAGAAATATGTCCTTAATCATGGTAGAGGAAGTGGAGTTGAATTCCTCCATTATATCAAATATAACCAGCTGAGGGTAATCGGAAATGGTGGCAATAAATCACCAATATTTCACCAATTTTATGCAGATTTATTCGTCAGATATGTATTACTCGAGCTTGGATCCGCATTGCATGTGCTCAAGATTTTATTGATGCAGGAATGGTAGTTAACCACTTTCATGTACTTGTTTGATTCATATCATCACAGACTACTAGTATATGATATTTTGCTACCGTGTAGAATTACCCATATTATATATCGGAGCATTTGAAAGTCTTGATACAAAATGCTAAAATTAGTTACCCTAATAGCACTGAGAAATAGGTTTATCACACCAATATAATATTATGTTGTATCAAATATTCGTCAACGAAATTCTCCAGAGAGAAAATGTGTGTGTGTAATTTTCACTATGCATAGATGTTCACGAGAAATAGTCATTTCTGACTTTGAAGGTATTATTATTTAGATATTAAGCGGATGCTTTGTACGTGTGCAGAGTGTGTTGTAAATACGGAATGACCATTGCATAGAACATAATGTGGTAAATGTATATGAGTATTTTCTATCGCAAATTCTTTCATAATGGGTCAACGGAAGATAAAATTGAAATAAATTTGGAACCCGAAAAATGTTTGTCATATCAGGTATGAATAAACCACTAATTACTTCTTTTGAGGAGCATTTTCACCATTTTATAAACGACATGTAACTGTTCAGTCGTGCTCTATTGTAGAGTTTCACCAATATTATCATGGCAAACTATGGTGGCTAATTTAACGTACCATATGTACACTTTCTTGAAATACATGTATTCCTCGATTTGTGTGACAATCAAAAAGCAATAATCATACATTAAGACCAAAAAAACACTGTTGATTATATCGATAACTTACATGCCCCTTATGTTGCGCGACCCATTTATGTATGATCTACTGTGCGACTAAGAAATACATAAAAGTTGTGAACTGTTGATAAAATCGAAATCAATTGAAGGCATGAAAAATAAAACAACATGATATGTACTAGTATGAGATTCGAAAGCATTTTATGTTCTAGTATGTAATTGGAAAACAGATTATATCCTACTATATTGCTAAGAGGCATTTATGTGCTAGCATGGACTTGAAAATCATGCTATAATAATTATGCAAGTATGTGGCTAACAGCATGTTAAGGTAGTCCGATCCAAACAGTGAGGGGAGGGGGCCGAAGAGTTTTTTTTTACAATAAATAACTGTATCAACATATTCTAGAGCTTCAAAATGACATATTAGTAATTAAGCAAGTAATTTATTTCCAAATTGCACACAAGATGAACATATTCAATAGATGGTATGAGAAAGGTACAAATTGTGGACTCCACCAGAGGCCGATGCCCATAACTTGATTGCTCAAGCGGTGAAGCCCATTACATTGAAATAATAGTAACACAAAATATGGAACGGATAGGAACAAAATATTTACAAGTTGGACTCACGTATGAGTTGCATACTACATATAACAACATCACAAACATGTAGATATGTATATATACATTACTTTCACGTAGAAATGCATATTATTCATATTATTCACATACACCCATATATACAGGACATGATGATACAGACGTGAACCTGTGCCAGTATTAACAGATTGAACCTAAAATTTACACATTTACTACTGTGAAAGGCCAATCTTGTGGTATTACATACAATGAGAAATGAATGAAAAATGTCCTTTTTTATACCCCCCCCCCCCCCATGACACACACACCCACACACATCCTTACACTATTGGCAAACGATACGGGATTGGCAGAGCCATAAAAAATAAAAAAAAATAAAATAAAATATGAAATATGAAAAAAATGACACAAGAAACAAAAAAGACAAACTAATAAAATTTTACAGTATCAAGGGAGTATTACTAGATTAGATAGTTAATTATTTATCAAATATTTCGAAATTAAGTGTTGTTTCATCTTAGATTTGTAGGCGCTGAATGAAATGCTGTTTTTTATATGGGTTGGTGTATTTAGCCATATTTTATAAGTAACTGATCAGCATCCTGAAACTGAAAAGAAAATAGGGGGTCACCGTATCCGTTCGCATGCAAAATACGATGCAAGATGTGAATTTGGACAAAAACATGTGAAAAAATGCCATTATTCATGTCATTTTAGGTGAATGTTTGTGATTTTGAACGAATATGTCGAAGAAACCAGCACGGTGACCCCCTATTTTCTTTTCAGTATTAGGATGCTGATCAGTTACTCTATAAAATAGGTCATTTTGGAGAGATAATATTCGAGCAATAATTTTTAAATTTTGACTCTTCGTTACCTCACTGTTTGTAGCGGACTACGTTAAGTGCTAGCGTTTGATTGGAAAGCATGTTTTGTGCCAGTATGTGATGATTATTTCATGTCATTGTCTTTAGAGTGATGTATTCAGAACATTAATTAACTTTATCCTTGTGTGTTCATTAACATGATATGCGTTAACAATGCGACTATTCTTGTGAAAACGAGTGTATATCATGATTGTGATGGAAAATGTATGTATCAACCTATTACCGCTGATAACTAAATTTTGATGATGCCAATAAAAACTTAATATCAAAAACTTTCGGAATAGAAAGAATATTGTATCCTGATATTCAACAATAAAAGCTAATCAATTGCGGAAAGCGATGTTTTTATCGACTTTGCTCGCTCTCTGGTGTCCTTGCCATGTGGACAGCACTTTATAATCTCAATCAAATCGCAGAATAATCAGGAAAAAGAGTTCAACTTGTTCATTTGAATACCGACCATAAAACTTATCCCTGGATCCGTGTTATGAGCAGGATGTTATTAACAAGCTACTGTACAATAACATAACAATTACTGCTTATTTGCCATGTACACTTCCTGGAACATATATCTGTTTGATTAAGCTTGTTCCATGGAGTGGCGGACATCATACTTTATTGTAACGAAAGTACAATGCAGTAGATTCGATGCCAATTTAAATACAGATTTTATGTTACTCTCGAGTATATACTAATAGAGGACAGTCAAGAAGAGAACAGCCTAGGAAGGAATAATTCCCGGGGGCCTGTAACTTAGCGGCCAAAAACCTGCATGCCTGTAGTCCAATATTATATCCAAAAAGAATATAATTTATCACCCTCGTTAGTCAAAGTCACATGAACTCAAGACGAGTCACTCAAAGTCATCTCATATCAGATGCAGGGGTACTTCAAATTAAATTGAAATGGTGCGAGGGCACATTAAAATAAAATGGTATAATACTGTAACGGATTTGGGGGTGTTGCCAAATGTTCCCCAGGTATTCCGTCCAGAAAACAGACGGTTCACAGTTTAAAGAGTATTCCTAAACTGTTAATTCGTTGATTAAAGTTATATACGATTACATATTATTGGTATTAGAGAGGTGGTCCGGCTCAGAACTTAGGGGAGACTTCTTAAACGCTCTCTGAGATTCCCATGGGGGAAATACTCTTCGACTGGGGGAAAAACCCGGTTTCGAAATGAAAATACTTTGAACGTGTGTTCTACAGAGCTCAACGTAAATAATTCAGTTAATTAATATAATCTGACGAATATTTTCTTCGAAGGGTGCAATTTTTTCTTCACTATCGCCAATTTACGTGAACATTAGCGTCTCGGCTGGATTTGAGAATAAATACATAACTACGGTGTGCATTCAGTCAACCGTGTATCACCTTTGTCCATACTGTCGAGTCATCGCTCACTTCTCACGCTTATTCTTCATGTCAGTGCCAAACTTTCCTTGTTTTGGAGCAGTAAAACTAGCACATTTGTTATGTTCCATTTTCTGACTGCATCTTCACTTCTAACAATCCCACGCATTTATTTTTCGCTGTCCCGCAAAGAGCTAATTTTTCGCTCGCAAAGTGCGGAAGATTGATTACCGTGGTATTTATCGTTGGCAATGTGTAAAAGTCGGAATGGGTTCCGAGTTCAACACCACCGCCTTCAACATTGATATTTCAGTGCTTATAAATATTCCGACGTTACTCAAAATTATTGGACACTTCTCATATGGCATCTATATTGTCGCATATTTGTACACTATTGACCAAAACAACTTAACGAATATATTGAATTTTGGGCCAAATAGAAAACGGTGCTGAATTTTATGAACACCTTGCTATTTTTTTTTATGCGCGTACTCTATCAGGGACTCGATTTTTTATGGGTGTACTCGATCAGTGTACGAACTATACGGTATCAATTGCTTTCACATCGGTATATTCGTCCGGCATGGACATCGTAGGCCTATATGACACCAAATTTAGACAAACATGGCGGTTATGTAGCACTTCTTTGTGTGTGTTGACATTGAAATCTCCGTAAATAAATATGTAACCAACACTACACTACAAATTGGAGGCATGGTTTGATGTAACAATCAGTACTGTTATATGTCAGTGATAGCTGGTTAGTGTTTAATGTGACTTTTGAGAGATTCTCAGTGTCTTTGTGTGACTGATCCCCGTTATCGCCCACCCAAGACTCCCCGTCGTGCATGAGTGACTCTGGTTTTCTGACAATCTGAAGTAAAAGAGGGCACGTCAATTTATATCGGTCACGGTTGACTGCACAACTAGCCAGGCTGCCAGTGTCGATACTCCTACTGTGAACTAGACTGTTCGGTCATCAAGATGAACACTCGGCAAGGAACGCATAAATCTGGGGCACCACACGCGGAGGATGAAGATGGTCTACTAAACAAAATGTCACGGCTCCTGGATGATAAATTGAAACCAATACAACAGACAATCTCTGATGTCGGCAGTGAAGTGAAGAAAGCACTAGACACTGCAAACGAGGCATTAGCAGTCGCAACAGAATCGCGTGACATGGCAACCTCCGCCCTTGCAACAGCAAACCAAGCAGAAATCTCAGCTAAAAACGCGAACAAAATGGCTGGATGTTTAACTGATAAGCAGGAAGCATTAGAAGATCGTATGCGTCTACTTGAAATCAACCTCAAACAGAGTCTAGATCAGCAATCTAGTTTGTATGAGCAACTACTGCATGTTGAATCATACAGTCGAAGAAACAATCTTCTATTTGACGGTATACCAGAAACCAGCAACGAAAATCTGCGTCAAGTAATGCCACAAATGTTTGCAAACCTTGGGGTCAAGATATGTGAAAACAATCTCATTGCATGTCACCGTGTTCCTTCTGCTCCAAGTAAATCGAACAAGCAAGATCCGCGTCCCATCATAGTTAAATTTCTTCGATTCGAAGACAGAAAGACTTATCTGGCAGCATCGAAAAAACACACGAAAAGGTCAAATGATCCGTGAAGACTACCGTACAGAAATCGACCGCCGCCGTAAGATCCTATTGCCATACCTCAGGGCAGCATTAGGGGGAGATCCATCTAATCCGGATGGGGAAGTCAATGCTTACATCAGAATCGATAAACTTCATATCAATAATCAGACATTCACACATGATACTGTCGATAAAGTGCCCCCTACGTGAAAGATCGCGCCATGAATCCACCATGCTCTAAGGAATCACACGAAGTATCTGTCTTCTTCCACAAACAGAGTCCTCTGTCAAACTTCCATGGTTGTTCATTTGAGATCGATGGTCATCAATACAACAGTGTTGAACAGTATATAGCTGTCCGCAAGGCACACCTTTTCGACGCACGTGATGCAGCTGCTGATGTCTTGTCGATGACCGACCCAGTTTTGATGAAACGGAGGGTGAAACGACTACATGGATTCAACGACACGAAGTGGAGGTCAGAAGCTCCTGTCATACTCAAAGAAGCACTGGTGGCGAAGTTCACGCAGGACGAAGGCCTCAAACAGTTCCTGTTATCCACTGCACCGAGGACGCTTGGAGAAGCCAGCCCCAGTGATTCATTTTTCGGTATTGGACTATCGTTGTTCAACAAACACGTTCTGGACGTGACCAAGTGGCGCGGTGAGAACATCCAAGGTCGCACACTTTCACAGATCCGGACGGAACTTCTGGATGGTTCGCTCTGACAGTTGCGTTCGAACTCTGAACAACTCATGTCATAACTTAGGTCACCTTGTTGTTGTTGTCTGTCATAACTCAATCATTACATAACTCAATCAACACATAACTCAATCAACACATTATTCTATGACATTTATGACTTATTGTGACGTGATTTTATTAGGTTACCGAACCTTTGGTCCGATACCTATTGTCGTGGCGTTGCGTCCGTCGCCGTCAGCGTTGGCGTTGTCCGTTCACATTTTTATCTTTAAATGTTTACGGGTCAATCTTTCTGAAAATTTGCACAAAAATGCCTAAAAAATAATTCAACAATATATGCTAAGTACTCTCGCGACTTTAAATATGACCGTGACTTTATTTTTAAGGCCATGGGACAAAATAGGCATATACTATCCGGTAACTTTTCTCTGCCCTTGGGTTAATTTACTATTTTTTTTTTTTTTTTTATGACATAATGCTTTTCACTCAAACGTGTGCAGGATGATGTATCTGTTGTATCATGGTGAATGTGGTTGTATTGATGCATTCCTTTCGCAAATATAGTAATAATACTCATGCTACAATAGTACTGTCAGAGATATATGCAGTGTAAGCGCTAATATATACTCACCATCTTATTTTTTCCTGAAATAAACAAAACAGTTGGACCGGTTTATCTCTTCATATGTTCGCTTCATATGTTTGCTGATATCAAACATGCGTTACTATGTGTTACTTGTGTTATTATGACACTGTCCTCAATGAGGACCAGCTCTTAAGTGATTGAAAGTGGCCTCCGAAATATGTATCAACTCTTTCTATTTAGGAGATCTATCCGAAATGTCGCACGCAGGTTTCGAAGACATGCACTGTCGAAATCAAGTGTCGCCATTTTATTTCATAGACGTGGAATCAATACCCAGTATCAAGTATTCCGAGCAAACAAAACAGGGTCCGTTATCCAATCTCATAGTCCGGGGACAGAAAGTCATATCAGGCATACGAAGTGAGAGAAAACAAAAATGACAGGGAAACTCATGAACCCCCGTAAATGGCCATCAGGAGGTGAAATCAGGTGTTCCGGAAAGAGTGAGCATTTCCTGCCCCACTAGTGGCACCCTTCATGAATTCCCCAAAATTAACATGAAAATAGATCTAGTTGCATGGCAGACATGGATTTGCTGTATTTATCAACCAGATCATGATGACGTCCATAGAATTTCTTAAACGCAGCGATAAGTCTTGGTAAAACATATCCTTGTCGTAGCAGTTTAGAGACTAGCTGGGCACTTCGATAGACAAAGTCCTCATATTTGCAACTAGCTCTGGAATAGCGTATAAGTTGAGAAACAAACACACCATATGCCGGTGACATAGGAATGTGACATAGGAACATAGGAATGTGACATAGGAATGTGACATAGGAATGTTCATATTATCTTTTGGGTTTTTCGTCATTCATCATGACACCACTATAAACGATTTGGAAATGCTGTCCGTATCGCGATTTCTTGACAATTTTCTTCATGGATGTTCTTGCTTGAACTCTTCGTTCGGTCCGTGTCAGATGTGCACACTTTTTGCGACAAGGAGATTCTGCTTGACAGTGGTGAACAATTACTATATCCCAATTTTTACCAATTATGATGAACGGCATGTCTGATAGTGACACTGACGATGACCACTCAGTTCAATACGATTGCGTCAATGACGATCGAGTCAGAATTTTGGATGTGGCTAGCACATATTGTAATGCCAGTGATCTGAATAGTGACATCGAAACTTTTTCTAATGCTAAGTACTGTGCTCTCCATCTAAATATCCACAGTTTACCTAGTAAACATTCGGACTTGTGTGTTTTATTAAATCAATTAAAAAGCAATGGTATCAACGTACATTTTATCTTGCTATGTGAGACATTCCTAAATCAATATAATAGCGATCTGTTTCCAATAGACGGTTACCAATTTGTACATATGAGCAGGTCCATTTACTCCAGGGGTGGAGTGGCAATATATATTGCAAATCAATTTAATTATAAGGAAAGACTAGATTTATGCGTGAACATTGAGGGGGAATTTGAGAGCATAGCTGTCGAAGTCGAAACAAAGCGCGGTGATTACAACTTGATCATCAGCGAAATCTACAGAGTACCAAATACAAATGAACGATCATCCATCGAACATTATGACAAAATGATCACCTCAATAATAGACACAAAATGTGACATTATGATTGGTACAGATCAAAATTTTGATTTCGCGAAAACCTCTGAACATAATAACAATACTTCTGATCTCTTGAATTTATTTTTTATAGCAGGTGTCTTACCTACAATTGTGCGACCGACAAGGATAACGAATACTAGTGCGACAGTTATTGACAATATTTATGTAAAAACCAAGTCGTATAATAACATAGACTCGAGAATAATATTATCAGATATATCTGATCATTTCCCTGTTATTTCCTGCATGGCTACAGAATCTATGCCAACTAATAGTGAACCTCTTATATTTACTCACCGGCCTATGGATCTACATCAACTAAACCAGATTGCAAATGCCTTTAATAGCATCCCATGGGATGATTTTCTCTCAAATCATGATGTTAACGATAATTACAATTCATTCGTTGAATGCTTCCTGAAAACACTAGATAAATACGCCCCTTTAAAAATCACCACTATACCTCAGAAATGTGTAATCAGACAGCAGTGGATGACTCCCGGTTTGTTAAAGTGTACAAAGCGCCGAGACCGTTTATATAGAAAAGCTGTTGGTAAATCTAAAGATCATCCTGCCTGGAGTAAGTATATTAATTATAGAAACGCATTAAATACAATAAGACGATATACTAAGAACGACTATTTCAAAGACTTACTCAATAAATATCACTGGCAAGTGATAAATAGTTTGACAGGGCGCAAGCAGAACAAAAATTCTATATCGGATACCTTTAAACTAGATGGAGAGAAAATGACCGACAACAATATTATTGCTGAAGAATTCTGCACCTATTTTAGTAATATAGGAAAAAATTATGCTGAGGCCATACCAAATTCGAAAAAATCCCCTGCATCATATTTAGGCAATAATAATAATAACGCATCTAGTATTTTTTTATCCCCCACAGATCTATCCGAGATAGAGAAAATAATTAAGACGTTTGACAGCAAAAAGAGCCATGGTGATGATGGTATAAGCATGTTGCTTTTAAAACAGTTATCTCAACCATGTAGTCTCCCAATCTCGATCATAGTAAACAAATCTCTCGAACAAGGAATTGTGCCTGATGCCATGAAATTAGCAAAGGTAATCCCAATATTTAAATCCAAATGTAGGCAATCATTTAACAATTATCGCTCTATTTCCTTGCTTGCAAATATCTCGAAGATACTTGAAAAAATAGTGCATCGACGCATGTTCTCTTTTCTATCTAAAAACAATATACTTAATGAGAAACAGTATGGATTCAGGCCAAAAAGATCCACAATAGACGCCATTACTGACTTCGTTGCAGATGTTTTACCCTCCATTGACAACCGCAATAAATGTCTTTCAGTTTTCCTGGACCTCTCCAAGGCCTTTGACACTATAAACCATCAGATTTTGTTATACAAACTTGAACATTATGGAATACGGGGTAGGGCCTTGGAGTGGTTCAAAAGTTATCTAAGTCAAAGGAAACAATACGTCAATTATAATGGAACATCATCCAGTAAAATGGAAATAACATATGGTGTGCCACAGGGATCGGTGCTAGGTCCGTTGTTATTTATACTATACACAAACGACTTACCACATTGTATAAATCATTCTAAAGTTATTTTATTCGCTGATGACACTACGGTGTACATTAGTGGTAATAATACTCCAAATTTATATGAGAAAATGAACAAGGATCTAGACTCATTGAAAGATTGGTTTAGGGCGAACCAGCTTTCAGTAAATCCAGGGAAAACAAAATATATTGTGTTTTCGATAAAAAAAATTTGAATCTGAAAGCCCTTATAATCTCTATATAGAGAAGGAAAAACTAATGAAAGCTCAACATACAAAATTTCTAGGTTTGTTAATTGATCAAAATTTCACATGGGAACACCACATCACACATTGCTACAAAAATGTCACGAAAGGCGTATATGCCATAAATATGTGCAAAAATATTTTATCCAAAGACAATCTGAGAGTGCTCTATTATAGTCTTGTTCACCCTCACCTATTATACGGTATTCGACTCTGGGGTAACG
The DNA here is from genome assembly GCA_949152475.1 of Terebella lapidaria. Classification (NCBI taxonomy): domain Eukaryota; kingdom Metazoa; phylum Annelida; class Polychaeta; order Terebellida; family Terebellidae; genus Terebella; species Terebella lapidaria. The sequence goes on from OX424556.1 coordinate 33,780,666, forward strand.
CCTATCAAAAATATATTCACAAACTAGAAATAGTTTTTTTAAAAAAAGGCAATCAGAGCCATGGCGGGTGCTAAATATAACGATCCTACATCCCCGTTATTCAAAGAACTAAATATAATGAAATTAAAGGACATGTGTGATCTGCAGATATTATTACTAATGTATGATTTCACGCATAAAAATCTTTCGGACTCCCTACTTAGAATATTTACATACCATGGTACTGTCCACGCTTATGACACCAGGCATAGCACCGATCCCAGTCTACCAAAAGTAAATTTTGACTTGATGCGTCGTAGTTTCATGTATACTGGCCCTAGTGCCTGTCTCGAGCTGAGTGTCACCATCAAAAACGCCCAGACACGAACTTCACTTAAAAAGAAAGTCAAGCAGGACCTCCTGTCTAGATATTGGATAATTTGAAAACATATATGTATGTGCACCATCAGTTTGACACATCACCGCCACGAACATATATTTATCGAATATCAAACAATAAACCTAAAATTTGAAAATCTGATATACTTACATGATTGATAATTTACTCTTTATAAAAGCAAAAACCCACATGCACATGTCTCTGACAGGAAATTTACACGTGTATGTGTAACATATGTATGTTTTGAAATCTAATTATCTACTGTTGGATTCATAGAATTATTTGTGTGTGTGTGTGTGGGTGTAGGTGGGTGGGTGTGAATGGTATGGGTTTCTGCGGATACCCTGTATATTTTGACCAAACTATAGTTAATTTTGAAAAATGTGTGTGGGGATGCGGGTTTGTGTGTGTGGGTGTGTGAGTTGTAAAGAGGCTTGGTTGTGTGTGATTGGCTCGGGATGGGTACAGTAGATGTTTGTGTGTGAGTTGTATGGGGGTAGGTGTGTGTGCAGGTGGGTAACATGGGGGGGGGGGGTGTAGGTGTGTGTGAATATTCAGCGAAATTATCAAAGAGTAAATTTTGTATATAGTATATAGTGGATAATATTGTAAAGTATGTAAATATAGAACAATATGATGTTTATGTGTATTAGACGGACTGGAAGGAACAACAATTTATTGTAAAGGATATGATGTTTGTGGTGTATATGGTGTGAGGTGACTGGTTTTAGTTGCAGGTGTTTACAGCCCTCGGGTTACAAGCTACGCTTTTGTAAACACCTGGGATGTGTCCTATATTCTTGTACTATTTTGAATTATTATGTATTATGTTATATGCACATCTCGAATAAAATACAATACAATATAATATGCGCACGGAAATAAATTGAAAACAGTTCTACAAATGATCACGCTATTTACTTCTGTCATCCGGGGAGATCTGGTGCACCAGGTGTGATTCTTGTATATTTTTAGATAGTTGAGACGGAACTGGCGGACGACCTCTCGGTTGAGCCGGAGCCTCCGGAGTACAGAAACGTCAAACTACGTAATTTCCAAAAGGTCACGTGATCGGTCTCAATTTCGGTTTAAAAGGTGACGTGGCAGCCACTGATTGGTTCTAGCATGTTTTCTAAAATCAGTGTTTTTCTGTTTGTGACGTCACAATGAGCTGGTCACGTGATACCCGGGTCCGTGTTTATAATACCCTCGGTTCCGAGAGGTTCAGTGAAGTTGGTGTTCTGACGTCGACCAGTGCAGACCCACCTTTCAGTGCAGTGTACTCCGGAAACGACTCTGGTCATGCAGACTATTTCAATTCATATCTTCCGGCTGTATACTTAAAAAAATAAACCTGAAAACCTTATCCGAGTCATTTTCCGTGTTCCTGAAGTGATATGAAAAGTGACGAGGTAATGATAGTACCGAGTACTAGTAATACGAAGTAAAGAGACACGAAAAGCAAGACAAGTAAACAGTCGGTTAAGATGAAGCTGATAACGTCTGAGGGTGATTCAGAACCCAGATCATCAGATAAGGAGACGGAGATGGGCGGAGACGGAGGCGACGGAACGGTTGCAGAGACGGAAGCAGCGTTTCAGGAGCAGTTGCGGAGGCGGAAGCAGCACGTGGTTGAGTTCTCCGTTTCAGAAGCACTCACGGAGACGGAAGCGGAACGCGGCTGAGTTCTTCATTCCAGGCACCGTTGCAGTCCATGCTACCAACCCTCAGAGATCTCTGACCATTTCAACTGAGTACCAGTAGCCGATAATCTTCCGTCAGTTCCGGCTGACCCCAGATCCGTTACAATACAAACGTTAAAGTATAAATATTATATTATGCCGATTTGCACTGAATGAAACTCGAGCAGTTAAATTGTGTTCTAGTTCAAGTTCACTAGACAAAATTTCAATACTTTTGTCATATACAAAGTTCCATTTGTTCCTAATACAAACAAACCTATATTGTATCCGTTGAAATATAGCTACCTTCATTTGGGACTGCTATATATTTCCATATACTTCCTAATAGACATGACCTTGGGTTTGAGCAGTGTAGGTCACATGAACTCAAGATTTATCGAAACATTGCACCACATATTGTGCCAAATCAATCATGTACGTCACTGCTATCCAATAGGACAGGACACGTTCGACAAAATGGATTATCTATCCAAGTATCCATTATAGTGGCAGAGACAGAAATGTATAGAACACAAGCAAAGTCAGCTTGAGATGAAAGGATACTCTGTAAAATTAGTACTTGAAATACCGATGCGCGTCGTCGTTGTGCTTGCATACGATATCCTATTTATCTCAGATTGGGCCAAGCTGTGCATGTTAACATTCTACAAAACATTGTTCAAATGGCAATATATGAACTATCTAACATGATGTCATTTTTTCTATAATTTTCAGGCTTCTATATCAACACACTCTGTCTATTTCCTTGATTGCCGGGTCTTTGAATCCCTTCTGATCAGAATGACAGCGCTTCGACTGTTCAGTGCCTTTTTTACTTTTTTCTGCATAATATATGATGGACTTTATGTCACAACTGCCTGAAATGTTTACCCTTTTTCTCCATTTTTTCAACCCAATAATTGACGAGATAAGTCTGGACTCCAGTGTAAGAGTCAGTTGGGTGCATCGCATTCCTGGCCATCAAAAAGAACGGTGACACGCAGTCATTTGTTGAGCTCTCATTTGAACTCATTGGTAATTCACATCCGAGATGACACCTTGGTTACGATAGCTGAATCAAAAACACATATCACCTACTGCAATTAGAGCATTTGATCCTGGTTTTGCTTATAAGCTAATCTGACCTTTTAGTTCCTTCGATTAAGTTGTAACCCATGTGTCTTTCGGTTAGTTGGAAATCACGGCTAGGCTCTGTTACAGTCACAGGAATGATATGTTCTCAAAGTCTATTTTCATTGCATGTTATATGGCGTGTGATAACTTGCACACTTGATTTTACCAAGACTAATTTTATAAGAGTATCGAAGGGATAAATTTCCCGGCGAAAATGTAAGTAATTTATTTCCAGTTTTCCTAAATACAATGTTAATACACAGATTTGAGGTTTTATTATTATCCGTTGCGTTTTATAGATTCTGACTTGGTACTGGAGTGGCCTTGTTGAGCCCTGAGAACGGGATTTAAAACAATATTCGTAGGGTTTTATATTTCTGGCTTGAAACGGCCTTCCCGAGTTTGATTCATTCTTTCTTTTCTTTGGCGGCTATGGATTGATCTTTTGTAGTATTTCATTTTCTCTTCATTTAACCACTGCCAAATTGATGTTGGTTTTCATGCAATCACCTACAATGAATGCACAGTTAGATGATTATTTTAAATTACTATAACCAGCAACAAAATTACAATTGAATCTCAAACCGAACTTTGAGAATGTAACATCGAGCAGCATTTATTGATTAAAAAATGCCGTTCAACGTGCTCATTTGCTCTCATTCTCCATTTCGGCAGACATTACTGGTTTCAGGCAGACATATATTTTTTCACTATGGGCAGGACAAAATTCATTAAAGGACATGAACCAATTAGCGACTGACATTCTTTAACTTATATACTTCGAATTTTTTGTTGAATATAAACTGCCAGTTATCAGTATACTTCTAGTTGCGTCTCACATATATAATGCGATAAGCCATCTACCGTCCCATCTCAAGCACATTCATCACTGACTGCTTCTTCAAGGACGTATTACCGAATCTCCTCCAGTCATGATAAACTTATGATAATGCAATCAATATGCCATGATGTGACGTGCGAAGATTGTTACCTTGATTGCAAGGGCTTCTGGTTACCATCGAGTCAAGGTTGCTGGCCTTCAACAAATATTGCAATATCCATGACTGATGTTAATCTCATCACCACTCACAATCGAATCCCCAACTTTTATTGCACATTCATAGAAATAATCTACACGACATATTTGTTTGCCAATACCTAAGTTTGAGAATCGTGAACGCGAAACCAAACTAAAATAATTATTTCAAACTGTCGAAGAATAGTCTTACAGACATCTGTCGTAAAATTTTAGCTAACAGTGAAATTGTGATATTTACCATGAAGAATAAAGTTCCCTTTTCAAATTTTGTGAGGATGAAAAGCAGTCATTATCATTTGGTGTTAGTCCGCGATATGTCTATGCATTCACTAGATCATTTCTCGATATTTCAGAGCTCAACATAACTTAACAATTCATGGAAATCAATGAATGTATCATATAATAGTATTCACGAACATCGTTAATGGTTTATTTTTCATGCTTCTAACTATATAATTATGCTTGCGTCTGAAAGAAGCAATTCAGCACTTCAAAACAAAACACGAAGACATAGTAGTTGAGGTAAATTCGTAGGAACTGCATTTGAGCAAATATTCGAGTCATTTGATGAATATTTAGGTGTTGGTGTATCGTCACAGATTTTACATCAATGTATTCATTTATCATATCAAGATGGTTAATTACATACTGGCATATAACTTACGCTTATTCAGTCAGATAACTCATTTTCTATGAATTTTTATATAAAAAATTATTATAACGAATAACATAGAGATGCGTTGCATGTATAGCGGGTTACTAATGTACCTCTATCTAATATTATGTTACAATAAGTACAAGTAAGCGTCAGGAAATGTAGTAAAAGGCATGTGTCGCCTCTTAGCAGTGCACAGCTCGATTCCATGTGGGGAATGGGAAGTTTATTTGAGTCTGCATTCCTGTAGACATATATATTGCAATTATAGTCACAGAGTTTTCACTATTCTGTGAATAACAAGATCAGGGACTTTCCATACTCAAAATGGAACAATTTCCAGACCCTTTCCGGACCCAGACCAATTCGAAACCCCTATGCATGATAGCTCGTTAATATCAATTTAACATGCTACATACACTTAACTTGTACACTTAGGCTCCATTTTTCACATCTATACGTATAGTATTTGTTTGTAAAACAACATTTGTTTGGGTGAAATATTCCGTCAAACTGCATCCAACGGGAAAAATCGCTATAAAATATATTTCTACAAATCATTTTGCACCCTGTCACCAGTACCGAGTAGAAAATCGATACAGGCACAGCGGTGTTATGACCACTCGTCCCTTTTTGCTTGATTCTAACTGACTGCCATACCTATATAATTCCATAAAGATTGTGTGGATTTGAAGAGATTCGTATATCTTTATGCAAATGCCTTAAAGCTACTGCCTTCGATGGATGCAATATTTTTCCCAAATATAAATTTAGTGAAACACACCTGATGCAAGATAAGAAAAGGTGTGCTCAATTTTGACGATTATAGTCCGTCCGAGTTGTCTTTTCATCCGTTTTAATACACATTTTGTACCGGTTTTGTAAATAAACAAACGAAGTGTATCCATCAAACCCGAATGTAAACAAATGCCCAAATCGCGCCTAAAAGCCCATATCGAGCAAATTTTCCGATTCGTATCTGCATATATAGTGTAGTTATGAGGAAATAATCAGTGATATGCCATGGTGTACATGGAGTTGTCAGTCTGTCTCGCACTTCTATGCTTTGTTTTCATCTGCATGTGATGGATACAGTTTCTGTATTCATGCGAGAATCGACTGTTCAAATGAGCAATATTTTTCAGAGGACTGCTTTTAGTCATTACATTTGATGTGAATATGTCTCATTCAGTTTATTTAGCATGTTTAATATGAAATATAATTTTCAAAAAATATTGACTGGATTCGAAGGCAGTTGCTTTAATGCCCATTCCATTTTGTTCAAAACTTCATGATCGCAAGTATACTGGGTACATCGGTTGATAGGAAGGGGTCCGTTACGTGCACAAATATTTTTGACAAACTGTTTTCCCCGACCATTATGACAATTAAAATGGTCAGCAATACGTCCTCAATCAAAATGACATCTTTCGGAACAGTGCGCAAGCCATGATGATATCAACAAGCCATACCCACGGAGTCGGAGAATTCCAGGGGAGCCGCTGGCTGATCGGTCAAATCTTTCGAAGTACTCGCAATATTTTGCGGTTGTCAGGCATGAAGAAAATTTTAGAACAATTCACAAAACTGGACTATATTTTTCTTTAGTGATTGCCTCCATCTGCTCGTTGACACTAAAATTTTAAAAACAAATGCTGTGGTACTATTGCAGGACCGGACCAACGCATCTATCCATGGGCTGTTTTAATCGTATTTGATTATGTCGCCTCCTCATGGAGGCGACAATGAGGTTATTCTCCAAAACGCAGTGCTTATTAATCCTGTTACGTTACATGTTTGCTTGGTTCCGCGAAGCGGGAACCAGGCAAGTTACAAGTTAGAATTTTGCAAGAATTTTACGATAAAGCTGTCTACTCAAAATAGCCACTCAACATTATTTGTAGCATTTCAAAGTACTAGTAAAGTGCAAATATGACGTGATCTTTATATGAAAAATCTCATAATGGCTGTAACTGTTGAACGATTAGTGATATTGACATATCGTGAAAACCATTTTGCTCACATCTATGAAATCTTCCATATAAGATCTCCTCATATTTGCATCTTACTAGTAATTTAATTTTCAGTGTGTTGAAAATTACTCACACAAGTTGCTATTTCAGAGAACATGCCAAAATGAAGCCCATATTCTTTGCCAATAAATGGTGGGGATAAAAACCTATTATGTATTGAACATTCTGGGGGGGGGGGGGGGGGTAAACAAAACCTAAAGGCAGACAACACCGGGAAATTTCAAGTACCATCATCAATATAATAAGATGGCTGGGATTGTTATCTTGGTGCAAGACTTGGCTTTGGGTAGTGTTCAGCCTGCATGTATTGTAGATAGCGTTAGATTGCTAAGGAGGTCCATAACATTTGCATATGATGTATTAGACTTATTGTACAAGACTAAATATTCTTTACCAAACTATAAAATATGATTGTTTATATAGATTTTCCCGGGAATCCCTCCTCGTTATCTATATAGTTTTAACCTTGTAGCTTTTAGAACATTTTCTTTCTGACCTCGAGTAAGTTCAGAACGAAATCAGGCAAACTATGCAGACACACTGCTTGCTCTAATATAAGTATAACTATTGGGTTACGATAAATCGTCGTGCATGTATGCGTAAATTTATGTGGTTCATCTGTAAACACAGATAAACAATTTACTGATGAAATATCAAATGTTTGTATTATATATATGTCGTCGCTCCGTCCCATAAGCCCGAAGTGCTGAAATATATTACATTTACCCATATACATTTTTAACTAACTCCTTCTTCGAGTTTTTGAGTGTTCGGCGTTTCCAGCTGTCTTATATTACAGAACAATCCCTTGTCCTAGAGAGTATCATGTGCAAATCCGGATCTGGTCTAAGGTCTGGTGAAAGTCATACCTGTTTACACACGCTACCTAATGTCTGCAGAAACAAAGTGGCGTTCTCTTGTTACAAAATGGAACCAGGTAACAAAAGTTTGCGATGTTTGTGGATCACACGGAATCGTGTGAGAACAGATGCATAACAATTGATAGGGATATAATCGTACACTCCAATATTATCCTATCTATTGGTTCGATGGTAACCATCATATTTAGAGTTTTATGGTTATGTAGCGTTAACCAGTGGTTTACAGTCAAACAAAATATGACTGTATGTATCGGTTTTGATTCACATCATAAATCTATGCAAGATCATTTTCAATGACCCCCGCCCCCCTCAATTAAAATGATAGCAATTTTTTTCTGGTGATAATCGGCTTATTTTTCAACGAGATTATAGTTTCATCTTATTTCGATTGAGCAATATTTCGATTGGGCGATATGACTGTATGTATCGGTTTTGATTCACATCATAAATCAATGCAAGATGATTTTCAATGACCCCCCATCCCCCCCCCCCTCAATTAAAATGATAGCAATTTTTTTCTATTAGAGTTTCATCTTATTTCGATTGAGCAATATTTCGATTGAGCGATTATTTCAATATCTTACACATAACACACTTGGGCCCAAGTATCGTACACTGCTCCTTAATATTATTCGTACACTGAAAACATACCATTCAATCCGTCTCGCACCTTTTTAGTCCTTATTGAATATAGAGGAAGGCGCAGTGTATGATACTTGGGCCCATACTTCTTAATGACCAATGTAACAAATACCAGTACAACATTGTGTATGACTTGATAGCTCAACAAGTTTGACCGAGTTGTCCACAATAACACACATCAGTACGATACTTTTGTGCTGCAATATTTTGCATGAATGAATAGCTGTAATTAAACAGTTTTTGTTTGCTGTACAAGTGGATGAAAACTTATCATGTAACTGTTCCTTCTCACATAGCGCCATGCCAAAATGAACCAAAGTTGCCTCTGGTTGAACACTGCAATTGTTGGTTTTGATTTGCAACTTGTTTCCTGGAGGTCGTAGTCTTGCCTACTAAACATAGTGATATTAGCATAAAATGTACCAAGAGATATTTCACGAACAGGGTATAATTCGTGGGTGTAATACACGGAAAAGCACTCACGATGTGGCAATGTTTTGAGATAAACTGTTGCTGAATGATCGATCGATTTGACCCGATTGAACCATGTGCCTAGAGGAGTAAGGGTGAATTATTTACTATATCATTAGTATTATTATCGCGGGGACAATAAACAAATGATATCTCGTCTTGACGCACGGCATGTAGTGAACGATATATAGTGGCGAGAATATTCAAATAGTCAAATGCAAAAATGACACCTCACTGGGTAAATATTATTGTGCATGAATCCACTATCGAACGACGATGTTATTCACCTTAATAAAGTGCCCCGATATCTCTCAATCAGGGACACTTGTTTAATATCCCCGCGATATTAATACTAATGATATAGTAAATAAATCAACGTTACTCCTCGTCCCATTAGTCCATAAATAATTTTACGAAATATATCATATTGCCCAAGACTGCAGCTTTTTTACATTCATCCCCACGATCCCCTACATCCAATAACAGGTAACTTTTAGCAACTCCAATGAAATCAAAACAGTTTAACCTTGCAACACAAGGCAGTTGCCAATCAGAATTGGCAGTTGCCAATCGCACAATTGCAAATCCAGAAATAGACCGAGTGACCTCTGAAGCTAAAATGTCACATAATAAATTCAAGTTGTACATGTATAACACTGACATTGCATGTATACAGTATATCGTGTACAGTAAACAGTTTGTTCAGGTACCCTAAACTCCCCAAAAAACATATTGATGGCATACATGTATTAATATGTGTGTGTACCACAATGATGCTGGCGGACAATGCATTGGCACAAACCAGAATCAGTTCTCATTCGACTGCCTTGTGCCGAGGAATGTTGTTTAGCTAATGGGAATAATAAGAACTCGAATCGTCAATGTATTTAATAGTTAAATGATAGATGTTTTTATTGTCCAGTTGTTTGATATTGTAGAGGAGTAAGTTGTTCTGGATAGCAGCATACCATACTCGAATCTGAAACCAGTCTAGAATCTGTGGGAATCCGAACCTGTTTACACATGTTACCTAATGTCTGAGGAAACATGGTGCCGCTGTTTGGATAGAAAACAAAACTAAGTAAGGGGAATTTGCGGCGTATCATACGCAAACAAGTGAACGCTGAGGAATATGAATGCAAACACCTGATAAGTGAAAAGCAGGATGTATCCAATACTTTCACGTCCTCTGATTTCATTGAATCAACATTGTGTAATTCACAATATGTATTAAGTGTGAATCATCGGCAAGTTGCTACCACTCGTATTGTATATTATCATACACAAATCGATATTTCTTGTTGCTTAATCATTGGTCAACTGCTTCTTTCCATTACCTTCTAGTATTATATGCGATATTTAAGGGTATCGCAATGGTATCAGCTTCATGAATATTACCTGCTACCTTGTATTTCATGCTACAAGAGGTTCGTGCTTGCAACCTCTATTCTCCTTTTTACCGATCTATACTCTGACATTTTTAATGATTTGACGGTAACATTCTACCAAGTTTCGTTTTTTCAAACCTTTCTTGTTTTTCGTTATTCAACTTCCACTGCACCTTAGGTGCACTGATAAATTGGACACACACATGTAACACAATATATATGCTGCTCACCATGACTGAAGCTCATTCCGAGTGTCTTCAAGGACGCGAATTTTGTAGTTTGCTATTCCTACGAAAATGCGATCATTTATGGTAATTCAATCGCGATGTCATGGTGTGACGTGCAGAGATTGTCACATTGATTGCAAGGGCTTCTGCTTACCATCAAGTCAAGGTTGCAGACTTTCCAAATATCATGACTATTGAGATTTACTGATATGTATCAGTATGACTACCAAAAATTTAATTGTAAACGTTTCCTCCACCACGTGATACATGGCATCCGTTTCAAAATTGTATTATTAAATTTTGCGAAGAGGAAAGTTGTGAATAGATTTATGGATCACCACGCAATAGATATATTGATGGAAAAAACTGAACATGGTCAACGTCATGGTCATGGCCCGTGATAGTATCAGATAATATGAATGGTTTGCAGTTCATGTATTTCTCAGATATATTTTTGATATCTCATACTTATGGGATATGCCGACTGAAGGCAGATATCATGCCGTATTGGGGTTTGAAGTCCATGATAACTTATAATATAAGTTAAGTTGAATCATTGGATTATAAAGGAACTCTCAAAAACGTCAGTCCGTATTACCCACCTGAAGCCCATGATACAGATAATATCATGGGGTTACGTCACAGCTCTTCAAATATTTACTTATCAGGATCGCGCGTTTTCAGCAATCCGATGATAACTAGACGTCAAGGCCAAAAGGCCTTGGAGGCATTTCAGGGTGAAGCATGAAAAAAACAAAATGCTGACTCAGCAAAACACGATGAAGCTCCCAATGAGACCTATAAGACATTTGTGCAATTATTTGTATGTGAAGGACACTCTTGATACCCCTATCACTATCTGTCTGGCGACAAGTCCGAAAATAACGTCCATTTCGCTCTACGAAGCACCGTTTCCGAGATATCGACGAAAGAGAAAAAATGCCGAATCAGCAAAAAAATTTAAGGTCAAGGTCAAAGGTCATCCATAATATCCCTAAGACATGTTTGTCTAGGGCGACGAGTCCGAAAATAACGTCCGTTTCGCTCTACGATGCACCGTTTACGAGATATGGACGAAAACGAAAAATGCCGACTCAGTCAAGAAATTTAAGGTCAAGGTCAAAGGTCATCCATAATACCCCTTAGACATGTTTGGCTACGATGACGGAGTCCAAAAATAACGTCCGTTTCACTTTACGACGCACCGTTTCTGAGATATAGATGATAAAGAAAAATGCTGACTCAGCGAAGAACTTTTCAGGTCAAGGTCAAGGTCAAAGGCCATCCCTTATACCCATAAGACATGTTTGTCTAGGGCCACGAGTTCGAAAATAACGTCCGTTTCGCTCTACGACGCACCGTTTCTGAGATATCGACATAAACGAAAAATGCTGACTCAGCGAAGAAATTTCAGGTCAAGGTCAAAGGTCATCCATAATACCCCTTAGACATGTTTGTCTAGGATGACGAGTCCGAAAATAACGTCCGTTTCCGAGATATGCACGAAGGCCTCAAGGATGACTCAGCTGAAATTATTTCGAGCCCTAGGTCAAAGGTCGTTTGACGAATCGGCGTCAAAATCAATAGGCTTATTCGCTGGTGATATATGAACTTCCATGCAAAGTTCCACAGTCATTGCCATAATACTTTTTGAGTTACCGTGCGGAAACCAGAAACATTGATTTCATCCTCACGGACCTCGGAGCCGGCTCAAAAACAATAGGCTTCTCTTACACAACATTTCTGACCAGCGTTGAAAATTTGGCGAAGATACACCGAGGCAAACTGAAGTTATCGTGCGGAAACCAAAAAGTGAAAAAAATATATATTTCATAGAAGGCAATTCACGCAATGTTATTGTATATACATTACCGTGTGGATTAGGCTGCACGGGTACGTTGAATAGGTGCAGAGTGACCCGTTGATTCTCCAAGGCAAATATTGCCAATGAGCTGATGCACCCCACATGCACTATGCAATTGCAAAGATCAAAGTTTAACACCTCAATGTTGTTCAAGTACTTTGATATTCTTGAACTTCCGTCGACCTAATAATATGATGCATATGCGAGCTGAACTCTTAGTTAATTGTGTTGCAGAGTGTAAATGGTGGAGTATATAATCATCAATTACTGTGCACATGTATAAGGTTAATTTGGTAGATGATATCATATCTCGTCTAACATAATGATATGAGATCATATGACAACAATAAGTGTGACATGGAGTGCCAGCTAAACTGATAATTGTGATTCAATCCATTCAAGAGACCCAACCATCGGACTCCCAGAAAACAAGTCCATTAAACATCACTCGTGTATCGGAAGTGTTGAAGACACTGAAAATATGCTTCGGTTGTAGAGGGATTTTTCAATTTTACAAATCACTGAGAACAAAATACACCTTTCTTGAATACCAAATAACGGCACGCTACCAATATCATTCCAAATAGTACAAACTCTCCACAATGCACGCTACCAATATCATTCCAAATAGTACAAACTCTCCACAATGCACGCTACCAATATCATTCCAAATAGTACAAACTCTCCACAATGCACGCTACCAATATCATTCCAAATAGTACAAACTCTCCACAATGCATCACTAATTTGATTGTATCAAATTTGTACCTATGGGTTGTAGAAATGTATGTTTTTAATATGTTGAATCGACATATATTTGGGTGTAGTTGCAATAAACACGGAACCAATACCCAAGTACAGTGTATTCCGAACGAACACAACCGAGTCCGTTATCCAATGTGAAAGACCATTGTCAGGCAAAATCGAGAAAATTGTATGGAACATTATGAAACCCCATTATATGACCATAAGGGGGTGAAGTCAGGTGTTTGCCACAAACTTTACAAGCTTACACTGCGGCCATATTTATTTTATTCGGAACCTAAACAGGGAAACAAGAATCATACCTCGTGCAAAGCACCAGATCTCCCCGGATAAAATAAGTCAGTAGCGTATGAATACTGGTCCCTGATCGAGTACGTCCATCAAAAATAACAATGTGTTTATACCGTTTTCAATTTGGCCCAAAATTTAATATACTCGTAAAGTTGTCCTTGGTCAATATTGCACAAGTAGACGATATCATGCCCATGAGAAGTATCTCCGAAATTTGAGTACGGTCGGAAAAGTCATAATCACCGAAATATCAATATGGAAGACGGTGGTGTTGAACTCGGAACCCATTCCGACTTTTACACATTGCCAACTATCAACACCACGGTTCCCCTGCACTCTACGAGGGAAAAATTAGCTTGTTGTGGGACAGCGAAAAAATAAATGCATATGATTGTTGGAAGTAAAGATGCACTCAGACATTGGAACGAAACAAATGGGCTGAACAAGGAAAATTAGGCACTGACAGAATGTATAAACCTGAGAACTGAGCGATGACTCGGCAGTAGGGACAAAAGCGATACGCCGTTGACTGGATGCACACCGTAGATGTATTCTGAAATCCAGCCTACACGCAAAAGTTCACGTAAATTGGCGATAGTGATGAAAAAATTGCTCCATTCAACGAAAATATTCATCAGGTCATAATAATTAACTGGATTACTTATAGTACGTCAAACTTTGTGAAACACACGTTCAATGTATTTTCATATCAAAACCAGTTTTTTTCTCCAGGGTCAAAGAGTATTCCCCATGGGATTCTCAGAGAGTGTTTAAGAAGTCTCCCCTGTGTGGAAACAACAAAGGAAGTGCTAGTGAAATTTCAGGTTCAATATATTGATATGCATACGCTTCTGGTGTGGAATTTTTTTTCATACCGGGTTCTTTCTTTCTGTGAGATTAATGGGTATCTACAAATGAGTCCGGAAAATACACCTCAGTTATCGACAGAAGGACAAATGTGAGAATATTATACCATACAGTATCGCTCTCAACTGAATGATATTCGACAGTATGCCACACAACATGCCGTCACGACTCGATAAGACACCTATATTAACTATATACAAGTAAACGTCAGGGATCCAGAGTAGCAAAAGTGTTCGCCGCATGAAACAAATGCGTTGGCCAAAATTCGTCAGTCAAATAAACTAATATAATTGGATGGTGTTTGTGCTACAATATCAGTTCGTGCGCTGAGCGGCAGGTGGAGAAAGGTGCACTGTGCTAAGCGGCACCGGAAGTTAAAGTAACTTTGTATTTGATATAGGCCGCCGCTCATGCGGCGACCAATTACTACGGCCTAATTCATGAAAACACATTTGATTGTGATTATTACTGTCATTCAAATATGAATTTCATTACATATCTAACTTGATAGTATATGTTGTTGTGTAATTCCGTGCCACTTTCATATTGATTTTGATTTGTGGTGATTTTTCATCAAAGAGGACCCCAATGAGATGAGAAAAAACTGTTTCTATTTTTTTCTTTCATTGGTTGTGTGAAAATCCACGATGGCTGCCAATTATCACCAAAAAGCGAAAAATCACCATATATTTGGCCCTAATTGGCATAGAAGCATTGAATTGAGGTCGTTTTATATATTTCCAGGCACGAGGAATTATTTTAAACCATTGTTTTCATTCATTCGCCCATTGATTGTGTGAAAATCCAAGATGGCTGCCAATTATCACACAAAAATCGAAAAATCACTATATCCTTAGCCGTAAGTGGAATAGAAACATGAAATTGGGGTCGTTTTATATGCTACCAGGCACAAGGAATCAAAACCATTTTTTGACATTAGAGCGTTAGGGGCGAAGCCCCCAACTCTCTACATGTCTATGTGCTGACTTTTTCATGGAGGTTTCATGCCAACCTATCGACGCCCGTTTTCGCATGTAAACCTTTGTACACCTACTTCAAATGAGGATTTTCTTCGTCCTTGACATAAAATCTCTCGATTTGATGGCAAGCTTTGAATATTCCACAGATATATAATGCATAAATCGATGTGTTAGATTTGAGAAAATTACGCAAAATGGTCAGCTCGTCTGGAAAGCGTCAAAATGGCGGAGCCGATGGAAATTCACGTTCCCAGAATGCAAAGCAAATTTTACCGCAATGACGCGTACTTTGGAACGCACAATTTTCTGTGCAGCATTTTGTGCATGCATGTACATGTAACCTTGCGTGTGGCCTTCTTTGGCGTCATGAAGTAAACACAACGATTCGTCTGCGGTACCACGACTACATTTACCGTAATTGGACATATTTTATCACATGACAAGGTGTTCCATGCTGGGTTGCGAAACCTTTTTATTTTGAACTGGTCTTTTAATTTGCTCAGTATGCATGTGTTATCTATATCATGATATCAGACGCAGATATTCCTCATAGTTTCCAATATTTTAAGGATATTTTATTGATGTCCAATATCATTTTATCAGGCGTATCTGTTTCATTGAGTTCAAAATAAATGTTTACTCATTAGGAATATGATTGAAGTAGGCCTATGTGTTTCATCATAATATACGGAAATGAATTGGAATCATGTGGGACATGATATGTTTCAATTTTCTTTTTTTTTTGTAAGGGGAGGGGGGGGGGGGACGTTGTGTAAGATATATTCAGGTCTCGTGGTGCTGATGGTGTGCTCGAGCTCTAATGTCGTCTCCCGCAGGTAGCTGCATTTTCTTGTTCGAGTTTTTTCTCGCCCACTGGTCATGTGAAAATCCAAGATGGCCGCCGAATATCACCAAAAATCGAATAATCACCAATGGCATATCTTTGGCCCCAATTGACGTAGAGGGTCGGTTTATATGTTTTCGGACACAAAGAATCGTTCAAAACATTGTTTTAGTGATACACACACATATGCATTAGACTGTTGAACAGAAGTTGCCCAGTTAGCTAGGTATGTACGTGGGCTGATTTCTCACCAATGAAATGATTGTTGAACTGGATCAGTTAGAGTTCACCTGGTTCTCTGGTCTCCTCCCACATTGACGACCACCGTTACGCCAAGATCCAAGCCAACAAGAGATGTTGATATAAGGATATGTGCAAGATTTTTTTGATTTGATTTGATTTATTTGGCAAAAGCAACAATAAAATACAGATATGTAAAACAACACAAAAGGACGGGTACTAAAGATGAGAACTACTGACAGTTACCATAATATATTTATGATTAATACTGTTGCACAATGCCGGGATAACACAATAAAGCTCTGGAGTGTGCTTATTTACATTGTGGTCCCATTATGCTAATATAAGTATTTTTGAAATGGAGACAGGCATGTTGTGTAACAATCATATGACATGGATAAAAGGGTTGTGACATTTGAACATTAAGGTGGTAGACAACAATATTCACTGATATATGAAGTCATCGTTTTCTGTTGATTGTAGTTTGGAGAACAGATAATGTTTAACTGCTGCCTTGAAGTGAGGCTTGATGACAATGTTTCTGTGTGATATAGGTAGTTCACGCCACAACTTAGAAGCTGTATACACGAAAGAAGCACTTCCAAAACTACTTACTCGAGGTACAACAAAAGAGTTTGGTATGGACCTGGTATTGTACTGTGATACATTTAGACTGAAACAATCACTCATGTATGAAGGTGAAGTGCCAGTTTTTATATTGAAAACATGATTAAGTTTTAACTGATTTACTCTGAGCTGGACAGGTAGCATGCCCACCTTTACAATTTGTTCGTAACCGATATGATACCTTGGGTGTTCATTTAGTAAGAATCGAATAACCTTGTTTTGGGATGTTTGCAGTCTGTGTTTGAAGTAACTCGATACACTCGAATACCAACTTGAACATGCATAGTCAAACAATGGTTGAATTAGTGCCGATACAATCATTTTTTTAACTTTGAAAGGGAAGTAGTTAGTTTCTGTACATAAATTTAAGTTTGTTTGCACACTTGGAGATTATGTTCGCAGCTGTGTTATTCCCAGACATGTTTTGAGTTAATACAAGTCCGATATACTTAAGTTCAGCCTTAGGAGTAATTGAAGTACCGTTACAGCATAAGTTCAAAGAGCTTCCCTTGAGTTTTCTGGATGACCCGAATACAATAGATTCGGTTTTACCGAGGTGAATGGATAAATTATTGTCGATCAGCCAGTTACATACGGATGGGAGTTCACTAGACAAAGTTTGTTCTACAGTTTGAACATCTTTACCTGATACGATCAGTGCAGTGTCATCTGCGTATAATAGAGTTTTACAACAAACTGAAGCCGGTAAATCATTCACATACAGTAGGAATAGGAGTGGTCCCAAGATTGATCCTTGTGGTACGCCACATGATACAATCCTTGGGTCTGATAGTGTACCATTAATATCGACAACTTGTTTTCGATTATTAAGATAGGACACAAACCACATCACAGATGTAGGATTTGCACCTATGGCAGATAATTTATCAACTAATATGGAGTGGTTAACCGTGTCGAATGCCTTTTGGAGGTCAAGGACCACCATACCTGTTACATTGCCTTGATCTGCTTGTAGTCTAATGTAATCCAGTAAATGAATTAAGCACGTATCTGTTGAGTAGTTAGTACGGAACCCTGATTGTAAGTTGTACAGCAATCCGTTTGCACTTAGGAATAAGTTCAGTTGTTTATGTACAATTTTTTCAAAGACCTTTGATAGCACACTGAGAATTGATACGGGTCGGTAGTTGCCACAATTTGTTCTACTCCCTTTTTTGAACAGTGGAATAACTCTGGCAAATTTCAAACTTTCAGGAAATACACATGTATTGATAGACAGATTTACAATGAATGCTAGAGGTTTAGAAATGACCTTTGAACCATCTCTGAGGAATCTTGCAGGAATATTGTCGATACCAGTCGCTTTTGCTACGCCGATAGTGCTTACAATATTCAACACCTGTTCTTCTGTTAGATTTTCCAGTAGAAAACCATTTTCTGTCTTGTTCTTATTTTTATAGAAGTTTTTGAGGAACTCTGTGCCATATTGAGCACTCCCCCTTGGAAGATTTTCTACTAACTTTGAAGCAATATTAGTAAAAAAAAGTCATTAAATTCATTGGCATCCTTGTTACAGTCAAATTCCAGGTTGTTGTTAATCATTAGACCTATTTGTCCACGTTGACTGTTCTTTGCATTTATACCAAGATTTTTAAGTGTTTTCCAAAGTTTTTAGGGTTACTTTGATGCGATGACACAATGTCTTCATAATACGAACGTTTAGCTTTGCGCTTTTGGTAATTGGCCTGATTTCTAAAAACTTTGAACTGTTTATACATTCCTTCATCCTTAGATTTCCTAAAACTTTTGAGACAATTGTCTCTATTTCTAATGAGTTCGAGTATGAGTTGAAAAGTTGCAAAGATGATACACCATATCATTATCATCATTCATGTTCAGGCATGTTTCAGTCGCCTCACACTTGAAAAGTTGCAAGCCACGCTGAATAGTTCTCCTGGCAATGCTGGAGCCACATTTCGCGAGTTCTACAACTGCCTCTGGTGTTGTGTGCTTCTGGTGTTCTCTGGTATCTCATGCCATCCCACTGGCCATCCCACTACTACCAGATTCAACATTTATCGGCTCGGACACTGTGTCTTCTGATCAAACTTTTGCCTGGTAATACAGTCTCAACAGATTGCTCAACGATCATATTCCAAGATGACACGCTGGTGCCATCACTAGGAGCTTCAGGAATCAGTAAGAAAGTGGAAACCCCTTAGTAAATGCGGATGAGGTTCATCGTATTCTTGGATACATGTGGTTTTGCTGCTCCCTCCTTGTAGACAAAAGCTTCATAGAAAATATCATACTCCACTTGAGCGTATTTGGTGGTAAAGTTACCCCCATGACAACATATGTTCCTCAACCCAGAAGATTGACCTACATGATGAGCAGTGCAGAGATGTTGTTATTCGACATCGGAAAAAGACGCCCACAGCAGAATACATCAAAGGTTTACATCCAGAAGCACCTAAATTTCTGAATGAAGGGGCATGCCAAACACCTGTGGGACAGAATACTGCCGGGTATCCCAAATTAGGACGATGGTTATGCCGACAATTCACACACTTCAATAGAAGTGCACATGCATGTCGCCCATTGCAGGGGCAAACAGACGCAGCCACCGTATTAGAACACCTTGGGTATGTTACTGGTTCGGTCTTATCGACAGACTACAAGGAGGTTGAAACAGGGATTTGACTACAAGGAGGTTGAAGCTCGAGAGGAGCAAGAATCTGGTCATATGCTACAGAGAAAAGGAGTGGCTCATAAAAGACGAGTTTTTCCCATGTCTGGTAACACCCTTGCCAAGTCGGATGGAGCACTCATGCTAATGTCCACTCACTTTGGCAGTCTGAGCCAGACTGAATCAAGCGAGTGGCTTGCAAACCAAAACAGAGTGGCCGCATGCACATGGTAGTCGAACTACTCAGGAAAGAATTGATAATTGGCAATATGTAAACCTTACAAGTATCAATGCCAAAAAGCCTGTCTCAGTATTTGAGTCGAATCGCTATACTGTTCAGGGAAATGAGGTTTTGCACCCGATTCTGACTGGTTCCAATCCAGACATCACAATCTATGGAGATGGTATGCATATATTTTCTTAGTTTCGAGTCATCCAAAGGAGGTTATGAGTATAACATCGTCCTGACCAATCACTACACCAAATATGTACAGGCCATACTCACCAGAAATGAGCTTTCTTCTACTTTCGCCAAGACAGTATACAGTGGACTTAAAGAGTCCACTTTGGAACCCCACCTCGTTTACACAGTGAACACGCCTCGAGAGTGATAATCTCTTTTGGGTATGTACGAGACCAGTGGGCATGCAAGCCAGCTATTTACGGTGAGGGTGCGACCGTGAACTGATTATTTTTTAATTCAGTGCAGCTTTTGATTCAGTTGAGCATAATTGTTTTGTTGACAAATAAAAGGAGGGATTGATTGTTCCAAAAGGAACACAGAAGCAATACTTTTTTGTGACAGGACGAACTCTAATGAGGTATTGTTTACATCATTAGATTCACGCGCCAATTAAGTGGTAATGTTTGTGACGTAGAAAGAGAAAGTAGTCTGAGTAGTCCCTGAGAGAACTTTTGGGATTTTTTTAGTGGAATCCACGGTTTCGTCATCTTGGAACTCATCAAGCAGTGGCACAGGCACAATTGGACATTGAAAGAAACGCATTCATTATTAAGTGGGTGACTAGCTGTTAGCAATCAGAAGGGGGCTGGAATGCCCCCTTATTTGTGGGGAGAAAATAAGGGAGGTGCTCCTCTCCTTTGTTAGATTAGAACAGTATATTTTGGTTTGGATTAACTTGATTGGTAGTCAGAAAGGATCAACAAACAGTTGCCTTCTCTATGGGTTGTAGAGGAGAGGGTAAAGAAAGGACACACCTTTCCGGAGAATTTTTTTAAAAATCTGTTTTCTATCTGTTCTCTTTTTGGTATGAAAGGAAAGACTACACCATGCAATGCCTGGCTAGCAATGCAGTCTATGAAATGTTTAACAAGCATGCTGAAAAAGGCTAGTCTTACAGGATGTACAAGCAATGGCCATGCTTATAACTGCACCAAACATGAGTGTCGAGTCATCACAATTGCCAGTTGATGTGCTGCCTGAGCTCAAGTTGAATCTTAGAAAGAGTGGCTTAACGTAGTCCGCTACAAACATGGAGTTATCGGAGAGTCAAAATTTAGAAGTCATTTTTTGAATATTATCTCTTCAAAATGACATTATTTTATAGAGTAAATGATCAGCATCCTAATACTGAAAAGAAAATAGGGGGTCACCGTGCTCGTTTCTTCTACATATTCGATCAAAATCACACATATTTACCTAAAATGACATAAATTCTGGCATTTTTAGGTTACCGAACCTTTGGTCCGATAACCTATTGCCGTGGCGTTGCGTCTGTCGTCCGTCGTCCGTCCGTCGTCCGTCCGTCCGTTCACATTTTTATCTTTAAAGATTACGATGGAACATTTCTGAAATTTTGCACAAAAATACCTAAAAATATTTCCAGGAAATGTTTTTTTTAGTTTTTTTATTTTCGCATTTTTTTCAAAATGGCGGCTGTTTTCGTCGAAAAATGGCCAATTTTGGACTTTAACGGTAGTTTTCTCAAAATCTGTTCAGTAACTTTTTTTCTTATTGATGCATGACACTCCTCCTATGTACCCCTGTGACATGTATAAATTTCGTTGCCCTTGAATCGCTCGAAGTGGGCCATTTTGGGCCCAAACGGGACTTTCCCATGTTAAATTCTCCTATGCTTTATAATGGGACACATTAAGCCTAATATCTCACTTAAAATTGAAATTAGAGACTAAGAATCAATTGTAGACATATAGGAAATGATATGTGCTGAATATTCTCGTGACCTTGAATTTGACCTCTGACCTCAGTTTCGAGGTCAGAGCGGCCGTTTTCGTCTAAAAATGGCCAATTTTGGACTTTGATGGTCGTTTTCTCAAAATCTGTTCAGTAACTTTTTTTCTTTTTGATGCAGAACACTCCTCATATGTACCCCTGTGACATGTATAAATTTCGTTGCGCTTGAATCGCTCGAAGTTGGCCATTTTGGGCCCAAACGCGGCCCAAATGGGACTGTCCCATGTTAAATTCTCCTATGCTTTATAATGGGACACATTAAGCCTAATATCTCACTTAATATTGAGATTAGAGACTAGGAATCAATTGTGGACATACAGGAAATGATATATGCCGAATATTCTTGTGACCTTGAAGTTGACCTCTGACCTCGGTTTCAAGGTCAGAGCACAAAATGGCTAATATCTCGTTCATTATCGACTTTACAGCTTAGGAATCAATTGTGGATATATAGGAAATGATATATGCTGAATATTCTGATAACCTTGAATTTGACCTTTGATCTCATTTTCAAGGTCACAGGACAAAATGGCTAATATCTCACTTATTATCGATTTTACAGCTTAGGGATCAATTGTGGACATATAGGAAATGATATATGCTGAATATTCTCGTGACCTCGAATTTGACCTCCGACCTCAGTTTCAAGGTCAGAGCACAAAATGGCTAATATCTCGCTTATTATCGACTTTACAGCATAGTAATCAATTGTCGACATATAGGAAACGATATATGCCAAATATTCTGATGATGTTGATTTTGACCTTTGACCTCATTTTCAAGGTCACAGGACAAAATGGCCAATATCGCGCTTATTATCGATTTTACAGCTAAGGGATCAATTGTGGACATATAGGAAATGATATATACTGAATATTATCATGACCTTGAATTTGACCTCTGACCTCATTTTCAGGATCAGAAGACAAAATGGCTAATATCTCACTGATTATCAACTTTACAGCTTAGCAATCAATTGTTAACATATAGAAAATGATATATTGTGAACATTGTCATGACCTTGAACTTGACCTTTGACCTCATTTTCAATGTCGCAGGACAAAATGGCTAATATCTCGCTTATTATCAATTTCACAGCTTAGGAATCAATTATGAACATATAGGAAATGATATATGCTGAATATTGCTATGACCTTGAATTTGACCTTTGACCTCATTTTCAAGGTCAGAGAACGAAATGGCTAATATCTCGCTTTTTATCGACTTTACAGCTTAGCAATCAATTGTGGACATATAGAAAATGATATATTCTGAACATTGTAATGACCTTGAACTTCACCTTTGACCTAATTTTCAAGGTCACAGGAAAAAATGGCTATTAGCTCGCATATTATCGACTTCAGAGCTTAGGAATCAATTATGATCGTATAGGAAATGATATAAGCTGAAATTTGCTATGACCTTGGAATCAACCTTTGACCTCATTTTCAAGGTCGCAGGACATGATGGCTAATATCTCGCTTATTATTGACTTTACAGCTTAAAAATCAGTTGTGGACATACTAGAAATGACATATGCCGAATATTATTGTGCCCTTGAATTGACCAATGACCTTATTTTCAAGGTCACGGGACAAACTACTTATATCTAAAATATGTATTGTCCGGTAACCTTTCTTAGACCTTGGGCTAATTTTGCACATTTTTTCGTCCATATTCACATCTTGCATCGTGTTTTCCATGAGAACGGATATGGTGACCCCCTATTTTCTTTTCAGTTTTAAGATGCTGAACAGTTACTCTATAACATATATCATTTTGAAGCTCTAGATTATGTTGACACAGTTATTTATTTTAAAAAACTCTTTGACCCCCTCCCCTCACTGTTTGGAGCAAACTACCTTAAGACATTACACATTCGAGCTGAAGATGATGCCCAGGGTGTATAAGGTTGCTATTGCAGCCCGAGAGGAGCCTGATTGTCACCAGCAGTATTACGATTGGAAGACCAGATGAGTTGTTGTATGGCCTATATTGCTGTAACTCACGATCAGTAAAGAGAAGAAACATGGGTCCTAAACTGGAAAGCGAACGGATTCAGTCGCTATAATGATACTATTTTGTGTAATATTCCTCTGACGGCCCAGTACTTGCATTTATCAAATAAACACTGGTTTTATTGGATTCCTCGTCCCAGAAAACATAAAACGACACCAGATTTGTTTTTCTATGTCAATTATTGCCGAAGATATGGTGATTTTCTGATTTTCAGAGACCGTTGGCAGCCATCTTGGATTTTCAGTCGAAAAAATGGTTGAAAAAAAATGGAAACAGTTTTGTTTCGTCTCACTGGGGTCTACTTTGATGGAAAATCACCCCAAATCAAAATCAATATGAAAATGGATCGGGATCAGTATTTGCAACATAACCGCATATACTGTGAAATGATGGCCTATCTCAGAGGGATTTCCTTGCGGAGTGTTTCCGTATGATCTATACATGCAGTCAACCACTTTCCCACCCTCAATGAATTCAATATTATTTTAACCTCGAAGCACCACAGAGTTGCACATTAGAATTCCTGTCCTTCAGAAAGGGACCAAGGGAACTCTGCAGTAAACCTTTATAGAATGTAGTATTACATCTAAAATGCGAGAATGTTTAGAGGTATCATAAATCAATCTATTCATTCCATTCATGCAATAATTAATGATGGATTCCTTTGTACCTCAATGTTCTAAATCTGGATGTATTAGTGGAAATGTGTTCATTGCATTCAGTGTTATATATTCACTGGAATGAAGTCGTAATATCATACTCTAATGCCAGCAAGTGCAGCCCGATTATTAATTCATATAAGTAGCATTATTAATTCATATAATAACATTAAAATTTTATTGCCTATACGTCACTGACATGGCCGTTCTAGACATAGTACAGTCAAATATATTTCAATAATTCATTTGCTACACCCGAGTTCAAATCTGGGCCTGGGAACCTGCTTTGTAGGCGTGTTCCATAGCTAGCTTCATCTCAGTGTCCAACATGGTTTCGCGGCCCAATTTAATTTATACTGTGCACAAAAGTGGTCTAAAACACCATTCATTTGCTACATTTCCTAGTAAATAGGCCTAGAAGCCGTATATATCTCGAGTGACAATTGTTTGGTAGCAGCAGTGAAACCTAATGCATCATTGATTATCAATGAATTAGTCTGAAACGTGTAAATTTTAAAACAATACAAAAAATTAGCCCAAGGGCTAAGAAAGGTTACCGGACAATACATATTTTAGATATTAGTATTTTGTCCCGTGACCTTGAAAATGAGGTCAAAGGTCAAAATCAATGTTATCAGAATATTCGGCATATATCATTTCCTTCATGTCAGCAATTGATCCCTAAGCTGTAAAATCGATAATAAGTGAGATATTAGCCATTTTGTTCTGTGACCTTGAAAATGAGGTCAAAGGTCAAATTCAAATTCATAGCAATATTCGGCATATATCATTTCCTATATATCCACAACTGATTCCTAAGCTGTAAAGTCAATAATGTGAGATATTAGCCATTTTGTCCTGTGACCTTGAAAAAGAGGTCAAAGGTCAAATTCAAGGTCATCAGAATATTCGGCATATATCATTTCCTATATGTCCACAATTGATTCCTAAGCTGTAACGTCAATAATAAGCGAGATATTAGCTATTTTGTGCTCTGACCTGGAAACTGAGGTCAGAGGTCAAATTCAAGGTCACGAGAATATTCAGCATATATCATTCCCCATATGTCCACAATTGATCCCTAACCTGTAAAATCGATAATAAGTGAGATATTAGTCATTTTGTCCTGTGACCTTGAAAATGAGGTCAAAGGTCAAATTCAAGGTTATCAGAATATTCGGTATATATCATTCCCTATATGTCCACAATTGATTCCTAAGCTGTAAAGTCGATAATAAGCGAGATATTAGACATTTTGTGCTTTGACCTTGAAGCCGAGGTCAGAGGTCAAATTCAAGGTCACAAGAATATTCAGCATATATCATTTCCTATATGTCCATAATCAATTCCTAGTCTCTAATCTCAATATTAAGTGAGATATTAGGCATAATGTGTCCCATTATAAAGCATAGGAGAATTTAACATCGGAAAGTTGCATCTGGGCCGAGTTCGGGCCCAAAATGGCCCACTTCGAGCGATTCAAGGGCTACGAAACTTTTACATGTCACAGGGGTACATATGAGGAGTGCTATGCATCAATGGGAAAAAAAGTTACTGAACAGATTTTGAGAAAACGACCGTCAAAATCCAAAATTGGCCATTTTAGACGAAAACGGCCGCTCAGACCTTGAAACCGAGGTCACAGGTCAAATTCAAGGTCACGAGACTATCCAGCATATATCATTTCCTATGTGTCCACAACTGATTCTTAGTCTCTAATCTCAGTTTTAAGTGAGATGTTAGACTTAATGTGTCCCATTATAAAGCATAGGAGAATTTAACATGGGAAAGTCCCATTTGGGCCGAGTTTGGTCCCAAAATTGCCCACTTCGAGCAATTCGAGGGCAACGAAACTCACACACGTCACAGGGGTATATATGGGGAGGTTTATGCATCAATAAGAAGAAAAGTTACTGAACAGATTTTGAGAAAACGACCGTCAAAGTTCAAAATTGGCCATTGTTTTACGAAAACGGCCGCTCTGACCTAGAAACCAAGGTCAAGGTCAAATTCAAGGTCACGAGAATATTCAGCATATATCATTTCCTATATGTCCACAATTAATTCCTACTCTGTAATCTCAATATTAAGTGAGATATTAGGCTTAATGTGTCCCATTATAAAGCATAGGAGAATTTAACATGGAAAAGTCCCATCTGGGCCGAGTTTGGGCCCAAAATGGCCCACTTCTAGCGATTCAGGGGCAACGAAATTTATACATGTCACAGGGGTACATATGAGGAGTGTTATGCATCAATAGGAAAAAAAGTTACTGAACAGATTTTGAGAAAACGACCGCTAAAGTCCAAAATTGACCATTTTTCGACGAAAACAGCCGCCATTTTGAAAAAAATGCGAAAATCAAAAAACTAAAAAAAAGCTATCCTGGAAATATTTTTAGCTATTTTTGTGCAAATTTTCAGAAATAATCCATTGTAAACTTTAAAGATAAAAATGTGAACGGACGGACGGACGACGGACGACGGACGGACGACGGACGACGGATGCAACGCCATGCCAATAGGTTATCGGACCATAGGTCCGGTAACCTAAAAATGAGTGGTTATTGGAGATCCCTCCAGTTTGTCAAATAGTAATGCGTGCTCTTCTGAAATGTGAGAACAGTGCATAGTGGTTTCATTTTCCAGTTGTTTGATATGAATAACAATCAGTTGCGTACTATTAGATAGTATATTCGATGGTATCATGTGCAATTAGAAAATGGTCTACGGTCTGATGTAACTCAACCTCCTTGTCAAACGTTACCTGAGTTACCTAAGGCGTTCACTTGTTGGAAAATAAAGGAGGTAGTCGAACACCCTGTGAGAACATAAACAAGACATCTGATAGGATTATACGCCAGATATCAATAGCAAACTAAAATGAAAAAATTAGCCCAAAGGCTAAGATAGGTTACCGGACAATTTTGGTTTGGCCATGGCAGCATTGGTATCAGACCTTGAGATTTACCAATCAAGGTTCGCAGTGTAAACATATGACCTTGGGATTTACCAATCAAGGTCATCCGTATGAACTTCGATGTAACCATTACATGTATGTGTGCAGCATTTGATATTCTATATGTTGGGTGGAATCGTTTAGGCCGCTCAGGTCAATTTACACATTCCAAGTCAGACATTTGGCACTCAAGGTCATCTGACGTCAAGTTCAAGGTCATCATTAGTTGTGCCATATATGTCTTCCTATATGTTCATAATGCAAACATGAGCTCTATCTGCAAGCATTTCATCTACCGAGGCAAATCTGGGCATTTTTTGACCCCAAAATGGCTGTTTTGACCTTTCAAGGTCATCGAAGGTCAAATTCAAGGTCACCACACAAGTCGCCATATATGACTTCCCATTTGAAAGTGCCAATTTCTAAGCTCTATCTTCAAGCGTTCTATGAGTACATTCCTGACAGCTCCCATTATGAAGGAAAAAAGTGCCGAAAATTTTTTTCAAAGGGTGAAAAAATTTTTTGCCTAGAAATGGCCCAAAATGGATAGTAATGCGATTTGGGACGAAGAAAATTTTTTTCGCCGACTCGTCAAAAATTCAAAATGGCCGCCACACTGAGATCGGCGATTCAAGGGCAACAAAACTTATACACATCACAGAGGTATATAAGAGGAATCTTTTTAAGCAAAAATCTCAAAACTGATCAGACAGTTTTTGAGAAAATACAGACCAGGTGCAAATTTGAGCGTTTTTCGACCCAAAAATGGCTGTTTTGACCTTTCAAGGTCATCCAAGGTCAAATTCAAGGTCACCACACAAGTCGCCATATATGACTTCCCATTTGAAAGTGCCAATTTCTAAGCTCTATCTTCAAGCGTTCTATGAGTACAGTCCGGACAGGTCCAAAATTTTTTTCAAAGGGTGAAAAAAATTTTTTGCCCTAGAAATGGCCCAAAATGGATAGTAATGCGATTTGGGGCGAAAAATTTTTTTTACGCCGACCCGCCAAAAATTCAAAATGGCCGCCACACGGAAACCGGCAGATTTAGGGCAACCAAACTTATACATATCACAGAGGTATATGAGGGGAATCTTTTGAAACCAAAAACTCAAAACTGATCAGACAGTTTTTGAGAAAATGGCCGTCAAAGTCCAAAATTGAGCGTTTTTCGACAAAAACGGCCGCCATTTTGAAAAAAATGCGAAAATCAAAAAACAAAAAATTACCTCCTTCTCAAAATATTTTTAGGCATTTTTGTGCAAAATTTCAGAAAGATTCGATCGTTAACTTTAAAGATAAAAATGTTAACGCCGGCCGGACGGACGGACGGACGGCTAGACGAACGGACGGACGACGGACGCAACGCCATGCCAATAGGTTATCGGACCAAAGGTCCGGTAACCTAAAAAAATTAGCCCAAGGGCTAAGAAAGGTTACCGGACAATATACATTTTAGATATTAGCCTTTTGTCCAGTGACCTTGAAAATAAAGTCACTGATAAATTCAAGGCCATGAAATTTTCAACAAATATATCACTTCTAGTATGTCCACAATAAATTCCTAAGCTGTAAGGTCGATAATAAGTGAGACATTAGCCATTTTGTGATGTGACCTTGAAAATGAGGTCAAAGTTAAAGTTCAAGGTCATGAAAATATTCAGTATATATATCATTCCTCTATATTCGCAATTGATTCCTATGCTGTAAATGTAAGTATCAATCTATTACCACCAATACAATCAGATTTTGATGATGCCAATAAGAAACGTAAAATACTACATTTTGCAATAGAAACAAACACAGCCCGACCAAATAGTTTATCCAAAGACACACTGGCGTCTTCAGGGGCAGACAATGTGTTAAATGTAGTTGTTTCTACTGTACACCAGATGGAATTAGTATACAACTGCCCAACAACCTATGAAAATAATTTAGAAATCCGAATCTAACCCCATGGAATAGATACATGACAAGTACAAAAGTACCCAATCACAAGCCCGAAGGCTACTGAGTTGATGGTATCCTCGGGGACAGATTTAACGTCCGCCAGCAGTGACACCGACTCAGTGGTATAAAATTGTAAGTATCAATCTATTACCACCAATAAAATCAAATTTTGATGATGCCAATAAGAAACATAAAATACAACATTTTGCAATAGAAACAAAGCCCGACCAAATAGTTTATCCAAAGACACACTGGCGTCATCAGGGGCAGATGTAAAGATGATAATAAGCGACATATTAGCAATTTTGTTCTCTGACCTTGAAAATGAGATCAAATGTCAAATTCTAGATCACCAAAATATTCAGCATACATCATTTCCTATGTGTTCACTATGGACCCCTAAGCTGTAAATTTGATAATAAGCGAGATCTAAGCCATTTTGTATTCTGACCTTGAAAATAAAATGACTAACCTTGAAATTTAGGTCAAGGGTCAAATTCAAGGTCACTAGAATATTCAGCATATATCATTTCCTATATGTTCACAATTGATTCCTAAGCTGCAAAGTCGCTAATAAGCAAGATATTGGCCATTTTGTCCTGTGACCTTGAAAATGAGGTCAAAGGTCAAATTCAAGGTCACGAGAATATTCAGCATATATCATTTCCTATATGTTCACAATTGATTCCTAAGCCGTAAAGTCGATAATAAGCGAGATATTAGCAATTTTGTCCTGTGACCTTGGAAATGAGGTCAAAGGTCAAATTCAAGGTCACGAGAATATTCAGCATATATCATTTCCTATATGTTCACAATTGATTCCTAAGCTGTAAAGTCGATAATAAGCGAGATATTAGCCATTTTGTCCTGTGACCTTGAAAATGAGGCCAAAGGTCAAATTCAAGGTCACGAGAATATTCAGCATATATCATTTCCTATATGTTCACAATTGATTCCTAAGCTGTAAAGTCGATAATAATCGAGATATTAGCCATTTTGTCCTGTGACCTTGAAAATGAGGCCAAAGGTCAAATTCAAGGTCACGAGAATATTCAGCATATATCATTTCCTATATGTTCGCAATGGATTCCTAAGCTGTAAAGTCGATAATAAGCGAGATATTAGCCATTTTGTCCCGTGACCTTGAAAATGAGGTCAAAGGTCAAATTCAAGGTCACGAAAATATTCAGCATATATCATTTCCTATATGTTCACAATTGATTTCTAAGCTGTAAAGTCGATAATAAGCGAGATATTAGCCATTTTGTCCTGTGAAATTGAAAATGAGGTCAAAGGTCAAATTCAAGGTCACGAGAATATTCAGCATATATCATTTCCTATATGTCCACAATTGATTCCTAGTCTCTAATCTCAATATTAAGTGAGATATTAGGCTTAATGTGTCCCATTATAAAGCATAGGAGAATTTAACATGGGAAAGTCCCATTTGGGCCGAGTTTGGGCCCAAAATGGCCCACTTCGAGCGATTCAAGGGCAACGAAACTTATACACATCGTAGAGGTACATATGAAGAGTGTTATGCATCAGTAAGAAAAAAAGTTTTTGAACAGATTTTGAGAGAATGGCCGCCAAAGTCCAAAATCAGGCATTTTTCGTCAAAAATGGCCGCCATTTTGAAAAAAAATGCGGAAATCAGAAAACTAAAAAAAAAACTTTCCTGGAAATATTTTTAGGTATTTTTGTGCAAAATTTCAGAAAGATTTGACCATATACTTTAAAGATAAAAATGTGAACGGACGGACGACGGACGACGGACGGACGACGGACGACGGACGCAACGCCATGCCAATAGGTTATCGGACCATAGGTCCGGTAACCTAAAAAAGTAAATTGAACAGAAAACGTGCCCGAAAAAAACAAAAGCAAATGTCAGCATCAGATGAACTGACATTATTTCATATTATAGTGAATATATCAACATGTTTTACAGAGTGTAATAGGATATTGATCTTTTTATATGTAACATGATGTAATGTTGAAGTTGCAATATTGTGAGTCTTGTTATGATAATTGCAAGTAAATATTTGACCGCAATTACATGCCACAAAATTTATCACCAAAATTTGGGGGAGGGGGGGGGGGGTCAACTGAATCCTGAAATATGCATCATTTCACCGTTCGGAACTCCATATTGTCATATGCAGATCTTTGTTGAATATCACAATATTACATCAGAATATGAACACTGGGCACACCAAAAATCACTATGTATTTTTATATTTAACTGTTAGTAATGGCATGAGAAAATATCAGTGCTATGTTGCTCCAAGGATAAGATGATGATCCAAATGATTCGCTCCAGGTGAGTAACATGGTTTAGGGGACAATTACAAAAAAAATTGTGCTTATAACTCACCAAGCAATTGTATGGGCGATCTCATACTATTCTATGTTTGCTGAATGACAGTGCATGTCCAAACACTTCAGCGCAGCTAAAACATCAATATATATACTCAATATATATATTGCAGTTCATGTATTCATCAGATATATTTCTGATATCTCAAACTTATATTATAAGTTATCATGGGCTTCAGACCCTAATACGGCATGATATCTGCCTGGAGTCATCATATCCCATGAGGCCGCAGGCCGAGTGGGATATGCTGACTGAAGGCAGACATCATGCCGTACTGGGGTCTGATGTCCATGGTAACGATTTTATCATCATTCCGTATTATCCACCTGAAGCCAAAGATACAGACAATACGAGGGTTACGATACGTGGGGTTACGTCACAGCTCTTCAAATACGGCGTGGTATTGTCGGGGAATTGATCAAATCAGGATTGTGCGTTTCCAGCAATCCGATGATAATAACGAATATTATTTCATAGAAAGCAAATCAGGTATATTGTATATACATTACTGTGTGGATTAGGCTGCGCGGGGAAGTTGAATAGGTACAAAGCTGCCCTGGTGATTCTCCAAAGGAAATAATGCCGATGAGCTGATGCACCCCACATGCACTATGCAATTGCAAAGATCAAAGTTTAACAGCTCAGTGTTGATCAAATACTTTGATATTCTTGAACTTCCGTCGACCTAAAAATATGATGCATATGGGAGCTGAACTCTTCTTAGTCAATTGTGTTGCAGAGTGTAAACGTGGGAGTATATAATCATCAATTACTGTGCACCTATGTGTAAGGTTAATTTGGTGGATGATATCATATCTCGTCTAACATAATGATATGAGATCATATGACTACAATAAGTGTGAAGTAGATTGCCAGCTAAACTAATAATTGTGGTAGAATCCATTCGAGAGACCCAAACATCGGACTCCCAGAAAACAAGTCCATTGAACATCACTCGTGTATTGGAAGTGCTGCAGACACTGAACTTATGCTAGATCATTTTTTCAATTTTACGAATCAGTGAGAACAGAACAACTTCTTTGAATACCAAGTAACGACACGCTACCAATATCACGCCAAATAGTACACACTTTCTACAATACATCACTAGTTGGTGATTGAATCAAATTTGTACCAGGATGTAGAAGTGCATGTTTTTGATATGTTGAATCGTATATGTTGAATCGACTATATTTGGGTGTAGTTGCATTAAACACGGAACCAATACCCAAGTACAGTATATCCAAACGAACACAACCGAGTTCGTTATCCAATGTGAAAGACCATTATCAGGCAATATCGAGAAAATTTATGGAATTTCATGAAACCCCATTATATGACCATAAGGGGGTGAAGTCAGGTGTTTGCCGCAAACTTTACAAGTGTACACTGCGGTTATAATTTTATATTCGAATTTTTGGACAGAACATCGACACACGCTAAAAAAATGTAATTTCTCAATTCGATGCATTTATAGAATAACTGCGGGGGATTATACGATGTCGAGATACTACTTCCCGTTTCTGTAATTTACAAATGTTAGTAGCGGTTGATATTCCCCAGAAATAATGTTTCTGCCGCTAATGTTTCATCTCATCTTCAAAAAGTTCCGGACATTTATTTCAATAATCTCAACACGAGAGTTACGATATTCATATCAGGTTTCACATATCCTATGCATATTCACAAATATATTGTAATTTTTCAGTTGTTCCTAAATTACTCCATATTTCCGTCCTTTAGAAAGGGACTCAGATCTGTCCTTCACAAAGGGATCAAGGGAACTCTGCATTAAACCTTTATAAAGTGTAATATTACATCTAAAATGCGAGAGCGTTTAGAGGTATCATAAATCAATATATTCATTCCATTCATGCAATAATTAATGATGAATTCCTTTGTATCTCAGTTTTCAAAATCTGGTTGTATTGGTGGAAATAGGTTCATTGCATTCAATGTTATATATTCACTGGAATGAAGTCGTAATATCATACTCTAAGGCCATCAAGTGCAGCCCGATGTAGCATTATTAATTCATAAAACATCGTTGATATTTTATTGCCTATACGTCATTGCTCGGCCGTTCTAGTCTTTATAGGATAACTGAGGAGTCAAATATATTTCAATCACTCATATGCTACACTCGAGTTCAAATCTGGGCCTGGGAACCTGCTTTGTAGGCGTGTCCCATAGCTAGCTTCATCTCAGTGTCCAACATGGTTTCGCGGCCCAATTTAACTGATACTGTGCACAAAAGCGGTCTATAACACCATTCATTTGCTACATTTTCTAGTAGATAGGCCTAGAAGCCGTATATATCTCAAGTTACAATTGTTTGGTAGCAGCAGTGAAACCTAATGCATCATTGATTATCAATGAATTAGTCTGAAACGTGTAAGTTTTAAAACAACACAAAAAATGAGTGGTTATTGGAGATCCCTCTAGTTTGTCAAATAGTAATGCGTGCTCTTCTGAAATGTGAGAACAGTGCATAGTGGTTTCATTTTCCAGTTGATTGACAAGCAAGAACAATCATTTGCGTACTATTAGATAGTATATTGGATGGTATCATGTGCAATTAGAAAATGGTCTACGGTCTGATGTAAACGAACCCCCTTGTCAAACATTACCTGAGTTACCTAAGGCGTTCACTTGTTGGAAAATAAAGGAGGTAGCCGAACACCCTATGAGAACATAAACAAGACATCTGATAGGATTATACGCCAGATATCAATAGCAAACTAAAATGAAAAAAAAGAAAATTGAACAGAAAACGATCCCGAAAAAAAAGTAAAAACAAATGTAAGCATCACATAAACTGACATTTTCATATTAGATCAACATGTTATACGGAGTGTAATATGATATTGATCTTTTCATATGTAACATGACGTGAAGTCGAAGTTGCAATATTGTGAGTCTTGTTATGGTAATTGCAAGTAAATATTTCACCGCAATTACTTGCCACAAAATTTATCACCAAAATTTGGGGGGGGGGGGGGGGGGTTCAACTCTCGTTCTGCATCCTGAAATATGCATCATTTCACCGTTCGGAACTCCATATTGTCATATGCAGATCTTTGTTGAATATCACAATATTACATCAGAATATGAACACTGGGCACACCAAAAATCACTATGTATTTTTATATTTACCTGTTAGTAATGGCATGAGAAAATATCAGTGCTATGTTGCTCCAAGGATACGATGATGATCCAAATGATTCACTCCAGGTG
Organism: Terebella lapidaria; assembly: GCA_949152475.1. NCBI lineage: Eukaryota > Metazoa > Annelida > Polychaeta > Terebellida > Terebellidae > Terebella > Terebella lapidaria. The sequence goes on from OX424556.1 coordinate 33,815,743, forward strand.
AGTAACATGGTTTAGGGACAATTACAGCAATTTTGTGCTTATAACTCACCAAGCAATTGTATGGGCGATCTCATACTATTCTATGTTTGCTGAATGACAGTGCATGTCCAAACACTTCAGCGCAGCTAAAACATCAATATATATACTCAATATATATATTGCAGTTCATGTATTCATCAGATATATTTCTGATATCTCAAACTTATATTATAAGTTATCATGGGCTTCAGACCCTAATACGGCATGATATCTGCCTGGAGTCATCATATCCCATGAGGCCGCAGGCCGAGTGGGATATGCTCACTGAAGGCAGACATCATGCCGTACTGGGGTCTGATGTCCATGGTAACGATTTTATCATTGGATTTCAATGGAACTCTCAAAAACGTCATTCCGTATTATCCACCTGAAGCCAAAGATACAGACGATACGAGGGGTTACGATGCGTGGGGTTACGTCACAGCTCTTCAAATACGGCGTGGTATTGTCGGGGAATTGATCAAATCAGGATTGTGCGTTTCCAGCAATCCGATGATAATAACGAATATTATTTCATAGAAAGCAAATCAGGTATATTGTATATACACTACTGTGTGGATTAGGCTGCGCGGGGAAGTTGAATAGGTACAAAGCTGCCCTGCTGATTCTCCAAAGGAAATAATGCCGATGAGCTGATGCACCCCACATGCACTATGCAATTGCAAAGATCAAAGTTTAACAGCTCAGTGTTGATCAAATACTTTGATATTCTTGAACTTCCGTCGACCTAAAAATATGATGCATATGGGAGCTGAACTCTTCTTAGTCAATTGTGTTGCAGAGTGTAAACGTGGGAGTATATAATCATCAATTACTGTGCACCTATGTGTAAGGTTAATTTGGTGGATGATATCATATCTCGTCTAACATAATGATATGAGATCATATGACTACAATAAGTGTGAAGTAGATTGCCAGCTAAACTGATAATTGTGGTAGAATCCATTCGAGAGACCCAACCATCGGACTCCCAGAAAACAAGTCCATTGAACATCACTCGTGTATTGGAAGTGCTGCAGACACTGAACTTATGCTAGATCTTTTTTTCAATTTTACGAATCAGTGAGAACAGAACAACTTCTTTGAATACCAAGTAACGACACGCTACCAATATCACTCCAAATAGTACAAACTTTCTACAATACATCACTAGTTGGTGATTGAATCAAATTTGTACCAGGATGTAGAAGTGCATGTTTTTGATATGTTGAATCGTATTTGTTGAATCGACTATATTTGGGTGTAGTTGCATTAAACGCGGAACCAATACCCAAGTACAGTGTATCCAAACGAACACAACCGGGTTCGTTATCCAATGTGAAAGACCATTATCAGGCAATATCGAGAAAATTTATGGAACTTCATGAAACCCCATTATATGACCATAAGGGGGTGAAGTCAGGTGTTTGCCGCAAACTTTACAAGTGTACACTGCGGTTATAATTTTATATTCGAATTTTTGGACAGAACATCGACACACGCTAAAAAAAAATGCAATTTCTCAATTCGATGCATTTATAGAATAACTGCGGGGGATTATACGATGTCGAGATACCACTGCCCGTTTCTGTAATTTACAAATGTTAGTAGCGGTTGATATTCCCCAGAAATAATGTTTCTGCCGCTGACATTCACCCCAATGTTAACACGGTGATCACATTCATCTCATCTTCAAAAAGTTCCGGACATTTATTTCAATAATCTCTACACGAGAGTTACGATATTCATATCAGGTTTCACATATCCTTTGCATATTCACAAATATATTGTAATTTTTCAGTTGTTCCTAAATTACTCCATATTTCCGTCCATTAGAAAGGGACTCGGATCTGTCCTTCACAAAGGGATCAAGGGAACTCTGCATTAAACCTTTATAAAGTGTAATATTACATCTAAAATGCGAGAGCGTTTAGAGGTATCATAAATCAATATATTCATTCCATTCATGCAATAATTAATGATGAATTCCTTTGTATCTCAGTTTTCAAAATCTGGTTGTATTGGTGGAAATAGGTTCATTGCATTCAATGTTATATATTCACTGGAATGAAGTCGTAATATCATACTCTAAGGCCATCAAGTGCAGCCCGATGTAGCATTATTAATTCATAAAACATCGTTGAAATTTTATTGCCTATACGTCATTGCTCGGCCGTTCTAGTCTTTATAGGATAACTGAGGGGTCAAATATATTTCAATCATTCATATGCTACACTCGAGTTCAAATCTGGGCCTGGGAACCTGCTTTGTAGGCGTGTCCCATAGCTAGCTTCATCTCAGTGTCCAACATGGTTTCGCGGCCCAATTTAACTGATACTGTGCACAAAAGTGGTCTATAACACCATTCGTTTGCTACATTTTCTAGTAAATAGGCCTAGAAGCGGTATATATCTCAAGTTACAATTGTTTGGTAGCAGCAGTGAAACCTAATGCATCATTGATTATCAATGAATTAGTCTGAAACGTGTAAGTTTTAAAACAATACAAAAAATGAGTGGTTATTGGAGATCCCTCTAGTTTGTCAAATAGTAATGCGTGCTCTTCTGAAATGTGAGAACAGTGCATAGTGGTTTCATTTTCCAGTTGATTGACAAGAAAGAACAATCATTTGCGTACTATTAGATAGTATATTGGATGGTATCATGTGCAATTAGAAAATGGTCTACGGTCTGATGTAACCCAACCCCCTTGTCAAACATGACCTGAGTTACCTAAGGCGTTCACTTGTTGGAAAATAAAGGAGGTAGCCGAACACCCTATGAGAACATAAACAAGACATCTGATAGGATTATACGCCAGATATCAATAGCAAACTAAAATGAAAAAAAAGAAAATTGAACAGAAAACGATCCCGAAAAAAAGTAAAAACAAATGTAAGCATCACATAAACTGACATTTTCATATTAGATCAACATGTTATACGGAGTGTAATATGTTATTTATCTTTTCATATGTAACATGATGTAAAGTCGAAGTTGCAATATTGTGAGTCTCGTTATGGTAATTGCAAGTAAATATTTCACCGCAATTACTTGCCACAAAAATTTTCACCAAAATTTGGTTTTTTTTTTTCAAATCTCATTATGCATCCTGAGTTATGTGTCATTTCAATATACGGAACTTCATATTATCATATGCAGATATTTGTTGAAAATCACAAAATACATCAGAAAACGAACACTGGGCACACACAAAAAATCACTATGTATTTTTATTTTTACCTGTCAGTAACGGCGTGAGAAAATATCAGTGCCATGTTGCTCCAAGGATACGATGATGATCCAAATGATTCACTCCCGGTGAGTAACATGGTTTAGGAGACAATTACAGCTGTCTTGTGCTTGTGACTCACTATGCAATTGCACATGCAATCTCATACAATAATAGGCTTGCTGCATGACAGTGCATGACCAAACACTTCAGCGCAACTAAAACATCAATATATATTGTGCTCGAGTGCTGTTTCTCCATACGAAAGCATGTGACCGGTTTCCGTGACGCTATTGGCCCAAAGTTCTGTCGAATATATCCATATACCATTAAATAACAAAATGAGTGTTCTTGATTTCCAGCCCACTGATATTATGGAACAGACCGTTGATCTGGAGAGTATCATGTGTGAATCGGAAACTGGTCTGGTGCAACCCAAACCTGTTTACGCACGTTATTTAATGTCTGAAGAAACAAAGTGCTGCTCTTTTGTTGGAAAATAAAACTGGAGAACAGCAGCTTGTGGCTTTGTGGATCGAATGGAACCGTGTGAGAACAGATTCAAGACACATGCTATGTACATAATAATATAACAATAATATGTTTTTGAAGGATGTAATGATTATTTACGACCCAGTTCAGATTATTTTCAGCCCGACATGGTTCATTTGCAGCCTGAGTGTGCTGATGATAGTACCAGTATCATATGTATATAGGACATTCCTGCATGTTGCCAGAGTCACTTATACCATTCCATTCATGGCGTTTTAGTCAAGCACACTTGTCTAACTTGCTTGTGACTAGACATTTCTGCCAATTCTATTCCACTTCTCAGATCTCGAACCAAACATTTCACAGTAGACAAATCCAGTGTATGTGCCAGGAAACGTGCAGCTGTTCCAGTTGTAGGCGGCATACCCGCTGCTGACGACATGGAATCCACTCCACCCAGATGCCTAATATAGGATGTAATATTGCATCACATGTTTTCAGTCCTCTATTTTGGTATTTCGTTTGGTTATTCAATTTGCGGCTCAGTGATTTCTCTTGATGTTGCAGCCGTCACATATGTTTGCGTCAATAATCGAGGAGGTTCTTATAGCTAACTTTACCATTTACTGGTACTAATACACTATCTTGCATTATCAGTCCCACTGATAGTTTTTTTATCCTTCGTATCAAGTTTTCATGTATTGTGAACCAGTAGTTATAATCACACAAACGTATGGTTGTATACACAAATTTGGAAATGCATTGAACCTCGCGTTAAGGTCACATCAGATGATTCTGATAGTATCACAGTTATAGTGGGGCGGAAAAGGAAACATCTCTAGGCGTGTTTATTTTATTCAAGGGAGTATGAAAGTTTGCACAAAGGGGTATTAATATCTGGGGATTTCAAATTGACTAGGATATTTGATGAAACACCTGTAACATGTTCAAAATCCAGAATGGTCACTATGAATAACGTAAATCAAGCTTTTTCATAATCTTCATAAGGTTCTAATCAAGATATAATGATGATTTTTGCTTTTAAATATATGTTTTCGATGACGACAAATCCGATTATGAGGTTATTTCATCATTCGGAGGCCATCCATGGTTATATATTTCAGACGTGCAGTACCTATGTACGGTGGCTTATTTCTGCCACAATTAGATTAATTTCTGTAAAAAAAAATTTCAGATATAAATATTTTAATTACACACGGAGCAAATGTTTCCTTCACGAAGCAAACGTTTTCTTCACGAAGTAAATAGTTTGCTTTGCAAAGCAAATGTTTACTACGCGAAGCAAACGTTTCCTACAAGAAGCAATTCATTTGCTTCTTGTAGAAAACATTTGCTTCGCGAAGGAAACATTTCCTTCATGGAGCAAACTATTTACTTCGTGTAGGAAACGTTTGTTTCGCGTAGGAAACATTTGCTATGCAAAGCAAACTATTTGCTTCGTGAAGAAAACGTTTGCTTCGCGAAGGAAACATTTGCTTTGCAAAGCAAACTATTTACTTCGAAAATTCATTGCACCATGAATTTTATGCAGGCTGTTAACAGCTGGGGTTGTAGGTTGAATACGGTTGATATTTGCCGAGAATGTCGATCGGTTATGAAATCAGTCACACATGTTTTCATACACCATTTTCACAAACGTTGTTCGAATACTGCGATTTCGTTGACATAACACATGACAAAACATGATTGACATCTGGGGATATAGCTCAGTGGTAGAGCATTCGACTGCAGATCGAGAGGTCGGTGGTTCAACTCCGCCTGTCCCCTGAAATATATTTTTCATGCAAATTTCAATGAAAAAAGTTCATACTGCCTTTTCAAAAATCTCCATTTGTTTTTGAATATTTTTGCCTGAAACTTACACATTTTAAAACATGGCTATAAATCTCACATAATATCCATACACGACGTATTGCTCGAAAGTAATTGCACTGACATGAACATACGACTTGATGCTGAATTGGGGGATATAGCTCATTGGTAGAGCATTCGACTGCAGATCCAGAGGTCGGTAATTCAGCTACGCCTCTCCCCTAGGATATTCTTTTAATTTTGACTGATTTTTTTATTTCGCCTGTGAATATTCAGTTTGAATACAAAAGTAGTCATATTTTCAAATTTGGATTTCCAGTTGTTGTTTTTTCACATAGGAATGTTTAATACAGTTTTTATGAAGATTAAATTCGTTAATTATTTCTCTAATAAGAAATTTTCGTCAGGAAAAATGCAAATGATTGTCAAAATGACAATTTTACAAAATGTTTCATGTACAGCGTTCGTTCATCCTCGTTATATTATTTTTTCGAGAAAAATGGCCATTTATCTAAGGTCGGTCATTGAAACAAATGTATATTTGTAGAATGTCATGCACGTTTTGGCGGGAAAACAACCCCAGTTCTTATATCATGCGTGCCTGTGTGCCGGACGAATTGAATTGTAGGGTTTCAGTGGACGAGTAGTATTACGGAGGACGTATCCGCGTTGGCCCCGTGAGGATTGTGAGCAGCAACGCCAAGAAAATGCTGAGCTATGGCTTGCTTCAGGGGCGGATCTACGAACATTCGATACATGCCCACAGTGGAAATGGGTGAAGTATTGGGGAATTGTTGAGACCTTTATATTGCCAATAAACATAGTTTGTACAAAATGTGTTTTCCCATACAAAAAAGCCAAACCATTTGGTAAATTAGAGCTACTGACGTCGGTTATGTTTCGACCGCGCCTCTTCTGAAGGTATTCAGATTGTACAGAAGTTGGCATGACATAAATATGTTACTTTTGAATTCGAAAGTAGGTCACTTGAAATCATATACATTGAAGAGACCATTTCAATGTTTGTGTTTGGATCTGACGAAAGTCATAAGATATTACGATTATATAAATCGTATTCTAAGTTAAGTTTGCATCACACGGATTCTGTACAAGTATTAATCTTTTTGAGACTGTTGAAGTTGAATCATGATGCCATCTCGCTTCGTTTAACAACGTGCAAAACGTTTGTCCCCAACGATGACACACACAAAATCGAAGAAAACTGTACAGCATAAAACATACTTCGCCCATGAAAGCATGTTTCTCACCCAACTCTCGATTTTGAAGGCATCGGCGTCTTGATTATCTGCGCTGATACATAAATAATTTTTTTCCCCGAGTTTTCAACATTTCCGCGAAGGTTACCATGTCACTCTCATATTAATAATCAACAACTCACATCCAATATAAAAAATCAACGATTATTACATTATACTTGTTCAAAAATTTTGACTTTGCACACAACTTTTCCATATTTTTTTTTCACTGCAATTCCATAGACCAATAAAGTTAATTTACCATGCGTATTGTGTTGGGAACTTCAAAAATTGACTCAGAGATCTACCAAAATATCCGGTGGGATCCGCGCCTGTGTGTTGCTGGCGGTTTCACGACACGGCGTTGAGCAGTCCACCACCACTCCTGTGGTGGAATAATTGTGGGTTTAGTGGTAAAAGCGCAAAAATTGATACAATTCAAACCAAGTAGATGTATATTGATTTTAGCTATAATACAAAGCCAGATTGACCGATCCAGAAATATGACGAAAAATCTAAGATGACCACTGTCGCTCGTGACCAAATATTGAAATGGTCATTAAAATTGTAGTAATGTTTAACATATCAAGAGAAATATTCCATTCCAGGTTTTCTCACCTGAGGAAGCCAACTAGACACGCTGATTTCATATACGGTGATATAGAAGGTGTCAATTCCCTAAATGACCCACAAAATTGTTAATTGTAAAAGATTATCTTCCACGATATCTCCCGAAAATAACATTATATGCAACAATATTAGGCCAAAAAAAGTGTTATGGTTCCCGAAAAAGTGTCCCCGAAAAAGTGATGCGACGACGCGGTTTTCTTTTTTTTTTCTTCTTCTTTTCTTTTTAGTAAAATCGGCGGTCGGTGACTGATTCGGTCAAATATGGCCCATTTGGCCCACCATTTTAACCTAAAATTGGCTGTTGATAAGCGACCCGGTTGAATTTGCCCTGTTTGGCCAGCCATACACCAAGTTTTGCAATGTCAAAGACACTCGGGACCATTTTACTTGATCATTATCTCCCAAAAATCGGTGTACGGGTGTCAATTTACTAAAAAAAAAAAAAAGAAATTCAGCCCTCAAAAAGTGACGCGCGAGTGATGCGCAGGATTAAAACTGACGCGCGCGCCTAACCAGAACCATAATACATTTTTTAAGATGGTCAGCAAAATATAATGTCTACCCATTTCCCGGTTCCGAGATGATGTATTGATTTCTGAATTTGTATTCATTTTTCAGGAATGCTGATTCATTCGGAAATATTATCATAAATATCGTTACCATAAACACTTTAATATTTACACAGTACAAAACTGTGTAAAATACATAATTGTATATTTTCAAAAATATGAAGTTGGTAGGTAGGTACCTGAGCATATAGAGCTAACAATAACTTTATGTTTGTACCTGAGCATATAGAGCTCACTTATGTTTGTATGAATTGGATATCTACGCTAATTATGTGGTTCTATAGCTGGAGATATTAGCATCAATAGCCCCTGAAAGGTGTACTTTGTTATCTTGTACCGTATCCGGAACTGATCGTCGCTGAACTTATCGAAGTCAAAACTAAACTCCCTTCTCAAGTGACTACCATTATACATTCCAAAATATGCATATTTGCAAGTCTATGATCGCCTATCGACCATGATTGTACACAAACTACCAAAGTGATGAAGGCTCAAGGCAGGTGTACCTTAAAAATCCGAACTGAAAATCGTGCACTTAAAGCAGCTGCTTTCGAATCCAGTCAATATTTTTTAAAACTATATTTCACATTAAACATGCTGAATCAACAGAATGAGACATACTCACATCAAATGTAATGACTATAACCAGTCCTGTGGTAAATTTTGCTCATTTGAACAGGCGGTTCTCGCGTAAATAGAGGAACTGTATCCATCACACGCAGATGTAAACAAAGCATAGGAATGCAAGATGGACTGACAATTTCACGTACATCATGGAATATTACTGATCATTTTCTCATAACTACACTATGTATGCACATACGAACTGGAGAATGTACTCGATTTGGACTTTTAGATGCGATTTGAGCATTTGTTTACATTCGGGTTTGATGGATACGCTTACGATTGTTTATATACAAAACCGGTACAAAATGTGCAATAAAACGGATGAATAGACAACTCGGACAATTGTAATGGTCGAAATCATTGAGCACACCTTTTGTTAGCTGGCATTAGATGTATTGCACAAAAATTTAGTTTTGAAAAAAATATTGCATACATTCGAAGGCAGCAGCTTTAATTGAATATGAGTGACGTCTTCGAATGCTTGGACGGTGAGGTCGACCTTCCACTCACTGAGGCCGACCTTACACTCAATGAGGATGAGGTGAGACTCAATGAGTGTGAGTGTGAGTGAGCTTTTAGAATACAGCCCAAAGTCTTCAAAACCGCTATTCACAAAGTGCGCAGCATATATTTTAGGAAATCAAGACAGTGAGCCACCTGCTGTAGACCCAGAGCGATACATATTTGTGAGTATTTCAGAAGAGACGCCAGTAAATTTCACATATCATATCACTTATCACATATCCCATATCATATTATTTCCGAGTCATGCGTTCAAACAAGTACGAGCCAAGCCTCCTAAGTTCGTTTTAAATTCATTTAAAACACCTACAGAGTATCAAATGTACGGTGCCCGTGATAGGACATGATGAAAAAAAAACCTACTTCGTTCGCACGAAGTACCAAGTCGTTCCCACGAAGTACTACTTCGTTCGCACGAAGTACTAAGTCGTTTGCACGAAGTACTACTTCGTTTGCACGAAGTACTAAGTCGTTTGCACGAAGTACTACTTCGTTTGCACGAAGTACTACTTCGTTTGCACGAAATACTAAGTCGTTTGCACGAAATACTAAGTCGTTTGCACGAAATACTAAGTCGTTTGCACGAAGTATTACTTCGTTTGCACGAAGTACTACTTCGTTTGCACGAAGTATTACTTCGTTTGCATGAAATAATAAGTCATCCACATATCCATACATGGTATTCGAACATTGTAATAAGCATATGAAGTGATTGATCCTGGTGTTACCAATTAACCCTTTAATTACCACAGTCAATTTTCAGGGTCCACTCTATGTCCTAATCTGGATACCGCTATTTACATTTATTAATCAACTCATAGAATAATGAATAGTCCATCGATATATATAAATTTACCTCAAATAATAGCAGAAAATTGTATTCAGTAATATCTATTTGATGAAGGTTTTTTTAGATTAAAATGACCACATTTTTGCTAGGGGAAGAATGGATGATTTAGAGCGTCATGTTGTGCTTATGGAGATATAAGTTGTCACCCAAGTTGTCACGTTTTTCTAATCGAGAAAGTGTATTTCTTTTCCACCGAATCCACGTTTCAGTCCGTTTTGGACCATTTCCAGGCCAAAAAATATTTCGGCACTTTTTCCTTCATAATGGGAGCTGCCATCACTGTTCATATAGAACGCCTGATGATAGATTTTAGATATTAGTATTTTCAAATGAGAAGTAATATATTTGATTTCCTCCCGGATCTCCGCATTGATTTTTAGCTTCGATGCGCCTTTTCCTGGGAGGATGTACACGGGTTGTTTAGGAATTGCCTGGACAAAATTTACGGTATTAATATAATTTTCCACAAATACCGAATTAATATGTAGAGGGTAATCTCCAAACTGTATATGAAACGAGAACATTAATGTGGAGTTGCTCAGGAAACATAAAAAAAACAATAAATTCCCAGAATTCCAGATCTAACAATGTTGGACTAAACATGCAAACCCATAAATAGACATATTACTTTGATAGTTGTTTCGATGTCGGACATGACTTTGATTTGGGAGTGAACACCCTCTCTCCGCAGACTTCCGCAGAGGCGTCTGGCTGCAATATGACGAGGCGAAATGCCTCTATTGGTGTCATGCTAAATGTGCGGGGATGTACGTCACTAAGAAGGACTAAGACTCCATAAACCTCAATTGAGTTTGTGATGTCCACAGGTATATTTACGTACAAATGGTGTCCTACCAAAGTTAACATCAAAATGCACATACGAGCAAGGTGGCGTGTGCAAGTTTGAAAATATGGTAACTAATTTATCCTTCATTGAATCATGTTGTGCCTCAGTAGGACCGAATTGCTCATAGGGATAACGTTGTAAACATGCGGATAACAAACTACAATACTGGAAAATGTGGTATATGGAGCAATGAAAGAATATTGTCCCTGATTGGCTCATTCATGACCCCTGTGGTCCAATGAGAAGTTACATACTAATTGGGCCATTTTTCTCCCATGAACAGGGAACGCACATGCGACTTTTCTGAAGCACATACATGTGCAAAAAAAAAACAAAAAAAAACAAAGGTATATGTCATTGTGGAAGATAACCTTGGGTACACACTTGTAAATTGTCAGTGCGCACTGTTTAGCTGGATTCATATTGTTGGATTTATTTTTTACAAAGGAGAAGCCAAATTCCATATCAGGCTAGACTAGATCGAGACTATAGTCTATAGGTCTTAAATACTTCTAATACTCCTACTTGTATTTCTATATAAAAATTCTATGCCTACTATTTCTAGCCTGAGACATGGGACCATCGGGTAGATGGCGAGTATGATCCATTTGGAATATATATTCATTGTGTAGCTGTACCTTCTGCAGACGGTCAAGATTTCTGCATGCCTGAGTCATGTGCTGGAAGGTAGGAACACCAGGTGGTAGGGAGCGCTTAAGCCACTTGTTGCGAAGTTCAAGTCGGAGATCACCTCCCTAACCCTATTGTCCGAAGTCTTGGCAAATGTCTCGTTTTCCTGCACCTCTGTTTCTCCTATTGACCCAGTCGCAAATGTTCAACTCGCAGTACTTTGGCTGATTCAGGACGTAACACAAGGCACCCAAGAGAGAACGACACATCATGATAACAGAACAATTGTTTTCCTGCAAACCATCATGAAACATAAAAATGGCGAACAGATACTGAAACACATACTCAGGAAGAAATCGGAAGTAAATGCTCTGAACTTCAGACAACCAGGAGAGGAAACCATGACATGAAACAACTGCCCCAGACTCCAAACACTGAACGACATATGGCGCAATATCTCCTGTCCATTACCATACATCACAATGTTCAACAGTTGCCAAGACTTGTGGTGGTCCTTGGCCGATTGGCAGAACTTCGTGGCATGGTTTGAAGACAGCCCTAGCTGCTTGGCCAAGCTCTTTAGTATAGTGTGTTATACTAAAGAGTGCTGAAGAGTGCTTTGGTGTACGCCATCTCCATGTGGCCATATCCAGGGACGAGGAGTAGGTTTCCAAACTTGAGTTGTTCCTGGAGATTCTGACCTCCATATCATGAAGTGTGGCAAAATGATTGCGAATGAGATGATCGCACTTGAATTCTTTGTGGCAGATATGACATCTGTATCAGAGAGTGTAATATCAACGAGAGGTCGCACTCCCACAAAAATGCGTGCTTGAGTACTTCTAACTCGAGAAACTCAGGGTGCCCTCAATGCTAGGAGGCCGCTCCCTCGCCTGCGAAGGTCTTATTGTTTGCCACTCACTCGCCTGCGAAGGTGCTAGTGTTCTTGCTTGCACATAGGAACATATAGAGAGTTCCGCCTCTTGTTATCCGGAACTCTTTGTCTTTATTCCCGGCATTGCAACCTCGATGCCAACATTATACGTACATCAGTTAGATCGTAATAAGAGGCACAGTCACGAAATATCTAGCAGCACTATGACGCTCTCGGAAATCAATCTGCACTCAGCACCTGTAGATTAACATTTCTATATATGGTCCGTTTCCCCAAGTTCAGGACAATCTAGAATCAGTGAATAATAATATTTCCATTGTGCGTGATCTATGAATATAACTATATAATATTAGCTTTCTTGGCAGGATATGCTTCATGCGAGTTGTGTTTTTTTTTTGTACTTTCGGGAAATGAAGTGTGCCAAGTCCATAGAATGCGTGACACTGGGTGTAAAAGGATAATAATCAGTCTGAATATCTTGTGTGTGAATGTAGCATGTGTCAATAATAAATTCGCAAATATAATACAAGACGATTTTGTTATGTGCGAAATCAAAGTTGTTTTCAGTTATCAGTGCCACATTTTGTTAGCCAGTTTGTGTCTAAGCCATATAGTATGGACGCTTATAGTCCTGGAAAGCATTTCATGCTCCTGAATGTATTCATTACCATAACATACACAAATGCATAGTGACCAGTGTTTGAAACGTAGTTGTTGACACATTAAATTTGCCTCCATATCAATACTGCGGATTTCACACCAAATATAACCATGGCAATCAAAGTAATAAGTATGCTCACCCTGGTGGCTTTGAAAGAAAAGAAAGTAAGGTTGTGTACACTATTATTGAAATGAAGCTTAAATCGACCACATCACTAGATTCAAATTTGTATGTGATTTAAATGCCATTTTGTCCGAATATTGTGCAGTACATATATCTATCTAATCATCATATATTGATTGATTCATGACATTGTAGATATTGCAACCATGATATTTACTTTTTATTATATAACATTTATTGCATTGTTCAATCATACATGAAATCTTTCCAAATCACGCCTATCCAGATTGGCCTCGAAAATCCTCATGACAGTCTTCAAGTTGTCGAGGCGAACACAAAGTGTCAGTTCACCGGTATCACAGCCCCGCCTCCTTGACGGTCACGAGGCCTGACCGGAGCATACACTTGATGAGGATGCACATCCGTCGATGCTCCACGTGGGCCAGTTACTCTTGCTGTGATGGTCCAAGTACAAGTGAACGTTCCTGCAGCAATCTCAATCTCAGACACAAATTGGCTGAACAAGTTTGCTTTCCTCTGCTAGCTATTTGTGGATCATTTGCTACAACGATCACGCCCATGACGTGTTGATCAAATGGGTTGTTGTCGTCTGGAACAACATCGAGAACCGTGTTTTCTTCGGGTCTTACGTGAAGAACATGATAGCCCTCAACGTTCCATGTAATTTCGATGGGGTTCATGCTGAAATGTGATGAAATATTATGATTATCGTGCCAAAAATGGTCGTATTGTTGTATTACATTCATTGCAGGTGTATTCTGCTGGTTGTAAGGTAAGGGTATATATGTTCAGGTCAGACCTGCAATGTTAATGATGCATAGGAAGGAGTGATTGTGTCCTATAATTTATCAAAGAATTGGAGTTCTTTGGCAAGATATTTGGCCAATTCTATGTTGATTGCAAGTAGATGTGGGGAATACATGTTGATCATACTCAGTGAGTATCTTGATTCCAATACGACTTATGATGTCCGGCCTGGAAGAGACGGTAGATTGCGAACCCAGTACAGACTACAGATCAGCCTTCTCTACCATACATAATGAGATGATGACCCAATCCGTAGGCCCAGTCCCATAGAGGCCCAGATGAACATGACAAAGCTGGATCCACAGGGATATGATTATTTGGAATGTTTATTTCGTGGGGTATGATATTTGAATGTTCACTTTGGCTCATCGTGGAACTGGGGCTGAAGGATACAAAATTCAGCAAATCTTGTCAACTCCAATTCTTTGATAGATGTTGTGCTAGGAGCTGAGATATAACTTTCATAACGGTGTCCAATTTTCGAAGAGAAAAAATAATTATTTTGACTGTCGTTGACAAAATTGTGGACGATGTAAATGTGAGTAGCAATTTGAAATAGAAACAAAGCCAGACCAAACAGTTTATCCAAAGAAACACCGGCGTCATCAGGGGCAGACCAGTGTGTGAATGTCGTTGTTTCTACTGTACACCTGATGGAATTGGTATACAACTGCCCAACCTATGAAAAATAATTTAGAAATCCAAAACAAACTCCATGGAATAGATAAACGACAAGCACATAAGTACCTAACCACAAGCCAAAAGGCTACTGAGTTGATGGTATCCTCGGGGACAGATTTGACGTCCACCAGCAGTGACACTGGCTCAGTGGTATCAATGTAAGTATTAATCTATTACCATCGATACCACTAGATTTTGATGATACCAAAAACAAGATACAATATTTTGGAATAGAAACAAAGCCCGACCAAATAGTTTATCCAAAGACACACTGGCGTCATCAGGGGCGGATAGTGTGTGAATGTAGTTGTTTCTACTGTACACCTGATGGAATTAGTATACCACTTATTCCATCAGGTGATGTATTCTGATAATAAATGTTCATCGATATGATGCAGAAACCAAGCAATAGGATTTGTTAACAATAGAGATAGTTGCCATAATTATATGGCTGTTGTGACTGTTTGTGTCATTTTGCCTTCGAATCGCAGTTTGTTGCATATTATGGATTTTTTAATAGTTGCGATGCCATGCCATGCCACCCCTGTATTGATATAATTCCTGAAGATAGAGCTTATTTCTTTGCACTTTCTAATGGGAAGTCAGACATGGCGAGTCACACTGTGTCTTCTCTCAAAACCTATATGATCAGTTTTGAACGTCTTATTTCAGAACATGCCCGTTGGGATACTTTGTGTTGCATTAAATATTGTCATACATTTCTCATAGGCCCGATGCATAGCCCTACACTAGTAGTGCACAAATTGGCCTTGATGGTAAATCTCAAAGCGACATGAACCATGTAATATTGCCTTCGCAGACAAAATGACAGATACCTTTTATGGTTGTATCACGGGCATATAGGGAGTCAAACATGGTGGATCTCGTGATGACCATGAACTTGATCTTCAGTATGATAGCTCAGCAAAGTGTTTGATCCAAGAAGTTCGGAATCGGACATATGGTCCACCCCGAAATGTACGCCCAAAATGCAAAAAAAAAATTCATTTTTCACCCTTTGCTCGAAATCTATTCAGTAAATTTATCTCCAATTTTATATAATATATGTATGACGTCATGTACTTTCATCTCCTGTATAAAGTTGGAATGCATTGTATCGCTCAAAAGCACAAAATGTAGGCCCAAATGACCCATGTCGGCTTGGAAAGTACACATTAGCCCCTAGCGATAAAATGCTTGTATTGTGGACATCTGGAGAGTCATGTGGCACATCTTTTGAACTTGACCTTGCATGGCCCTGAATGGTGAATCTCAAGGACATATCTGAAATATGTAAATCGACAATTACATATGAGATGGCTGAAGATACAATTCATGTTTGTATTATGAACAAACAGGAATTTTGAATTCTGCAAAAAAAAGCAGTAGAGCTAAATTTATGGGAAGTCGCATGTGATGAACCTTTTGCTGATCTTTAGGTTGATACCAGACGACTAAGTGATAAATCCAAGGATCACATCCGATCTCACATGTTTAATTTGGAGCTGTATTATGAGGATATAGGAACTCCTACATGACGGAGCTTCTTGCGAACTTGGATGTTGATCTCAGAGAACCTTATGTGGTGAATCTCAAGGTTATGTACAAACTGCAACGTGTGGATTGACCTCTGCATATGGAACGACCACAGAGCTTACATGTATCTGCATCCAAAATCACTGTACATAGAGCTTAGTTACGTATTATGAGAATATAGAATCTCAAATATTGTGCATTTTCGGCGGCCTTGAAGCTGACATCAGATGGTCGTGCATAGTAAATCAGGAGTTGATCAAAGATCGAGCTTGGATTGGTAATGTATTCATTTAGATATACATATGACATATATGTTTGTTACCTTGAACTTGACCTAAATTTATCTTTGAGTGGTAAGTGTCGATGTAACGTTTAAGGTGAACGTTGTATATTGGCTGATGCAGACAACATGAATCTAGATAGAGCTTTGAACTATATCTTGAATTTTATCTTCAGTGAAGTTGATAGATAAAAACAACAATTCTACTGAAAGCAAGTTTGTGTGTATAACACTGCATTTTTCTACTGTAACATTTCCTGGCGCTTGGGCTAATTTTGTTTTCGAAGTTACTAGCAAATGGGTGAATACATGTATTTTTATTACTGGATAACTTAACTTGTTTCTTCTTGCAGTTTTTCAACATTTCTGACATATCAAGATAATTTTATCCTAGGGTATTGCTCGCTCTGAATTCTCGGGAAAATTATTGGGTTATGATTACGATCAATCAAAGTTGCCCTTCATGCATATCTACAGGATTCATGTGGTAAACGCCAAGTTTCCTTTGAACTCGAACGATGATTAATTCGTGCAAAGCAGATAAGCAATTGACTGATGAAATATCAAATGGTTTATAACAGGACGCTTTTTGGTATACATTACATGTGTTATGAATAAAGATCTATTACTTGGCATATCATGTATTATGGATAAGGATCTATTATTGAATACATCAATATGTATTGATGTCAAAATATTGATCAGTATCGATTAATATGTATTGATGTATATTCCACAATCTGTAAAATCACAATGTACACTATTTATGTACATCACGTTACAGTTCGATTATTAATTAGGTTCAAATTTTTCCCATACCAGCCGAAGTTGCCATCAACATTATCTCATTGATTCAGACATTATGTTAAGTATGATAAGAGTGGTTTTGTCTGCCCATCTGTTTTTCTTGGCAGGTAACTTGTGCAAATCGAAAACAAAAGTATGTCGTAACCCCGAACTGTTTACACACGTTACCTTATGTTTGAAGAGAGTGATGCTCTTCAGATGATAAATAAAACCAGGTTTTAGAAGCTAGGTATGTTTGTGAATCACAGGGAATTGTGAGAGAATATATCCGAGACAGCTGACATGAACATAGACTCCACTATCCAATAATCCTTTCTGCTGATTCAAGTGTATCCATCGTACTGAGAGTTTTTCTAGCTGTGTACAATTCTGAATCAGTGGTTTAAAAGAAACTATGATTATATAAACAAGTTGAATATGATATTAAATACAAGGATAAGCGATCATCCTCAACATACCAGTTATATGCAGTTGTTTCTTGTATCATTTGATCAATGGAACAATAGCAAACATTAAGCAAGTCGCTTCCGTCAGTAACCTCCAGTAACATACGCGAGTACAATACTTTGGCACTGTATCTTGTATCTTAAAGCCAAAAGCTTGTACTAAGCCATGATCGATAAAATCGGCCGGAGTTGGAAGATGTTTCCCCTTTGACTTACACGTTACATGGGACGTAAAAGTGATTCCATTCGCACTGCACCTTTCCTCCCCTTTATTTCCTTTCTCCCTTTTTCTCGTTATTGATTATGATAGGTGCTGCCAGTAGGGCTTCGGAGTATGGGTGAATTATCTGAACAATGATGCTAAAATTATATCTTTCAAATGAAAATTAAAGTCAACCATTTGTATAATATCCGTGTGAAATCAGGGTGAGATATATTTGTTTCCTCGTTTTATGTTTGAGTCGTGTTTACCAAAGGTTAGTCACTGAATGCGGCAATTTGGGATGTCTCTTTTCCAGATCACAACACATTTATTGTTTGTGTACTGATAATTTCACAGTTAAAATAAATTGTACAAACTTTTTCAACAATGTGGCGTGAATGATATATGTGACATAAAAACATATATTACCATTATGATTCACAAATACCAGTATGTACAGTTGTCATTGACCTGGCATGCATGGTTCGTTGTCACCTGGGAAAAGTTGTTCTTCGCTTATGACCTTTAATTATTTATCGTGATATGTATATGTTTCCACACACTCCTTGCACCGTCATCCACAATGTTAAAGTGATATTGGCAGAAAGTTAGTGATTGTGTCATACATTTCTGACCAAACGAAGAAAACATACTAGTTATATGCAATTGATTTTTTCAACAGATGCCTCTTTCTGGTTGATTCGTGAGTTTCGTTGTGAGTTTCTGGTGGAGATATGAGATACGTTTGAGTATGTTGACATTGCCGCGATTCTCGGTGCTTTGTATCCCTTGATGCAATGTGATTTCAGCTTACTCGCATATGTTCGAGTCAATCGAGCGTGCACAAAACAAAAGAAACGCGGCTGCTAGATCTGTCATATGCTTAGTTTATTTTATACATCACCAATCTAAACTACTACATGCTCCTTTTTGATCCTTTGGATCGTTCTGGATAGAAATTCGCGTACTGAAAGCAAGGCACGATCGTCTGCCTGCATGACTCGAGCGCTCCTTTTGCCGCCAAAACCGCCGCGCATATGCGCGCGCAGCTGCTCAGAAGCTTCACTTTTCTGTCCACCGCCATTTTTGCTTGGCAGCTTTGGATTTTGGTTCCAGGTGAATTCGTAGAATTTAGTCTGCAAACTAGACTTTTGCGATATATTCTTACGGAATTTCACCTGCCACGTTCATAGACATCGTTTTGTGTCTATTTGGATAAGTATTGGTCGATAGTTTGTTACTTGCTAGATCGTCAGCGATTGGTATAGCCAGTTCACCCTATTATCGTCCATCCGTCGTACTTGATAGTGTACTTGTTGTTTACATCTATCAATAGTTCTACGTTAATTTTCTACTGTATATATTTTGTCGTATACTGTAGTTTATATATTCGTAGTCCTCTTAGGGTTCTTTTTCAGCGCAGTCTCAGGTTTGCTTATTTTGCCCGCCCTGTTACTGTGTGTGGTTAGTTCCCTTTCGTGATCATGACTTCACAATCCTCCCTTGGTACCAGTGCCATGGACGAACGTCCATGCCCGAAGTGTCTGGTCAATACCCTCCGAGGAGGGGAGAAACACAGTTTGTGTTTCGACTGTTTGGACCATGGCCCGGTATCTATGGAGGATTTGAGGTGTGATCTGTGCCGTTTCTGGCGTCCCTCTTCCTTCGTGCAGGCGACTGCAAAGTATTCTGAAGCCTCGTTGGCTCGTCAGGATGCTTTGAGGCTTGCGGAAGCTTCGGCTCCGCAAGTCCGCCAGTCGCCCATGGAGGTGGAGACTCCGCCTGTGACGGCGCAGATTGCGTCCAGTGTTAGCCAGCCCCTGGAGCTAACACAGGACATGGACAACGCGGCTGTGCAATCCTTCTTTGCACAGTCGCTGTCGTCCCTTCAGGGTCCCCTCCTGCCGGGTCTCTCTTCCCTGCTTGGACAGGGAGTCCCGGCCGGTTCTTCGGCTGCCCCTTCGTCGCAGGGAGAGCTTGCTCCCCCTGCTGGCAAGAAGTCAAAATCTTATGAGAAGAAGGTTTCAGTTCTTGCCAAGGCGAAAGCAGCCAAGGAACCGCACTCCACCTTCGTCGTCCCTCAGTTGGGGCCGATCGAGGTGGAGGGGTCTGTCGTCTCTTCCCCTGGGCCTTCCAAGAAGAGGAAGCATGCTTCCTCTAAGCGCCGTGGTGCTGAGACCACATCGATTTTCGATGTGGCTCAGGCTTCGTCCGACCTCTCGGTGGGCGACGATCAGGCTTCGGGCTTCGATCGGCGGAGCATCTTGGATGGCTCATTCGGGTCCTCGGTCTCGAGGGGGAAGAGTTCCCTTTGTTTGGGGGTGAGGCTCTCGATCGTTGGTGCGATCGGGAGTCTTCACTTGGCGGTCGTGCTCCTGGTCCTCGATCAGGGCACGATCGGGCGGGTGGTGCTGGGGTCGTTCCTCAGGACCACTCAAGTCCTGTGTACGCGGATGTAAGTCGCCGGACGGGCGCGATCGCTGAGCAGGCATTCCCTCGCCCGTCCTTTGATGTACCCTTGGGGTCATCGAGGTCTTCGATCGGACCTGTGAGGTCCAACGATCGGGGGGGGGGGGGGGGGGGGTCGAGTGGAAGCTGATCAGGAGTCGTCCTCCTCGGAGGATGAGACTTTCGATCAGGCCGGGGGTTCTAACTTCCGGTGGGCTTTGGAGTCGGTCGCAAGGCGTATGGACTTGCCGATCGATGCTCCAGGGCCCTCACGGGGAACCGGTAGGTTCGCGTCGGCGCCAGTTCGTCGGCCGATCCGGCTCCCTGTGGCTCCCGCGTTGGTCAAGTCCTTCGACAAGATCAACAAGGGAGTTACGGCTAAGAAGGATGTGGCTCGTACGGAGTCAACATTCCCGACTAGCCGTGTTCGACCTGAGTCGATCGACACCTATCGGACTGTAGAGTCCGAGGGTGGACATCAGACTTCCGTCCCGGTCGAAGACCCTAACCTTCACCTGCTTTCCCGGAAGCAGGGTACGGTCTGGTCAGTTTATGTGAAAAAGGCTCGCCTTTCTCACTGGCAGACGCTGTCTCATCAATTGATGGGGCAGCTCTCGTTGACGGATCACCTGACCACTTTGGTTCAGGAGTTTGTGGACGAGGCGGATCTGGAGGAGGGGAGTCGCGCCAACATTCATGCAGCACTCAGCGTCTTGGCTGGAGTGGTTCATGCTGCTGAGCGTGACAGTGCGCACCTGGGCGCACAATTGGATCTCACCATGCGTGATGCCGATCTCCGTCTGCTTGACGTGTCCGCTACGGACGTCGCTGAGCTACGTGGGAGGCCGCTTTTCTCAGGCTATACCTACGCCAACCTCTCTCGATCGGATATTTCCGTCATGCGGGAACATCTCCGGGATGAGGCCATGGCCAAGGCTTTGCTTGGGAAGTCGGCGGGGTCTGGGACAGGCAAGAAGACCAAGGGTCAGAAGCCTGCCCAACCTCAGGCACCACATGCACCCGCTTCTGCGCAGCCGCCCTTTCGGGGGGCGCAGCCTCCCCATCCTCAGGGGGATGGCAAGCGTGGAGGCAAAGGGGGTGGACGCTTCAAGGGCAAAGGGAAATCTTCTGCTAAGAAGTGACTCGTTGCGGGAAAGCGTAGGCTCTGTGGAAGGTTCAGTTCTGTCGGAATTCGATCTTCCACAACCTGGTCCAGTCGGCGGACGCCTGGCTCAGTTCGTCCAGAACTGGAGCGATCTGGCGTCGTCAGACAATTCAGTCGTGGCATGGGTGAAGTTCGGTCTCACCTTCAGATGGGAGGCTGGAAAACCACCGATCAGACCCAAAGCGTGGTTCTTCCCTGTGCCCGGCGATCGGGAAAAGTTTCAGCTTCTGCAGCACGAGGTGCAGCAGTTGCTAGAGAAACGTGCGATCGAGGTGGTCAAGGACGAGAGAGGATTCTATTCTCTCATCTTCCTAGTGCCGAAAAAGACAGGCGGGTGGCGTCCCGTTTTCGATCTGTCAAACCTCAACAAATTCCTGATCATACCCAGGTTCAAGATGGAGTCGGCGCTTTCCGTTCAGAAAGCTCTGTCCAAGGGGAAGTGGGCAGTCAGTATCGACGTCAAGGACGCGTACTTACATGTGCCCATACACCCAGCCGATCTGCGATACCTCAAGTTCGCCTTCGAGGGTTCGGTGTATCAGTTCAGGGTACTTCCTTTTGGAGTAGCCACCGCCCCTTACGTGTTCACCCGTATCGTAAGGACGATGGCAGCCAGGTTTCGATCGGTTGGAATTCAATTCCACCATTATATCGACGATTGGTTAATCATAGCCGACTCCCCGTCTCAGGCTATAGAGCAATCCGGGTTCGTCCTCAGGTTGGCGACCAGCCTTGGCTGGATCCCCAATTGGGCGAAGTCTCATCTGTCCCCGACACAGAGGTTCGAGTATGTCGGGGTAGATTATGATCTAGATCGAGGAGTAGCTCTTCCTCCGCGGAAGAGAGTTCTCAAGGCGATTGTGGCGATGGATGTCGCGCTGACGCAGTCGTCGATCACAGCTCGACAGTTTCTGTCCATCATCGGTCTGTTGGCGTCGATGGAGAAACAGGTGCCGTTCGGCAGGTGCTTCCTCAGACCCATTCAATGGTGTCTAGCATTGCAATGGCGGATCCTCACCGATCGACTAGACCAAGTCGTATCGGTGGACGATCGTGCTCGGGAAGCAATGCATTGGTGGCGGGACCATCGGAATCTTTTCCGAGGGATGCCACTGGCGGAGTATCTGCCCGATCGGACCTTCTTCACCGATGCGTCAGAATTGGCTTGGGGAGCTCATATGGACGAGCACGAACTCTCTGCTGTGTGGAACACGAGCGAGAGGGCGTTGCACATCAATGTCCTAGAGCTGCGAGCGGTGAGACGTGCGTTCGAGATCTGGGGGCCTCAGAGTCCCCCAGGGACGAAATGGCTGGTCTTCACAGACAACAGCACAGTAGTGGCGCACATAAACAAACAAGGTGGAACTCGGTCGAGTCAGCTTTGTTTGGAGGCCGAGTGTCTGATCAGGTTTGCCTTCAAGTCCCGTCTGTTTATCAGGGCGAGGCACCTACCGGGTCACAGGAATGTCCTAGCGGACGCTCTGTCGAGACCGGACAAGATCATAGGCACAGAGTGGAGTTTGCATCCGGGGGTGTTTCGGCGCGTTTGTCAGGCGTTCGGGACACCGAACATAGACCTGTTCGCAACCTCTCGGAATCACAAGCTCCCGGTCTACTTCTCACCTCTGCCAGAGAGTGAGGCACTGGCTGTGGACGCGATGTCTCAGTCGTGGGACGGGATGTTCGGGTATGCGTACCCGCCAACCCGGTTCCTAACAGAAGTGCTGCACAAAGTAGCCAGGTCTCAGTGCGAGATTCTGTTGGTGGCGCCATGCTGGCCGATGCAGGCGTGGTTCCCGCCGCTACTGTCCCTCCTGATCGATGTACCACGGGTTCTCCTGATCGAGGACAGGTTGCTGAAGCAACCGGGGCGGGATATATTTCACAATTCCGTCCACGCGCTCAAATTACACGTGTGGAGGCTATCGAGCGATCCTTCCAGGAGGCAGGATTTTCTCAGCAGGTGTCCGTACATCTCGCGAGAAAGAATAGGAGATCCTCCTCTAAAACGTATGAGGCTAAATGGAGAGTATTCGTACGTTGGTATAACGGAAGGCGCATTGATCCGCTCTCTGCCCCTCTGAATGCAGTGCTAGACTTTCTCTGCTATCTCTTTGATAGGCTTAATTTGAAGCCTACTACGATCGAGGGATACAGGTCCATGCTGGGCCCTGTAATCCGTGCTAGGGGGGTCGATTTAACTAATAATCGTATCCTTGCTGATCTCTTGGCGTCCTTTAGGACGCAAAGGCCACGGGGAGTTCCTACTCTACCGGATTGGGACATGGCTTTTGTGCTATATTGTCTTACTAAAGCACCTTGGGAGCCTCTCAAGGAAGTTTCCTTGCAGAGGTTAACTCTTAAGACTTTCTTGCTAGTTATGCTAGCAAGTGGTCGAAGACGCTCAGATGTCGCGGCGATCGACGTATCGCGAGTCGCATTTGGCGCGGATGGGTCCGTTTCCTTATACCCAGTACGTGATTTTATGCCTAAAACACGTGCTGCGGTTGAGGGCGGGAAAGCGTTCTCCCCTATCGTAATTCCGTCACTGGGCGATTACGTAGGACGGAATGAGCCGGACGCTCTATTGTGCCCGGTAAGAGCGCTGAAAATCTACATCGATCGTACCAGATCGATCAGGAAAGATCGCAAGCGGTTATTTATTTCCTATCAGCCTAATAGGGCTACGGATATCTCCACAGCTACACTATCCCGATGGGTGAAGGTTGTAGTGAGGACTGTCTATGCGGAGTCAGGTGCTGACGATCGAGTCACTTACAAAATATCGTCCCACCAAATCCGACACATCTCGATGTCTTTGGCGGCCAGATCGAATATTCCGTTGGAATATATCGTGAGGGTTGGAATGTGGACTAATTCTACGACATTCATCGGGTTCTATCTGTCCAATGCTGCCGAACTTCAGGACCAGTCGTCCAGATTCAGACTGGGTCCGCTGGTCGTAGCGCAAGCTGTTGTTTGAACCAGCTGGACAGAAAAGTCTTGGTTTTAACGTGCACGTGTATATAAGCAACACTTTGTATTTGTGTTATTTATGTTATGGTCTCAAGTAGAGTTCCGTTTTCCACCGATGGGTGAAGAAGAAATTCGTGCATGTCGGAGGCAAGCGATCGCACCGCTAGGTGAGTATCTTTATTATATTACTAAAGATATATCGAAAATGTAGCATTTTAGCGATTCGCTTGAAATCAAGACTATCGTCTGTTTTCATGACCATCTAGCACTACTGCTCCACCGCCTATCCTTTGATTCTAAGGAGCATGTAGTAGTTTAGATTGGTGATGTATAAAATAAACTTCCCAAATTTTATTTGTAAATTTGCCGTTTATTGTTATTACTCACCTCTAAACTACTACAGTAAAGGCCCTCCCATCCATCCCCGCCAGTTATGTGCTAGGGGCTTCCTTTTGTCGTTTTTTGGACAGAAAAGTGAAGCTTCTGCGCAGCTGCGCGCGCATATGCGCGGCGGTTTTGGCGGCAAAAGGAGCGCTCGAGTCATGCAGGCAGACGATCGTGCCTTGCTTTCAGTACGCGAATTTCTATCCAGAACGATCCAAAGGATCGAAAAGGAGCATGTAGTAGTTTAGAGGTGAGTAATAACAATAAACGGCAAATTTACAAATAAAATTTGGGAAATTTATCCATCAAGCATAGTTTATTTTGTAACGTATTTTTTCTGAGACCACAGGCATATTTGTAGCTGATTTGGAGCACATAGGTTTTTCTGCCAATATCTCTTTAAGAGTAATTCACATGGAGAAGTTTCACAATGATCACATACAAACACACAGTAGCCACTATATCTATAATTTATCAATATGCCCAGCTCTTCTTTTTGCATTATTGCCAGCTCATGCTTGATTGGTTGTTGAGGTGGGGAGGTAAGGTTGCATGTTCGGATGTCAATGATCAATATGGTACCAATGCTGCCCCATTGGGCCCATGTAGCGCAGCTTACTATTTCTTATAAACTCGATGAAGATTAAAAATGTGCCAGACGGATTAAATATGGTATACATTCAGTGGGTGAGTAGTATTAACAGAGTAAGGTGCGCTACTTGGGCCGAACAGGGCATTATTTTGTATAACTTTGTAAAACACGGATATCAATACTGTCAAACACAAGAGTGGCCGTTTCGTCGATAAACTATACACGTGAGTTGTATAGAAGTCATGACACCATATGCACACCTCGGCCATAGTATCATATCCTGCGCTTTCTTATTTCAATATAATTTTATATTATTTTCAATAAGGATTAAAAAGGTGACAGACGGATTAAATTGCATTCATTTATAATGGATGAGAAGATGAAAAGTATTAAGGCGCAGCGTATGATACTCATGCCCACACCTCCTATAAATTTCATCGTGCAAAATATTAATGCGATTTCATTTAATCGGCTTGGGAATTATTTTGTACTGTAGCAATTGTATTCAATTGACCTTACGACGGTCATGGTCGAACACCTTTTCTGTGACCCTCGGACAAATATTGGCGAACAATAGTAATCCCGTCGGACAAACAACTCAAAGCATACTCAATCGTAAGGTCAATTGTGTCTCCACGAGGTTCATTCGATGGAAATGTGGTGCTTCAGAAGGAAATTTGCTCCAAAAGTACCCCAAAAACTCCAAAAGAGGAAGATACAGTATTATTCCAGCAACCCAACTACTGACATAGGAGACATTGAATGCCCAGCAAACGTCAAAATAAAAATAATCACCTCTAACGAGATCAAACGAGACGGAGCATCTGTCGATGATTAGTGTTAGTTGTATACATATGGAATTGACCAGCTGTCCATTCACTCAAGATGTAAGTATAAAGGTAACAATTTCATACATTTACATACTTCCAATAAGCCAGTTCGGAAATGTTTCTAGGTCAGGTCAAATGGTATAAACAAAACATTCGTACACACCATGCTCAAACGTGAGTGACGCGGTGAACTCGGAAGTACACAAAGAGGTTAGTATTGTACAGGCGAAATCGAGTATTGTGTTGGTGACAGTGACTCGACAATGGTAGCGTGACAGCATGGTTTGGCTGTGTTTATACCGCTCGACCCCGACCCAATTCCACTGACCTGACCTGAAAACATTTCCGAACTCACGTATCAACACAAGGCTGACAATGGCTTTTAGTCCATGAGCCCACCCAAAATTTGCTACCATGAAAGGGCACCAAACTTTGACTGTTTTTTTCCAGTTTATATGATCCTCAACATGTCAAAACATCATGGTGGACTTCTCAGAAGAGTAGCTTAAATTTTCTACCGAATTTTGAACATATCGGTATGTTATGCTATAGCGAATGACAAAATGAGTGATTTGAAAATGAGTGAACACCTGATTTCACCTCCTAATGGCCATTTTTGGGGGTTCATGAGTTTCCCGTATTTTTGTTTTCTCTCACTTCGTATGCCTCATATGACTTTCTGTCCCCGGACTATGAGATTGGATAACGGACCCTGTTTTGTTTGCTCGGAATACTTAATACTGGGTATTGATTCCACGTCTATTGCATGCACATTCCGACAAATATGTTTTTTTTAAAGTCACAGAGAAATCAACATATATTGTTTCATGACATATTATGGTGTTGAATGAATGTAAGCATCAATCTATTACCATGTAACAATTATATTTGATCAATGTATTGATATTTTCACAATTTTGTTCGCAAATTTTAGAACCCCCACAGCAGTCTAGTCCTGGATTGACGGAGCTAACAGTGTGACCACTGCAGATATCGGAAAACAATTTCAACAATTCAATGTGTATAAGAAGTGGTATTTAATTGTATCCCCCGAACAACATTCGGCGGATACTATGGATTTGCGATAGTCGTCCGCTTCCGTCCCGCGCCTGCATCCGTGTCTGCGTCCGCAGATATTTTCTTGCGAATGTGCTACAGGCCACAATTCTCACCCGACGACCATAATTTTTTGCAGGCACATATATATTGGTAAAACCACGATACCAATTGTTTTTGGGAAGGAATAGTCTCTCAGAATGATCATATCAATAATAATATGTTAACGGTCTAACTTATTACAGATATGTGAAATACCGATTTTGACATGTATCATTCCAATTGCCTGTACTATGAAATATAATGGCACTGGATTTTCTTGTTCAGAATAGAGAACTGATGTTTTTGGTGAAGTTAGAACAATATTACCAAATGGCTTTGGTTCCATGGCTTTACTACCACCAATATTATTGAATAAATTAATACCAATTTTGCTGTTTTTCGTTGAGCACAATAAAGATATTTGATGCGGCTAACATATATATTTGTGCTCGACGGGGAAAAGGTTATGTTCAGTAGTGATTTCATGGCTGTAGTACCACAGATTATACTGAATAAGTTAAGATCGATTTGGCTAGTTATAACATGCTGTGAACCCATTTCATTAATTTGACAACTTTGAACTCAGCTAGCACATATTTGGAATAGAAATTTTATTGGGCATACTGTTTTTATCATTTTCAAATACAACACTTTTGGTTAACTTTTAGTTGGAATTTCACATTCAAACCTCATTTGGAACATATTTGGGGTGAAAATGGAGCTTTTTGCGAGCTGGCTTTGATCTGGCTCCAATTTCATCATCCAATATTCGCTTGGATTTTCAATTTTGAACAAAATTTGGAACATCTTTGGGGTGAAAATAGAACTTTTGTTTCGACTTAAATTTTAGCATCTTCAAATGCAATTTTAGTCATCTTTTTGTTGTAATATCAACTTGAAACCAGATTTGGCAGATATTTTGAGTGAAAATATAACATATGGACAAAAGTGTGATTTAACTCCAATTTTGTTATCTTGAGATGCAGTTATGGTCAACAGTTGCTTTGAAACCAAGTATATTTGCCAAATATTTTGAGTTAAAATATAACTTGTGGTAAAAGTTTCGACCTGGCTCCAATTTCGTCATCTTAAGTTGCAGTTTTGAGAACCATTCTAATACCAGAAACCCATAATGTTTTTACTTTAAATTCAACTTGAAACCAGTGTGGCACTTATTTTGAGTGAAGATATAACTTGTGGTGAAAAGTTCGATCTGGCTCCAATTTCGTAATCTTGGAATGCAGTTTTGGTCAACTTTTACTTGAAAATTGCATTCCAAACCAAGTTTGTCGAATATTTTGAGTTGAAATATAGCTTGTGGATGCAGTATTGGTCAACTTTTACATTGAATTTCCACTTGAAATCAAGGTTGTCAAATATTTTGAGTTGAAATATATATTTTGGTGAAAAGTTCGACCTGGCTATAATTTTGTCATCATATCGAACATGTCAAAATGGAAATTCAAACAAAGGGATTTCTGTAATGACTTTAAATTTGATCTCCAATGACTTTGAAAGGTCAAATCAGCAATTTTGGTAAAAAAAAGCAGGTGCGGCTTAGCACTTCACTTTTCTATGATAGCCTTTTTTAGCCGTTGCTCTAATCTTCTCCCCCCCCCCCCTTGATAGCACGAATATGGGGCTACATGGATGATAGGGCTACAGGGGATACATCCCAGTGGTCGTAGGTGAGCGGAAAGCGTCTATTTTTTTTACATAGGGTGATAATTTGGATGGATGGATGGAGTAACGAAATAAGTTTCTGAAAGAAATAATGAAAGAAAAAAATGCTGATATACATGTAAACATCAATACGATCAAAATAGAACAAATTACTTGAATTGCGGTGCTATCTCATTTGGTGTGGTTTCTGCTATGTGCAAATTGACTCTAATTTGACAAAATAATATGATCCAAGACAAGATCCAGTATACTTTAACTTGTCATACTATCCACATTTATAACCTGTACAGTTGATTATGATACATTAGTCGTGAAAAAAAAAACAGTTTGGTGAAGAGGATACATGTAGCGGGTTGAATCGCGTTCGTCTGAAGCGGTTTATATCTGTTTAAGACCCCACTCTCACATTTTAGGTTGTACTGAAGCTAAGCTACTCTCCCGAAGTGTCTATCATGCTGTTTCAGGTAGTAGATACATATATCTAACAAAATCAAGTCAAAACGTCTGGTACCCTCTCATGGTAGCAATTCCTAAAAAATCACCCTTCGGCTCACGGACTATTTCTGGTTGTTAGCCATCGCGGATTACCAACCGAGACTCTCACAACAGGGCGAGTGAAAGGATTATGTTGTACAGCAAATAGCTAGTGATGCTAGTGAAACTCACGGGTGCTATGCACTCGGGTGCACTGAGGTGTTTGGGATTATGAATGTTCAGCTCATTGTATTCACCTCACAGAAAGTAAAGCCCTAGATAGTCTCATTATTTTGACCACAACGAAGTATACATATACGCAGCAACCAGTATTTGTCAAGCGGAACACACGAATGTTCGTTTTGGTGAAACGTATAAAATGATATATCTAATCATCAAATTGCATAGCTTCCGTGATATTATTTATGAAACCATGTCTCGGTTCATCATCCATGAGTATATGTGTGTGTGCTAGCCATGTTTTGGGTCAGGGGATCGTATTGTCTTTGTGATTTTGTTACCTTTACTTTAACATTATAAGTCAATGGGAAAGTGTCTAACTGCAGTCACAAACAACAATTTGGGTTATACTAGTGCAAAACGTGTGAGAGGTATATCGAGACTTATCCAATATGCTTAAAAAATATTTCAACTATTGATCTCTATATTTGCAGCATTTAGGTAGGTTATGTGTGGAGTCTGGATGATATCTCCCCATCACTCTCGATAGCAAATAATCGTTTTCACTGCCATATTCAGGAGAACGATTTTTGAAGCCTAGACGATATTTCCTCATCACTCTCAATAGCAAATACTCAAATTCACTGCCATATGTATGTTACTGGAATTGATGTTCATTTTTGGATTCATTGGACAAAATTACATGTACATCTATTCAACAATGCGAGGATTAGAGAATTGTTTTCCAAACACCCACATACTGATCATACCCAAGGCGATATTGACACTTCCATTTGCATGTTTTAAACCATTTTAATACAACCTTGTGCGGCATTATCTTCCGGGACATGGATATCATTTTAAGTTTGTGTATTTGATACGAAAACCCTAGCTACTGGACATTTAGTGGGCAAATTGCAACGGTTCGAGTGCATCGACTCCGGACTGCTGAACAGCAAAGTATGTGTTTTGTATGTTATTATATCACGTCGAATGTTATGAGCAATACGTGTAACCGAAGTAAACTGCAAGCTGACAGGATGTTTGCCGATACACAGACATACACATACCGTCATGTTGATAGACAATATCGAATGATATTTTCGAGGTTATTATATGTCAGTTACATGTCTATATGACTTACGGTTTGCTCTGCAAACATCATTCACTGTTATTGTTACTGGATTTTTTCATGAAACCCCAATCAACAGACGGAGGGGGAGCAACAATTAGAAGATAAGACAGTAGCAACAAAATAATGACTGTCAGGCAGTCATGAATTGTTAGCTAGAGTGCAGGGAATTTCTGCCCAAGAAAAATCCGTGCGTCATTCATGAGCCTACGTCTCCTGCAATGTCAATTGACACGCTTAGCATAAAAAATGAAGATCAGATATCATGCACAATATTAGAGTGCACATTCATGGAAATAGTCATGCAATGCTTAAATTGATCTTCCACTTGGAATTCTCTAGTTGCATCACCCTATTTGGAATTGCAAAGAATACGGCTTTTTATCGTTGGTTACTATTGAGTTTATTGCCTGGTTACACCTCATAGCAATTGTGACATTCTTCATATTTCAGTCATCAAGATTGTTTGTGAGAATATTATTATTCAACATCTAATGTCGATCTATTATGCTTTTGTGCTCTCACATTACCAAAGTACCTAACAGAGGTTCTTTCATTGTTACTTATTACTTATTAATAAGTATTGGATCACATATTGATGCATTCGTGTTCTCTGCAAGGCATACAATAAGTATACCGGTCATAAGCCCACAATAGACTCATGCCAACATCATACTGATCCTGGGATCCACAATATTGAGCACTGAACTCTGAAGGCCATGTGTTTGCCACCGAGTTTAGACCTATTTTCCTGTAACTGATTTGAATTATTTCACGTTCAAAACACTGTATCTGTCGAACCTAGATTAATGTTTCAATATTACTTCTGGAAAAGAACACCACACGAATATCCACTATCTACACATAATTATATACAGATAACAATATGTGTAACACCACACGAATATCCACTATCTACACATAATTATATACAGATAACAATACATAGCCATGTCCAATACACGAAGGATACTAACAAGTGATAAAAAACAAGAAACAATACAGGATTCACTCCCGGTCACATGGATTAAGAAACAATTACAGCAGCTGTGTGTCTGCCTGCAACTGCACTTGTAACCTTGCAAGTTTTACACTCGGTGCATGTCCAAACACTTCAGCGCAGCACAATTCCAATGTACCATGATTTGAACACATAAATTCCTGTCTACTTTTTTCAAAGACGCGGTATTTGAAATTGCAAATTTTTTCTGGTCATTTATGGAATTTAGTCGAAAGTATGGCGGACGAAAATCGCTACATTGATTGCAAGGGCGTCTGGTTACATCACGTCAAGGTCATGGATTTTCAAGATTAGCTGATATTTATCTCCTGACCGCGCAAAATCAAATTCACAATGGTTGCATATGCGTAGTGAACATATAGGTAGATAAGTATTCTTACCAATATGTGAGTTTGACGTGGAGGGGCTACTCAAAAGAAGCAGTACTAAAATCAGTAATCCAGCCTCTTCACCTCCTAGTCTTGTCTTTATGTCATCAAACTTTTTTTTTGCCGTGACTCATGTATTTCCTTATGTCAAAAGAAACATACATTGAAGAGTGACACATTCGTTTACACAGATAATACATTCGCACTAAAAAAAACCCAAACACACATTCATACATATTCCACTGCATCCTATATTCCACATAATGAAACTATGAGAAAAGAAAGACTCGCATTTTTTCCTGTATAATAACGCAGGGAGGCGCACGAAGCGCGCCGAACTGCGTCTATTGGTATTGCATGTCCGAGAAATTAACACCAAAGCAGCAGAAACTAAAGATAGTCCCAACTAACTATGATCATAATTTTCATCTCTGCGAGTTTCGACCGGAAGTTTTTTTTTAGATAGGGAACCCCTAGCGATCTGGGAGAAAATTTCCCCGTTCAATGTTTTTTTTTCGTTGCTAAGCACCGTTTCGCAATATGGTTTCACGAGCGTTCCTCAATCGGTTATGGCAATTTTTATTCGAGTATATAACATGCGCAACTAAATCACATTCATCAGTCTTTTTTGTGTCGCGGATGAGATTCAAACAGCGAGACTGGATCTGCGAGACACCACAACGCGACTCCATGACAACGGCCGCCTGGTACCGTAATTTCACGTAAACAGGATACTCTAGAAAAAAGTAGATGTTTTATATATAGCGTCACGCGAAGTCGCGAACATGCATACATGCGTATGCTTACTACTGTATACGAGTATATGACAACAATAGTGAGTTATTCCATATTAGTGCGTATATTCTAGAACTTTGGCCCCTTCTGTTCCAAAAAACAAAGGGTTTTTGAATGCCTGATGCTGGATGGTGAATAGTTACATGTAGTTCAGCCCAATAACAGTCATGAATAGTGCTAGTAAATAGTTCAAATTATGTAATTTTCGCTGGAATTACTCTTTGCAAGCACAGAAAAAAATACTCGATAAATATTGCCCAACGTTCGTTTCTTCCAAATATTGAAGTGGTACAATGACATATCTCTGCTCATTAATGAATTCAATTCTTGAACATTCATACTAGAACATATATATTTTTCCCTTACCACGGCAATAGGTATTTTCCACATGTTAGCAGATTTATTTGAATGCATCAGATACTTTTTGATATCCACAAAAGACTGGAGCCTGACATACACTTAGCGATACACACAGTTATTCTAGTATAGGGAAGAAAATTAAACCCATTCATGCCGAGTTGTACAGTGAACACGCTGAACAAAATATAACCTCTCCATAAGCTTATTTTTCGCTTATACTATTTTGTTTAGTATATGTTATTGTACATGAAACCGTGTTCATTGCTGATCAAATAAAAAAGATTTCAGTCAGTATTTCACTCAATTTTAGTGTCACAATAGGAAACAGACCAATAACAACAAAAAGGTATATGCGCTGTCAAAATTATACTGACATAATTGTGTATCTCTTACATTCAATCAACCACTCTGATATTTTGACGAGTAATGAACAAAACGAAGCCATTTCGGACTGCTATTGCTGAACAAAAAAGGTAAAATGAAATTATTCTGTTTGATACATGCAATATATAGTCACAAATAATCATGACGATAAAATTTGTCCATTGTATACATGATGTTATGAAACATAATATGCTATAACCACGATTTTACAGATTTAATGTTATGCAGAGGTATGTTCAGTGTGACCCACACTTTCACACATTCAAATTGAATAGTCATCCAGTAGGCTTTTTTCCACAATATTGTGCAGTAAAATCACTGTTTGATGTAATCCGCATCACTGTCATTGCTTATAATTTCATTCGTTCTGGATTTTCCTGTTTGTGTACGTGGTGCTTGACACTGCATATTGTTGGCTGGAATAGATATATTGTCTTGATCTGTTGTTTTGAATTGGCAGGTCATCAGATGAATCTCCCGGGCAATTTTGATATCAGTTATTCCTCTATACTAGTAGTTAGTGTTTGGATATAAATATGACAATTGTTTATGGAAGAATTTTTTTTTTGGAAAGTTTATTCACAACACAACAAATATGTGGTTGTCTTTATCTGCCTTTATCACTTTGTGTTACCAGAAATACATAAGACCATTGGTCTTATGTATTTCTGGTGTTACTGATAAATTCTTGTCGTTAATGAGCACAGTTCACAGAAATCGCTCATGAAATCCGGGTTACATATGGCGTATTGAATTTCATGTCAGTGGGCAATTGGTACTCCCTGGTAGTTAGTTCAAACTCCTATCAAAACGATTATGAAAACTGTTTTTTATAATAAACTAAAGAATTTCATTATGTGATACAGCTGTAATTACTGTTTTAAGTGTATTTCGCTCATGAAATTCTAGTCACATTTATAATATCCATTGAATCTCATGGAGTTAGTCTTGGGCAATATGTATTCCCAGGAAGTTTCTTATATTAAGTAAGTTGTAAGGTTAATAAATAACAATTGTCATGATGAAAATTCTGCATTTATGATTTTGTGTTACTCATAAACTCTATATTGATTATCTAGGGGGACAAATATCGCCCATACTGGGTCACCTTTCCTACCAATCAAAACTTATGTCGGAAGTCTTGAGTAATTTTACTCCCATTTAATCTTCTATAGTAATTGTTGCATTTTGAGGTTACAGCTATCTTCCCGTTCTTTCTCATCTCGTCTTGAGATTACAGTGCTGCTGAATCAGTGAGTGCATTTCCACTCGCTGCTTTTCCACTCGCTGCGTCTCTATGCTCTGCATAATAACATATTATAATAGGGTAATGGCGCACGAGAATATTTTAATTGGACAGCGTGGAGTTTCATTTCAAAATAATCATTTTAAATGTAATCGTTAATCAAATTTGGCCCCAATGGTAGCCCATTTTGTTATGTTTTCCGCTCTCTCGGTCGTGTTACTAAAATTTGATTCGATTTTCATTTTATTTCTTAGATATGCTTTTGCATCCAGAATATTATGTATTCCAGTGGTCCACTTCCTAGTATATAGGTACCTTTTCAAATTTAATATTTTCGTATTTTCTGTTTTTTTTCTTGAAAAATTCCCAATAAAATGTTTTTATTATTCATGTAGGGGAACAACTCTATTTCTGGCATCAACCACACTGCAAATCCATGCCATATTTTTTGCTTTATTGGGCAGGTGTAGAAATGTGCTACATCATTTACAATATTTTGACAAAAATCACAATAAGGATTATCCCTCAATATGTAGGTGTAAAGTAATTTATTTGTTGGCAAAACCCGATGTAGTAATTTGTACTGAAAGCTTTGAATGGTTTTGTCTTGACTGATTTTATGGGCGTTAAAAGTTTTTCCCAATTATTATTGTCATAAATTTCTGATAATTCGTCTTGCCATTTATCTTTATATGAATCTTTTCTCGGTAGTGATTTGATTAATTTAGTATATGAGAATTTGCATACCTTGCATATAGGTTGTATTATGTTATAGTCTACTTTTAGCTGATCTTTTTTCAATTCTGTCATTAATAGGCTTAAGTATTGATTCTCTAAAACTAAAGTAGTCAAGATAATTCATATGAATATTATATTTATCAGCGAGCTGTGTCCTACTAACCAGCGTCTTTAATTCATAGTTATATGCATCTTTGAAATAGACCATTCCTTTCGAGATTTTTGCGTATTTGTAAGTTTTCATTTTTGCAAAAATCAGAGTACCAAATTACAATATTAAGAAAATATTGGTCGTCATAATTACAATATATTTTTTTCTCGATAACATATCCAAGCTTCCAAAACCTATTTTCCAGAAAATATTTTTGATAGATACTGAATATTTCTTGATATAGTTTAGCGATCCTTCCAATAAATAGTTGATATGGGGCGTAATAAATATGGTACAAGCAGTTATTTTCCAAGGATTTTTTTCTGATGTTTGAAAAAGGTTCTTTATCCATCGCAATTTAGAAGATAGATAAAATAATCTTAATGACGCATTTCAACCCCCACTTCCTTGTAGTCCTGAACAAGTGCATTTAAACTAATTTTAGGACGTTTGTTGTTCCATATAAAGTCCAATAGAATTTTGTTTATTTCGGTTATGTCACTTTTAGCTGAGGTTGGTAGTGTCGTCAAGACATGAATCAATTTCGGTAAAATATGCATCTTAACAACGGTAATCCTTCCAGCAATTGAAAGCTGTTGATATTGATAAAATTCAATAATAAGCTTTACAGCTGATATTTTGTTAGAAAAGTTCAATTCTATCATTTTGGTCAAATCTATATCTAACTGTATGTCTAACAATTTAAAAAATGTTGTATATGGTAGGTTGAAATATGGACATAGGTCCTCGTCCTGTGATGATCCTAATTTAACTATTTCAGTTTTGTTTGTATTCATTTTCAATCCAGAGATCTTTGTTATGGCTATGGAAACCTCCAGGGTTGTCTTTAAAGTTCGACGGCTTCCATCAAACATTTCTACCATGGGAATGTTTCCCTCTAGTATGTTGTGTTAATGAATTCATAGGTGTAGACGTAAAAATATCGCAAATAATGAAAATCACATGGTTTTGGTTTCGTGTTATGTCTATACTGTTCTTAGGGGTAGTTCACATACCCACCAGGTCATTTTGAGAGCTCAAGATGACATGACGTTGGATCGAAAGCAATTTTTGTATCATAATAATTATAGTATAGGACTCGGCAAAGTTGGATAAAGAATAAGGAATGAATGTGTACAATGTAGTGACCACTTGGAGTTTCGTAACTTTAGTTCTCGGAAAAATATATCGCAATTAGGCATTTTGGACAAACAAATTGAAATAGCGTTATATCAGGAATATACCTGCATATAAGAAATCATATATGACATTCTTGTTGATCGTCTTGAAGTTGACAATTACCTTGAGTGGTAATTGTCAAGGTACATACTGTAGTATGTTTGAGAAGAAAGATGTAAATTGTCCAGCGCAGACAATATGCTTCTAGATAGAGCTTAGGTTCGTATTATATCTTGAATAAACTTGGATATAAACTCTTGATATATCTTGGATAAACTATTTGGTCGGGCTTTGTTTCTATTGCAATATGTTGTTTTATGTTTGTTATTGGCATCATCAAAATCTGACTGTATTGGTGGTAATAGATTGATATATACATCTGTACAATCTAAGATATATATTTTTGTAACAAACGCCAAGTTTCTTCTGAAAAACTTGTGCAAAGCAGCAATTGACTGATGTGATATCAAATGATTCACAACGGGACGCTTATTGGGATATATTTCTTGTATAATAAAGATTATATTCCTTGGACATCAAAATGTTTTGATATATATCCTTAGATACAATCTGTAAAATCACAATCTCTCACTATTTATGTATAGCACACTGCAACTCTATTCTTAATAAGGTTTATATTCTATCCAAACCAGCTCGAGGTACCGTAATACCTATCTCACTGATTCAGATATTATATGAGCTAAGTATTTTAGCTGTTCTTGTCTTCCCTGCTGTTTTCGTTGAAGGGTAACTTGTGCAAATAGAAAACAAAAGTGTTTCACAACCCGACCTGTTTACACACGTTACATTATGTGTGCAGGAAGCAATGAAACCAAGTTTTAGAAGTTTGATGTGTTTGTGTATCAGGGGAAACTTCGTGAGAATAGATGCGAACACCTGACATGAACATAGCGTACACTATCCAATTTCATCCTTTCTGTTGATTCAAGTATATCCATCGCACTAAGAGTTTTGTAGCTGTGTATTGTGAATCAGTGGTCACATTTTTAATTGTTTAGATTATCTAGGTTATATGCAGTTGTTTCTTGTACCATTGAGTAATAGCCAACATTTGACCAGTTTTCCCTCAGTAACACAAGCAAGTGCAGTTCTTTTGGCAATGCACAAGTGTAACTCGGCCAAATGCTTTTATTGAGCCATGATCGGTTACATGGGACAAAAATCGTATTATTTCCTTTTTTTCCCTTCATCTTTCTCATTGATTATACTAAAGTTCTGAATAAAGAAATTGAACTCACCTATTCCCTTATAATATCCGTGTGGATTTATGTTGAAATATATTTGTTTCTTCATTCTACGGTTGAGTGGTGTTTATCAAAGGTTAATTACTGGACAAGGTATTCTTAAATGTTTCTATTCCTGATTACAACGCATGGTCGCTGGGAGGAGTTTACTTTACGATTAAAACACATAATACACATGATATATAAATGATATATGTGACACAATGAATATAGTTTAACGTTATAATTTACAAATGCCAATAAGTACAGCTATCATTGACCTGGTATGCATGGTTCGTTGCCACTTGGTTTAAGTGGTTCTTTGTATATCACTGTTAATTATTCGTCACAACATATCTGTGGCTCACGACACACTTCGCACCGTCATCCACAATGTTAAGGGTTATTCATATGGAGAGGTTTCACACTGATCACATACAAAACACACAGTAGTCACTATTTCCATAATTTATCAATATGTCTAGCTCGTTTTCCCTGTTTTTCTATTATTATCATTATTGGCTATTCAGATGTGGATCAGCATGGTATCAATGCCTGAACATTGTATTATTATTGTATGACATTGTGTGACGCATATCAACACTGTCAAGTACAAGAGTAGTTGTTTGGGTAAACTGTACCCGTAGGCTGTGAAGAAATTATAAAAAAAACCTCACCACACCTTCTCCTTCTATAACTTTCATTGTGCATAATGCACTTTCATATAATTGGTTTTGTTTTATTTTGTAGTGCTGCAAAATGATTAGTGTTATTCATTTGTGTACTTAGCGACGTGGGTAGGAAATGGGCTGCTTCAGAGGAAACATTTCTCCAAAAGAAAATTCCAAAAAAGGATGATCAGCTACCCAACTACTGACATGGGATAACATAAATGTCCGACATACGTCAAAACAAGAATAATCACCTCTAACGAGATAATATGAGACGGAGCATCTGTCGATGATTTGTGTTGGTTGTATCCATCCTTTGATCGCAGATTATGAGTGATTTGTTCGGCCCAAGTAAACCCATGACTTAGCGCAAGATTTGAGGCCAAATCTGTGGTGGCAATATCGATAACAGATTAGCTGCCACCTTATACTTGGTGCATCTCCATCTGTCATGCAAATATTTGAAAATCGATGAACTAAACCTCTGATCTCAATATTAGGTGAGAATTCAACATGAGAAAATCCCATAGTGGTGCAAGTTCTGGCCAAAATGCACCACTTCGAACGAATCAAGGGCAACGTATCTAAAACACGTCACAGGGGGTACATATGAAGAGTCTTATTTGTACTGTATTTTTTGTATAGTATTTATTTCTGCCCATCGAAATAAATACTTTCTCCAGTATCAATCGAAAAAAATAACAACGAAGAAATACCTCCCTCTTGAAATATTTTTAGGCACTTCTGTGCAAACTTTTAGACGCACGATGACGACAGACGCAACGCCACGGTAATAGGTTACCAGACCTCACGGATGAACCATATTGCGAGCGCTCTAGTAAATTTGTGTTTCATACATGATTCGTCATTTGATACAGCTGTACATATTCCTTGCGTGATAATGCTAAGGTCTATGGGCAATGTGGCTAAGAGATGCTTTACTACATATTATAGAGTCCAAGCACTTGCAGCTTGCACTCTATTGCATGGCTGTGTGCTTATTTAAACTGTTGTAATATGCTGATGACTCGTTTACAGGCAAACTGTAAAACACACGATCCCAGTTCTATGTTCTGTTTTGTTAAATGATACAAGAGCAATTTACAATCGAGTATTTGCGAATGTATTTGCGCGGGATAATGTTCTTTGAAACGAACATAAAATCACCGCATGTCCGAATGAACAGCTTGGGATATGTTCTGAACTCTGATAAATGACAGAATACTACCAGAACACAATGTACTCGGGACCTGAATGCATGCGTTGAACTTCAACCAACGCTCTGCTTTCCTCTGTAAATATGTGCCTCATCGCTCAGCAGCTCATGTACAATAGCAACATGATTATCTTTTCCCAGTTATATGTTACAGTATCGTCTCCAGTTAGCTATATTGTATTTGAATGCACTGAGAGAAATATGTGTGAAGATTTCCCGAAGAATCAGTTAAGCAAATTTATTTCAAGTTGGAAACTACGCGTATACACTAAGTCTATTCTCCGGAAAAATTCTAACGCTGGTAAGACAACACAAGAGTAAAATGGAAAATAAACTTCTATTTGATTGAGAAAGAGCTTCCGTCAACATTCCGAGCATTGCAATCAACTTCAACAGAGAAGATCATTAATTGTTTTATCATAACTGTCCGTGTTTCGCTAGCACGAATATCAGACAATAATATACATGAAGGTGTATATCATTGCATATTCCAGCAATCGAATACATACATTTTGTTTGCTTGGCCCACGTAATATATTACAGTGTTTTCTTTTTTCCAAAATAAATATGATGCATTAATATATCACATGCACATATCAGCACCAACACCAGAGACTTTCACGAAGGGTTAGTCCCGCTAGTCAATGCTTTCTTTGTTCAATAAAATACGTTTAAACCAATAAATCACCAATATAATGTATCACCTATGATACAAATGAATATTTCTGCATTTTACACCTAAAAATTTCATGTAAAATTATTTATTATTCTTATCTGACCTCCTAGTTATTCAACAATCTACTTCGTTCTGCTGGCAGTAGAAAAGGATGTCACAATCCATCGAATTTTGACCTGGAAATAAATCTACATAAATATATGTTATTTCACATTATGGCTATCACATTTACATGACAAAACTGTATTGTTTATACTACTACTCAATCAATGAGCCTGAAGATACATTATATCAAATTGTCAACGTGAAAGTTCACTCTGACAAAAAAATCAGTATCTATTTCCAGGAAGGACACAAATCAGTTACGCGCCTATCTGCATGCCAAACGTTTCTCATAAATCAGGATGTTGTTGACATTTGTACTTGCCACGTCCTGAAACGAACGAGTAGAGATAAATGCACACTTAATATTGAACTGAGGGTCACTGCTGAGTGGAACCCTACTTGCGAAGAAATAAATGCTTTCACTATCGTGTTAACTGTAGAGATATGCCCTTGGCGTGGTCGCCTCTTGGAGTATGGCTATCGAGCAAGGTGCAAAAAGTACTTCAGTATCTAATAGAAAATGCACCATGTAAACATTCAACACACTGGACGTTCAACGTGGTGATAGCATAACTGTTAGAACACCCGAATAGTTCACAACAAATCACGAAATCCGAAAGATGCCAATAATTGCACACGACCTAATGATGATTAATATATAACTGAAATAGATAGGGAAACAAGAGGTCTGCACACCAGTTTGC
Source organism: Terebella lapidaria (assembly GCA_949152475.1). Taxonomy (NCBI): domain Eukaryota; kingdom Metazoa; phylum Annelida; class Polychaeta; order Terebellida; family Terebellidae; genus Terebella; species Terebella lapidaria. The sequence continues at coordinate 33,857,527 of OX424556.1, forward strand.
AAGTGTGCTACGAGGTTGCTGCTTCCAAACCCGTCTCAGCTCGGACACGAAATAAACCTAACTACCATCGAGTCCCGTGACACCTAGGGCTTCCCAAATTTGTTGAACATCGCACTGAAGTGGTTGAAGATGGTGTATTTTCAAAATCGTCAGCCATCTAATGGAACAATGTAGTTCGATGTGGGCAAATGAAATTAATGTAGGTCTACATATTATGCCCCAACAAGGACAACTATTTCCAGCGTTATGAAGCTATGAGTGGTGGTGTCGTGTCGTGATCCGGCTTTCGTGATCTTTAATTGCTATGAGGTGACAGTTTTTCTTGGACATAAATGGTGCAGTCACGCGACATGCTTTCCTGTCTCTCACCTTAGTATAGACGCAACATTTCAGCCTAGAGAACATGTAAGATGCCGATGGACATACCAATCCTGGTCCCATTAAGTAAACATTTGTTTACAAAGCAGTTGTACTTCATTACAGATAATATTAGTAGTTGTTCATACACATACAGTTGTCTCATGTATAATTTTATTACTGCACCATTGGGATCCAGAGACAACGGTATCTCGTGTAAAAAAGTTCGTGCTATGTGCCGTGCACTATATACCTTATACCTTTCCATGATATCCCGTACATAGCCCACACTCCCTGAGGATATGATCGCGCTGTGTGACAGCAGAATACCTGGCATGCATTAGATTGATGGTAACATGAGGAGATCAATGTAGATCAATGTCAGGCAATGGAAAAGCCATCGCCATTCCACATTATGCTACATGTCGACTATTCCGACTCGACTTGAGACTGTCGATACGTAAATAACGTCCACATTTGAAGAGCGATGCTCGCGTTTTAGTGCCTTCAGTGTCGCTCAGAGAAAAGTCAACCATCATATCAAGTTTGCCCGACGGAGACTGGTATCCTTATTTTACTGGTCTCTCCAGAAGATTGGACGGTGGGGAAAACATTTCATTCATACTTGACGCTATTTACATGTAATTTTAATGCGACCACAATGCATTTTTTTCTTCAGAAAACAAATAGCGGATCCAGAAATGGAAATATTAATAATGTACTATTTCCCGCTTTTTTGTGCACACTGAATGTTTTATTTCGTTTTATTCGTGACGAATATCCCTAATATGAAAGGATAAGATTCCATAATATGACCGTTTCTTCCTATATCACACTGAATATGGTAAGAAGACTCCGAAACAATATGACCAACTATCTTTTCACAGATATTGGAGTGATACACGACCTGTGATGACAAGTTTTGCAGTTTTTACCGCACACCAGTCGGTTTCATAGCACAACGTCTCTCCATATCGCTATAGCAAGCATAGTGCAGCCTCATCGTCACAGACTCCTTCAAGACCAGAACCTACGACGAAACCCTTTCACGTACATCTCTCCATTCAGTACGTAACCAACGTGACATAACAACATGACTATTATGTCCTCTTACAGAGGCGGCAAATAGACTCTACTCCTACTAACTACAAATAACCATCCACCATTCAAAGCCGGAGGTGCTAACGCGAAGCAGAAGCCGTCATCACACCAGTGCCGGAAATCCCAAGGTGGTGAGTGTTCCGGTGACAAATGTAACACCTCCCTAATCTAAATTTGATTGGCAATAAGCCTAGACCACGTGGGAACCGGACTGTCGTTCAATTAACAGATGACCTTAGCACGACATCAGGTAAGGGATAGCTGACAAGATTCCTATATGCCGTTAATAGACGTGGAATCAATACCCAGTATTAAGTATTCCGAGCAAACAAAACAGGGTCCGTTATCCAATCTCATAGTCCGGGGACAGAAAGTCAAATCAGGCATACGAAGTGAGAGAAAATTGAAATGACAGGGAAACTCATGAACCCCCGTAAATGGCCATTAGGAGGTGAAATCAGGTGTTCCGGAAAGAGTGAGCATTTCCTGCCCCACTAGTGGCACCCGTCATGAATTTCCCAAAATTCCGAGCGAGCAAAACAGAGTAAAGAAAGAAAGAGAAAGAAAGAGAGAAGAAGAAGAAAAAACAAAAAACAAAACATAGGACCAAGGGACCTGTAGCTTACCGGCTAGCCAATAGTGACCATTTACTGCAGGTTTAAAGTTGACGGATATGGTCACTGACGAAACTGTATAAGCATTATATGGAACATCTAAAATCCCTTTTCGGATTGCACCCTGAATGTGCTATTACCTTTCACCAATATGTAATTAACTAAAAAAGTTTCAACACGATGTAAGACATAAACACAGAACAATATCAACTCGTAGCCTTTTGGCCCGTGATTAGGTACCTAAGTACTTGTCGTATATCTATTCCATGGGGTTTGTTTCCGATTTTTAAATTATTTTCATAGGTTGTTGGGCAGTTGTATACTAATTCCATCAAGTGTACAGTAGAAACGACTACATTTACCACACTCTCTGCCCCTGATGACACCAGTGTGTCCTTTGATAAAGTATTTGGTCGGGCTTTGTTTCTATTGCAAAATGTTGTATGTTTGTTATTGGAATCATCAACATTTGGCTGTATTGAGAGAGAGAGAGAGAGAGAGAGATGTGAACTGTGGTACAACATATATATACAATGTACTTGATATTTGTTCAGAAAAATATGTACAACACAGTGCAGGGTGAACAACAAAGCCAAAAAACTGTGACCTTAGACTACGATATATTTGGTACAGTTAGAAACGTTACATAAGGTTGTTGGACGCCCGTATAAGTCAATTGTTTATGATTGATACAATGGTAAATTTTGAAACAAATTAGGAGGAAAGATAAAAAAACGCTACGGGTCTACAATGGCATTGTGGATAATCATTTGTGTCTTTGACGGTTATGAACATATATACAAGATGTCTTGGGAAGCCGAGGAATGACAGAAAGAAAGAGAGAAGAAGAAGAAAAAACAAAAAACAAAACATAGGACCAAGAAACCTGTAGCTTACCGGCTAGCCAATAGGTGATCGGACCGATGGTCTGGTAACTACAAGGTTACAAGTATATTCAGCATATATCATTTCCTATATGTCCACATTTGATTTCTAAGCTGTAAAGTTGATAATAAGCAAGATAATAGCCATTTTGTGCTTTGACTTTTAGATCAAAGGTCAATTTCAAGGTCATCAGAGTATTCGACATATATCATTTCCTATATGTCCACAATTGATTCCTGAGCTGTAAAGTCAATAATAAGCGAGAAATTGGCCATTTTGTGCTCTGACCTTGAAAATGAGGTCAAAGTTCAAATTCAAGGTCGCCATAATATGCAGCATATACCATTTCCTATATGTTCAGCATTGATTCCTAGGCTGTAAATTCGATAATAAGTAAGATATTGGCCATTTTGTGCTCTGACCTTGAAAATGAGGTCAAAAGTCAAATTCATGGTCCTCAGAATATTCGGCATATATCATTTTCTATATGGTCCCAATAGATTTCTAAGCTGTAAAGTCGATAATAAGCGAGATATTAGTCATTTTGTGCTCTGACCTTGAAAATGAGGTCAAAGGTCAAATTCAAGGTCATGAGAATATTCAGCATATATCACTTCCTAATCAACTAGGAAGTTGATCAATTCTAATCAACTACTTTATCAATATTTTAATCAGGATGACCATTCTATTCTGTCAATGAAAGTTCGAGTCATAGAAAAAATATACCACCATACTAATAGTCCCTCATTAAGTACACCCACCCGCAGGAAACGAGAAGAACATTGGATACGTGAACTAGGCACAGCTACACCTTATGGCTGTAACGATAATATCAGTTCAGTGGGAAACCTGACAAGCCCAGGATGCAGTTCAGTCAATGTAATGAATTTATTTACATCATTTAAACGTAGGAAACGAAGCCATGGACAACGACATTATAATCGACCATCTATTCATAATATTTCCTTTGATGGTCTACTCGAAATATTGAAACAACCACTTGGACTGCACTATGTTCGCACTAAATTATTTGCCATACCTCATGTTAAACTTAAAGAACTAGAGGACCAATGTCCTACCCACTATATCAGAAATACCAATAGCTATGAATTTCGTCTGTATTCCATTATCATGGATATTGTTTATCATCGGCTTTATAAGCCAACACAGAATTCCGAATACATACCACCCAAACGGTCTTTTCTGAAGATAAAATTTGCCAATAAAGGTATTGATGCAATTAACATCGGTAATATATTACATCATAAGTCTGTTCAGTCCCAGGTACCATCATACTTCACTGACACGGCCGCTCCATCTGTATCCTACTCATATACCAAATCTGTTGCTTCCAAGATTTTCAACTACAAACAAACATTGAATGATTTGGATATTGATGATCTCTTACATAACCCACCCTCCTGCACTTGCATTAACTCTCCGTTCATACACGATCCAGTTGGGCATATTATTTCAGGCGACCTCAATATAGTGGAGAATGAATCATTGAAAGACATTTTTTCCAAAGGTCCCAAATAAAGAGAGCCCACGTCGTTTTCGTGGAGATACAATTCTAAGTTAATCATGAATGCAGTTGAGGAGCATGCCAGAAAATGGACAAAGCGAGAAAAGGCAGAAACTGATTCTCTGTCAGAATGGGTCAAACAGATTAGGTCATTGGTAAACAAACGCATTAATGTTTTGTCAAAGTCAGTTAGTACTAAATATAGTTCTGTCTTCAATGATCCCGTGGTTACTAATAGTTTGTTGAAACTTCAAGAAAGGTTCGTCATTGTCCCTGCAGATAAAGCTTCTAATAATGTTGTTTTTGTTTGTAAAGCATACTATATACAGTGCCTGTTTGACGAACTGGGTATTGCCAACAATACTAATTCCAATAGTACATACTAAGCCATTACCGTGCCCAAACAGGATATCTTATCAAATCATTTGTCTGTATTGCATTCGTTTGTACCTCATGTAAAGATTCTAATCTACCGAACTTATATTGGATCCCAAAGTTGCACAAAAATCCACACAAACAAAGATATATTTCAGGTTCAGCATCATGTTCTACCAAAGCACTTTCTAAAATATTAACTATTATATTGTCTAAAATTAAAAAGGGTCTCCAAAAGTACTCTGAAACCATCTATTCTAGAAGTGGTATAAACCAAATGTGGATATTAAAAAATTCCAAATCTTTATTGGAATATCTACATGCTCACACACTTTCAAAAGTAACGTCTATCAAAACATTTGATTTTTCCACTTTGTACACAACTATACCTCATTCTGAACTGAAATATCAGCTTAAAAAACTAATCAATAATTAATTTTTCTCTAAAAAGGGACAACGTCGGTACCACTATATTGTATTTCTAAAATATTTTCATAGGTTGTTTGGCAGTTGTATACTAATTCCATCAGGTGTACAGTAGAAACAACTACATTTACCACACTGTCTGCCCCTGATGACGCCAGTGTGTCTTTGGCATAAACTATTTGGTCGGGCTTTGTTTCTATTGCAAATTGTTGTACTTTACGTTTGTTATTGGCATCATCAAAATCTACTGTATTTGTGGTAATAGATTGATACCTACAATAATACCGCTTATTTTGTTAAAGGCGACTCTGGTGCCCCAGACAAATATACTGAAATAGATGTGGTAAATATGGTGAATTTTCTGATTGATAATATTTTTGTGGAATTTGGTGGTCGAATATTTCAACAAACTATTGGTATTCCCATGGGTGCAAACTGTGCACCATTATTGGCAGACCTGTTTTTATACTCATATGAATCAGATTTTATCCAACATTTACAAAGAGGAAGTTCTAAGAAACTAACATGTAATTTTAATTTCACTTTCGATACATAGATGATGTATTGTCGCTAAATAATCCCAAGTTTGGTGATTATTTGGACATGATATATCCTAAGGAACTTGAAATTAAGGATACTACAGAATCCGCTAATTTTTCCAACTATCTAGACCTGAGGTTGGAGATTGATAATGATTCTAACCTGTCAACTAGATTATATGACAAACGTGATGATTTCAATTTTTCCATAGTCAATTTCCCTTTTCTAAGCAGCAACATTCCTATGTCACCGGCATATGGTGTGTTTGTTTCTCAACTTATACGCTATTCCAGAGCTAATTGCAAATATGAGGACTTTGTCTATCGAAGTGCCCAGCTAGTCTCTAAACTGCTACGACAAGGATATGTTTTACCAAGACTTATAGCTGCGTTTAAGAAATTCTATGGACGTCATCATGATCTGGTTGATAAATACAGCAAATCCATGTCTGCCATGCAACTAGATCTATTTTCATGTTAATTTTGGGGAATTCATGACGGGTGCCACTAGTAGGGCAGGAAATGCTCACTCTTTCCGGAACACCTGATTTCACCTCCTAATGGCCATTTACGGGGGTTCATGAGTTTCCCTGTCATTTTTGTTTTCTCTCACTTCGTATGCCTGATATGACTTTCTGTCCCCGGACTATGAGATTGGATAACGGACCATGTTTTGTTTGCTCGGAATACTTAATACTGGGTATTGATTCCACGTCTATTCCTATATGTCCAAAATTGATTCCCAAGCTGTAAAGTCAATAATAAGCGAGATATTGGCCATTTTGTGTTCTGACCTTGAAAATGAGGTCAAAGTTCAATTCAAGGTCATGACAACATTCAGCATATATCGTTTCCCAAATGTCCACAATTGATTCCTAAGCTGTAAAGTCAATAATAAGCGAGATATTGGCCATTTTGTGCTCTGACCTTGAAAATGAGGTTAAAGCTCAAATTCAGGGTCACGAGAATATTCAGCGTATATCATTTCCTATATGTATACAATTGATTCCGAGTCTCTAATCTCATTATTGAGTGAGATATCAAGAACATTGTGGCCCATTATAAAGCATAGGAGTATTTAACATGGGAAAGTCCTATTTGGGCCCTGTAAACAACGTCAAAATGGCCGCCACACGCAGACCGGCGATTCAAGAACATCGAAACTTATACACGACATAAAAATACATGAGGGGAACATTTTGAAACGAAAATCTCAAAACTGATCAGACAGTTTTTGAGAAACTGTTTTAAAGTTGAAAACATGCAAAAACAGCCATTTGCGGCAATAAAATGGCCGCCAAAACTGCATAATCGATTCAATCAATTTTTTTTTTAAAAAGTCAGGGGGTATTAACCCAATACATATTCACACAAATTTTTGGAAAAATTCATCAGCCCGAAAAAAAGATAAAAAATGTTAACAGATGATGTGGCGGACGACGGCGACGACGGACGAAAAACCACGACAATAGCTTATCGGCCCTTATGGGCCGGTAAGCTAAAAACAGAAGAGGCGAGAAAACTAAGCACAACGTAGAAACAACGTAGGTGTAATAGATCGATACTTACATTCAAGGTCACTGGGCAGTTTATCCCAGAGGTTTGTTTGGGCATGTCGAGCTTTCGCCAACACCATTTGCCTCGTCTTATCTATGTAATGTGAATAGATTGAAAAACAACTCATTTAGTTCTTTACTTACAATATTTTAATATAAATGCACATTTTTATTTTCGGGATATTTATAACTACACACATATTGGGGAAGGTGTCAATATTGGGGAAGGGAATGGTGGAGAACCACTTCTTAATTTGACCAGTTTTTTTGTTCAAGCACCTATTGCCAATTACTTTTCGACCTCTATATCCCACTGGGGCAATTATATAATCGCTATTTCTCTAATAACAAGAAGGAATGAAATGGAATAACAACATCACATTCTTTCAATAATTGGAAGTCAGATTTGCATTTGATCAAGTGTGTGTCTTCAGATGTGGCCTCGTATACACGCCTATTGGAACGTATACATGCTTGTTGAAATTGCGAGCAAGAAATGCTCGGAGTTTAATCAACACATTGAGCCAAACGTCCAACATGATTGAAGTAGTTACCGATACAGATATTCACAAGAATCATACCTGGTGCAAAGCACCAGATCTCCCCGGATGACAGAAGTCAATAGCGCGATCATTTCTAGCACTGTTTTCAATTTAATTCCGTGCGCATACTATATAGGCCTACGATGTTCATGCCGGACGAATATAGCGATGTGAAAGCAATTGGTACCGTATAATTCGTATGAACACTGATCGAGTACGCCCATAAAAAAATCGAGTCCCTGATTGAGTACGCCCATCAAAAATAGCAAGATGTTCATAAAATTCAACACCGTTTTCTATTTGGCCCGAAATTCAATATATTCGTAAAGTTGTTTTTGGTCACTAGTGTACAAATATGCGACAATATGTGTCCAATAAATTTGAGTACCGTCGGAATATTTATAAGCACTGAAATATCAATGTTGAAGGCGGTGGTGTTGAACTCAGAACCCATTCCGACTTTTACACATTGCCAACGATAAATACCACGGTAATCAATCTCCCGCACTTTGTGAGCGAAAAATTAGCTCGTTGGTGGGACAGCAAAAAATAAATGCGTATGATTGTTAGAAGTGAAGATAAGTCAGAGAATGGAACGTAACGAATGTGCTAGTTTTACTGCTCCAAAACAAGGAAAATTTGGCATTAACATAAAGAATAAGCGTGAGAAGTGCGCGATGACTCGACAGTAGAGACAAAAGTGATACACGGTTGACTGAATGCACACCGTATTTATGTATTTATTCTCAAATCCAGCCGAGACGCTAATGTTCACGTAAATTGGCGATAGTGACAATAAAATTGCACCCTTCGACGAAAATATTTGTTAGATTATATTAATTAACTGAATTATTCACGTCGAGCTCTGTAGAACACACGTTCAAAGTATTTTCTCTTCGAAACCAGGTTTTTTCCCCAGTCGAAGAGTATTTCCCCCATGGGAATCTCAGAAAGCCTTTAAGAAGAACTGGGGTAGGTATGATATCTATTAGAAGAGGGCGGCAATCTGCACGCGGATGATCTGCTCATTATCTCGGGTTAAAACATTACAAATGGAGAGCCTACCAGTACCGACAGACAACTTTAGGTTAAAAGGTTTGACAGGAACACATATGTTACACGCGATATACAACTAGTAATCTGACAGCAACACGTACTCCTAGGAAAAGAAATACTCTGATCTGCTCCCCGCTGTGATAATTGTCCAGGTATCTGTTTATGATGTACTTACGGGGTAGGAAAGCAAACGAGGCACACGTGAGGTTTTAAAGTGATGCTCACCTAGCGTGACCCGGGCAGGAGTGGCCTCTCGGTTGATCCAAAACCTCACCCTGGACATTATCACAATCAGATAGCACGGCAGGTAAAACTGTAGCAAGTAGTAACCAATCCCTTGTGATAAGCCGAAATTAACGTACAGGATCGACCGCTGTTCTGTCAACAGATCAATGGCAACAGTTAATCATTGAAAGCTCGGATCAGGAATGAAAATTGGTCATTAGGCTGGGATTTAGATACCATGTTCAGATTAGATAAAACGTAGAATAGTGCAATATATGGAGTAATCTGTGTTTCTTTTCGATGGACCGGCAGACAAAATATGATTCTATATAAATTACTGGTGCGCCTCCAAGGAATATGTATATCGGACACCAGTGTTACTGAGTGTTATGAGTGTTACCCACTCATACACTAATCAAATACTTCCGTATACGTGGATTTATTTCGCCCGGGTTCGTTTCCAGGTACTCGAGCTTGTGACGGGTCCAGAAACGCCTAAGGGCAGGCTGTTTTTGATATATTGTTTGATCAAAGTGCACATTGATTCATGTTTACGTGTGTATATCAATATTTATATGATATCAATACGTGGAAACTGTTCTGCACACGAGGCGCACCAATAAGAGCTCAACTGTCTTTTTATTCGCTGGGGTGGTGAAAACCTGTCTGTTTTACTCCTCGGTATGTAAATCTGAATGACGTTTGTGGTAATACCCAGCGTACATTTTAGTGGTCTCCTCAATACCCACAACAAATGTCGCCGTTTCTTCAATTGTTCTGAATTGATGTAGACGGGATGATTTGGTTATTGACAGGCAAGTGCATCATGTGTCAAACCCGTAAAATTCTAATTCATAAATCTCTACATTCTCTTGTCTTGTACAAAATTATAGCTTTTCATGAGAAGATTAGTACTGAGTCAGGATCAATAAAATCAGCCTCAGAAGATAAAACCTTTTTGACTTACACATAGCAGGAGACATGAAAGTGAATACATTTGCACTGTTTTTTTTCCTTTTTCATTTCCTTCTTTTTTTCACATTGATTAAAATACATTCTGCCAATGGGATACTAGTTTATATATGAACCATTTTTGCCTGTGTTCGATATCCATGACTAAATACGGTGATATTTCAGATATCAATGTTTAATATGCATGTAAATTTGAAAATATACATGTGCGTTTCTATTGTATGATGGATTTCTGTTCATTAAAGGCCACTGGTAAAGAACAATCCGATGTCAGATTATGACACATATTTTGAATGGGGATTGAATGGGGAAATTATACCTGGTTGCATGGAAGTTATATTTACTACGAATTGAGATTTAAAACAATGATAACAGTGACACAAGAAATATATCATTATTTTAGGTTACATTTATATTTCATCTGTCATTAACCTGACACACCCGGTTGGTTCGTACCTGAATTAGATAGATGATTATTGAAGACCAGAAAACTGATCATAATGAATATGTATAATGCTTATCATAAGAAGACATATGAAGTGGATTCACACTGATCACATAAAAAAACACACAATACCGACTACATCTATATTTTATTAACTTTTCGTCTCTGTATGTTGTGCACAATGCAAAGTCATCTTCTGTTGTTGTTTTGCATTATTAGCAGCTCATGGTCGATCGTTTGTTCAGTCTGTAAAGCCTGGGTTGTACATACATATGTCTGTGACCCCAGACCGGTGTGGTACCAATGCCTAAACGATGCAACGTATGTCAATGTTGTTACATACAAGAGTGATTGCCGTACCTGACGAACACTATTATAGAACCATCAGATGTGTCTAGTTTACGTTGTACCATCTGCTTCAACAATCATCAAGATGTTACCCCTGACATCTACAATTCTCGTTTAAATTCATATTCTTTGTTATTCTTTCAAAATTTATTTGTGCGTAAAGATGCAAAATTCGTTGACAACTTCAATAATTCTCAGGCGCAACTGGCGATGATTGTGTTAGAAATAATCTCAGTTTGCTTCTGACTTGTGATTGAGTACTTGTTATGCACCAATTTCATGGGATTCGTTTCAGACTTCTAGAATCCTCTAACATGAATTTGGTCAATTGTATACTGATTATATCAGATGCACAATAGAACCAACTACATTTACACACTGTCTGCCCCTGATGACACCAGTGTGTGTTTATATATACTCTTCGGTCCTGTTTTGTTTCCATCCTGAAATGTTGTATCTGATATTTGTTATCAACGTCATCAAAATTTGGTTGCATTGGTGGCAGGTTGATGTATCAACAAACTTATAGGAGGATTGTTGGTGCTCTGGATAGGGAATGATCACCTACGATAGAGTATGAGAAAATGTTGATTCAGCTACCTCACTAGTGGCTTGGGATTACTTACTGAGAAAATGCTCAACATACGTCAAAATAAAAAAAGGAATCTCTAATGAGACAAGAGAGGATCATATGTCGATAGTTATTTCTATTCATCCAATGATCGCAGATTATGAGTGATCTGTTTTGCCCAAGTTAACCCATGCACAAGATTTGGGGTCATACCGGTGGTATTATTATCGGTAATAGAAAAGTTGCCATCTTATACATCTGTACATCTTTCTCTTCACCTGGAAACAAAAGGTATTCTTTACAAGGAAACAAATTGTGTTCTTTATAGGAAACAATGCTTCTTCGCGCAAATACATTACATGGAACCACTGGACTCATCCAGAAACGAATGCATAAGTATCATAGCTTCTGGTGGACCCCCCTCAGAAGGGGCAAAACCTAAAATTCCTTTGATGAATTTCATCAATATTGCATTGTACATTTGAAAACATTAGAAAGATATGGATCAACTTTTCTCTCTAATATGGATAAATCTAAACCAAAAATACCAAAAAAATGGGTAAAGATTCGGCTAAAAATACCATTTATACCGAATGGTGAACCCATATTATTTGATATCATTCAGGAACACTCAAAGATGGGGCAAATACTTTGAAATGTATTTCAATATGAATACCTCACTTCAACATTAATACAAATACGAATATGAATGCATATTATTTTAAAAATGTATTCAATTACGAGAACAAATACTGATGGAAGTATTCATGAATACATTTAAGAATACTTTTGCTGCAACTTTGTGTTGTGATATCACGTGATCCAGACCTCATATTATTTTCTAACAGGTCATTCAACAATCTATTTCGTTCTGCCGGCAGCAGAAAAAGATGCCACGGTCCATACGATTTTGACCTGGATATGAATCAAGATAAATAAATGTTATTTCACGTTATGGCTATCATATTCACATGACCAAACTTTACTGTTTATATCACTACACAATCAATAAGTCTGAATATACATTACATTCGATTGTCAACGTGAAAGTTCACTCTGACAAAAAAATTCAGATCTATATCCAGGAAGGACACAGATCAGTTAGGCGCCTATCTGCATGGCACACGTTTCTCATAAATCATGATGTTGTTGACATTTGTACTTGTGACGTCCGTAAATGAATGAGTAGAGATAAATGCACACGTAATATTGCACTGAGGGTCATTGCTGAGTGGAACCCTACTTGCGAAGGAATAGATGCTTTCTCTATCATGCTAACTGTAGAGTTATGCCCTTGGAGTGGTCGCCTCATGGAGTGTGGCTATCGCACCAGGTGCAAGAAGCATTTCAGTGTCTAATAGAAAATGCACCATCCAAACATTCAACACACTGAACGTTTAACGTAGTGATAGCATAATTGTTAGAACACCCGAATAGGTCACAACAAATAACGAAATTCGAAAGATGCCAAGAATGCGCACGACCTAATGATGATTAATGGATAACTGAAATAGATAGGGAGACAAAAGGTCTGGACAGCAGTGTGCTACGAGGATGCTGGTTCCAAAACCGTCTGCGTTCGGACACGACATAAACTTTACTGCCATCGAGTCCCGTGATATACAGGGCTTCCAAATTTGTTGAACATCATCCTGGAGTGGTTCAAGATGGTCTATTTTCAAAATCCTTAGCAATCTAATTGAACATTGTCGCCAACAAGGCTGGAAAGCAAAGTTATGTCACGGTGTGATTTTGGGGAAGAACAAATGTACTTCCTTTGTTCACTTTCAGATAAATTCAAAGTAAATAACTAAGCATGAAAGGAGTTGATCATATGAAACAATGGGTGTATATTTGTTTGTCCCCAAAATCACACCGTGACGTCTAGTGACTTTCCAGCCATATTGCATTCATGTCATTAAAGTTTAATGTGGGCAAATGCACTGTGGGTCTATATATTATACCCCAACATGCGCAAATATTACCAGCGTCATGAAGCTATGAGTGGTGGTGTCGTGTCGTGGTCACCGGCGTGTCATGATCTTTAATTGCTGTGAGGTGACAGTTTTTCTTGGACATAAATGGTGCAGTCACGCGACGTAAGTTGCTGATGGACATACCAATGCTGGTCCCATTAAAGGGGCACTGTATGGGATTCGGCTTTTAGGGGATTTCAAAGATTTTTCTCCCGACGCTTCTTTTTATAGAACAAAAGGTCAGATTACGTTTTTGACCCAGGATCTCCGCTAGCCAATGCTCAGATCAGCCAGGTCGGCTCGGCAGAGATCCTAGGCCAAAAACGTCATCTGACGTTTTTTTCTATAAATGGAAGCGTCCAGAGAAAAATCTTGGAAATCCCCTATAAAAGCCGAATCCCATACAGTGCCTCTTTACCTAAACATATGTTTACAGAGCAGTTGTACTTCATTACAGATAATATTAGTAGTTGTTCATACACAAACAGTTGTCTCATGTATAATGTTATTACTGCACCATTGGGATCCAGAGACAACGGTGTCTCGTGTAAAAAAGTCTGTGTTATGTGCCGTGCACTATACCTTATACCTTTACATCGTGATATCCTGTTCATGACCCCAACTCCCTGAGGATATGATAGCGCTGTGTGACAGCAGACTACCTGGCATGTATTAGATTGATGGTAACATGAGGAGATCAATGTCAGGCAATGGAAAAGCCATCGCCATTCTACACCATGCCACATGTCGACTATTCCGACTCGACTTGAGAGGGTCGATACGTAAATAATGTACACATTTGAAGAGCGATGCTCGCGTCTTAGTGCCTTCAGTGTCGCTCAGTGGAAAGTCAACCATCATATTTGGCACCCCAGAATAAAACTTGTTTGAACAGATTTAAATCACAGGAAGAGTTAATGGATGTCGTCACATAACTGATTGCACACGGCCCACGGAAAGACAATACTAAGCAGTTTGACCGAGACTGGTATCATTATTTCACTGGTCTCTCCAGAATGGACGGTGGGGGAAAACATCTCATTCACAATTGACGCTATTTACAGGCAATTTTATTATGACCACAATGCATTCCATTCCTCTCAGAAAACAATAATGGATCTATAACGAAACCAGAAATGGAGATATTATTTAATGTACTATTTCCCGCTTTTTTGGTGCACACTAAAGGTTTTATTTCGTTTCATTCGCGATGATAAAAATGAAAATTTCCGCGATTTCCTTCCCTAATATGGCTTCCGTAATAGTACTGTTTGTTCCTTTATCACACTAAACATGGTAAGAAGACTCCAAAACAATACGGCCAACTATCTCTTCACAGACATTGGAGTAATACACGACCTTTGATGTCAAGTTTAGCAGTTTCTACCGCACACCAGTCGTTTTCATAGCGCAACGTCACTCCATATCGCTATAGCAAGCATAGTGCAGCCTCATCTTCACGGAATCCTTCAAGACCAAAACTTATGACGAAACCCTTTCACGTACATCTCTCCATTCAGTACGTAACCAACGTGACATAACAACATGACTATTATGTCCTCTTACAGAGACGACAAATAGAGACGTAACTCTACTGCTGATAACTACTAACCACTGTTCACCATCCAAAGCCTGAGGTGCTAACGCGAAGCATAAGCCGTCCTCACACCAGTGCCGGAAATCCCAAGGTGGTAAGTGTTCCGGTCACCAATGTAACACCTCCCTAATTTAAATTTGATTGGCAATAAGCCTAGACCACGTGGGAGCTGGACTGTCGTTCAATTAACAGGTGACCTTAGCACGACATCAGGCAAGCATTAGCTGGCAAGATTTTATTCCTGTATGCCGTTTAATGTGACTATTTACCGCAGGTTTAAAATTGACGGATATGGTCACTTACGAAACTGTATAGGCAGCATATGGAACATCTAAAATCCTATTTCGGATTGCGCCCTGAATGTGCTATTACCTTTCACCAATATGTAATGAACTAGAATTGTTCACCACGTTGTAAGACATAAACACAGAACAGTCAAGGTCACGGGGCAGTTTATCCACGATGTGTCGCCACCACCATTTGCCTCTTCTTAGCTATGTAATGTTAATAGAGTGAAAAACACGTCATTTAATTATTTGCTTACAGTATTCTAATATAAATGCACATCTTTTTTTTCGGCATATTTATAACCACACAAATATTTGGGTTATATCGGGGAAGGGAAAGGTGGAGAACCACTTCTTTACTTGACCAGTTTTGTGTTCAAACATCTATTGCCAATGCCTTTTCGACGTCCATGTCTCACTGGGGCAATTATATTATCGTTATTTCTCTAATTACAAGAAGGAATGAAAAGGAACAACAACATTACATTCTTTCAATAATTGGAAGTCCGATTTGCGTTTGAACAAGACTGTGTCTTCAAATGTGGCATCGTATACATGCCTGTTGAAACGTATACATGCCTGTTGAAAAAGAACAGGGTTATATTGCGAGCAAGAAATCATTCCTGCTCGGAAGTTAATCCACACACTTAGCCAAACGTCCAATATGATTGAAGTAGTTACCGATACAGATACTCATAAACTGGTGTAGGTATGGTATATTTTAAAAGAAGGAGGCGGCAATCAGCACACTGATGGTCTCTACTCACCATCCTACCAGTACCGACAGACAAATTCAGGTTTAAAGGTTTGATAGGAACACATATGTTTCACGCGATATACAAGTAGTAATCTGACAGCACAATTTTTCTCAGCGTACTGCAACACGTACTCCTAGAAAAAGAATACTCTGATCTGCTCCCCGCTGTGGTAATTGTCCAGGTATCTGTTTATGATGTACTTACGGGGTAGGAAAGCAAACGAGGCACACGTGGGGTTTTAGAGTGATGCTCACCTAGCGTGGTCCGAGCAGGAGTGGCCTCTCGGTTGATCCAAAACCTCACCCTGGATATTATCACAATCAGATAGCACGGCAGGTAGAACTGAAGGAGGTAGTAACCAATCCCTTGTGATAAGCCGAAATTAACGTACAGGATCGACCGCTGTTATGTCAACAGATCAATGGCAACAGTTAATCATTGATAGCTCGGATCAGGACTGAGAATTGGTCATTAGGCTGGGATTTAGATAACATGTCAGATTTGATAGAACGTAGAATAGTACAATTTATGAAATAATCTGTGTTTCTTTTCGATGGACCGGCAGACAAAATATGATTCTATATAAATTACTGGTGTGTCTCCAAGGAATATGTATATCAGACACCAGTGTTACTGAGTGTTATGAGTGTTACTCACTCATACACTAACCAAATACTTCCTTATACGTGGTTTTATTTTGCCCGGGTTCGTATACAGGCACCCGAGCTTGTGACGGGTCCAGAAACGCCTAAGGGCAGGCTGTTTTTGATATATTGTTTGATCAAAGTGCACATTGATTCATGTTTAAGTGTGTATATCAATATTTATATGATATCAATACGTGGAAACTGTTCTGCACACGAGGCGCACCAATAAGAGCTCAACTGTCTTTTTATTCGCTGGGGTGGTGAAAACCTGTCTGTTTTACGCCTCGGTATGTAAATCTGAATGACGTTTGTGGTAATACCCAGCGTACATTTTAGTGGTCTCCTCAATACCCACAACAAATGTCGCCGTTTCTTCAATTGTTCTGAATTGATGTAGAAGGGATAATTTGGTTATTGACAGGCAAGTGCATCATGTGTCAAACCCGTAAAATTCTAATTCATAAATCTCTACATTCTCTTGTCTTGTACAAAATTATAGCTTTTCATGAGAAGATTAGTACTGAGTCAGGATCAATAAAATCAGCCTCAGAAGATAACACCTTTTTGACTTACACATAGCAGGAGACATGAAAGTGAATACATTTGCACTGTTTTTTTTCCTTTTTTTATTTCCTTCTTTTTTTTACATTGATTAAAATACATTCTGCCAATGTGATACTAGTTTATATATGAACCATTTTGCCTGTGTTCGATATCCATGACTAAATGTGGTGATATTTCTCATATCAATGTTATGATATGCATGTAAATTTGAAAATATGCATGTGCGTTTCTATTGTATGATGGATTTCTGTTCATTAAATGCTGTACACTGGTCAAGAACAATCCGATGTCAGATTATGACACATATTTTGCAGTATATGATTGAATGGGGGAATTATACCTTGTTGCATGGAAATTATATTTACTATGAATTGAGATTTAAAACAATGATAACAGTGACACAAGAAATATATCATTATTTTAGGTTACATTTATATTACATCTGTCATTAACCTGACACACCCGGTTGGTTCGTACCTGAATAAGATAGATGATTAATGAAGACCAGAAAACTGATCATAATGAATATGTATAATGCTTATCATAAGAAGACATATGAAGTGGATTCACACTGATCACATAAAAAAACACACAATACCGACTACATCTATATTTTATTAACCTTTCGTCTCTGTATGTTATGCACAATGCAAAGTCATCTTCTGTTGTTGTTTTGCATTATTAGCAACTCATGGTCGATCGTTTGTTCAGTCTGTAAAGCCTGGGTTGCACATACATATGTCTGTGACCCCAGATCGGTGTGGTACCAATGCCTAAACGATGCAACGTATGTCAATGTTGTTACATACAAGAGTGATTGCCGTACCTGACGAACACTATTATAGAACCATCAGATGTGTCTAGTCTACGTTATACCATCTGCTTCAACAATCATCATGATGTTACCCCTGACATCTACAATTCTCGTTTAAATTCATATTCTTTGTTATTCTTTCAAAATTTATTTGTGCGTCAAGATGCAAAATTCGTTGACAACTTCAATAATTCTCAGGCGCAACTGGCAATGATTAAATATTAGAGATAATCTCAGTTTGCTTCTGACTTGTGATTGAGTACTTGTTATACACCTATTTCATGGGATTCGTTTCAGACTTCTAGAATCCTCTAACATGAATTTGATCAATTGTATACTGATCATATCAGATGCACAATAGAACCAACTATATTTACACACTGTCTGCCCCTGATGACACCAGTGTGTGTTTATATATACTCTTCGGTCCTGTTTTGCTTCCATCCTGAAATGTTGTATCTGATATTTGTTATCAACGTCATCAAATTTGGTTGCATTGGTGGCAGGTTGATGTATCAACAAACGTATAGGAGGATTGTTGGTGCTCTGGATAGGGAATGATCACCTACAATAGAGTATGAGAAAATGTTGATTCAGTTGACATTTGTACTTGTGACGTCCTTAAATGAATGAGTAGAGATAAATGCACACGTAATATTGCACTGAGGGTCATTGCTGAGTGGAACCCTACTTGCGAAGGAATAGATGCTTTCTCTATCATGCTAACTGTAGAGATATGCCCTTGGAGTGGTCGCCTCATGGAGTGTGGCTATCGCACCAGGTGCAAGAAGCATTTCAGTGTCTAATAGAAAATGCACCATCCAAACATTCAACACACTGAACGTTTAACGTAGTGATAGCATAATTGTTAGAACACCCGAATAGGTCACAACAAATAACGAAATTCGAAAGATGCCAAGAATGCGCACGACCTAATGATGATTAATGGATAACTGAAATAGATAGGGAGACAAAAGGTCTGGACAGCAGTGTGTTACGAAGGATGCTGGTTCCAAAACCGTCTGCGTTCGGACACGACATAAACTTTACTGCCATCGAGTCCCGTGATATACAGGGCTTCCAAATTTGTTGAACATCATCCTGGAGTGGTTCAAGATGGTCTATTTTCAAAATCCTTAGCAATCTAATTGAACATTGTCGCCAACAAGGCTGGAAAGCAAAGTTATGTCACGGTGTGATTTTGGGGACGAACAAATGTACTTCCTTTGTTCACTTTCAGATAAATTCAAAGTAAATAACTAAGCATGAAAGGAGTTGATCATATGAAACAATGGGTGTATATTTGTTTGTCCCCAAAATCACACCGTGACGTCTAGTGACTTTCCAGCCATATTGCATCCATGTCATTAAAGTTTAATGTGGGCAAATGCACTGTGGGTCTATATATTATACCCCAACATGCGCAAATATTACCAGCGTCATGAAGCTATGAGTGGTGGTGTCGTGTCGTGGTCACCGGCGTGTCATGATCTTTAATTGCTGTGAGGTGACAGTCACAGTTGTCTCATGTATAATGTTATCACTCACAGTTGTCTCATGTATAATGTTATTACTGCACCATTGGGATCCAGAGACAACGGTGTCTCGTGTAAAAAAAAGTCTGTGTTATGTGCCGTGCACTATACCTTATACCTTTACATCGTGATATCCTGTTCATGACCCCAACTCCCTGAGGATATGATAGCGCTGTGTGACAGCAGACTACCTGACATGCATTAGATTGATGGTAACATGAGGAGATCAATGTCAGGCAATGGAAAAGCCATCGCCATTCTACACCCTGCCACATGTCGACTATTCCGACTCAACTTGAGAGGGTCGATACGTAAATAATGTACAAATTTGAAGAGCGATGCTCGCGTCTTTGTGCCTTCAGTGTCCCTCAGTGGAAAGTCAACCATCATATTTGGCACCCCATAATAAAACTTGTTTGAACAGAGTTACATCACAGGAAGAGTTAATGGATGTCGTCACATAACTGATTGCACACGGCCCACGGAAAGACAAAACTGACCAGTTTGCCCGACCGAGACTGGTATCATTATTTCACTGGTCTCTCCAGATTGGACGGTGGGGCAAAACATCTCATTCACAATTGACGCTATTTACAGGCAATTTTATTATGACCACAATGCATTCCATTCCTCTCAGAAAACAAATAATGGATCTATAACGAAACCAGAAATGGAGACATTATTTAATGTACTATTTCCCGCCTTTTTGGTGCACACTAAAGGTTTTATTTCGTTTCATTCGCGATGATAAAAATGAAAATTTCCGCGACTTCCTAACCTAATATGGCTTCCATAATATGACCGTTTGTTCCTTTATCACACTAAACATGGTAAAAAGACTCCAAAACAATATGGCCAACTATCTTTTCACAGACATGGGAGTAATACACGACCTGTGATGTCAAGTTTTGCAGTTTTTACCGCACACCAGTCGTTTTCATAGCGCAACGTCTCTCCATATCGCTATAGCAAGCATAGTGCAGCCTCATCGTCACGGAATCCTTCAAGACCAGAACTTATGACGAAACCCTTTCACGTACATCTCTCCATTCAGTACGTAACCAACGTGACATAACAACATGACTATTATGTCCTCTTACAGAGACGACAAATAGAGACGTAACTCTACTGCTGATAACTAACCACTATTCACCATCCAAAGCCTGAGGTGCTAACGCGAAGCAGAAGCCGTCATCACACCAGTGCCGGAAATCCCAAGGTGGTAAGTGTTCCGGTCACCAATGTAACACCTCCCTAATTTAAATTTGATTGGCAATAAGCCTGGACCACGTGGGAGCCGGACTGTCGTTCAATTAACAGATGACCTTAGCACGACATCAGGCAAGCATTAGCTGGCAAGATTTTATTCCTGTATGCCGTTAAATGTGACTATTTACCGCAGGTTTAAAATTGACGGATATGGTCACTTACGAAACTGTATAGGCAGCATATGGAACATCTAAAATCCTATTCTGTTGCGCCCTGAATGTGCTATTACCTTTCACCAATATGTAATGAACTAGAATTGTTCACCACGTTGTAAGACATAAACACAGAACATTCAAGGTCACGGGGCATTTATCCACGATGTGTCGCCACCACTATTTGCCTCTTCTTAGCGATGTAATGTGAATAGAGTGAAAAACACGTCATTTAATTATTTGCTTACAGTATTCTAATATAAATGCACATCTTTATTTTCGGCATATTTATAACCACACAAAGATTTGGGTTATATCGGGGAAGGGAACGGTGGAGAACCACTTCTTTACTTGACCAGTTTTGTGTTCAAACATCTATTGTCAATCACTTTTCGACGTCCATGTCTCACTGGGGCAGTTATATTATCGTTATTTCTCTAATTACAAGAAGGAATGAAAAGGAACAACAACATTACATTCTTTCAATAACTGGAAGTCCGATTTGCATTCGAACAAGGTTGTGTCTTCAAATGTGGCATCGTATACATGCCTGTTGAAACGTATACATGCCTGTTGAAAAAGAACAGGGTTATATTGCGAGCGAAATCATTCCTTCTCGGAAGTTAATCCACACACTTAGCCAAACGTTCAATATGATTGAAGTAGTTATCGATACAGATACTCATAAACTGGTGTAGGTATGGTATATTTTAGAAGGAGGCGGCAATCAGCACACTGATGGTCTACTCACCATCCTACCAGTACCGACAGACAAATTCAGGTTTAAAGGTTTGATAGGAACACATATGTTTCACGCGATATACAAGTAGAAATCTGAGAGCACAATTTTTCTCAGCGTACTGCAACACGTACTCCTAGAAAAAGAATACTCATATCTGCTCCCCGCTGTGGTAATTGTCCAGGTATCTGTTTATGATATACTTACGGGGTAGGAAAGCAAACGAGGCACACGTGGGGTTTTAGAGTGGTGCTCACCTAGCGTGACCCGGGCAGGAGTGGCCTCTCGGTTGATCCAGAAGCTCACCCAGGAGATTATCACAATCAGATAGCACGGCAGGTAGAACTGAAGGAGGTAGTAACCAATCCCTTGTGATAAGCCGAAATTAATGTACAGGATCGACCGCTGTTATGTCAACAGATCAATGGCAACAGTTAATCATTGATAGCTCGGATCAGGACTGAGAATTGGTCATTAGGCTGGGATTTAGATAACATGTCAGATTAGATAGAACGTAGAATAGTGCAATTTATGAAATAATCTGTGTTTCTTTTCGATGGACCTGCAGACAAAATATGATTCTATATAAATTACTGGTGCGTCTCCAAGGAATATGTATATCAGACACCAGTGTTACTGAGTGTTATGAGTGTTACTCACTCATACACTAACCAAATACTTCCTTATACGTGGTTTTATTTTGCCCGGGTTCGTATACAGGCACCCGAGCTTGTGACGGGTCCAGAAAAGCTTAAGTGCAAGGCTGATTTTTATATATAATTTGCTCAAAGTGCACATTGAATCATTTTTTTCGTTTGTATATCAATATTTACAAAATATCATTAAGTGGCAACTGCTCTGCACACGAGGCGCCCTAAAAGGAGCTCAACTGTTTTTAGCTTACCGGCACATAAGGATCGATAAGCTATTGTCGTGGTTTTTCGTCCGTCGTCGTCGTCGTCGCCACATCATCTGTGAACCTTTTTTATCTTTTCTCTCGGGCTGATAAATTTGTCCATAAATTTGTGTGAATATGTATTGGATCAATACCCCCAGACGTTTTTTTCATTTTTTTTATTGAATCGATTATGCAGTTTTGGCGGCCATTTTTATGCCGAAAATGGCCGTTTTTGCATGTTTTCAACTTTAAAAATTATTTTCTCAAAAACTGTCTGATCAGTTTTGAGAATTTAGTTTCTAAATGTTCCCCTCATGTATCCTTAAAATGTGTATAAGTTTCAATGCTCTTGAATCGCCGGTCTGCGTGTGGCGGCCATTTTGATGTTTTTACGGGGCCCAAATAGGACTCTCCCATGTTAAATTCTCCTATGCTTTAAAATGGACCACAATGTTCTTGATATCTCACTTAATATTGAGATTAGAGACTTGGATTCAACTGTGGACATATAAAAAAATGATATTATGCTGAATATTCTCGTGACCTTGAATTTTACCTTTGACCTCATTTTCAAGGTCAGAGCACAAAATGGCTAATAATAATCTCGCTTATTATCGACTTTACAGCTTAGAAATCTATTGTGACCATATAGGAAATGATATATGCCGAATATTCTGATGACCTTGAATTTGACCTTTGACCTCATTTTCAAGGTCAGAGCACAAAATCGCTATTATCTCGCTCATTATTGACTTTGCAGCTGAGGAATCAATTGTGGACATATAGGAAGTGATATATGCTGAATATTCTTGTGACCTTGAATTTGACCTTATTTTCAAGATCAGAGCACAAAATGACTAATATCTCGCTTATTATCGGCTTTACAGCTCAGAAATCAAAATTGTGGACATATAGGAAATGACATATGCTGAATATTCTGATTGCCTTGAATTTGACCTTTGACCTCATTTTCAAGGTCAGAGCACAAAATGGCTGATATCTCGCTTATTATTTACTTTTCAGCTTGGGAATCAATTGTGGACCTATAAGAAATAATATATACTGAATATTCTCGTGACTTTGAATATGACCTTTGACCTCATTTTGCAAGGTCAGAGCACGAAATGGCGCATATCTCACTTGTTGTCAACTTTACAGCTTACGAATCAATTGTGGACATATAGGAAATGATATATGCTGAATATACTTGAAACCTTGAAGTTACCAGACCATCGGTCCGATCACCTTTTGGCTAGCCAGTAAGCTACAGGTCCCTTGGGCCTATGTTTTATTCGCTGGGGTCGTGAAAGCCTGTCTGTTTTATGCTTCGGCTGTGGTGATACCCAGTGTACGTTTTAGTGGTATCCTCAATACCCACAACAAATGTCGCCGTTTCTTCAATTGTATGGAGTTGATGCAGATGGGATGTTTTGGTTATTGACAGGAAAGTGCATCATGTTTCAAACCCGTTAAAATTCTAATCCATAATAATCTCTACATTCTCTTGTCTTGTACAAATGTAGCTTTTCATGAGAAGATTAGTACTGAGCCAGGATCAATAAAATCGGCCTCAGAAGATAACACCTTTTCGACTTACACATTGCAGGAGACATGAAAGTGAACATATTTGCACTGTTTTTTCTTTCTTTTTTATTTCCTTCTTTCTTTGCATGGATCATAATACATTCTGCCAATGTGACTACAAAGTATAAGTAGTTTGTAAATGAACCGTTTTTGCCTGTGTTCGATATCCATGACTGAATGAGGTGATATTTCACATATCAATGTTATGATATGCATGTGAATTTGAACGATACATGTGCGTTCCTATTGTATGATGCATTGCTGTTCATAACGGCTGTACACTGGTCAAGAGCAATCTGATGTTAGATCATGACATATTGTCCAGTATATGATTGAATGGGGAAATTATACCTTGTTGCATGGAAGTTGTATTTACTATGAATTGAGAAAGAAATTGATAACAGTGACACAAGAAATACAGTAGAACTTCAGCCTGCGGTCACTCCAGAAATGTGGTCAACCCATGCATTGTGGTCAGATGCATCGGTCCCGAACGCCAGCATAGGCATTTACATGTTGAGGGTACTCCTGTAATGTGGTCACTCCCCTTATCCACAATGCGGTCAGTATATCTGGTCCCAATTGCCCATAAAATCACAAAATACGCCCAGCAAGCAACACCTGCCCCCCCTCCCCCCCTCCCTGCGATCACTGAAGCGGTCAGCCAGCCAGCCAGCCCGCGATCACTGATACGGTCAGTTGAACATTAGCCTCTAGCCAGCCAGCCAGCCGAGGTCCGTCCATCCGTCTGCATGTCATCATTCACAGATGAGGTCAGCTCAACATTTACATTACACTTGAGCAGCAGGCCGGTTGCCCCCCCCCCCCCTCCCCCCTGCGATCACTGAAGCGGTCAGCCAGCCAGCCAGCCCGCGATCACTGATACGGTCAGTTGAACATTAGCCTTTAGCCAGCCAGCCAGCCATGGTCCGTCCATCCGTCTGCATGTCATCATTCACCGATGAGGTCAGTTGAACATTTACATTACGCATGAGTAGCAGGCCGACTGCCTGTCTGGGTGTCATCAGGTCACTTCTTCACACCTCCCTTCTCTTGACTAACATAAACAATGACAAGCACACACAAGTAGATTTGTCAACCAAGATATTTCCACAGATATCAGTTTCATAATTGGAACAAAGGCACGAATAACCCCAATATTTCTGTTAGATACCATTCAATCAATCACATTGTTTAGACTAAATCTTCAAATCTATGGACATGGCTACAAGAATCTATCATTCAAGCAAAAGTTATGAAGGGAAGTGATAGCAAAAATTGCATTATTCTTCAGAAGTACCTTTTAGTGCCTACCGACATTACTGCGTGTCTGAAGACATTTTGATGTACAGTGTACATGTATCTCGAATTTTGAAACATGTGTTTGCGTTTGCATTTGCCTTATGACATATATGATATAACTTTGTTAAACAAAATGCTATTTATATGAAAACAATATGGTTTTTTCACGTACACATGTACAAAGTGTATAATATATTTGGTCTTCGCTTGACTTGACATCAGCCAAACATCATAGCTGGTAGAAAGTTCGTCTATCAGATTCCTATAATGTGGCCACTCCTATAATGTGGCCAATATCATTGGTCCGAAGGGTGACCACATTACTGGTGTTCTACTGTATATCATTATTTTAGGTTACATTTACATTACATCTGTCATTAAGGATTGACTGCGGGTAACAAACCAAACAATGTAGTGAGCCGCTGTCCCATCCATTTATAATGTAAACATAAAGGTAACAAAATCAGCAAGACTACCCAACCTTTCTTCCCGAAACTTCATTAACAGAGATATGTTTACCCATGGATGATGAACCGAGACATGGTTTATAAAAAATATCAAAGGAATTGTGCAATTGATGATTACAGATATAATAATAATAAATTTAATCTTATATAGCCCTAGTAAATGTACACATTCTCAAAGCGCTTTACAAAAGAACGTTGTGTAAAAGGGTGATTAAAAATTATAAACATACACATAAAAGTATGGATAAGGACATAAAATTATGACTAGGCAAACATACATGAGATAATTGGAGATTACATGTGTTCGTACTTAATTGAAAACAGATGAGTCTTTAACTTGGCTTTGAAGCTGGATAAAATTTTTGAACTCCTGATGTCACGAGGCAAAGTGTTCCAAAGCTTAGGTCCGACCACACTGAAAGCGCGGGCACCATATGCATCTGTTCGAGATCTAGGTACCAGTAGATTAGTTCCATCGGACCTGAGGGATGTTCGTCGAGTGTTGAAAGGGATCTGCTCAGCCAGATACACTGGGGCCTGGTCGTTAAAACAACGATATACGATTGTCAGTATTTTGAAAGCTGATCTTGATCTGATGGGAAGCCAGTGAAGGTCCCTGAGGATTGGAGTTACATGCTCTCGGCGGCGAGTCAGTGTAACCAGGCGGGCCGCACAGTTCTGGACCTGCTGTAGTTTGCCCACAAGCTGGTCTGGTAATCCCACCAACAGACTATTGCAGTAGTCCAACCTGGAAGTTACCAGGGCATGGACCAATGTCTGTGTTGCAGCAGTTTTGAGGCTTCTTCTGATTTTGCCGATAGAATGTAGTTGAAAATGGGTAGATTTCACAATTGAGTTGACATGGTTGACCATAGAGAGGCTGTGGTCGAGGTGGACACCGAGATTTTTCACACACGTGCTTGGCTGGACATCAGACTCCCCGAATCGGAGAAGGTGAGGGATTAGTGGTACTGGCCTGAACCGTGACGAAAAGTTGATAACCTCGGTTTTGTCATCGTTCAGCATCAGCATGTTGCTGACCATCCACGACCTGATGTCCACAATGCACTGCTGCGCACTTGTGAACATGATATCAGTGGTCCCTGATTCCATGGTGAAATAGATCTGGCTGTCATCGGCATAGAACATGTGCTCTAGTGCCTTCGGGTCACATCCGCTAGTGGTACCATGTACAAGGAAAACAGCATTGAGCCGAGCACAGACCCTTGGGGAACTCCATATTTGAGTAGTGTCAAGGTTGAAGTTGCTCCTCGGTAGGATTGGATCCAGTCGAGTACATGACCTCTCACTCCGTAACGACAATCCAAACGTTCCAACAGGATTGAATGGTCAAGCATGTCAAACGCTGTGGATAAATCGAGCATTATAAGAGTGGTCGTTTTTCCTTGGTCCAGTGCGAGGAGTGCATCATTATACACACGTAACAATGCAGATTCAGTGCTGTGATTTGGTATGTAGGCACTCTGCCTTTCTTCGTGAAAACCCATGGCTGCTAGATATGCGTTGATCTGATTGGCAATGAAACGTTCCAGCACTTTTGAAAGGAAAGGCAGATTTGAGACTGGCCTATAGTTTTTGAGATTCTCCTTATCAAGCCTTGGTCGCTTGAGTAAAGGAGTCACACGTGCTTGAACACATCTGGAACTATCCCACTCTCCAGAGATGCATTGACTATCTCTGTGATGGGACTGACAACAGCAGAGAGGCAACCCTTTAGCATCCAGGTCGGAAAGGGATCGTCGCTGGAAGACTTTGTCGGTGAGGCTTTGTCGGACTTTGTCGGTGAGTCGGTATCACTTTTACACGCGTCAACAAACAAGGTGTCGTATCATCAGCGTTACAAACAAACTGTTTTTGGTATGTACGTTTTGTTGTGTGACCATCCAATAATAGATGCATATACGACTTGAATTTCTGCGAGTAATACAATACGTGGATTTGGTGCACCCGAGCGCAACTCACCAGTGAGCTTTACCATGTTTACTAGCATTACTAGTTGTCCGCAGTAAGAAATAATCCTGACGTTGAGCATGTTTTGAGTGTACCTTGTCTTTTGAGAAATAAGTCATTGGAAAATGACAATTATCAGACAATTAATCATATATAGTCAAGAACCAAGTCTCGTTTGGTGATCCTTGATGGCTATAGGTCGCCACAGTAACTTCTGGTGCCAAATGGATGTTTACAAGTTCATGATTCTGTTACCTTTATAATTACATTATAAATGAATGGAGGACTGGCGCATTCCAGATTCAGGATTTTACATGCAGTTCGTCCTTAACTTGACACACACGGTTGGTTCGTACCTGAATGAGGTAGATGACTAATGTTAATGTTATTGTTACCGCTGACATCTACAATTCTCGTTAAAATTCAAATTCTTTGTTATTCTTTCAAAATTTATTTGTGCGTGAAGATGCAAAATTCGATGACAACTTCAATAATTCTCAGGCGCAACTGGCAATGATTAAATATTAGAGATAATCTCAGTTTGCTTCTGACTTGTGATTGAATACTAGTCTTGTTATACACCCATTTCATGGGGTTTGTTTCAGACTTCTAAAATCCTATAACATGATTTTGGTCAATTGTATACTGCTTATATAACCAACTACAATTCACACACTGTCTGCCCCTGATGACACCAGTATGTGTTTATATATACTCTTTGGTCCTACTTTGTTTCCATCCTGAAATGTTGAATCTGATATTTGTTATCAACATCATCACAATTTGGTTGCATTGGTAGCAGGTTGGTGTATCAACAACCAAATAGAAGGGTAGTTGGTGCTCTGGAAAGGGAATGATCACCTACGATAGAGTATGAGAAAATGTTGATTCAGCTACCTCACTAATGGTTTGGGATTACTCACTGAGAAAATGCTCAACATACGTCAACATAAAAAGGGAATCTCGAATGAGACAAGAGAGGATCATATGTCGATGGTTAACGTTGTATCTATTCATCCAATGATCGCAGATTATGAGTGATCTGCTTTGCCCAAGTTAACCCATGATCTAGCACAAGATTTGGGATCACACCTGTGGTATTATTATCGGTAATAGAAAAGTTGCCATCTTATACATTTGTACATCTCCCTCTTCATCTGCAAACAAAAGGTATTTCTTCACATGGAAACAATGCTTCTTCGCGCAAAACCATTACATGGAACCACTGGATTCATCGGGACAAAATGCGTAAGTATGATATCTTCTGGTGGACCCACTCAGAATGGGGAAAAATTATAATTATTTTGATGAATATTGTATTGTACATTCGAAAACAGAGATATGGGATCAAATTTTCTCTCTAATGTGGACTTATGCATATGGATAACCCACAAATACCAGAAGCATGGGTAAAAGTTCGGCCTTTATATGTCCGGTTGTTATATGTTATCAGAGTTATGAAAGTCAGTGAATGTTTCAAAGTTATTGTAAGTTTGGGTAAACTTCTTATTTTGAATGAATCAAATGATAAAATTGAAGTTAATGCCTATAGCAGAAATATATCATTGTTACCCCATGGAGACCCCATATTGTTTCACATCATTCAGGAACATTCAGACAAGGGGCCAATACTTTGAAATTTATTTCAGTACGAATACTGCACATGAGCATTTACCATCTTTTGATCATCAGTGCTGTTCTTGAAGATATTACTATTCAACATCAAATGGCAATCCAATAGGGTTTTATGCTTCTCCTTTACCAAAATACACGACAGTAACTCTTTCAATGTTATTTATAATTTATTATTAAAACAACAACAAGGTGTTGGATCACATATTTGATACATTCATATTTTCTGCAGGGGGCACAACAAATATACCGGTCGTTGATAAGCATTAAGCATAAGTGCATAAACCAAACATACATCACATTCACGCAGCCCATGCCACGCGAGAATACCTATAAAATTAACTTGCGATATAGTTCAGTTCACATCGTACATATTTCAATACACAAGTGGATGAAATGTCAGTGGATGATCAACCATATTACATACTGACTTCGAAGTCTAGAATACTGCAATAAGCAGTCAACAATTGAGCAGTCAACTTTGGCTGAGAAATATAAATGAAAAGTGCCTGATCTTTCTTTCAGTTTTTTCTAAATGCTGAACAAACAACTTGGACACGATGATGACTAACTTCCACTCAAAAATAGTACATAAACCCGGCCCAGTACAAGATGTTGAGACAAACGAAGCTGAACGGGAACAGTATCCTGGCCATCGAGTCTATCTTGCTAACGCTGACCGGGCCAGTCTTCATAGCGTTTTCGTAGTGTCTGTACTTGCTATTGCCGCGTAGGCAGTGTAGGAACATAGTGAGACAGCCGTCCTTCTCACCAGGGGTGTAGGCTGACTGCCGATGTCGTACGCTCACCACCGTGTGGCCGTTGACATCCTGGGCCAGTGTGTCGAAGGCTCTGACCACCGCTGTACATCGCCGTATGCAGTAGTGGACGAATCTCATTCTCTTGAACAGTGATCCAGGAAAGCACATGAAACAAAGTGAAAAAGGTGCGTTGGAAAATTGTAAGTGCAAATATACAAGTAGATTTGAAGCCATTTGCTTGTGAATGAATATGGACGATTTGTTTCTAACTGATATGAAACATGACTCAATTCATCGCTCACGTTCAAAATGCTATATCTGTTGAACTGTTGGTTCAGTGTTTCAATATTACCTCTAGAAAGGAACACTGCTACAAACCTCCCGTGTGCACATATATTCATAGAGATAACATATTTGAAAATATCCATGCCCAGTACACGAAGGATACCATAAAAAAAACCTCAAAAAATGAACAAAACACTAAACACACAACAATCGATTCACTCCCGGTGACTAACACTGTTTAGGAGACAATTACAACAGCCGTCTGCTTGCCTCCCTATACAATTGCACATGTAGCCATGGACAGTTTTAGGCTTGGTGCATGTCCAAACACTTCAGACCAGCATAGTGCCAATATATACAGCTAAAACAGCAATAGATATTTTGTGCTCGTTCCCTGTTTCTACACAGAAAAGCGCATGACTGATATCGTGGCCTTCTCGTGTTTGGATATATTGGCAATATTCGTGTTGTTTATCTTGCCATGCTCTTGTTTACCTCATCCAGATCGCATATAAGCTGTTGATAAACAAAATTCATTCGTATTCAATAACTAAAGTGAATTATGGTAAATA
This sequence comes from Terebella lapidaria, assembly GCA_949152475.1. Lineage (NCBI taxonomy): Eukaryota > Metazoa > Annelida > Polychaeta > Terebellida > Terebellidae > Terebella > Terebella lapidaria. The sequence continues at coordinate 33,888,874 of OX424556.1, forward strand.
ACTGAAGTTTGGGGACAGAGTAATTTGTTCAAAATGAACTATATGCAATACAACAAATCATTCGAATATAAGACCACACAGGGCCTGCGGCTCACCAGCATGTCAGTTGTACTTAATCTCTTCAGTAATAGTTATGGACAAGAATCTATTATAACATTCTCCCCATTCAGTATTGACCAGTAGTACTTATGGAAGTACCGGTGTATGTCAATACATCATGAAATCAAAGTATTGTATCGATATTTTGAAACAAATTTCCACATTTCCATTATAGTAATTTCCAGGCATCAAAGTAAGCACATGCAACATCTTCATGAGTTTTGTCTCCAGAATCCATTGCACATTTCAACCCGCGATGGTGTCACGTTCAAATTCACCAAAAGCTGATAAACAATTACTCAATATATTTCATGATACAAACCCAAACTGTAGTGTGTCCGAAGAACAATTTACGTGATCTTAAGTTCGAGCACTTGAGGTCATCGTAGGTCAATATCAACAAAATGTACGCCATGTGGGACGTTGTATATGTACAAAATACAAACCAAAGCAAATAACACTTGTTCATATAAAACTTAATCATAAGTCCTTTAAAGCTTAACATGGCCTTGACATGAATACTGAAAGTCCTAGTATTCATATTTTATCCCATCGTTATCTGCAACTGTTGTGGATGCAAAAGGTATCATGAGCAAGCAAAAAATTCCAAAATGATCAGTATTTGATATTTCATAATATCACCATATCAAGGATATGGAGAAAATTGACGAATTGTTAATGGGCTACCAGGACACCAGCGCCAGACGTTGTCGATGTGTAAAAATCGGCCATAATATTTCATTACGCTATCATTCTACAGTATTTAAATGATCAGTGTTAGTAAGCTTTATGATTTTGTGAATGAAAAAATCAAAATAGTCTGTTATCATGAATCACACGTTTGTTAGTTGAAAAGATTTCCACACAACAACAAACATAATGATTGGGGATACAACATCAGGGTATCACTGAATCATTGGAACATCTAGAAACAAAACTCAATATCGATTGTGCCTGATTTATGACAATGTAGTCAGTGGCAGCACGACAAGTACAGTCACTCAGGCGACACCAGTTGGGGGTCTGCTTCGGAACAAAATGCCTACAAAGTCACCACTCCTCAGCATATTGGCAAAAAAACCCAACGATTTATTTGATCAGAATGAAAATATCCCACGTCGAAAGGTCGATGGGAGTCAATCACCTCCTCCGAGTCATCCTGCATGTCCTTCAGGACGGTTTTCGTGAAATAGTTGAGCCCAGCATACTCGATCAGAGCTGCGAGCACGAAGCTGAAGCACATCAGTAGAAAAACGTAACGCCGTGGAGTAGGACACATTTAGGATGCCCATCCTGCTCGTAATGGCGATCGTACACGTGGTCAGCAGGTTCGTTATACCTAAGAATGGAAGAGAGACAAAACGTTGATTACTTGGGAGTTCCTGTGGAAAATCCGTATGGTTTTGTCGAGCTATTCTTATTGTCTGTTTTTGTACATAAATTGCACCTAAAGTGAGGGCGTTTTGTCAAGTACGAGTTGGAAATATGCTATTACTATAGAATAAGGGACTCATTAGTCTAACTATATGAATCAATGGTGATACTGCCAAGCAGGGGTGAATGGCAGCTACTTCTCGCAATTTGAAACACGCTCGTCTGCAGTTGCAACCTTGTCTGCCACCAATCAGCATCGCCGCCCCGTAACTCATTATCATTGAAACCTATATTCAACAACCGATGCTCTGTTATCCTCGTCATTTCTGTAACCACAAGAAGAAATGAACGTAAGCAGCAACGTGTCATTCTTCCAATAATTAGGGGTTCAATTTGCACCTGACCAAGCATATATCTCCAGACGTGGCATCTCATACATGCCTGTTGAAACAGGAGAAGCATTCTCCTCGAAAGTTAATTCACATACTTGGCCAAACGTCAAACATGATTGAGGTAGTTACCAGACTTAGTTCAGAAACAGGGGAAAGCAGATATCTATTCGAGGAGGTCAGTATATTTATAACTATATGCACAAAACTATAAGGATGGGATGATATATATATATATATATATATGTAACCTCAACCAGATCATAGTGACGGACATAAATTATACTTTTTGAATGTCGACCTCTGTCCGGCATTAATCCCTGTTTTAGCAACTTGGAAGTCAAAACCTATGCTCTGACCAGGAATTCCTGGGTATATCGTTGTCACACACAGCAGGGAAATGTAATGTATCAAGAAAGGTTTGGTGAGATACTACTAGTAATCTGAGCATAACTTTTATCAGCATATTGCAACATGTACTCGTAGAGAATAAAAACACTCTGATCTGCTCCCCGCAGTGGTAATTGTCCTGGTGTCTGTTTATGATGTACTTACGGGGTAGGGAAGCAAACGAGGCCCACGTGGGGTTTTAAAGTGATGCTCACCTAGCGTGACCCGGGCAGGAGTGGCCTCTCGGTTGATCCCGAAGCTCACCCAGGAGATTATCACAATAGCACGGCAGATAGAATTGTAGCAGGTAGTAACGGATCTCACGCGAAAAGCCGAACTTAACATACAGGATCGAGTGCTGCTCTACCAACAGATAAATGGCAACAGTTAATCAATGTTATCTCGGATCAGGGATGAAAATGGGTCATTATGTTGTAATTTAGATATCATGTTCAGATTAGATAGCATGTGGAATAATACAATTTATGAAATGAGCTGTGTTTATTTTCGATGGATGGGCAGCCAAACTATGATTATACATAAATTAGTGGTGCGTCGCCTTGGAATATGTAAAGCTAGCACAAGTGTTACTCACTCATCAATCATCACTCATGATTTATTATCCGTGATTTTATTTCACCCAGCATATTCTTACCAGGCGAGTTGTTTGTTCCGTATGTGCCATTCCCCGTGGTGATTCTCCCAAGTTGGAATTGAGCCATTGTGATATCAGTGTACTTCTTCACTGGGGTCGGACTGTCTAACCACTGGTATAGTACGTCTTGTGATGAGTCACCAACTGTAAAACAGCGATATTATTTAATTACCTTTGTGGGGAGCGTTGGGTGTTTGTTTGGTTTGTCAATAAGTGTTCATTGAATCCAATAGTATGTTCATTGAATCCAATAGTATTACAGCCTTTAAGGTGATACGTTTTCTGTATCCGGGTAGTTGCAAAGTCTCCGTTTGTTATGGAATGTCATTAACTTAATGGGGTGCAAGTAGATGTTATATATGACTAGAGTTAGAGAGAGAACTCACAGCTCCCAAATAGCAACGGACAGAGCTGGGAATTTTTGTAGCTCCATTGGACAGCTGGATTTGATCGTCAATCTGCAAAACATCAAGCAAACCTCTTCATGCTAAGTACTGGCGGAATGACTTCGTACACGGGATGGTATGGAATATGAACCATGGCCTATTTTTTTAACCAACCTTATCGCTAGCTTGTTAACAACTAATTTCAGAGAGAAAGACGTCATGTCAACTGCCATCCACAAATAGATGCCGGAAAATGCTCTTATGTGTGGCTCCCAGCTGGAATAAGTCGCGAGACGAAGCCTACATATGGGAATATCAATAAATATCGTTTCAATTAACAGTTGCGAAATAGTGAGATCCTTATTTGGAAATAGTAATTCATATGTGTGAAATAGTAATTGGCATTTGCAGAAAAAATACAGTTGTGGCAGGTCTACGCTGCCCTACTTCACATTTTAAAGGTGCATTTGGCGAAGTACATTACTAGTATTGATACTACAAGCACTACAGTAACTTTGTTATTCATACATTATTTACTACACATCTAATACAGATGTACACGTTGCTTCTGTGATAATGCTAAGTTCTATGGGCAATAGATGATTTACTATGTAGTCTAGGGAGTCCAAGCACTTGTAGGTCAACATCATTTCTATTACATCGCCATGGGCTTATCTAAACTATAGGAGTATGCTGTCGGCTTATTTGCAGCAAACAGTAAAAACACGGTCACTGTTTTATGTTCTGTTTGGATAAATGATAGATAAGTAATTTACAATCGAGCAAAGTATGGTGGGCATTATATTGTTTTGACAAGGCAGAATGCCTGGTGAAAATCTAAATGTATTTGGATGGGATATTATTTTTCACATGAAGATAAAATCACAGCATATCCGAGAGGAACATAAATGCATGCGTTGATCACCAACGAACGCTCTTCTTTCCACTCTAAATATTTGCTTTGTCGCTCTGCGTCTCGTGTATGATAGCAATAGGATTATCTCACTGTTGAGACCATGATTACCGTAACGTGTCGCTTTAGAATGGTTTAGTGGAAGGTATCCACTCTGTTGCCATATCGTCGATTTTGATAATAGTCATGCATTGGTTTCTGTATTGCCTACCAAATGATGAGTGGGCGGGATCTCTCCTGGTTCACTAGTTTTGTATGTAACATGCCCGTGAAAGAGACAGAGATGGGGAAAATTTCAAACAAATGCATTTGAGCTTGCCGCGTGGATTCGATGGAAATGCAGTATACATTCCTGATATTTCAAGTGTATATTACACCCTCAGTCAGTTTCACTGCTGTCGTATGTATGTATAATGCACTAATTCTTTAAACATGCGTTAATCTGCGGTGCTTCCATGCAAATGAAAACTTCTCCAAATTTATAGCTCAGTGCAGTTTACAAAGCACTAAAACTCTTATCGCAATGACCTTCAAAATGCAAGTAATTTGCGCAGTGGCAACAAATATTTCACTGATTTGAATGGCGAATTGCAAACACACTGGATTTTTGACAAACTGCGAACCTTATTCATGAGGGAGTAAATGATTGAAGCGTACGTGTGGACTCTCAATTCACTCGCCAGTGTCGGCAAGTCCTTGGCACTGATTTGCGAAGAATTTGAACAAAGAAAATACTTGAATAAATTTCTCCATAACAGCATGAGAGTAATAGCCTGTGTATTGACAGTGACCTAGGGCTTCGTACATGGACAAGGCGAATCCATATATCCCTGGTCCATGGACTAAGAATAGAACGCCTATAGATATAAACACACTCAAATAATAGCCAGATATGGTATTATGTCATATATTTCAAGAGTATTTACCAAACGTCATGCAATATTAGCTTTTTAACAAGTTGTAATCAGGACAAACATCAAAATAGATTATCTACAAGGAACACAACCAACACAGACCTTGAAACTCTGTACTAAATGAGTATTGTCTCCTCTGGCCCAGTAATCCCAGGACCTAGCCTGGGTCAATGGCTCCTCCTGCATCGCAAACAACTACAGTACGCATTTTTCATAACCTGTTTACAGCTCTAAATTGAGAAAATAAAAGTAGTTTCACTTTATTTGCAACGGGCCATATTGATTTTTGTTTTTTGCCGTAGACTGAAATTTCTGGAAGGACACACAGTGATTTTGTTGAGGAATGACAACAAGTTGAGTGCCCAGCATCGAAATGCTGTCCACAATTGTGGAATCCCGAGGTCATTTTGTGTGCAAATTTTAAAAAACTCACTGTGTGAATTATTTGCAAGTAATACAATAGATTTCATTAATTATATCTTTATATATGTATGTTTGTTGGATAAGTAGGGAAAGACATTTTTAGCTTACCAGCCCATAAGGGTTGATAGGCTATTGTCTTGGTTTTTCGTCCGTCGTCGTCGTCTGCCACATCATCTGTTAACAATTTTTATCTTTTTTGGGGGGCTGATGAATTTGCCCATAAGTTTGTGTGAATATGTATTGGGTCAATACCACCAGACGTTTTTTTCATTCTTTTTATTGAATCGATTATGCAGTGTTGGCGGCCATTTTTATGCCGAAAATGGCCATTTTTGCATGTATTCAACTTTAAAAATTATTTTCTCAAAAACTGTCTAATCAGTTTTGAGATTTTAGTTTCAAAATGTTTCCCTCATGTATCCTTATAATGTGTAAAAGTTTCGATGCTCTTGAATCGCCGGTCTGCGTGTGGCGGCCATTTTGATGTTTTTTTCTGGGGCCCAAATAGGACTTTCCCATGTTGAATTCTCCTATGCTTTATTATGGGCCACAATGTTCTTGATATCTCACTTAATATCGAGATTAGAGACTTGGAATCAATTGTGGACATATAGGAAATGATATATGCTGAATATTCTCGTGACCTTGAATTTGACCTTTAACATCATTTTCAAGGTCAGAGCACAAAATGGCCAATATCTCGCTTATTATTGACATTACAGCTTAGGAATCAATTGTGGACATATAGGAAGTGATATATGCTGAATATTCTCGTGACCTTGAATTTGACCTTTGGTCTCATTTTCGAGGTCAGAGCACAAAATGGCTAATATCTTGCTCATTATCGGCTTTACAGCTAAGAAATCAATTGTGGACATATAGGAAATGATATATGCTGAATATTCTGATTGCCTTGAATTAGACCTTTGACCTCATTTTCAAGGTCAGAGCACAAAATGGCTAATATCTCGCTTATTATTTACTTTTCAGCTTGGGAAAAGAAATAATATATACTGAATATTCTCGTGACTTTGAATATGACCTTTGACTTCATTTTTGAGGTCAGAGCACGAAATGGCGCATATCTTAAATATTTCCCGCGTTTCTATAAGATTAGCGGGAAATTATTGTCTGTAGCGTTTAAAGGTGTGTCCACGGCGTAGTGGTCAGTACTCAGTTGAGTGACTGTACCTGTGTACAGGGCGGTAGTCGTGCATGAGTAGCCCAAAGGGGCGGAGTTTAAAGTGTTGAGGCAAATTGGAGTGTATGTATGGTCATTCTAGGCGGCTTTCTCGCAAAGCAAACATCGAACTTGACCATGTCCGTGAGCGAGCAGGACACCGGCGAGGGCCAAGTCGACATCAAAAACATAGTCAAGTCGGCTGTACAACAATCCAACGAATGCCTTTTAGATAACCTTGAGCGTTTAGTGGACAAGCGCATTTCCGAATCTCATGGAAAGTTCGACTTCAAACACAAGGGGAATGCCAAGCAGTACAGTGTAAACTCTGAAGTACACACGCACATACGAGCCGCGTGTAAATCACTGGACAATGTGGAAGTTAGACCGGAAAGCAGGGCTTCGTTGAAGAGGGCCTACAGCGAACTTGAGGATGCCTTGGATGCTCGTAGAAACTCGTAGAAACAAACACATCAAGTTGGCCGACTCGAGCGAGGCGGGTTGGCGCATCGTGGACGAGTATGAGGCTCATGAGCTGGCTTCGAACTCTGAAGACGAAAAACGAATATTCAAGGCTGAAGCACGTGCCAAGCGCAAGATGAAGGAGGCTTCCCTGAAAGCTCGTAGAAGGCGACCGTTCGACCCACAGGCTAGCACCGCCGGCGCGTCTTCAGGGGCAGCGCGGGAGCAACGAACGTCCAATACCAACGCCAGGCGACCTGGAGTTTGCTACGAGTGCGGCAAGCCAGGGCACTGGAGGGCGGACTGTTACAGCAGGAAGAGTCCCCAGTCTACTCAGGTCGCTGCTTCGGGCAAAAGTCAAACCGACAAGATAAGTACAAGTAATGTCAAGCTGAATGAATCTCAATGTGATACAATCAAATGTATAAATAATAAGCGTTCGTTTCAAAGTCAGGTCGGGTGTTTGGCCGGTCACAATGTATTGTCTCCAGTAGGTAGGCTCAAATGTAGTATTAATAAGTGGAAATCTACTTCAGCTTCAATGTTTGTCACTAGTTTAGTAGAAACTGGTTACAAAATTCCTTTCAAAACTATTCCAAGTTCTGGTGTGTTGCGTAACAATGCTTCGGCAAGGGCTCATCCTGAATTTGTAACAAAAGAGATCAACAATTTGCTTCTTAAAGGATGTGTACACAAAGTGAGCAAACCACCTCTTGTAGTTAACCCATTAACCGTGGCTTCCAATCAATCCAACAAGTTAAGGCTGGTTCTCGACTGTAGGCATATTAATCCATGTCTTAGGCAGGATAAGTTTCGTTACGAAGACGTGTCAGTAGCTCTAAAACTAGTTAAGCAAGGTGATGTCGGTTTCACTTTCGACCTCAAGTCGGCTTATCACCATATTCCTATCTTTGACGATCACCGGAAATTTCTGGGGTTCTGCTGGGATTCAAATTTCTACGTTTTTAATGTTTTACCCTTCGGACTTTCAACGGCGGGTTATATTTTCACTAAGGTTCTTCGGCATCTGGTAAAGCTTTGGCGTGCCAAGGGCATAAGAGTGGTATTATATCTCGACGATGGTTTAGTGGTTTCGGACGATATGTTGTCTGCAAAAGCTTCCGCTAAAATTATCAAAGAAGATCTAGCCGAGTTCGGCTTTCTGGTGGCCGAGGACAAGTCCGATTGGAACCCGAGATCTTCCCTAGTATGGTTGGGTAACGTTTTCGATTTTCGAAGTGGTACGTTGTCCATTACTCAGAAGAGGGTTTCAGATATTAAAAGTCAATGTCAGAATATTATGGATTCCGCTATTAGGTCGGACAATTGGGTGAAAGCCCGTTTCCTTGCCAGTGTTGTTGGGAAAATAATATCAGCTTCATCCGCTGTTGGCAGTATCGCGCTGAGGCGCACGAAGTTTTGTCACAGGGTTATTGAGTCCAAATGGTCCTGGGACAGTAAGGTCGTTCTGACGAGCTCCGCCGTAGATGAACTGTCATTCTGGGTAGAAAACGTTGAGTTGCTGAACGGTAGTGCTTTCATAGACAAGCAGGTTCCCGGATTCTCTGTATACAGTGATGCGTCTTCGGTCGGTTTTGGTGCTTTCGTGGCGGGCGATACTTACAAAAAGTACACGGGGTGTTGGTCGGCCTCAGAGGCGGGCAAAAGCTCCACGTGGAGAGAGCTCAAAACAGTCAGCAAGGTACTGCCTCGGATGGCAAAGGCCCTGGAGGGGCGGTGTGTAAAGTGGCACACAGACAGCAAAAATGTTGTAAGCATAATTCAAAAAGGAAGCATGAATGAAGATTTGCATTCGATTTGTTGCGACATTCACCGTCACTTGGACAAACACGAGATTATCGTTTGTCCTGTGTGGGTTCCGAGAGAGATGAACGTAATGGCAGATAAATTGAGCCGTGAAGCATATAAGGATAGTGACGATTGGCAGGTGTCCAAAATGAAGTACGATGAGTTAACGTCCAGGTGGGCCTTATGTACCGTGGACAGATTTGCTACTAGCTACAACACTAAGTGTGACCGTTTCAATTCGAAGGTCTGGTTGGCAGGTACGGAAGCCGTTGATGGTATGTCTGAGGACTGGTCTAAAGACACTAACTGGCTGGTTCCACCACCTAAGATTATCACTGGTGTGATAAGAAAGATTGAAAAGGAAAAAGCTAACAGTATCCTGGTTGTTCCAGTCTGGAAATCTGCACCATTTTGGCCTTTGCTGCGGGTTAACGGCTATATTCGTGACAGAAACGTTTTCCCTAAAAATGGGAACATTCAACCAGGTTTCGGCGAGAATGGCGTTTTTAGTAATGAAAGTATTAATTTTGCAATGTTGGCATGTCATTTCAGATTTTAGAATAACATGCTACTTTTTGATCTTGGCAGGCGTTGTGAGTGGTTTGGCTGAAGCCTTGACGCAGCGGGCTCGCTTACTGGAGGATGACGTCTATTTCAAGGAATTGGCGCACAAGATGCCGGGGTTTTTGCTAGGTGCCCGCAGCAACAGCACTACACATAAATACGAGTGTTACTTTAAGAAGTTTAAGGTTTTTATGTTAGAGCACGGAAAACCTTACTTACCATGTAGTCCAGAGCATGTTGCTCTTTTCGTTGTTCATCTCATCAGCACCAATAAGTCTCATTCTGTTGTAACCACATTTGTGTACAGTATAAAGTGGATTCATAATCTGTATAAATATGCAGACCCTACGGATAATCCTCATGTCAAGGATTTGTTGTCTTACAGTAAACGGCGTCCATCAATCGGACGTGGTAAGAAAGATGTTATTTCTCCAGAGCATATTAAACTATTGTTCGAAATGTATGTTAACTCATCAGAATGTTCTGTTGTAAGAGATCTTGCAATGATTGTTACTGCGTATGCTGGTTTCTTGCGATATGATGAACTTTGCAGTATCATGTGCTCAGATGTGAGTTTTGAGTTGGATTATGTTAAGATCAAGATAAGAAAATCGAAAACGGACCAGTTTAGAGATGGTAATGAAGTGGTGATTGCAAAAACAGGTTCTACTGCTTGTCCATACAATGCTTTGTTGCGTTATGTTAATATGTTTGAGATTGATATGAAAGATTCGAATTTTTTGTTCAGAGCCATGTATAGAACGAAGTCAAAAGTAGGTTTGAGATGTAAAATTAAGCGTTTAAGTTATACCAGGGTACGGGAGACCTTGCTATCTCGTTTGTATGAAGTTGTACCCAAAGAGCTTGACATCGGTTTGCACTCTTTGCGTGCTAGTGGAGTTACCGCGGCTGCTGACGCCGGAATCGATGAAAGGTTGTTCAAGCGCCACGGCAGGTGGCGGAGTGATGCTGTTAATCGTTACGTCAAAGATCCTGTTTCGACAAGGTTGAAGGTCACTAAAAATCTAGGTATCTAGAAGTTAAGATCAAGTATGATTACTTCACTGTGTACTCTTTCTTTTGTTTATTCTATAAAGCTTGCCTAATAGCAATTACTACGAGTTTGTTGTTATTAGTATAGACTAAATATTTCCCGCGTTTCTATAAGATTAGCGGGAAATTATTGTCTGTAGCGTTTAAAGGTGTGTCCACGGCGTAGTGGTCAGTACTCAGTTGAGTGACTGTACCTGTGTACAGGGCGGTAGTCGTGCATGAGTAGCCCAAAGGGGCGGAGTTTAAAGTGTTGAGGCAAATTGGAGTGTATGTATGGTCATTCTAGGCGGCTTTCTCGCAAAGCAAACATTAAATTTCGTTTAAGGGTTTGTACTGGGAAACAGGTTTCCTAGAGTTTTTTCCTATTTTGGCTTATCAGAGGTTTTTATCTCTAGGTTTTTACCCTGGGCCAGTTTTACCCTTGCACTACTATAAGCGGTAAAATCAGCTTCGTATGCTTGCCATTCAATCGTTTCTCGCTCACGGTCAATAATAAAGCTTGCCTAATAGCAATTACTACGAGTTTGTTGTTATTAGTATAGACCACTCAACTTTACAGCTTACGAATCAATTGTGGACATATAGGAAATGATATATGCTGAATATACTTGTAACCTTGAAGTTACCAAACCATCGGTCCGATCCCCTATTGGCTAGCCGGTAAGCTACAGGTCCCTAGGGCCTATGTTTATTCATTTGAATATTTTTTTGATGCACAAAATATTCATGGTGGAGCCGTATTTGGAAATGACTGTAAATGAAATCATGACCGTTTATCTAGACTTACTGTGTTGCTGATTTCTTTTTCTTTTCAATTCAATTCATTGCTCCAAAAGCGTTTCAGTCATTTCAAAAACAGTTTTTAAAAAGACAACTTATCGATATGCCAATTATATGTACACAATCGAGCAATGTGCATGTGTTGTGCTGACACATGTGACATGACGAATTTTGCATCAATATAATTATAACAAAATGTGAACCAAAATTTTAATAGGAAATTAAGAAGCCTCGGTAGCTCAATTGGTAAAGCAGTCACCCTGTAAATGGATTTTCCGTGATTTGAGTTCCGGTCGGGTCAACTCGATGTTGCACTGAACTTTTTTCCATCTAGAACAAGATGGATTGTAAGAAAAAATTGTTCAATTCGAACTACATCACTGGTATCTTACTAGAATTATTGTGGTCAGAAAGTCATCTTTTATCGGATATCCCACCATCCTCAAGTGTGTCCTGGTCAACCCGATGTTTCACTGAAATTTTCTCCATCTAAAACAAGAAGGGTTGTAAGAAATATTGTTCATTTCGAACTACATCATTGGTATCTTTACCAGAATCATTATGGTCAGAAAAATTAATCGTTCATCGGATATCCCACCATCCTTGACGAATCCGCTGTTTCGTATAAAGGACACGATCTAGCATCTTATTATAATATTAAGTTATTATTATATTAAATTTGCCATGTTTTAATAGACGTGGAATGAATACCCAGTATCAAGTATTTCGAGCAAACAAAACAGGGTCCGTTATCCAATCTCATAGTCCGGGGACAGAAAGTCATATAATAAATTATTAATAGGTTCTTCTATTGAATGTTCGCATTTTCTAAATGTCTGCAACACAGGCATCACATCACAGCTACAAGTCATACCATACAGTGTAGGTATCGTATTTGACATGCAAGCTCCTCCATGATATGGTAATCAATTCCGTGTATTTATTTTCACGTTACTGTGATCATCGGTACAGGTTATGGTAAGCAACAAGGTTTTTTTAATGGATATTGAAACAACATAACGTGAACAATACAATACAATTCGTATTTGGTGGCAGAAGCAACATCGTGGACTGTATAGGACTCACTCATCTAGTTCTGATACCATCAGTAGCCTGTTCTCCGTGAACTTAAATTTGAATTGCATCATCTTCGGAGATTTTGACGAGTACGATACCGACGGTAATCTGGGTATATTATTACCTCCAGTTAGCTTTATTACATGTATATATGAACAGGCTGACAAAAATATGTCTGAATGATGTCCAATGAATCACTTAAGCACATTTATTTGCCTAATTTGCTTTTATTTGCTACGAAGTTTTTGACTGTTTGAAAGAATATCTGAACCTAGTACGGAGACAATATAAGGGTAAAGTGGTAGGGAAAGGCCCAGTTCAACGAGAAAAGCGATTCACACAACACTTCGAGTTCCTGGGAGTGACTGGCAGTAGAAAAAGAAAGACTTGGTGTGAAAACAAATTAAGATAGTCCGCTCCAAACAGTGAGGGGTGGGGGCAAAGAGTATTTTTAAATAAATAATTGTATCAACATAATCTAGAGCCTCAAAATGACATACTTTATAGAGTAACTGATCAGCACCCTAAAACTGAAAGAAAAATAGGGGATCACTGTATCCGTTCGCATGGAAAATATGATACAAGATGTGAATAAGGACAAAAAATCGTAAAGAAAATGCCATAATTTATGAATGTTTGTGATTTTGATTGAATATGTTGAAGAAACCAGCACCGTGACCCCCTAGTTTCTTTTCAGTATTAGGATGCCGATCAGTAATTCCATAAAATAGGTCATTTTGAATAGAAAATATTCAAGAAATGACTTTCAAATTTGAACCCTTCGTTACCCCACTCTTTGTAGCCGACTACGTTAAGAAACATATATACACATGTATATGTTATATAACATGTTAGGGTTAGGCTTTGCATGACAAAGCTTTTCTTTCAAAATAATATGCAATCAATGAGCCTGGAAGATTAATAACATTCGACTGTCAAGGTGAAAGTTCACTCTGTCAAAACGTATTGGAGCTATAGCTGGGAACGCCACAAATCAATAAGGTTCTTGTCTGCATGCCAACTGGTTCTCATATATCAATACGTTGTTGACATTTGTGCTTGTCGCGTCCTCAAAAATGAGCTCAGTAGAGATAAATGCACGCTTAATATTGAACTAAGGGTCATTGCTGAGTGGAACCCTACTTGCGAAGAAATAAATGCTTTCTCTATCATGCTGGCCACAAAGAGTTATGCCCTCGGCATGGTCGCCTCATGAATTATGGTTATCGCGCAAGGTGTGAGAAACACTTCAGGATCTAACAGAAAATGCAACTTCCGTCCATTAAACATTCAGTATATTGGACGTTTACAATGTTGATAGCATAATTGATAGGTTACTGGGAGAGTTCATGACAGATTATGAAATGTGAAAGATGCCAATAATTGCACACGACCTGATGACACATAACTGTAACGTGGAACTAAAACAAATATCATACAGAAACGAAATGTTTGCATGCTAATCTGCAAGTGTGCTGCTGCTTCCGAAAACGTCTCGATTTTGACATGGAATGGAAAAAACTGCCATCGAATTCCGTGATTTCCATGGCACGGATGACTTCCAAATTTGTTTAACATCGCCCTCAAACGATTCAAGTTGGTCATTTTCAAGATAGGTGACCGTCTATTGGAACACTGTCACTAATGTCATTTATGTCATAAAGGCGACAGCAAGACACAAAGTCCAAACGTGGGCAAATGAAATGTCGGTCTACATATCATGCACCAAAAAGGGCAAATGTTACAAGCGTTCTGAAGATATTAATGGTTGCAGTTCACGGTCATGTCGTGATCTTTGCTATAGGGACATTTTTTTCTTCAAAATAATTGATGCAGTCACATGATGTGCTCTATTGTGTCTCACCTGAGTATCTAAATAACATCTCGACCTAAAGGTCATGTAAGATGCTGATTTATTTGGTGCCATTAAGTAAGTATATGTTTACAGACTAATTGCAATTCATTACAGGTATTAGTAGTTGTTCATATTAGTATGGATCCCAATAAAGCAGTAATAGCATTATCCACAAGACAACGGTATCTCATGTACTAATATCTGTGCGATGTGCGGTGCACTATACCTTATATCTTTACATCCTGATATCCTGTACATGACCCCCACTCCCTCAGGATATGACGGCGCTGTGTGACAGCAGAATACCTGGCATCCATTAGATTGATGGTAACATGAGGAGATCGATGTAGATCAATGTCAGGCAATGGAAAAGCCATCGCATTGTACATCACGCAACATGTCGACTATTCCGACGTGATGGGAGATAGTCGATAGTGAATGACGTTCCCATTTGAGGAAATACGCTCGCAGCTTAGCGCCTCCAGTTTCGCTCATTGAAAGTCAACCGTCATATTTCCCATCTCAGAACAGAAGTTGTTTGAACAGAGTTACATCACAAGAGGAGTCAATGGATGTCGTCACATGACTGATTGCACACGGCCACGGAAAAGACAATACTGACAAGTTTGCCCGGCGGAGACTGGTATCATTGTTTCACTGGTCTCTCCATGGTATAACTTTGTACAGTAGGGAAAAAACACATTCAAAATTGACGCTATTTGCAAGCAATTTTATTGCGACCACAATGCATCCCTTTTTTCAGCAAACAAATAATGGATCTGTTCTTCGGCAAATGGAGGCAGATCCTGAACTGGAAATATTAATGACGCACTACTTCGCGCTTTTTATGTGCACAGTAAATGTTTTATTTCTTTTCATTGGCGACGATAATGATCAAAATTTCCTCGTCTCCTTTCCTGATATGGAAGAAAAAGCGTCCATAACATGACAATTTGTTCTTATATTATCTAAATTATGTTGCGAAAATTACTATGATGAGAAAACTACCTTTTCACACATATTGCGATGCTACACGACCTGTGATGACACTTTTTGTGATGTTTACGGTACACCAGTAATTTCTAGCATACAATATCTCTGACACATTATTATGGCAAGCACAATGCAACGTGCTGCATCATCATAACAGCATCCCACGAGACCAAAATTATGACGAAATCCTTTCACGAGCATCTCTCCATTCAGTACATAACAAACGTAACATGACACAATGACTATATGTCATCTTACAGCGACGACAAATAGACACGTAGCTCTACTGCTGCTGCTGACTACAGATACTCATCCACAGTCCAAAGCCCGAGGTGCTAACATGAAGCATAAGCTGTCATCACATTGGTGCCGGAAATCCCAAGGTGGTAAGTGTTGTTTCTGGTCACAAATGTAACAACTCCCTAATCCAAAGTTAATTGGCAATAAGCCTAGACCACGTGGGAACCGGACTGTCATTCAATTAACAGATGACCTCAGCATGGCACCGCGCAATGGTTAGACGGCGAGATTCGATTCCCAGGTGAACATTTACCGCCGGATTGAAGTTGATGTGTATGGTCACTGACGAAACTGTATAGGCAGCAGAAGGAACAGACCAAAACCCACTTCGGAATACACGCTGTGAATCTGCTGAGTTATCTTTCACCAATGCGTAATTAAAACTACAATTGTTCACCAAAATGTAGTACACACTGTTTTGAATGTGTTTCACTATAACTTACCGAGCTGTAAGACATGAACACAGAACAGTCAGCATCACTGAGCAGTTTATGCACGAGGTGTGTCTGGCCATGTTGAGCAATCTCCACCACCAGTTGCCTCCTCTTATCAACGTGATCTGGGTACAGTGGGAAAATACATCATTTAAATTGATTCTTTACTTCATGATAAATGCAATTTTTCAGTATATTTATATGTACTACACTGTGTCAATATTGGGGAAGGGAGTGGTAAAACGACGACTTTTGTGTTCGAACCTCTATTGACCTTGAATAATTCATAGTGCCAATCACTTTTGGACGTCTATGTCCCACTGGGACAATTATAGAATCGTATATACCCCAATTTGCTCCAGTTTGTTGCTTGAACCTAAACAGTGGGAGGCAGGTGCTAACTAACTCCCTTCTCATCAGCTCTCCAGACTTGTACCTCGTTCTCAACAGGTTATGAAAGTGGCTAGAGAGTTGTAACTTGTGTTACTCGAGTAATTAGATTTTATAGGAAACAGTGAGGTAATGCATACACAAACACTATCTCACGACCTCAGGCCACTAAAAACTTGTGGTTCTTCGGCAATTTTCTGCCTACCGCAAATCGAAAATTATAAAGAAGTGGAGAAGAGTAGGAAGGCACACCTGTGCGAGGTGGGGCTCAAGTCTCGCCTTCTGAAGTTACCAATGAGAGGCCAATCATTCTTTACATAACCCTGAAAAACTACAGCAGCATCAGCGAAGGGAACCATTAAAAACGAATACATCTGGAGTTATACTGGCCACTTCAATGCTAATTGGAGAACCCCTTTTGTTATTATAGTGGCCATTGTGATCTCTATTTGAAGCTACAGCAACAAATATCCCAATTAAATTCAATGATGGAAGAAGTTAGTGGAAAGAAGATGTCAATACCAGCAATAGAAAAACACTTGAGCGGTGGAATTGGGTCTCACAACAAATCACAAATCAATTGTGTGTTTCTACGAATGGTATTTTCTCTTTCGTGCTGCTTGTTCTGCACTTCTTTTTTCATTAATTTTACGTTTATACGGCACGGTACGGTCCCGAAGAATACGTCGATAAAGTATTTAGCGACACACGGGCTTAGCATTGAGCGACGATAGGTGAACCTAACGACACACCGATTATTGAGAACGAATCGACGAAGTATAAATGCCATTCTTGTGGCTGAAATGGCCGCTGTGAGATACTTTTACACTGAACAGGCAACAGCGTGTTGCCTTTTTGTGGCAACAGGTTGGGAGTGGTCAGCCTTGAAAGAACCTTCCCGCTGTGTTCCAGAATTATATCGCAGGAAATTTGATGGCATGTTGTATTGATCAGAATCTGGAAACTGCCTCCCGGAGTAGAGATATTTTGCAACCTCCTTTGCAAATTATGGTTAACTGCCAGATAAGGTACCAAATGCCTTAATTAAAACAATGATCATGACGGAAAACAAACCAGAGAAATATAGGACAAATTTCCCCCAAGGCATGACCTATCAATATCAGATTCCAGAGTGGCAAAACTACATGTGGATATACAGAAATTGATGTAAAATGAATTCATATGCCACATATCAATGATTATAAATGTTTTTGTAAATGCTATTGCATATTGTTTCACGAAACCCGATGCGTGGGTTATCATTTGTAGTAGAGTGAATAAGTTTATCAATCCCATGAGATAATGCCACCATAAGGGTTTATGTTCGCGAATGGATAAAAAGAGTAACAAAAACAGGTAAACGCGCATACGGGGATTAGTGTGTCAATGAAATTGGTTATCATTGGCTTGGAAAATTAATAATGCCTCTCGTTCTGTGTCGTTCGATAATTGGTACTACCGCAGCCAGCGGTGATGTGTGTGGAAGTTTTGCAACCCAATCTTATTAGTGTTTTCTGCAGAGTTGCAACTGCGAATTGCGCATCCACAAGACGGGTGTGCAACGTTCATGCGCATGCTATATGTGCATTTAGTCACGTCGTATGCATCAGGTATTTAGTCCATAACGAGACAATCATCGCACGTACCTATAGAGGTGAGAGGTAATCACCAGCCAAGATCAATTATCCTGTTTACTAGCAGAATATGTTTTGTATGTACGTTTTACATATCACTGATTGCACACCCACCATGGCTCACCCTACCGTGTTTCTAAATAATATTACTGTACCGTCGTGCGACCTAATACGTTCAGTAGTGCATGCAAAGTTTTGTGATAAAATTATTGGCGAATTGGAAATTACGACTCAACCCCAGTGCAGATCACTTCTGATTTCAGGTCATTTCTGTGTATGTTGTTTGCTCAAGGTGCACAATTAATGTTTTGTACATGTATATATCAATATATATACGATATCATTATGCGAGCCAACAAATTATCCTCTTTTGCACACATACTTTCTTTGTAAAAATGTGATAATGATTGGTCTGCAACTTCAACAATAACCGTGGAATATTCCTTTAATTTTTTTCTCGCAATTTTTGTTGTTGTTGCCAAAGTCAAACTTTTCAATGGCCATGCAAAACGCGTGGATGTGAAAACAAATCGTGACGAATATGCCACACACCTTAAATACCACTCTAGTTTATCGATGCATCAAGAATGTAACGATGCATCAAGAATGTAACCATCCCACAGAAATAATTAACCATCATTCAAATTCGTTTGTCGATGTTATTCCCGTTACGTCCTATGATATCATTTGATATACATGATATATATGTTTGAGAGAATCCATTGCTCCTTTATATGGCAGGAAGTACAGTGTTTGTTTTTGTTTTTGTGAATTTCCAATGGTTCTTATTTTCCGATGGTTCTTTACATGTTGCTTGCTCAAGGTGCATGATTATTGTTCTATACATGTGTATATCAATATATATATATATGATATACCCATGTGAGCCAACAAATTATCCGCTTTTACACCAAAAATTTCTTCTGTAAATATGCGATAATGATTGATCTGCAACTTCAACAATAACCGTGAAATATTCCTTTAATTTTCTCTTGCACAATTTTTGATGTTGCCAAAGTCAAACTTCTCAATGGCCATGCAAAACGCGTGGATGTGAAAACAAATTGTGACGAAACTGCCACACACCTCAAATACCACTCCAGTTTATGGATGCATCAAGCTTTTAACGTCTGGTATTTGATCTCTCCCAAACTCTTAGCGTATCGCCTTTCCACAGAAATATTTTTTTCGTAAACAACCACCATTCAAATTCGTTTGTCGATGCTATTCCCGTTACGTCCTATGATATCGTTTGATATACATGATATATATGTTTGCGAGATTCCATCAGGACATACATTGTTTGTTTTTGTGAATTTTTGATGGTTATTTCAAAATATGCTACCAAAAGGACAAGTCACACAATTCAATAAAACACGCTGCATACGCATGTAACCTCAGACATTATCAGCCATTATCCCCGGACATACAACAGATGACTCTTGAAGACCGTGAGGGTATCATTGATGTAAAGGGGCATAATCCAAACATGAGATGCACCAATAAAAGCGTAACTGGCCTCTCTTCTGGTCCTGACAAATCACAGGTACCCAGAACAAAGCATAAGCGCGAGATAAAGCGTCCTCCTCCAAATACACAGAGCATTATTCAATGGGGTTGTGAAAACCTGTTTGTTCTATGCCTCTGTATTTGAACGGGAATTACGTTTGTGTGATATCTAGCGTACGTTTTAGTAGTTTCCTCATTACCCATGAAAATACAGCTGTTTCATTAATTTTCCCAAGCTTATGCAGATGGGATCTCTTAATCATTGACAGCCAGGGAAGTGCACCTGTTTCAAAACAGTTAAATTCTAATCCATTATTATCTCTCAGTTCTCTTGCCCTATAAAAATATGGTTTTACATGTGAAGACTTGTACTGAGCCAGGATCAATAAAATCACCCTCAGGAGATACACTCTTCTGACTTACACATTGCAGGAGACATGAAAATAAATTTATTAATTCTGCACTGTTTTCTTTCCCTATTATATCCTTCTCGTCCTTTTTTCACATGGATTATAATACATATTGCCAGTGTGGTTTCAAAGTAGTTTATGTATAACCATTTTGCCTGTTTTCCATATCCATGAGTAAATGAGGTGATATTTCACATATCATTGTTATGATATGCATTTGAATTTGGCACTTTTCATATGTGTGTTCCCATTGTGTGATGCTCCGGAGCAACCCGAGGTCAGATTATGACACATATTTTCCAGTATCTGATTGAATGGAGAAATTATACCTTGTTGCATGGACGTTATATTCACTATGAATTGAAAAAAAAATCAATAATCGTGACAAAAGAAATATATCATTATTATGGATTACATTTACATTACATCTGTCATTAATCTGACACACATAGTTGGTTCGTACCCGAATAAGGTAGATGATTAATGAAGATCAGAAGACTGATCACAATGAATATGTATAATACTTATCACACAGTTTGCATCGTTGTCCACGTGATGTTAAGAGTAAGACATATGAAGAGGTTTCACACTGATCACATACAATAGATTTCTGAATTATCTTCAGAGGTTGTTGAGCAGCTGTATACTAATTACAGCAGGTGTACAGTAGGAACAACTGCATTTAACACACTGTCTGCCCCTGATGACGCCAGTGTGTCTTTGGATAAACTATGTAGTCGGGCTTCATCAAAATCTGACTGTTTTGGTGGTAATAGATTGATACTTGCACAGTAGCCAATATATATATATATATTGTGAATTTTTCACCTCTGTATGTTTTGCACATAGCAAAGTCATCCTTTGTTGTTGGTTTGCGTTATTACCAGCTCATGGTCGATCGATTTTTCAGTATGTAAAGCCTTGGTTGCACATACATCTGTCTGTGACCACAGATCGGTGTGGTACCAATGCCTAAACGGTGCAATGTATGTCAGTGTTGTTACACAACTGTGTTGGCCATACCTTACGAACAGTATTATAGAACCATCAGATGTCTCTATACTTTGATTCTTCTAACTCGTTTACACTGTTTTTCGCTGATATTTTTGCGATGCTAAACGATATCGTTCTATAACTTGGCATACTTCACCTGGGAGTCAAACGGCAATACTCTACCGAATTACATATTTCTATCGCAAAAATTGAAAAAGTTGGCAATCTATCCAAATGTTAAATTTAGCCCTGTCATTCAAATTCTGGGTCCGCACACACTTTTGTGCATTTGCTCGATTTTGTAGCAGTGCAATCTTTCGAAATCAACATGTTTGTGTAGAATACACCCCAGTGTGATGTCTTGTCCAAAATAACAATAATAATTTGAATCTTGATTGATGTCAGCAGGACCATATCCTCGAATATGCTCAGATTCTCGAGATCCCGTTTTGAGCAGAAATTTAACATTGGGTTAGATTGCCAACTTCTTCAATTTTTGCAATAGAAGTCTGAAATTTGATAAGAAATTGCCGTTTGGCTCCCAGATATGGTGTGCCAAATTGTAGAACGATATCATTTAGCATCGTCAAAAACCAGTGTAAACAAGTTAGAAAAATCAGCTTCAACAATCATCATGATGCTACAATTCGCACATCTATTTTGGGGGGTTTGTTTCAGACTTCTAAAATCTTAAAATAGGTTTTTGGTCAATTATATACTAATGTGCACAGTAAAATCAGCTACATTTTACACACTGTCTGTCCCTGATGACAGCAGTGTCTGTTTATATATGATATTCGATCGTGCTTTGTTTTCATCCTGAAATGTTTTATTTTATATTTGCTATCAACATCATCGAAATTTGGTTTCAGGTTGATGTCTCAACAACCCAATAGGAGCATAGTTGGTGCTCTGGATGGGGAAAGATCACCTACAATAGAGTATGAGAAAATATTGATTCAGCTACCTCACTATTGGCTTGGGATTACATACTGAGAAACTACTATACACATGCCAAAAGATAAAACAGGAATCTCTAAATAGACGAATCATATGCCGATGGTTAATGTTGTATGTATTCACCCAATGATCGCAGTTTATGAGTGATCTGTTGTGCCCAAGTTAACACATGATTTAGAACAAGATTTGAGGTCATACCTGTGGTATTAGTATCGGTAATAGAATAGTTGCCATCTTATACATTTTTACATCTCCCTCTTCATGCACAAACAAAAGGTATTCTTTAAATAAAAATAAATTGTGTTCTTTATGTGGAAACAACAAATCTTCGCACAAAAACATTACATGGAACCACTGGACCCATCCGGAAAAGAATGCATAAGTATGCTAGCTTCTGATGGACCCGCTCAGGAGTAAAATTTGAAATATTTTTGATGAATTTCATCAACATTGCATTGTACATTCGAAAACAGAGAAATGGAATCAAATTTTCCCCCTTATGTGGACCTATGGATAACTCTAACCCACAAAAAACAGAAACATTGGTAAAAGCTGTTATATGTTATCATGGTTATTAGAGTTATGAAAGTCAGTGAATGTTTCAAAATTCTTGTCAGTTTTGGTAAAATTCTTATCATGAAATTATACAGCAATGGATCAAATGATAAAATTGAAATTAATGCCTATATTGTTTCATATCATTCAGGAACTTTCAGACATGGGGTGAATACTGTGAAATGTATTTCAATACGAATACTTCAATTCAACATGAATACAAGTACGAATATGAATGCATTTTTTTTTAAAAAATGTATTCGATTACAAGTACAAATACTTATGGAAGTATTCATGAATACATTTCATGAATACTTTTGCAGCAACTTTGTGTTGTGATATCAAGTGGAAAAAATATATATTACAGGAAAAGTCCTGATTGCTCAGCTCAAAACTCGCCCTCTATGGCATAGTAAAGAATATGGCTACTGAGTTTGTCATCGTTGTCATGACGATGTGTTGTTGATTTTGCCATGACGCCAGTGTGTCTTTGGATAAACTATTTGGTGGGGCTTTGCTTCTATTGCAAAATGTTGTATTTTACGTTTGTTAATGACATCATCAAAATCTGACTGTATTGGTGGTAATAGATTGATACTTACATTCATCTCGTTCGAGGATAGCGATGAGTCTAGTGACTAGCTACGTCTGATACCTATGTCATTGTGGCATTTACCATCTTCTGATCATCAGTGTATTTCATGACAATATTACAATCAACATCTAATGTCAATCCATCATGGTGTTATGCTTCTGCTTTACCAAAACACTTTTATTGTTACCTATAATTTATTTATAAAACAACAACAAAGTGTTGGATCACATATTTGATACATTCATATTTTCTGCAGGGCATACAACAAATATACCGGTCGTTGATAAGCACAAATGCATAAAACAAACATACATCACATTACGCAGCCCATGCACACAAGCACGCCTATAAAATTAATTTGTGATATAGTTCACATCGTACATAATTCAATACATAAGTGGACGAATTGCCGATGATCAATCATGCATACTAACTTCGAAGTCTAAAATACTGCAGTAAGCGAACAAGTATATTTGTTTATCGGACAACAATTGAGCAGTCAACTCTGGCTGAGAAATAGAAATTAAAGGTGCCAGATATTTCTTTCAGTTCTTCAAATGATGAGTTGTCCCATTGAACAAACAACTTGGACACGATGATGACTAACTTTCACTCAAAAATAGTACATAAACCCGGCCCAGTACAAGATGTTGAGACAAACGAAGCTGAACGGGAACAGTATCCTGGCCATCGAGTCTATCTTGCTAACGCTGACTGGGCCAGTCTTCGTGGCGTTTTTGTAGTGTCTGTACTTGCTATTGCCGCGTAGGCAGTGTAGGAACATAGTGAGACAGCCGTCCTTCTCACCAGGGGTGTAGGCGGACTGCCGCTGTCGCACGCTCACCACCGTGTGGCCGTTGACATCCTGGGCCAGTGTGTGTTGAAGGCTCTGGCCACCGCTGTACATCGCCGTGCGCAGTAGTGGACGGATCTCATTCTCCTGAGCAATGATCCAGGATAACGCATGAAACAAAGTGAAAAAGCTGCGTTGGAATATTGTATTTGCAAATATACAAGTAGTTTTGAAAGCCATTTGCTTGCTTCTAACTAATATGAAACGTGACTTAATTCAACGATCACGTTCAAAATGCTATATCTGTTGAACTTGGTTCAATGCTTCATTATTACCTCTAGAAAGGAACACTGCCAAAAAAGTATGCACAAATATTTATACAAATAACATATTTGGAAATATCCATGCCCAATACACGAAGGATACCACCAAATAATAAAATACTGACAAAAAATGGAAAGCAAGACACAGATAAAGGACCAAAACACCAAACACACAACAAACGATTCACTCCCAGTCACTAACATTGTTTAGGAGACAATTACAACAGCCGTCTGCCTGCCTCCCTATGCAATTGCACATGTAACCATGGACAGTTTTAGGCTTGGTGCATGTCCAAACACTTCAGACCAGCATAGTGCCAATATAGACAGCTAAAACAGCAATAGATATTTTGTGCTTGTTCTCTGTTTCTACACACAAAAGCGCATGACTGATATCGTGGCCTTCTCGTGTTTGGATATATTGGCAATATTCGTGTTGTTTACCTCATCCGGATCGCATACAAGCTGTAGATAAACAAAATCCATTCGTATTCAATAACTAAAGTGAATAGTGGTAAAGTAAATAACTGAAATTTGGGGATGGAGTAATTTGTTCAAAATGAAATATACGTAATACAACAAATCATTCGAATATAAGACCACCAAGGGCGTGTAGCTCACCAGCATGTCAGTTGACAATTTCAACAACTGCACATGTAGTTGTGCTTAAACTCATCAATAATAGTTATGGACAAGAATCTATTATAACGTTCTCCTCATTCAGTATTGACCAGTGGTACTTATCGAAGTACCGGTGTATGTCATGAAATCAAATAATTGTATCCAATTGTATCCATAACAAATTTCCACATTTCCATGATAGTAATTTCCAGGCATCAACGTAAGCACAGGCAACATAATCTTCAAGAGGCTTGCATCCAGAATCCAATTGCACATTTCAACCTTCGAGGGTATCAAGTTCAAATTCACCAAAAGCTGACAACATATTACTCAATATATTTCATAATACAAACCCAAACTGTAGTGTGTCCGAAGAACAATTTACGTGATCTTAAGTTCGCGCACTTGAGGTCATCGTAGGTCAAGAACAAAATGTACGCCATATGGGACGTCGTTTATGTACGAAATACAGACCAAAATATAAATCTTAATCATAAGCCCTTTGAAGCTTAACATGGCCTTGACATGGATACTGAAAGTCCCAGTATCCATATTTGATCCCATCGGTATCTGCAACTGTTGTGGCTGCAAAATTGTTTCATGAGCAAGCGAAATTTTTTTAATGATCAGTATTTGCTATTCCATAATATCACCATATCAAGGACATGGAGAAAATTGACGATTTGCTAATGGGCTACCAGAACACCAACAACAGACGTTGTCAATGTGTAGAAATTGACCATGAAATTTCATTATGCTATTATGCTACAGTATTTAAATGATCAGTGTTAGTAAGCTTATACGATCTTGTGAACGAAAAATCAAAATAGTCTGTTATCATGAATCACACGTTTGTTAGTTGAAAAGATTTCCACACAACAACAAACATAATGATTGGGGATACAACATCAGGGTATCACTGAATCATTGGAACATCTAACAACAAAACTCAATGTCAATTGTGCCTGATTTATGACAATGTAGTCAGTGGCAGCACGAAAAGTACAGTCACTCAGAAGACACCCGTTGGGGGTCTGCTTCAGAACACAATGCCTACAAAGTCACCACTCCTCAGCATATTGGCAAAACCCCCAACGATTTATTTGATCAGAATGAAAATATCCCACGTGGGAAGGTCGATGGGAGTCACTCACCTCCTCCGAGTCATCCTGCATGTCCTTCAGGACGGTTTTCGTGAAATAGTTGACCCCAGCGTACTCGATCAGAGCTGCGAACACGAAGCTGAAGCACATAAGTAGAAAAACGTCCAGCGCCGTGGAGTAGGACACTTTCGGGATGCCCATCCTGCCCGTAATGGCGATCGTACACGTGGTCAGCAGGGTCGTTATACCTAAGAATGGAAGAGACAAAACGTTGATAATTTGGGGGTTCCTGTGGAAAATCCATGTCGTTTTGTCGAGCTATTATTAGTGTCTTTGTTTCCTGTGGCATTCCACTAAGTGCACCTAAAGTGAGGGCGTTCTTGGAATGTACGCGATGGAAAAATGAAGTTACTATAGAGAACGGGACTCATCAGCCTAACTAATATGCATCAATGGTGATACTGCCAAGCATGGGTGAATGGCAGCTACTGCTCGCACTTTGAAACACGCTCGTCTGCAGTTGCAACCTTGTCTGCTCCCAATCAGCATCGCCGCCCTGTAACTCATTATCATCGAAACCTATCTGCAAGAACCGATGCTCTGTTATCCTTGTCATTTGTATAATCACAAAAAGGAATGAATGGAAAGAGCAACATGTCATTCTTCCAATAATTGGAAGTCCAATTTGCACCTGACCAAGCATGTACCTCCAGACGTGGCATACCATACATGCCTGTTGCAACAGAAGAAGCATTCTTCTGGAAAGTTGATTCCCATACTTGGCCAAACGTCAAACATGACTGAGGTAGTTACCGGATATAGATACTCAGAAAATGGGGTAAGCAGATATCTATTCAAGCAGGTCAGTATATTTATAAATATATGCACAAAACTATAAGGATGGGATGATATATATTCCATCATTGTCAAACCAGATCATAGTGACCGCCATAAAATATACTTTTGGAATGTCGACCTCTGTCCAGCATTAATCCCTGTTTTAGCAACTTGGAAGTCAAAACCTATGCTCTGACCAGGAATTCCTGGGTATATCTTTGTCACGCACAACAGAGAAATGTAATGTATCAAGAACGGTTCGGTGAGATACCAACTAGTAATCTGAGCATATTTTTTATCCGCGTACTGCAACATGTACTCGTAGAGAATAAAAATACTCTGATCTGCTCACTGCTAAGGTAATTGCCCAGGTATCTGTTCATGATGTACTTACGGGGTAGGAAAGCAAACGAGGCACACGTGAGGTTTTAAAGTGGTGCTCACCTAGCGTGACCCGGGCAGGAGTGGCCTCTCGGTTGATCCAGAAGCTCACCCAGGAGATTATCACAATCAGATAGCACGGCAGGTAGAACTGTAGCAGGTAGTAACCGATCTCACGCGATAAGCCGAACTTAACATACAGGATCGAGCGCTGCTCTACCAACAGATAAAAATGGCAACAGTTAATCAATGATAGCTCGGATCAGGAATGAAAATGGGCCATTATGTTGTAATTTAGATATCATGTTCAGATTAGATAATACGTGGAATTGTACAATTTATGAAATGAGCTGTGTTTATTTTCTATGGATGGGCAGATAAACTATGATAATACATAAAGTACTGGTGCGTCGCCTTGGAATCTGTAAAGCTAACACCAGTGTTACTCATTCAGTGTTACACTCAGCATATTCTCACCAGGCGAGTTGTTTGTTCCGAATGTGTCATTCCCCGTTGTGATTCCCCCAAGTTGGAACTGAGCCATTGTGATGTCAGTGTACTTCTTCACTGGGGTCGGACTGTCTAACCACTGGTATAGTACGTCTTGTGATGAGTAACCAACTGTAAAATAGCGATATTTTGTGATTATCTGTGTGAGAGTGTTGGGTGTTTGTTATTGGTCTTGTCAAATAATTGTTCATTGAATGCAGTAGTATTACAGCCTTTAACGTGATACGTTTTCTGTATCCGGGTAGTCGTTTGTTATGGAATGTCACTAAATAAATGCGGTGCAAGTAGATGTTTTATGTAACTATGAAGTTAGAAAGAGGACTCACAGCTCCCAAATAGCAACGGACAGAGCTGGGAATCCATGGGATATTTTTGTAGCTCCATTGGACAGCTGGATTTGATCGTCAATCTGCAAAACATCAAGCAAACCTCTTCATGCTAAGTACTGGCGGAATGACTTCGTACACGGGATGATATGGAATATGAACCGTGGTCTATTTTTTCAACCAGCCCTATCGCTTTAGCTTGTTAACAACCAAATTCAGAGAGAAAGACGTTATCTCAACTGCCATCCTCAAATAGATGCCGGAAAATGCTCTTATGTGTGGTTTCCAGTGTGTTTGGTGAATGTGGATCACCATCAGAAAGGTTCCGGCTGAAGAGAGTGGTTTGGCTCGCAGAAAAAGAATGCCGATATAACGGAATCATATATTGACATGGAAGCATCACCTCTGGCTGTACAGTATCCGGCCCACTGGCGTGATCCGGAAAAGACGGTTGGAGCTGGTGATGGTGTGCAGGTAGGACGACTTGCCGTTGAGGAAGAACGTGTCCGGTTTCCAGATACGATCCAGCATCGTCACGCTGGGTCGTAGTTCAGTGATGTTCCCTATCGGCTGGAAGGTGAGGCGCTCATCGTTCCATTCTTGTCGGAAGTAGCAGTTTATGGCGAACATCTGAAAACGACAGGATTATTGCACTTCCTACTAATGTGTGAATGTCAATACACGGTTTGCAATTTTATTATGTGTACGGACTAATGTGTTAAAAACTGTGAGATGCTGATACACGTGCATGATCTTATTTACATACAGCACATCAGATCTTTACTAGATGCACACAAATTGAAGCTTGAGACACATTTCCATGAGAAAGACATGCACATAAAAATGTTTCAATTGTTGAAGCATCCATACCATAACACATGTAACTACTGCTCCCATTGAACCACAAAGCTTAAATTTAATTGTACATTGTACTATCACAATTAAACATGCTGGCAAATCCAAACATGATGCACGATTACAGATCACAATATAGAAATTAGTTCCCGGAGGATTCCTGCAGTGTAGGAAGGAGGTACTATCGGAGTTTCAGAAACAGGTTTGTCATATAATTTCGAAAATTTTACTAAATTGTATTGATATAGGGGCCAAGTTCAGCGTGGAATCTATTGGTCACAGAACATGACCTCTAAGGAATAGCTTGTGGTATCTGACATGATATCAAATAAAAATAAGCAATAACCTAAAACCAAAATGTTTGTACTGATGCGAAAATATGTCAAATTTCCTACATACAGAAAAAATCAATACTAATCATTATAGTAATCAGTATAGATTTTCAGAGAAATATAAGACCGCTTGAGGAAGGTCAAAATTGCCCCGTGCATTGCAACTGGACATACCATTTCTTCTTCTGAAACTGGACCCACACTTCGAATTAATATATTTGTTGTTACTGTCACAGCCGCGCCTGGAAAATATAATGCATTGGACGCGTGTGTATACGAGCAAAGCATACATCAAACGTGCGTGCAAAACATACCGTGTCGAATGCTGTCATACTCCTGATCAAAATGTTGGTGATTACAGTGACAGGAGGGCCTGAAATACAGAAACCGTAGGGAAACTTGTGAAGGGAAAGACAGACAAGCACAGTGAAGAAAGATTGAAATATACAACATCTACTGGTTCAGTCAAAACGTCTGCACCTTTATGGATAACTTGCAATTTGTGAACAGGTTTAACTGAATCACTGAAAAGTGGTTTAACCACATGTATATCACGGGTTACAGACATTTTGTTCACTGCAGTTGAAAAGCCTACAAAAGCATAACTGATGTGTCTAGAATTAAAGGGTCTATGATTTTCATTTGATGTATAATATCGTGAATAACAGGACAGTGCAGTTTTAATCGTCATAAAGCAAAAATTATTGATAAACCACTTTTTACATGTATTTGTTCAGCTAACATGAAAAAAAAAAGATTCGCACCCTTGCATGCCAATATGCAGAATACAATAGTGATTTTGCAAATATGAATGACTATTCCGCATATACGAGTTATTAGTTTTTATTATGCCACATATTATGTACAGTTGGTTATATCAGTTAAATTTATGTACTTAACTGTATATATTCTCGACAATGAATATTATAATTACACATGGAGCAATTAGTTCACTACATATAGCAAAGCACATATTTGTGCATGAAATATTTTTAAATTGTGTGTTCAGCTGTTTTCAAGTAACGAATATCTATTTTGTTTCCATCGTTTGATCCATGAAGCAACTCATTTGTTCCATGTAAGAAAATTTTCACCACAGGTTGTAAATAATCATTACACATGCAAACACTTGCTACCTTCAGCAAACTATTGTTCCGTGTGTAATTAGGATATTTATGTTAGAATGAAATATATATAAATGTGACTGGAATAATACACGACACGTATTATATGGAAATATCCATTCGTGTTTGCGGAATGTTAATTCGCATTGGTGAAATATTCATTAACATTTGCGAAATAGTGAGATACTTATTTGCAAATATTAATTCAGATGTGTGAAAAAGTAATCGCATTTGCGAAAAAATACAGTTGTGGCATGTCTACGCTGCCCTACTTCACATTTTGAAGCTGCATTTGGCGAAGTACTGTATTAGTATTGACAATGCAAGCACTACAGTATTTGTACATTATTTATTAACCTCATCTAATACAGATGTACACATACAGATTTGATAATGCTAACTTCTATAGGTAATAGATGTAATAGAGGATTTACTATGTAGACTAGGGAATCCAAGCACTTGTAGCTCAACATACATCCTATTACATCGCCATGGGCTTATCTAAACTATTGGAATATGATGATGGCTTGTTTGCAGCAAACAGTGAACACACGGTCACTGTTTTATGTTCTGTTTGGATGAATGATAGACAAGTAATTTACAATCGAGCAAAGCATGGTGGGCGTTATATTGTTTTGACAAGGCAGAATAATCTAAATGTATTTGGATGGGATATTATTCTTTCACATGAAGATAAAATCACGGCATATCCGAGAGGATGAACAGCTTTGGACACGTTCTAAAATCTGATAAATGGTAGAATGCTACCAGACCACCATGAATTTGGAACATAAATGCATGTGTTGATCACCAACGAACGCTCTGCTCTCCACTCTAAATATTTGCTTCGTCGCTCTGCGTTTCGTGTATAATAGCAACAGGATTATATGTAACAGTATCGCCTCCAGTTAATTTTATTATACATGAAGAGGCTGACAAAAACGTGTGAATGATTTCCAAAGAGTCAGTTAAGCACATTCATTTCATGTTGGAGACTGCATGTATACACTAAGTTTTTGATTGTTTGAAAGAATATCTAACACTGGTACGGAGACAACATAAGGGAAAAAGTGGTAGGAAAAAGTCCAGTTCAACGAGAAAAGCGATTCACACAACACCTCGGACAAGGCAGTGGAATACAATGAAGATATCAGGAATTGTTGCCCTAGTCCACCGTAAAGGTGCGTGATTCTCGGTCACAGATATCTGACAATAATATTGAATTATGCATGCAGATGTATTGCATGGCATATTATACCAATCAAATATATACATATACACTTTGTCCACGTAAAACACATCATCAATATATCAGCTATGGTATAAACGATTACTTTTTAAATTGAATTATACACTTAAGTTATTATTTTAATATTATCCAATATTCTTATCTGACCTCCTATTCCAGGCCTCATATGTTTGCTGTAACCTTCTAACAGGTCATTCAACAATGACGTGACGTCATTCTTCAGCTTCATCTGCTCTGTTCTGCTGAGTTCCTGGGAGTGACTGGCGGTAGGAAAACAAAGATATTCAGATGCATAGCAATTTGGCAGGAAAACAAATTACGACACATATATCACGTATATGCTTTATAACATGTTATGGTTATGAATTACATGACAAAGCTTTCCTGTTCATGATAATATGCAATCAATGAGCCTGGAAGATTAATTACAACCGATTGTCAAGATGAAAGTTCACTCTGTCAAAATGTATCGAAGGTATATATGGGAACGTCCCGAATCAATAAGGTGCTTTTCTGCATGCCAACTGGTCCTCATATATCAATACGTTAATGACATTTGTGTTCGTTGCCTCCTTAAAAATGAAATCAGTAGAGATAAATGCACACTTAATATTGAACTAAGGGTCATTGCTGAATGGAACCCTACTTGCGAAGAAATAAATGTTTTCTTTATCATGCTGACCATATAAAGTTATGCCCTCGGCATGGTCGCCTCATGAATTATGACTATCGCGCAAGGTGCGAAAAACACATCAAGATCCAACAGAAAATGCAACTTCCTAACAATAAACATTCAGTACACTGGACGATTACAACGGTGATAGCATAATTGACAGGTCATCGGGAGAGTTCATGACAGATCATGAAATGCGAAAGATGCCAATAATTGCACACCACCTGATGAAACCTAACTGTAACGTAGAACTGAAACAATGTCGTACAGAAACGAAAGGTTCGCATCATAATCTGCAAGTGTGCTGCTGCTTCCGGATGACTTTCGAATTTGTTTAACATCGCCCTCAAGCGATTCAAGATGGTCATTTACAAGATAGTTAACCATCTAATGGAACGTTGTCACTAATGTCATTATGGCGACTGCAAAACACGACGTCCAAACTTGGGCAAATGAAATGTGGGTCTACATGTCATACACCAAAAAGCGCGAACATTAGCAGCGTTCTGAAGATATGAGTGGCAGCAGTTCACGGTCATGTCGTGATCTCTAATTGCTATAGGGAGAGTTTTTTCTTCAAAATAATTGATGCAGTCACGTGATGTGCTTTCTTGTCTCACCTGAGTATTGAAGCAACATCTCGACCTAAAAAGCATGTAAGATGCTGATCTATCTGGTGCCATTAAGTAAGTATATGTTTACAGACTAATTGCAATTCATTACAGGTATTAGTAGTTGTGCATTTTAGTATGGATCCCAATAATGCAGTAATAGCATTATCCACGAGACAACGGTATCCCATGTACTAATATCTGTGCGATGTGCGGTGCACTACTTTATACCCTTACATCGTGATATGCTGTACATGACCCCCACTCCCTGAGGATATGATAGCGCTGTGTGACAGCAGAATACCTGACATGCACTAGATTGATGGTAACATGAGGAGATCAATGTAGATCAATGTCAGGCAATGGAAAAGCCATCGCATTCTACATCACGCAACATGTCGACTATTCCGACATGACGGGAGACGGTCGATAGTGAATGACGTTCACATTTGAGGAGCGACGCTCGCGTCTTAGCGCCTCCAGTGTCGCTCATTGAAAGTCAACCGTCATATTTCCCAGCACAGAATAGAAGTTGTTTGAACAGAGTTACATCACAAGAGGAGTTAATGGATGTCGTCACATGACTGATTGCACACGGCCCACGGAAAAGACAATACTGACAAGTTTGCCTTGCGGAGACTGGTATCATTGTTTCACTGGTCTCTCTATGGTACAAGTTTGGACGGTAAGAAAAAAAAAACACATTCACAATTGACGCTATTTGCAAGCAATTTTATTGCGACCACAATTCGTTCCTTTTTTCAGCAAACAAATAACGGATCTGTTGTTTGGCAAATGGAGGCAGATCCTGAAATGGAAATATTAATGACGCACTACTTCGCGCTTTTTTTGGTGCATAGTAAATATTTTATTTCTTTTCATAGGCAACGACAATAATCAAAATTTCCCCATCTCTTTCCCTAATTTGGAAGAATTTGTATCAATGACAATTTGTTCCTATATTATCTAAATTATGTTCAGAAAATTACTGTGATGAGAAAACTATCTTTTCGAACTTATTGCGATGCTACACGACCTGGGATGACACTTTTTGTTATGTTTACGGTATACCAGTAATTTCAAGCAAACAATATCTCGGCACATTATTATAGCAAGCACAATGCAACTTGCTGCATCATCATCACAGCATCCCACGAGACATCATGACGAAATCTTATCACGAGCATCTCTAAGTTCAGTACATAACAAACGTAACATGACACAATGACTCTATGTCATCTTGCTGCTAACTACAGATAACCATCCACCATCCAAAGCCTTAGGTGCTAACGCGAGGCATAAGCTGTCATCACATCGGTGCCGGAAATCCCAAGGTGGTAAGTATTCCGGTGACTAATGTAACAACTCCCTAATTCAAAGTTGATTGGCAATAAGCCTACACCACGTGGGAACCAGACTGTCGTTCAATTAACAGCTGACCTTAGCATGACACCGTGCAATGGTCAGATGGCGAAATTCGATTCCCAGGTGCTGTTAAATGTGAACATTTACCGCCGGATTGAAGTTGACGCGTATGGTCACTGACGAAACGTATAGGCAGGAGAAGGAACAAACCAAAAACCCACTTCGAAATGGCGCTGTGAATCTGTTGAATTATCTTTCACCAATGCGTTATTAAAACTACAATCGTTCACCAAAATGTAGTACACACTGGTTTGAATGCAATTCACTATAACTTACCACGATGTAAGACATAACCATAGAACGGTCAGCATCACTGAGCAGTTCATGCACGAGGTGTGTCTGGCCATGTTGAGCATTCTCCACCACCAGTTGCCTCCTCTTATCAACGTGATCTGGGTAGAGTTGGAAAACACACCATTTAAATTGATTCTTTACTTCATGATAAATGCAAATTTTCAGTATATTTATATCTACACACATATTGTGTCAATATTGGGGAAGGGAGTGGTGAAGAACCACTCCTTTATTCGACGACTTTTGTGTTCGAACCTCTATTGACCTTGAATAATTCACAGTGCCAATCACTTTTGGACGTCTATGTCCCACTGGGACAATTATAGA
Source organism: Terebella lapidaria (assembly GCA_949152475.1). NCBI lineage: Eukaryota > Metazoa > Annelida > Polychaeta > Terebellida > Terebellidae > Terebella > Terebella lapidaria. The sequence continues at coordinate 33,923,754 of OX424556.1, forward strand.
ATCGTATATACCCCAATTTGCTCCAGTTTGTTGCTTGAAGCTACACAGAGGGAGGCAGGTGCTAACTAACTCTCTTCTCATCAGCTCTCCAGACTTGTACCTCGTTCTCAACAGGTTATGAAAGTGGCTAGAGAGTTGTAACTTGTGTTACTCCAGTAATTAGATTTTATAGGAAACAGTGAGGTAATGCATACACAAACACTATCTCACGACCTCAGGCCACTAAAAACTTCGGTTCTTTGGCAATTTTCTGCCCACGGCGAATCGAAAATTATAAAGAAGGGGAGAAGAGTAGGAAGGCACACCTGTGCGAGGTGGGGCTCAAGTCTCGCCTTCTGAAGTTACCAACGAGAGGCCAATCATTCTTTACATAACCCTGAAAAACTACAGCAGCATCAGCGAAGGGAACCATTAAAAACGAATACATCTGGAGTTATACTGGCCACTTCAATGCTAATTGGAGAACCCCTTTTGTTATTATAGTGGCCATTGTGGTCTCTATTTGAAGCTACAGCAACAAATATCCCAATTAAATTCAATGATGGAAGAAGATAGCGGAAGGAAGATGTCAATACCAGCAATGAAAACACTTGAGCGGTGGAATTGGGTCTCACAACAAATCACAAATCAATTGTGTGTTTCTACGAATGGTATTTTCTCTTTCGTGCTGCTTGTTCTGCACTTCTTTTTATATTAATTTTACGTTTATACGGCACGGTACGGTCCCGAAGAATACGTCGATAAACTATTTAGCGACACACGGGCTGAGCATTGAGCGACGATAGGTGAACGGATATGGGATCACGCGAAATCCAAGCGAGAGTTAAATGGGTAGCAAATGGATTATCGGAAACAGGGGAAATGTCCTAACGACAAACCGATTATTGAGAACGAATCGACCAAATAGAAATGCCGTTCTTGTGGCTGAAATGGCCGCTGTGAGATACTTTTACATTGAACAGGCAACAGCGTGTTACCTTTTTGTGGCAGCAGGCGGGGAGTGGTCAGCCTTGAAAGAACCTTCCCGCTGTGGTCCAGAATTAATATCGCAGGAAATTCGATGGCGTGTTGTATTGATTAGAATCCGGAAACTGCTTCCCGGAGTAGAGATACATCGAGAAAGCCAGTGTGGAAGTGTATTGTCCGATACACAGGGTCAGTTTTGATTGAATATAAATCGCCAGTGCGTGGGATGATTGTTTTATTTCCTAATGGATTATCGCAATTTTGCAACCTTCGGTTAACTGTCAGATAAGATGCCAAATGCTCTAATTAAAACAGCGATCGCGACGGAAAGCAAACAGGAGAAATTAGAGGACTGGGCCCATTTTCCCGCAAGGCGTGACTTCTCTCATAACTATCAATATAAGATTCCAGGGCTGCAAAACTGCATATAGATACAGATATTGATACGAAAAAGGTCGTGTTTCATGTGCAGTTGAAGTTGAAATCATTTGCTTTATCTCATGGATTGTAAATGTTTGTGTAAATGTTGTCAGATGTGATTACGCGAAACCCGATGCGCGGGGTATCATTTGTAACGGAGTGATTAAGTTGATCACTCGCATGACGCCACCAAAAGGGCTGCTCGCAAATGAAAAGAGAAGGGTGCGAAAAACAGGTAAATGCTTATACGGGGATTAGTTTGTCGTTGAAATTGGATATCATTGGCTTAGAAAATTAATAATGCCTCTCCTCCGGTGTCGTGCGATCAACGCCGCAGCCAGGGTGATGTATGCAGAATTTTTGCAACTGGATCTCATTAGTGTGTTCTGCGGAGACGCACCTGCAAATTGCTCATCCCCAGCGCGGTTGCGCAACGTCCGTGTGCGCGGTATGTGTCAAGTCGTATGCAACAGGTATTAGTCTATAACGAGGCAATCATCGCACGCACCTACATAGATGAGAGGTACGCACCGGTATCATCCAAACCAAGATCAATGATCCTGTTTACGAGTAGGGTATGTTTTGTATACGTGTTACGCACCATTGATTCCATACTCGCCGTGGCGCACCCTAACGTATTCCTGAATAATACCTTTGCACCGGGATTGAATGTCGCGCGACCTCTTTCCCTCCGCAAAAGACATCAATATGTTCAGTAATGCATGCACATATATGTGATGAAGTTATCGACAAATTAAAACTCACGCCTCAACGCCAGTGTAGCACACTTCTGATATCATTTCAGGTCGTTTCTTTATACTTTATTCGCACGAACTGCACAATGTTTTTCCCACGTGTTTATCCGTATGTATCTGATATCATTACGTGAGACAACAACTTACCTGCTTTTATCCACGAATTTTTATTTATATATATTTCTTTTTATTTGCGATAATGATTGATCTGCAACTTCAATAATATAACAGTGGAATGTGCGTTTAGTTTTTCTCGTGAACTTTTTGATGTTGCCGAAGTCAAACTTTTCAACGGCCATGCAAAACGCACGGAGGTAGAAGCAAGTCCCAACAAAAATACCACACACCTCAAATACTCTTCCACTCCAGTTTATCGATGCATCAAGCGTGTAACGTCTGGTATTTGATCTCTCCGAAACTCTTAGCGTATCGCCCAATACACGGAATTTATGTTTTAGCTATCAGAATGAACAGCCAATAACATTTGTTTCCCGATGTTATCCCGGTTCGGTCGCATGTTATCGTTCCGCCATGGCTGATAAGTATGGTATATATGTTTGCGAGATTTCATTGCTCTTTGATATACCTGATAGAACGACGTGGGTTTTTTTTTTTGCGAATTTCCGTGGATCATTTCTCAACAATGCTAGTTGCAAAAACGGGCCCGTCACAGGTTTCAATAAAATCCTTGGCGGCAAAAACAAAGATACACTGCTTAATTTATAACAATTTCCGATCAGACCGCTTCCAAGATTCCGACTAATCAAGAATCCACACTGGGAGTTGTGCTAAATGGCAACGCAGGCTTAATTTTGTCTATTTCTATTCTTGGATGAACACTACTAGTATCTCTACAAATTACCATCGAAAGATTTTTTCAAAAATCAGAATTATCTCCCAGCAAAAGAAAATTGACAAGTTGGAATTGGCTACGTACAAACCGTGGCGTACCTTTCTTTCACCGTCAGTGCGTTGTTTCCATCGAACGGGGCGTGTAATCCCGAGAACAAAGGGAAATGGTAAAGCGCGTTAAGTGAAAGTTATCCTTGCACGACGCCAGATTTAATTAAAGCATGGCCGGTCAATATTTTCAACGAGAAGTATTTCTTGTGATGTTCTGTAAGACGTCGCTGCCGAGTTTTGATCCCAGGCGTTGGTGTGTGTGCTCCTCCCGCGGGAGACCCCGATATCCTATAGGGCGTCAGGCAGGCAGTGCGACAGTCGCCGACTCCACTTCCCGCCTCTCGGCCAAGGTGATCACTCGCAGCCTTCATCAATACCTCTGAATGGATAGAGCCCGTCCTCTCCGTGTGAAAACATGCGTGCGGTTCCGAGAGAGACTCCGCAATTGAACGCCACCAACGCTGCCGCTCGCTCCCGCGCTATCAACCGAGCTCTACCAGCGTGCAACAAACAGCAAACTCGATCTAGTCAACACACGGAGATGGTATTTCAACCATCTCAGGTCTTCACAAGCGCTTTGGTTTCAAATCTGCCAGGCATATCAACGCCAAGGAGTTTGGTAATCGAAGAAAAATGACAGAATCCAAACGGAACAAACGCTTTGAGAAGAGATTTCCAAGTAGGGGAAGTTTGTGGTGGGCAGCAATGGGGGCCAAGGTGAGACAGCGATCCCGGACCATTCCCGGTCTGTTTAAGGACTATTAATGGACCGCTGGCGGTGTCCCGTCTATGGGCCGCGTAATCCTTACGTTCCAATTGACGAGATAACTTTGGCGGGATTGCTGCTCGCGGGCCATTGGATGTGGAGGAGCGGGTGGGGAGTCTAGGTAGAGGTGTATGTGAGTGCGGGAACCGAGGATTGCCAGGGACGGGACCAGGCAACGAGAGCCGCCCGGGACCAGATCACCAACACACGCTCACTACCCGTGCAGCCTCAGACACCGCCGGTCATTATCACCGGCCGTGCAACAGTTGGCTTTTGAAGACCATGAGGGCACCAATGATGTTCTCGGAGCATGTTCCCCGCACGAGGCGCACCAATAAAAGCACAACTGTCTTCTTATCTGGTCAGGATAAATCACGGGTACCCCGGACAAAGTATAAGCACGAGATGAAACCTTCTCTTCCGAGTAAACAGAACATTTTTCACTGGGGTCGTGAAAACTTGTCTGGTTTATGCCTCTGCATTTATACGCGAATGGCTTCGCGGTGATATCCAGCGCATGTTTTAGTGGTCTCCTCATTGCCCATAAACAAATGGAGCCGTTTCTTCAATTGTCCCGACTCCGGAATTGCCGAGTTGATGTAGACGGGACGTCTTGTCTTTACGAGAGGTCAAATTGCTACATGAAATTTTGCATAAAGTTTCTCCTATCTTGTGTTATCTCTTGGGATTCATATTTATCACAAAACCAAACACTATACCGAAAACAATACAAGGCGCATATGATCTCAAAGAAAGCAGTAATTGAAACACACACACACTGAACACAAAAAGGGAAACGGATGTGATCTTGGGGTAAATTTCGATCAATCACAGATTATTTTCGTCAACAGTTCAGAGTCTCGATTTGGTTGGTAGCCGGGTCTTACAATGGTGCCCCACTTATCCTTGGGTAGATGATAAATCGTTGTCAAAGACACATTCACGGTCGGCGGGTGCGTTTGATGAAGTGCTCCGTCGGTCTGTCACATCTAGCTATTCCAATCCGAGATCGACCGCCGTCAGATCACCAGACACTGCCCACAAAGAATTGATAAAACCCAAAGAAAAAAAAAACCTTTGTTCGGATCAGCGAAGATCTATCGTTATTGACGGACAAGTGCATCATGTTCCAAACCCGTTAAATTCTAATCCATCATAATCGTTCATTCGTGTGTGTCTTTTTGATCGGACATCAAAAGTTTACTGCCATAACTTTCTATTCCAATTCCGAAACCACCGATAATACAGAAGTACAAGCTCAGTTCATCATTGGACGTTTCTATTTGCATTACATGACATGTCACATTCCATGGCCATTCTAGCTGTCAGCTGGTATGATAATTTCTCGTGAAATATACCAGGATAACTGTCACCGTGTGACCCGGCGGGACACCAGATGCTAGGGTGAAATGCCCCGAGACATCAACTAGACGTCAGGCTGACCGGACAGGTGACGCCATATTGTCCCGGGAATTAATACCTTCAAGAAACACGACCTGAAATGTCACCGTTCATGAACTTCCCTTCCAGCTGTTTTGCTTTCATTGGGTTGAGTAAACTCTTGACTTGGGGCCTTGATTGTGGATACATTGTGAGGAATCATATGTCTCATTCATCCACATTCGTGTTCTGATGATACTACAAACAATTAACCACTTACCGTATACACCATAAATACATCACTATATATCGTGGTACAAATGTATCAGATATTCTGAATTGACTTGTCTATTGTGATCAGTCAATTAATCATCGTAGGTATACTGAATGGACTGAGTAAACAGCAATTATGCTGATTCCGTCGCTTGTGTATTGAGCACATTATTGTGAGTATATCATATCTAAATGTGTTTGTGGTCGTATGTAAGCCTGTTTACTCCGTAGTAAATCGTTGATAATGGGTCACCTGAGGATAGATAACGTTTGAGAAAAAGTATAAATAGTATTTTATTTCATACTAATAGATACGAAAGTCCAATATTTGTTCACAATCCCAATCCAGTTATTACAGCTGATATGACATATAAGCGACGATAACAAACCTAAAAAGATACAGGATAGATAACGTTTGAGAAAAAGTATAAATAGTATTTTATTTCATACTAATAGATACGAAAGTCCAATATTTGTTCACAATCCCAATCCAGTTATTACAGCTGATATGACATATAAGCGACGATAACAAACCTAAAAAGACACATTGTATATCAATGACGATATATAATCGGACGGAATAATATTGCAGATGCATGTATAAACCTAAAAGTGCTTCGCAATATAAAGACGGCATCCATGTTTTTTTTTTCGCCCAATAGAGCTTTGTGAAAACTACATGCACTATTTCACACTGCTTGATAAAATGAATCAAGCAACGAGCAGGCCATTGTCGATTCCCTAATAGATTTATCCTGCTAAAGGGGCTTTCACTCCGGGGAAACGGTGGTTATCGTCATAACGCACGCTAGTAGAAGCCACTGCCACAGATTCTGACCACCATGTTCTATTTGACTGGGGAATATTAACAAAATGTGATGTGCGAATATAACGTAACTGATATTTTGACGAATAACATTGTGTGAAGTAATTAAGAGTTCATGGGTTATAATGTTAGAAGCCCTTCCCACAAATATCCATTTCATTGAACTTAGTGGGATACAGGTCATAAACTGGACTTCTGGAGAAAAAATAATACCAGAGTTGTTCTCCCGGCGTTCATTGCCACATAACTAAACACACATTCAAACTGTCTGGAATAATAACGCAAAATGACTAATGTTTTGTTCAATTTCAGAGAATCGTTCGTTGCAGGGGTTCGTTTTATTTCATCCCAAACAGAAAACTTGCCGTTCATATATCAAATAAATTAGACAGGGCGAATGTCATTGCAAATTTCCTGGGCAATCCACAACTTTTCCATTCAATTCTCTTGCGAACAGAGTCCTTGGCGAATCACGTCTCCAGGGTTTAGCAGCTTAATATCTCAAGCATTATGAATAACAAAAAGAAGAATCAGGGCTCATAATGGGATTATATACTGACCGGTAATTTATCAGTCCTGGTTCGTCTTTGGAGCATCTATTAACTTCCAATTTAATCAACATGGAAAATGATGATATTGGCCAAGGGAATACGGTTATTGTCCATGCATGAAACTTTGAGAGATAGTGAAAAGTATTAAACTAGTATGAAACCTGAAAAGTGTTAGTCTCGTTATTTTTTTTAGCTTAGTGTACGGGAAAAGAACAGAATACAAGCTGGCTGAAGGAATATAGTTAGATAAAGAGCGACAAATCAGCGCTCGCTATCTGCCGAACAAGTCACCAGTCATGTAGCCGGAATGTTCCAGGACCCTAACACGAAACAAACACACAGGAGAGAGAAGGGGAGAAAACTTGTCTGAGTAATATAAGTGGGGATACTACAACTAAGTATCTCAGTGAAGATGTTTTACGGCGAAAAAATTGCTTCGTATTCTACTAAGGCAGCTGTCCGTATCTGGCACCATGGACGATTACGACACACTAATTCATCGACGAGAAGTACATGTATATACTTTAATTATGCGAATATTAAAGCATAAAACATATTGCTTTTGAATTCACCTTCTACACGCGTGGAGTCGAAATAAAACATCGAGTAATCAGATGGGTCATGGTGTGAAAAGAATAAATTTAAGTTATTAAAAAAAAAGTCATTAAATTTTATACTTGATTTATACTTGTATCTAACAACAGGTAAAGCACATCACAATATTAGCACGAAACCGAAAATTTCCACAATTATCGATTCAATGAAAAACTTTTGTCGTACTAAACACTAACGAAAATTTGATTTTCTTTTTTAAATAAAAAACATTTTCCCAAAGATCATCATTATATATATATGTGTGGAATGTGTGAAGAACAGTAATGTTTTGTAATTCAGATTGCTTTCAATCACCGTTTTACACTCTGTAGAATATAGATCTGGCGTTCATATAGTAGCCTCGTAGCGTTGTCCGCGGTGGTCTCCTTGAAACGTCACCGCTAGTCCATTACCGCAATTACAAGCGAGAGAACACGTGGAATGCCTCAGTCGTTCCGCCTTCAATGGGTGTTTACTCCGACAATGCCACGTAATTGTGTCACTGTTGGCACGATCCACTCTAGTAGTTCAGTCCCAACAGCAACAAAGTCAATCCTCACACATTGGAATGTGAATTGCTGGAAAAAAGTCAGCCCGGGGCATTATCACCCTACAACACCTAACTCACCCATAACTGCAATTTTCTCATGAGTGGGAAGTCCGATTTTTTGTTATCAGTATTAGTGGCATGTTGTCTTGTCCGTCTTTGCTATTCTCGTCAAGAATTATACTATCGTGTGTGCAATTTGATGCAATCAGATACTGATAGTTACTGGAATGATATCGACATTTAAATACTCATATCAATCATTTCATTACATCACAATATATAGGTGGTGTTTGGGGAAACATCGCTGCTATCGTCCTTTGTAATTCACTTCGAAAATCCCGCATGGACCCATAATACATGTACATGAAGACTGAACCGTCGAGCCGTATTAAGAGTGACATGTCTTAATCACAATAATCCTCTTGTACAATTTAAGCAGGTACTTAATTCCACATGGATTACCCCGTGTCATATTTGACAGAGGTGAAGACTACCATCATTAAGCTTTGGCGGACGTCACCACCAGTTTCCGGACAATGTATCCGGTTATTGGACACCCGCCGCGTCCATCTGTTAGTCCATGGTTAAGTGAACGCCGGGAATCATTTCAGCAGATCCCTCTTCAAGGTGATCCCTATTTATCTTTTGACATAAATTCCCCGCGTTGAGAAATTATGTTAAGCACGTCAGAGATACCTCTTGCTTATATATGCTGCACATGTCAATCGGGTACTAACTTACACACAACATAGTTTCACTCTGTACATGTATAACAACCATAAATAGGAACATAAGTAGTTCTGTGATCATCATTGGTACAATAAAAGCATCACGATTTTCAGTATGAACCAGTTTCTCAATACATGAGCTCTGTGCGATAAAATGTACTACGTTTAATAGCTCGAATAAATTTTAAAATCTTCGAACGGATTTCAAACAACAGTGCTCGAACAATTCGCCTTGTCAGCAATGCCCCCCAGATACCTCATAACTCGTACATTGGACTCCCTCACACTGTACGTTTTGGGGAGCCTGGAAAGTCGCTTTAATATTTAGTTTTGTGTTGAACTTCCGCTCGGAGTATTTGCGTCATCTTCGCAAGTCTATATCACGGTGGGCCTACTGGAACGACCATCGAGCTCTTGCAAACGAAGAACAGTACGTCACCTGCATTCATTCTTCCCCACAGCTCAGCACTCAACTGAACGCAGTATTATTTTTGGAAGCCTGCTTCCATATTCAGCTACAATGAGCCCAGTTTATTAGTTTTGGAACAACAATAGTATGACAAATTCGACGTCAGTCCAATACCCTACTGAATTCTAAAGTAAACTACAATCTGCTGGCTAGTATGAAAAAAAACATTATTGGGAATTCTGACAAGTGCATACCACGTGATCGCCTCTTCACGCGACGGCAGCATTATCTAACAGCTGGTGTCAAAGCCTTCTCCAGCGAGTACGACTGAACCCCAGCTCCAGATCTTAGCCAATCAAACATTGCATAGCAGCTATACACGATAACACTGAACATGGTTAGCTGGGAATAAATTCTTGGAATACACGTGGAATGCAACAATCGGTGCCCTGTCGATAGTTTTTCACTACGTTGACACCGCGAGATTGTGTCAGTGGGAACAAGATGATCTTCACTCGACAATCACATCGAGAGCACAAGGTCTTCCCAGATACAGAGAATTCAGATGCAATGCGAGACACTTGTTTGCACAGACTGAACGCTCCGGACTTTTAGTATTATTGTCATTTCGATTTTATTCATGATTTGGCCCTTTAGCGTCAATAGGATCTTTCAAAACTGGTTGCACTCTGAAAGATGTATCACAGTTAATGTCTCCTGGAAAATATCGTAAAGTAACACAGTTTATTACACTTGTGATGACATGATTCAAAACAGGAACGGTGGATTGCCCCAGAAAGATATGAACGATTCCCTCTATGGTGTACTCTTTCAGTAATTAACAATGCGATACTGCAATCAATCATCCATTTCAGTTCGTATCAATTGAAACTTCACCACGGGTCCAGCACTAATCTTATCTTGTCCTGTGTCAATCATGACGATAAGACATGTGCCCCTTTCGAGCTTCAGTGGAACGAGGTTCGAGACCATTTGTTTCACTTGACATTCTCACAACACGTTTTGACCTATTGCTCCATTTCTGATTGGTAGGTTCAATATTGGAGAGTAAGGGCTCGTTCATTGTGAAGAGATTAATTTTGAAAATTTGTACCACGGGGGCGCGGGTGTTCAGGGGAAAACTGGCAAGCTTTGACAGCTGATAATATGAGTATAATTACTCTGTCATTTAACATCACAAACATCTGGTCAGAACTCAAAAGTCTAACGATTGTCATCAATATGTATGCCATTTTACCTTGTTATTGATATTATCAAAATCTGGTAGTTTTGATGGTAATAGGTTGAGACAGTACATACATACACGTAGTATCTATAGTATCGGTTTTGCGCCTCGTGATATCACTTACCTGCTACTTTGAGCGAACGGAAGTTGTTGAAAGTCACTGTATTTAGTCAGTATTCTAGGTCATAGATGCGCAGATTGTCCTAGGTGATTTTGGTTCATCTCAATAGTTCTATATGGCGAGTGTCGCCACACAGATATTTGAGCCGGAATTAGACCAGCTAAGAAGAACATTGGTGGAGTTGTACTGGGTCATACCTCCGGGTTGACCTGGGTTAATATTGTTGATAGAAATCAAAATCCTGTTCTTTCATAATAATGGAGGCAGGTGTTGGCCACGTTCAGTCTGGCATGCATGTCATCCATGTTTACAGATTTAAGAACAACAGTAAAAGGCAACGGTTTGAACTTGAAGCATTGCATTTTTGGTGTATAGTCAATCATTGTATCATCTTTTTATATTTCTTTCAGATGTCCGAACATTTATTACTAAATAGCACAAAACGATAAATGACCAATTGGTCCTTGAAGTTATTGTTGTGAAAGTTTCTTTAGAATCCAGACTAAAAAAGTTGTCCAGCCTATTGACCTTCACTGACAGGTCACGTGTTGAACGTTTGCATCAATTACCCTTCTTACCCAACCATACCACTATGCTTATACACTGTACCTAATCTGCGTCGGATCTGGCTCCAGGGAAACGGCTTCGCAAGGGAATGCACAAGAGGGGTGTTTTCCGACACTGGAACATCTCTAATCCTTCTATGTGCAACAACCCATAACTAACAGAGAATGGAATAGGAAAAGAACAGGCAACCTCATCTTGAACCAGCAACTCCACAACTACTATTCTTTTTAGAAAATTGAATGTGCATCATGATCGTTTCAATGAAACTAACTGATTGGGAATAAAAAAAACTGCTCTTTCACTATAAACTCTAAAAGAGCCTTTCTATAGGTATACTCATATTGCGAATATTGAGTGTTGGGTCGAATTGTTCCCTTTGATATTTGGCGGAAGCAGAATAAAATTGTTCGAAGTGTCCTTTGCTTAATCGTTCATTCAGTCAAATGATCATATTTTTTCCCACCTTCGATGGAAACATCATTCTATTATCTCCCGTGGACGCTGGTCTACTTCTGCATTTGTATGCGATTCACAGAAGCACCCTCTCGGTAAATTCTGTGAGAAACATGAGGACTTTAACACCTCCACTTGTTATTGGCGAATCCTAGTTTGAAATAGGAGGTGATTGAATCAAGCCCACCGACGAAGTGAATGAACACAATACGATAAACAAACACTTTTTGAGAAACAAGTTCGCTAAAGTTGACTCCGTTTAGAAAGCTAGATAAACATCATTGTCCCAAAGAGAAAACTGTTTTGTCAAAGCCATACATTAAAAGGACCCAGTATATTTAGTAACAACTGATGTTTTTAGAAAAGCCGTGTCCACGTTATATTTGGAGACTTCGCACTGCAATATCAAGTTTCACCTTCCTGAGGTTTGTCTTGGTTGAATAGAAATGAGATTGTAGGAGGGCCCACAACGTACGGTGCAATATTCTTCACACAAAATAAATAAATCGAGTGTATCACATTATTGCGACCAGAAAAGTTTCCCGTCAAAGGAGTGCAAAAAAATTATCGTGAATATTTGGTCAAAGAAGAACCTACTACTATATCAACGAAGGAGTTAACCTGACAATAACAGCAGAACATCAGCAGTACAACAATCGCCCATCAATTGGTATAATTTTGTTGTCACATGAATTATGTTTTTTCTCGGTTGCGATCATAGAACAAAAATAATTAATTTCTTTTTACATATTGAGACAACAATCAAACACTATGACAACAAAGTAAAGCTATCGATTCGCGGGCTGGTATTTGGTATATGTAAGTATCTATTACCACCAATGAAGTCAGATTTTGATGATGACAATAACAAACGTAAAATACAACATTTTGCAATAGAAACAAAGCCCGACCAAGTAGTTTATCCAAAAAAAAAAACACTGGCGTCATCAGGGGCAGACAGTGTGTTAAATGTAGTTGTTTCTACTGTAAATCTGATGGAAGTAATAAACAACTGCCCAATAACCTACGAAAATAATTTAAAAATCCGAAACAAACCCCATGGAGCAGATATATGACAAGTTATAGGGATATCTGATATTCCAAAACTTTGCTTTTTTATCTCCTTTAGGTGTCCGGGCTTGATCATGTTAATCTAGAAAATTTGGTAACAAATCGATTACACACACAAATTTGTACATATCATACTCAAGAAACCTGAGACACAAGAGCATAATCTCACTATCTCTTCAAGAAATATAATCATAAGATTCTTTCAGTATTGTATTTTTTATTTATATCTGCGACACTCATTACATTAGCAACACTCAAGAATTGAGTGATTGAAGTTTCTTTCATAAATTATGAGTGTTTTTGTGTGAATACAAATATATATTATGAAAAAAGGATCACAATGTAGTATTTAAAAATTTACAATACAAAAAAACCATAATATTTTCAAATGAACAAATGGTTGATTGTTGCTTCACTCTATAGTGGAAGAATAATCCGTTGCTGTCAAGAGAAATGTTCCTAGAAGAAAAGAAATGTCAAGGTGTGTTGTTTATGTCAGGACTATCCGTATAGCACCAACTATCTGGGAGCCTATCCAGGAAAAGACTGGGACCAAGGGTATTATTGCTTATAAATCCATCTTTGGGAACTTCTCTTTCTATATGTCATTGTTCCTTGGCTCATATGAAATTGGTCATAAAGCGGGTATCAATGTTTTGTCGTTTTTATATCTGGACAGTATAATGAAAAATTTGACGAAACATATAATTCATCGAACTAGTAATAAAACAGAAAAAAAATTGTAAACTACATGCTGTATCACTTGTTATCCACCTCCCTGCTACTAGCACCAATATATATACACAAATAAAAGCTGCGCTCCTTCAATGCACAGTCATGCATGGTGTCAAAATATGCAGTATAATGTCAAATATCCCAGACAATTCAATATATCACTGATGGATCACTTGTTTGAAATATTTACGAGACTACATAGTATACATGTCGTCTACCTCTGTTTTGTCCAATAATATCATTACCTCTATCTGGTTACCTCATTACCTCTACTCTTGCTTAAGTTTCACCCAGAATAGAAATCCTTTTTTAGGTTACCGAACCTTTGGTCCGTTACCTATTGCCATGGCGTTGCGTGTGTCGTCCGTCCATTGTCTGTCCGTTCACATCTTTATCTTTTTTGTTTACAGGCGAATTTTTAAAAAATATTTCAAGAAGGAGGTATTTTTTATTTTTTTTATTTTCGCTATTATTTCAGAATGGCGGCCATTTTTGACGGGAAATGACCAATTTTGGAATTTGATGGCCATTTTCTCAAAATCTGTTCAGTAACTTTTTTCTTATTAATGCATAACACTTCTCATATATAGCCCTGTGATATGTATAAGTTTCTTTGCCCTTGAATGCTCGGAGTAGGCCATTTTGGCCCAAACTCGGCCCAAGTGGGACTTTCCATGTTAAATTTTCCTATGCTTTATAGTGGGACACATTATGCCTAATATCTCACTTAATATTGAGACTAGAGACTGGGAGTCAATTGTGGACATATATGAAATGATATATGTTGAATATTCTCGTGACCTTGAATTTGATCTCTGACCTCAGTTTCAAGGTCAGAGCACAAAATGGCTGATATTTCGCTTATTATCGACTTTACAGGTTAGGAATCAATTGTGAACATATAGGTAATGATATATGCTGAATAATCTCATGACCTTGAATTTGATCTTTGACCTCATTTTCAAGGTCACAGGACAAAATGGCTAATATCTCGCTTATTATCAACTTTACAGCTAAGGTATCAATTATGAACATATAGAAAACGATATATGCTGAATATTGCCATGACCTTGAATTCGACATTCGACATCATTGTCAAGGTCAAAGGACAAAATAGCTAACATCTTGCTTCTCTATTGACTTTAGAGCTTGGGAACCAATTGTGGACATATAGAAAATGATATACATTGATGTTTTGATGACCTCGAATTTGACCTCGACCTTATTTTCAAGGTCAGAGCACAAAATGGGTAAGATCTCACCTATTATCAACTTTACAGTTTTTACAACTTTACAGAATCCATAGTGAATATATAGGAAATGATATATGCTGAATATTTCGGTGACCTCGAGTTCCACCTTTGACCTCATTTTCAAGGTCAAATAACAAAATAGCTAATATCTCGCTTATAATTGAATTTACAGCTTAGAAATCAACTGCAAACAGGAAACGATATATGCTGAATATTCTCATGACCTTGAACTTTATTTTGACCTCTTTTTCAAGGTCAGATCACAAATGGCTTATATCTCACTTATTATCAGCTTTACAGCTTAGGGAACAATTGTGGTCAAACTCCAAATGATATATGCTGAATATTCTCGTGACCCCGACTTGACCAATGACCATATTTTCAATTTTCCTTTGACCTGATTTTCAAGGTGACAGGACAAAATGGCTGATATCTCGCTTGTTGACTTCATATCT
Organism: Terebella lapidaria; assembly: GCA_949152475.1. Taxonomy (NCBI): domain Eukaryota; kingdom Metazoa; phylum Annelida; class Polychaeta; order Terebellida; family Terebellidae; genus Terebella; species Terebella lapidaria. The sequence goes on from OX424556.1 coordinate 33,938,776, forward strand.
CTTTGATTATTGAATTTACAGCTTAGCAATCAACTGTGGACATGATATATGCTTAATATTATTTATGTTGAATATTTTCTTGTCCTTGAATTTAATCAGTGACCTGGCTAACATGTGAAACATCAAACATATATTGTCGGGTAACCTATCTTTGGTACCTGGCCTAATTTTTCTCATTGCATCGAGCCTCACTCACCACTGCATCTATTTCTAATCCTGTCTGTCCTGGTGGTGGTTCTTTGTCCGATCCCAAGTAAGAACTGCAGCATGACTTCAATATAGTAAGACATGTTGAAAGTTGTCAACATGTCAGGGATGTGTAATTTATCTGTACAAATATTTTGCAGGATAGTATCGACTGAGCCAGGCGACTTCTGTGCAATTCTGTACAAAGCACGGACTGAGACCACAGTCTTAATGGCAGAGGTTTTAAAAAAAAAACATACAGCGCATTGCTCTACATATCGTACATGTATCAATGGAAATTGTCGTATTGAAAACTGTTGAACATTCCTCATTTTCATATGCCCTAGAAGTTGATGAAGAAAATGAAGTGCTTGTGAAATTCACGAAGAGGAATTGGGAACATTGCATCTGGCCAGATGATCCTAAGACATCCTGGCAAGACCGGGACTCATTGCTTGGTGTAGTTTCTCTACCAGTATGAGCGGTGGTCACTTTGCCTGAGTAACTGAGGAAATAGCTGATGCAATGATACCTAATTAAGAATCTTAAAATAATTCAAATGGATTTATTCAAGGCTATACCCCATCACTTTTTGGGATGATACCATTTCTCTAAATGAAATGCACTACAACATATGTCTGCCATGTATCATGTATATAGTCTGTTAATTAATATGTTTTAATGTAACTAGTGAATTGGCGGTTTTTGTACCATTACTATGGACCAGGTTGTGTCACAATGGTAATTAGGATCATATATCATAAGTACAATGATTGCAAAAAAGTACTTTATTGCAAAAACTCCATGACAGTCAAGTGATGTGTCCGTAGGCCCTACCAGATTTTATGCGCACATATATTTTGTATATTGTAAAATATATGAATTCATAATGTAAAAAAAATCAATTTAATTTTGCTTACGTTGTGGAAAATAATTTGACGTATCAAGAGTTATTAACCAAGTTTCAGTTCTCGACCCAATATGTTCGGCCAATATGGAAAACAACAACGGAAATGCCTGTACATCATTATTGTGTTGTCCGTAGGCCCTTCGAGTGTTGTTGAGGCCATGTTAGAAATACGCCTGTAAAATTCATAATTCTGAAGATTACGGAAACATATACAGTGGCATGCCGAAGAACTTGAGCTACAAAATAAAGCACATAGAATATAAGTTTGATCTAATTGATTTTACAATCTTGGTGCAACACCTTTGTCCACGGATTCGGCCTCGGCATTTGTCTGTTTGTCAGTATCCATTGTGCTTTTATACCAATTATGATCTGTAATTTCATGACGATTTATGTGTGGTGTTTTGGGAAACATCGTGAAACCGAATTATTTGCAGTAAAGTTAATTTTCTATGTAACTACCCCAAATTCCACATAGACCAACCTGAATGTACGCGAAGACTGAAGCACTATTTCATATCAGGAATGACGTGTTTTAATGACAATGTTCTTTTTGAAGAATGAAACACACGTACTTAACTCCAAATGAATTCCCCCGTTTCATATTTAACATCAATGAAGACATCATTAAGTTCTGACGGACGTCACCACCAGTTTCCGGACAACTATTCCGGTTATTGTATACCCGCTGCGTCCATTGGTTAGCCCATGGTTAAGTGAACGTCGGGAATAATTTCCCCAGATTCCTCTTCAAGGTGATCCCTATTTATCTTTTGACATTATTCCATCTTCACACATGCTCAAATCGTGTACAACGAAGTTACACACAACATACGGTTTTACTCATTGAATGATAAACCACAAATAAAAACATAAGAAATATCATGATTGGGACAATGACACCATCACGATTTTGGCAATGAACCAGCTTTTCAATAAATGCTCGCTGTGCTACGTTTTGTAACTTGAATTGTTCTTAAACATTCGAACGGATTTCGGACAACTGAGTTCGAACAGTTTGCTCTGTCACCAATACCCCGAGCTTATTATTTGTGCTCTATGTCACCAATACCCCTAGATAGCTTGTGATTTGAACATTGGACTCCGTCACTCTACGTTCAGTAGAGCCTGAAAAGTCGATTTATTATTTAGTTTTGTGTTGAACTTTTGCTCCTAGTATCTGTGTCATCAACGCCCAACCCATCTCTATCATGGACCTATTGGAACAACTGGAGCTCTTGAAAATAAATTACAATGTGGCGCGTGCGTACATTCCTCCTCAAATCTGAGCACTCGACAAAGCGCAGTATTATTTTTGGAAATCTGTTTCTATATTCAGCTAAAATGAACTTAGATTGTTAGTTATAGAACATCGATAGCATGACAAATTTGACGTCGGCCCAATACTGTACTGAATTCAAGTAAACAATCAGCTGACCAGTATGAAAAATATATTTGGAAAACTTACAAGTGCATACCACGTGATCGCCTCTTCAAGGACCGCAGCATTGTCTATCTGCTGATGTCAAAAACCCTCTCATGTGAGTACAACTGAACCCCAACCCCAGATCCTAGCCAATGAAACATTACATAGCAGTTACACATGATTACCCTGGACACGATCAACTGGGAAGAAATTCTTGGAATACACGTGGAATGCAACAATCGCTGCCCTGTCGATAGTTTTTCACTCCGTTGACACGGCGAGATTGTGTCAGTGGGAACAAGATGATCTTCACTCGACAATCACATCAAGAGAACAAGGTTTCCCCAGATACAGAGAAATCTCATGCAATGGGAGACACGTGTTTGCCCAAACCGAACGCTCCAGATTGTTAGTATAATTATCATGATTTTATTCATTTTTTTTCACGGTTTTATTCATGATTTTGGACTTTTGCGTCATTAGGATCTTTCAAAACTGATCGCATTCTGGAAGATGTATCACAATTAATGTCTACTGTGAAATATCATAAAGCAACACGGTTTATTACACCTGATGGGAACGGTCGATTGCTTGCCTTAAAAAGATATGAACCACTTCCTGTATGCTTTCCTTATGTAGGTACGTATTACCGGCGACATTTTATGATAGAATAATGATATGGTGTTGATAATTGAAATAGTGAACAATGCTGTATTGCAATCAATCATCCATGCAATTAGTATCTAGTGAAACTTCACGCCGACTCCAGTGCTCCAGTAATGATCTTGCCTTGTCATATAACAATCATGAGGTTAAAACCTGTGCCTCTTTTGCGCCTTAATGGAACGAGGTTCGGGACCATTTGTTTCACTTGGCATTCTCACAACATATTTTGAACTATTGTTTAATTTCTGATTGGTAGGTTCATTATTGGAGAGTAAGGGCTCGTTCATTGTGAAATAATAAGTTTTGAAAATTTGCACCATTGGGCACGGGTGTCCAGGGGCAAACTGGCCAGCTTTGACAGCTGACAATACGAGTACAATCAATCTATCATTTAAAACACCTGATTGGAACTCAAAGGTCTAACGATTGTCACCAATAAGGGTGCCATGGTGCAGCCCAATCTGTATTTCAAGTTTGTAATTGTCATCTTCAAAATCTGGTTGTATTGCTAAGTTGAGCGAACGGACCTTGTTTAGAGTGACAGTGTTTAGTTAGTGTTCTCGGTCAGATATAACGAGATTGTCACGGGTAATTCTGGTTTATGTAAATAGTTGTTGACTCAGCTAAGAAGAACATTCGTGCAGCTGTACTGGGCTATACCTCCGGGTTGACCTGGGTTAAAATTGTTGATAGGAATCAAAATCGTATTCATTCATAATATGGAGGCAGGTGTTGGCCACGTTGAGTCTGCATGTCAGCCATGTTTACAGATTTGAGAACAGCCACGGTTTCAACTTGAAGCATTGCAGATTTTGTGTATATTAAATTAATGTATCTTCATATTCTATATTCTTCAATGTGTCAGACAACTTCTCGCTAAGTAGCACAAAACGAACGATAAGCGACCAAAGGTTTTGGCAGCTATTGCTGTGAAAGTTTCTGTAGAACACAGACTCCAGCTAATTGACAAGTTATCCAGTTAATTGACCTTCACCGACAGGTCACGTGCTGAACTTTTGCATCAATTATCTATTTACCCGACCAGACCACCACGCTTAGACGTCGTACCTGATCTTCACCGGATCTGGGTTCAGGAAAACGACTCACAAGGTAGTTCGAGACGTGTTATCCGACCTTAAAACAATCCCACGAACAACAGGGAATTGAATTGGAAAGGAACAGACAACCTCATCTTGAACCAGCAACCCAGTATCTACTATTTTAGTAAACTGAATATGCATCATGATCATTTCAATGAAACTAACTGATTGGAAATAAACAGCTACAATTCCACTATCAAATATATAAAAATCCACCCATGGGCCTTTCTATAGTAATATTCATATCGCGACAATTGAGTGTCCGGGTTGAGTTAACTTAGATATTTCTTACCTTAGATATTTCGCGGAAGCAGAATAATCGTTTCCTTTCCTTGTTGTTCAGTAAAACACATGATCATCATTTTGAAAATAGATTGATGCAGTATCATTTCATCTCTCATGGACACACGTGTACTCGTGCGTTTGTATGCCATTCACAGAAGCACCCTATTCGGTAGATCGTGTGAGAAACACGAGAGCTTTAACACTTCCACTCGCTATTGACGGCCCATGTTTGTAATCGGGCTTTGAATTGAGCCCACTGACGACTTAAATGAACACAATACGATAAATAAACACTTTTTAAGAAACAAGTCCGTTAAAGTTAACTCCGTTCAGAAAGCTAGATAAACATCATTTTGCCTGAGAGAAAATAGTTTTATCAAAGACGTACATTGAATGGACCAAGTATATTTGGCAACACCTTATGTTTGAAAAGAAGCCATGTCCATGTTTCAATTGAACGCTTTGCACTGCAATATCTAATTTCACCTTTCTGGGGCTTGTCTTGATTGAACACAATTGAGCTTGTTGGAGGTGTCACCGTGCAATATTCTTCACATAAAATATATAAATGGAGTGTATCGTTATTGTGATCAGAAAAAAAATCCAGTCAAAAGAGTGCAAAAACATATCCCAAATATTTGCTCAAAGAAGTGCCAACTAGTACATCGATGAAGGAGTTAATCTGAAGTAATGTTTAGCAGTCAGCAAATGGCAATAACAGCAGTAATGACTACAACGCATGTGCACAACAATCGCCCTTCGATTGGCGTATTATGTTATCACAAGAATTATGAGTTTTTTTCTTGATCGCGATCATACTACAAAAATAATTCATCTCTTTTTACATATTCAGACAACAATCACACAGTGATCGATTCAAGGCCATTATTCCATACGTTAGGGATATTTGACATTCCAAACCTCTGCTTTTTGTACATGTTGTATGATACCTAAAATCAACATTTTATCTTCCTGAATGATAATCCATCAATAAGGACATAAGTAATCATTGGAACAACAAAACCATCACGATTTTCAGGGTGAACCAGCTTCCTAATATATGTATATGAAATCTATACGGTAAAATGCACTGTCATACTTTATAACTCGAATAAATCTTTAAACAACAGTGTTCGACCGATTCGCTATGTCACCATTACCCCCAGACAGCATATTATTTGTACATAGAACTGAGTCAACATGGTCAAGGTACGTTTTGTGGAGCCTCAAAGGTCTTTTTGTTATTTATTTTTGGGTTGAACTTCCGCTCCGAGTATCTGCGTCATCATCGCCCGATCCACCTCTATCATATTGGACCTACTGGAACGGCTTTCAAGCTCTCGAAAACGAATGACACCGTGACGCGGGCGTACATTCCTCCTCAAATCTCAACGCTCAACCAAATGTAATATTATTTTTGGAAGCCTGCTTCCATATTCAGCTACAATGAGCCCAGTTTATTAGTTTTGGAACAACAATAGTACGACAAATTCGACGTCAGTCCAATACCCTACTGAATTCTAAAGTAAACTATAATCTGCTGGCCAGTATGAAAAAATACATTATTGGGAATTCTGACAAGTGCATACCACGTGATCGCCTCGTCAAACGATGGCAGCATTATCTAACTGCTGGTGTCAAAACCCTTTCTAATGAGTACGGCTGAACCCCAGCTCCAGATCTTAACCAATCAAACATTGCATAGCACGACACTGGACGTGGTTAGCTGGGAAGAAAATTTTGGAATACACGTGGAATGCAACAATCGGTGCCCTGTCGATAGTTTTTCACTCCTTTGACACCGCGAGATTTTGTCAGTGGGAACAAGATGATCTTCACTCGACAATCATATCGAGAGCACAAGGTCTTCCCAGATACAGAGAATGCACAGACCCAACGGTCTTATTGTCTTTTCGATTTTGTTCATGATCTGGCACTTTTACGTCAATGGGATCTTTCAAAATTGGTCTCACTCTGAAAGATATATCACAGTTGATGTCTCAGGGAAAATATTGTTGGGCAACACAGTTTATTACAGTGGTCTGAGATTACTTGCCTCAGAAAGATATGAGTAACTCTGTGTGTGGTTTCCTTTCGAAAGTTATGTAGGTACGTTATCAGCGAGTTGTAATGTAATATCATGAATTAATGTTGATGATGGAAACTCGTTCAGTAGTCAACAATGTTAACATTTCAGTTGTTGTTAACATTCCATTGAAACTTCACCCCGGGTCCAGCTCTCCAGCACTAGTCTCATCTCGTTCTGTATCAATCACGATGATAGACCTTTGCCTCGTTCGCGCTTTAATGGAACTAGGCGATGGACCGTTTGTTTCACTTGACAGTCTCACAATGTGTTCTGGACATGTTACTTCCTTTGAATGTCAAATTTGTCAAAACGAATAAAACATCCATATTTAACTGTTAGGGTCGGCATAATATAGTAAATGCTCGTTCCTTGTAAGGTAAATAATTTTGAAGATTCGCTCCCAAGGGCTTCCAAGAGGAAACTGGCAAGGGTTGACAGCTGACAACACGAGGGCATTCACTGTGTCATGTCAAATCGCAAACACCTGGGAATTATTGACATCAACAAAATCTGGTTGTGTTGGTGGCAATATGCAGTATACATATATATGTGTACATTACCGGCTTTTGTGCATACTGATATCACTTGGCAGCTACGTTGAGTGAACGGAACTTGCTGGAAGTCACTGTATTCAAAAGAAGAATATATTGGTGAACTTGTTCTCGGTCATATCTCCGGGTTGATATGGTTCAATATCGTTGATAGGAATGAGAATCCTGCCCATTCATCCTATGGAAACAGATGTGGGCCACAATGGCATATCATTTATGCTACATATTTCACGATGAACAGAAAATAATCAACGGTTTATCTTGGAGCATGAATGCGTGAACAACTAATGGTTCTGGTATTTATCGCAGCAAAAGTTTCCTTTAAAGCCCGGCCTCAAACAAATTGTCCAGTCTGTTGACCTTCACAAAAGGTCACGTGTTGAACTTTTGCATCAATCACCATAATTACCCTCCCAGACCAACACGCTTAGATGCTGTACCTGATCCGCGCCAGATCTTGATTTCGGAGAACGATTTTGCAAGGAAATTCACAGAGAGGGAAGGGGATTGATTTTCAAATTATCAATATTCGATGGAAAGTGCTTGCTTTTCCAAAACCTTGATATCTCAGCCGTTCTCGATATATTAACAATTTTGTGTCATGCTTTTTTTTACAATATTTGTAATGGAAATATGAAGTTCATTAGCTATTATAATAAGCATTGATGACGTCACACGAGTAAGTTGCTTTAATTAACTATATTTAGACTCTTCTCTGAATGACCGTGCACAGTAGCGATAATTAATAGGAAAATAGACTTGATAATGAAAAATATACCACACACATAAGATGTGTCCGGTTATGATGGCAACCTACTTTACATACGGCCCATAACAACGTAGTTGCTCGGGGTTTATTTCGGGATGGCATGCAAAATGAGTTTTCAAATTGTTGAATGGAGTTCAGAGAAGGCTCTCATCCACATTTTCGTTAGTATTGTGGCAGCTAACTCAATAATCATTGCGATGGGGCTATATCAACCATGGCATGTTTATATCTCATGCCAAACAAAGCACAAATTATTGTCATACATGTTTGAAAATAGACATTTCTTCAACTTAATTAACTCTTTTACCCTTGTAACGTCATGAATACTCATTAAAATAGTTAATTAGGTCAAACAAGTTACCCAAATATATCCACTGCAGAAACTGTCTCATCTTCATAGATAATCGAGATATTGACATGCTGTATAAACATCATTATCCGTGGGATTTACACTATCCTCCGTCAAAATTCGGTATGTTGACTTTAGTTGGACTTTAAGGAGGAATCGAACACATAAGGGTCAACTTATCTTGAACTAACAACTCCATAAACAAACCCGCATACATTTTAATGATTCTCATTGATAGGGAATGAACATGATGAATAACTGAAATTATGTCATCTTACGTTTCGGATATTCCAACCATTTACATTCTTATATATGGATTATGTTTTTATTTCAACAGCTGTGAGTGCCAAAGTTGAGTTCTTGCCGTCTATATTTCGCTGAAGTATAATAATGTTAGCTTTCGAAGTTTCCTCTGATTGTCATTTGTAAGGTCACATAGTCATCATTTTGGAAACTGATTGAAACATCGTTTACATGCACTTGTGCATAAGTAAGCGATTCAAATATTAAAGTGATATTGGGAGAATTTGTTCCAAAACCAACTACAAATCAACTCAGAAAAATAAGTTACAAAACAAAGTATGCTTGATCAGATGGATAAATGAAGCATATGACACTACTAGCAGCCGCTTACCTTTTGTTTTGTGCCCCACTCAGAGATATTGTACCTCTGCCCTGACCTAGGAAGGTTGGCTCGAGCATATACGATTGCACCAAGGGAAACAAAGCAGCGAGAATAGGTGTAATGTCAGCAAACTCGAAATATCTCCACCAGAAACTCGCAAGGAAATCAATGAGAAAATGGCATCTGTTTTGGCATACAAGTCCAGATGTATAACTATTATGTTTTCTTCATTCGGTCAGAAATGTATGGCAAAATCCATAACTTCCATCACTCCCAATATCATTTTAAGGACCCTCTCAAAACACGAGGACTTAAACACTTCCACTTTCTATTAGCGAAATCCCTGGAGGTATTGATGTAAGTATCAATCTATTACAATTATACCCACTGGTGACGGAAATGAATACATTACGGTAAATATACACCTTTTGAGAAACCAGTTTGTTAAAATTAACTTCATTCAAATAAATAAATAAACACAATTGAACCAACCACAACCATAAGATGGCTGGTCCCAAAAAGACAATAGTTGAAGACATACATTAAATTATTAAATCATTAATTCAAGCGTGTCCATGTTCCAATGGAAGTCTACAATTAAAGCACTGCAATTTCATTTAGCAGGAATCAGATCGTAGGCGGATCCGCTGCGTCACGATGCAAAGCTCCTACACAAAGTAAATAAACCGAGTGTGTCACATTATTGTGAAAAGCTAATTTTCCAGTCAAAGGAGCACAACACAGTGTATTACACGTGGGACTCGGGAACGCTGGATTAATACTAGCCTCAGAAAAATATGAACCACGCTGTGTGGTTCCATTTAAAATTTATGTAGCTACGTTGCCAGCCACCTGTCATGACTAAATCATGAAATAAAGTTGACAATAGAAATTTGTTCTGTAGTACTGCGATTAATCATCCATTTCAGTTTGTACCCATTGAACCTTCACCCCGGGTCGAGCTCTCCGGTACTGGTCTTATCATGTGCCTCTTTTGCGCCTTAATGGAACGAGGTTCGGGCCGTTTGATTCACTTGACATTCCTACAACACGTTTTGAACCATTTCTTCATTTCAATATCGAATTGAGCAAAACATCCACATTTATGAGTGATTGGTTAGTCAACATGGTCAATAGAGAGTAAGGGCTCGGTCATTTTAAAGTAAATAATTTTGAAACTTTTTGGCAAGGGTTGACACCTGACAAGGTGAGTACAAACCCTTTGCCATGTAGTGTCACAAACACCTGGTTATAACTCAAAAGGTGTAACAAATAATACCTATATGTATGCCACTTTGCAACCCAATTTGTGTGTTACGTTTGTTATTGGCATCATGAAAATTTGGGTGTATTGTTGGTGGTTAGTTGATATACAGTGGCACCCCTCTATAAGACTTCTCCCTCTATAGTGACTTTTTCCCATGGCGCAAGGATGACTTTAGCATGTAAATGAACCCCTCTAATAAGACTCCCCGTTAGATACCTGACGGGGACCAATGTAGTTCACACACATATGTGTATATGTTATCAACCGTAAATTGGGATTTCACTTAGCTGCTACGTTGAACTTACGGAATTCGTTGAAAGTCACTGTATTCAGTTAGTGTAAATAAATATATTTGGCCAAACGGGCGCCATCATGATGACTTCTCCGTCAGGTAGGCCCTATAACCAGATTGTGGTGGGTGATTCTGGTTTATGTTAATAGTTCTATCTGGCGAATGTCACCGCATATATATCTGTGACTGAATTTTAGCAAAGCAAGGATGAATATTTGTGGAATTGTCCTATAATATCTCCTATCATATCTCCGGTTTGAATTGGCACTTGAATCTGGCACTTTTACGTCAATGGGATCTTTCAAAATTGGTCTCACTCTGAAAGATATATCACAGTTGATGTCTCAGGGAAAATATTGTTGGGCAACACAGTTTATTACAGTGGTCTGAGATTACTTGCCTCAGAAAGATATGAGTAACTCTGTGTGTGGTTTCCTTTCGAAAGTTATGTAGGTACGTTATCAGCGAGTTGTAATGTAATATCATGAATTAATGTTGATGATGGAAACTCGTTCAGTAGTCAACAATGTTAACATTTCAGTTGTTGTTAACATTCCATTGAAACTTCACCCCGGGTCCAGCTCTCCAGCACTAGTCTCATCTCGTTCTGTATCAATCACGATGATAGACCTTTGCCTCGTTCGCGCTTTAATGGAACTAGGCGATGGACCGTTTGTTTCACTTGACAGTCTCACAATGTGTTCTGGACATGTTACTTCCTTTGAATGTCAAATTTGTCAAAACGAATAAAACATCCATATTTAACTGTTAGGGTCGGCATTATATAGTAAATGCTCGTTCCTTGTAAGGTAAATAATTTTGAAGATTCGCTCCCAAGGGCTTCCAAGAGGAAACTGGCAAGGGTTGACAGCTGACAACACGAGGGCATTCACTGTGTCATGTCAAATCGCAAACACCTGGGAAATTATTGACATCAACAAAATCTGGTTGTGTTGGTGGCAATATGCAGTATACATATATATGTGTACATTACCGGCTTTTGTGCATACTGATATCACTTGGCAGCTACGTTGAGTGAACGGAACTTGCTGGAAGTCACTGTATTCAAAAGAAGAATATATTGGTGAACTTGTTCTCGGTCATATCTCCGGGTTGATATGGTTCAATATCGTTGATAGAAATGAGAATCCTGCCCATTCATCCTATGGAAACAGATGTGGGCCACAATGGCATATCATTTATGCTACATATTTCACGATGAACAGAAAATAATCAACGGTTTATCTTGGGAGCATGAATGCGTGAACAACTAATGGTTCTGGTATTTATCGCAGCAAAAGTTTCCTTTAAAGCCCGGCCTCAAACAAATTGTCCAGTCTGTTGACCTTCACAAAAAGGTCACGTGTTGAACTTTTGCATCAGTCACCATAATTACCCTCCCAGACCAACACGCTTAGATGCTGTACCTGATCCGCGCCAGATCTTGATTTCGGAGAACGATTTTGCAAGGAAATTCACAGAGAGGGAAGGGGATTGATTTTCAAATTATCAATATTCGATGGAAAGTGCTTGCTTTTCCAAAACCTTGATATCTCAGCCGTTCTCGATATATTAACATTTTTGTGTCATGTTTTTTTTTACAATATTTGTAATGGAAATATGAAGTTCATTAGCTATTATAATAAGCATTGATGACGTCACACGAGTAAGTTGCTTTAATTAACTATATTTAGACTCTTCTCTGAATGACCGTGCACAGTAGCGATAATTAACAGGAAAATAGACTTGATAATGAAAAATATACCACACACATAAGATGTGTCCGGTCATGATGGCAACCTACTTTACATACGGCCCATAACAACGTAGTTGCTCGGGATTTATTTCGGGATGGCATGCAAAATGAGTTTTCAAATTGTTGAATGGAGTTCAGAGAAGGCTCTCATCCACATTTTCGTTAGTATTGTGGCAGCTAACTCAATAATCATTGCGATGGGGCCATAACAACCATGGCATGTTTATATCTCATGCCAAACAAAGCACAAATTATTGTCATACATGTTTGAAAAAAGACATTTCTTCAACTTAATTAACTCTTTTACCCTTGTAACGTCATGAATACTCATTAAAATAGTTAATTAGGTCAAACAAGTTACCCAAATATATCCACTGCAGAAACTGTCTCATCTTCATAGATAATCGAGATATTGACATGCTGTATAAACATCATTATCCGTGGGATTTACACTATCCTCCGTCAAAATTCGGTATGTTGACTTTAGTTGGACTTTAAGGAGGAATCGAACACATAAGGGTCAACTTATCTTGAACTAACAACTCCATAAACAAACCCGCATACATTTTAATGATTATCGTTGATAGGGAATGAACATGATGAATAACTGAAATTATGTCATCTTACGTTTCGGATATTCCAACCATTTACATTCTTATATATGGATTATGTTTTTATTTCAACAGCTGTGAGTGCCAAAGTTGAGTTCTTGCCGTCTATATTTCGCTGAAGTATAATAATGTTAGCTTTCGAAGTTTCCTCTGATTGTCATTTGTAAGGTCACATAGTCATCATTATCGAAAACTGATTGAAACATCGTTTACATGTACTTGAGCATAAGTAAGCGATTCAAATATTAAAGTGATATTGGGAGAATTTGTTCCAAAACCAACTACAAATCAACTCAGAAAAATAAGTTACAAAACAAAGTATGCTTGATCAGATGGATAAATGAAGCATATGACACTACTAGCAGCCGCTTACCTTTTGTTTTGTGCCCCACTCAGAGATATTGTACCTCTGCCCTGACCTAGGAAGGTTGGCTCGAGCATATACGATTGCACCAAGGGAAACAAAGCAGCGAGAATAGGTGTAATGTCATGAAACTCAAAATATCTCCACCAGAAACTCGCAAGGAAATCAATGACAAAATGGCATCTGTTTTGGCATACAAGTCCAGATGTATAACTATTTTGTTTTCTTCATTCGGTCAGAAATGTATGGCAAAATCCATAACTTCCATAACTCCCAATATCATTTTAAGGACCCTCTCAGAAACACGAGCACTTAAACACTTCCACTTTCTATTAGCGAAATCCCTGGAGGTATTGAATTAAGCCCACTGGTGACGTAAATGATTACATTACAGTAAATATACACCTTTTGAGAAACCAGTTTGTTAAAATTAACTTCATTCAAATAAATAAACACCATTGAACCAACCACAACCATATGATGGCTGGTCCCAAAAAGACAATAGTTGAAGACATACATTAAATTATTAAATCATTAATTAAAGCGTGTCCATGTTCCAATGGAAGTCTACAATTAAAGCACTGCAATTTCATTTAGCAGGAATCAGATCGTAGGCGGATCCGCTGCGTCACGATGCAAAGCTCCTACACAAAGTAAATAAACCGAGTGTGTCACATTATTGTGAAAAGCTAATTTCCAGTCAAAGGAGCACAACACAGTGTATTACACGTGGGACTCGGGAACGCTGGATTAATACTAGCCTCAGAAAAATATGAACGACGCTGTGTGGTTCCATTTAAAATTTATGTAGCTACGTTGCCAGCCACCTGTCATGACCAAATCATGAAATAAAGTTGACGATAGAAATTTGTTCTGTAGTACTGCGATTAATCATCCATTTCAGTTTGTACCCATTGAAACTTCACCCCGGTTCCAGCTCTCCGGTACTGGTCTTATCCTGTGCTGTATCAATCAAGACGATAAGACCTGTGCCTCTTTTGCGCCTTAATGGAACGAGGTTCGGGCCATTTGATTCACTTGACATTCCTACAACACGTTTTGAACCATTTCTTCATTTCAATATCGAATTGAGCAAAACATCCACATTTATGAGTGATTGGTTAGTCAACATGGTCAATAGAGAGTAAGGGCTCGGTCATTTTAACCCCTTCACTGCGTAAAGCCCGAGAAGGTCTCGGGCACTAACGTCAATTCCAGTGTGTGTATAGCCCGAGAAGGTCTCGGGCTCTGAACAATGTGTGATAAGTCAGTGTGGAATGTCAAGATCGTTATGATATTTCACATAAGTTTGCCGAACATGCATGGGCACCCTAAGATAATGCAGTGAGCACTATTCGGCCAGTCATCTCAAACTTATATGTACGTCTTTAAATTGATTTCTGCCAAAAAGAAGAGAACCAGCATGTATTTTGTCTACATGCAAATTCCACATGGTATAGATGTGATTTACAATATTTATTTGCTGTTCATTCTGACAGATATGATTGCAACATGTTGCTCAGCAATCGTGAACTATTTAAGTTAGCTCTTACATAATATATCTGATCAGGTCAATGGAAATGGAGACATAACTTTGTGTCTGATGGGAATAATTTAGTGCCGTGTAAAAAACATGCTTTGTTTGTTAAAATGTGATCGTTGCCATGGTAACCTGCTACATAGCAAATAAATTTCATTGGCATTGCTGCTGTATTGGTGAGAATAAAGTTTAGTACCAAATATATGTAATTTTCACAATAATATTCCATTTTTTTCTTGAAAAATTAAAAATATCTGAGATATATCATATTTTGCTATTTTTCCTCCGCACAGGCGATTTCACTGAGCCCCGCAGTGAAGGGGTTGAGGTAAATAATTTTGAAACTTTTTGGCAAGGGTTGACACCTGACAAGGTGAGTACAAACCCTTTGCCATGTAGTGTCACAAACACCTGGTTATAACTCAAAAGGTGTAACAAATAATACCTATATGTATGCCACTTTGCAACCCAATTTGTGTGTTACGTTTGTTATTGGCATCATGAAAATTTGGGTGTATTGTTGGTGGTTAGTTGATATACAGTGGCACCCCTCTATAAGACTTCTCCCTCTATAGTGACTTTTTCCCATGGCGCAAGGATGACTTTAGCATGTAAATGACTCCCCGTTAGATACCTGACGGGGACCAATGTAGTTCACACACATATGTGTGTATGTTATCAACCGTAAATTGGGATTTCACTTAGCTGCTACGTTGAACTTACGGAATTTGTTGAAAGTCACTGTATTCAGTTAGTGTAAATAAATATATTTGGCCAAACGGGCGCCATCATGATGACTTCTCCGTCAGGTAGGCCCTATAACCAGATTGTGGTGGGTGATTCTGGTTTATGTTAATAGTTCTATCTGGCGAATGTCACCGCATATATATCTGTGACTGAATTTTAGCAAAGCAAGGATGAATATTTGTGGAATTGTCCTATAATATCTCCTATCATATCTCCGGTTTGAATTGGTTGACATTATTGGCAGGAATGAGCATATCATGTCCATTCATCCTAATGAAAAGTTGACCACACTGACTCTGGTATATCATTAATGTTTACATATTTCAAAATTATCAGAAAATAATCGACACTTTTCCCATCCTTCCATGTGTCAGAGAATCCAGGTATCTCATTAAATTTCTAATAAAACAAACAGTGAGCAATACAAAATTACGATGATGTTGATGTGAAAGTTCAGTCCTGATTCAGACATGTTGTCCAGTCTATTGACCTTCCACGACATCACTGCATGAACGATTCAATAAAAAATGGCAAAAAAAACGTCTGGGGTATTGCCCAACACATATTCACACAAATTTATGTGCAAATTCATCAGCCGGAAAAAAGATGTTAACAGAAGATGAGGACGACGACGGACGAAAAACCAAGACAATATCTTATCGGCGCTCAAGGGCCCCAGAAGCCAGAGTTTTTTTCATGTTCTGTGGTTGATTCTGAGCTCTCTCTGGCTCTGATTGAGTATTTTTCATACCACACATGCATGTAAATATTGCTGGTACATGTATTTAAATTTATTTATCACGAAACTACTCATTGTCACTTTACAATTTATATGTTATTCATCTCAACATATTTCTGAGTCACAGATTTTTTTGTTGAAAATATATTGTGGTGCTCTACCCCCTCCTACCCCCCACCCCCAGTCAAACATATCAAACCAGAAAAATTACACTCATATTTCGTTACATGTAGGTGCATACCCACATTTCTTATAGCTTCTTGCTCTCTCTCTCTTTTTCTCTTTTTTTCACGGCCCAATAGGGGCGGGGGTGCGCGCCGGGTGTACCCACTCTATATCCGCCAGTGTATAGGAAGATATATATAGCACATATTTTGGTGACCTTGAACTTGACCTCAGATGAACTTGAGTACTAAATTTCAATGTCACGTCTGACTCAAAATGTGTAAAGTGGCCTCTGGGGCTAAAACACTTGTACATACAACTTAGGGTTGCATTATAAACATATAGGAAGTCGTATATGGTGCATATGCAGATGACCTTGAAGGCTAAATCTCAAGGTCACACCTGAACTAAAATGTGTAAATTGGTCTATTGATGGTAATACATGTAGATTGATACTCACATCATACACACAGCAACACATCTGGCATCGATTGGTAAACAAAGATGACATCGATTTGTAAATCTCCAGGTCATATTTAACCTGTTGTGCCTAAACACACCAAAATTATCTGGTAACCTATTCTAGCCCTTGGGCTAATTTTTCACCGTGTTGTCAATGGAAGTGTCCCGCCAGACCACCACGCTGAGACGCCGTACCTGATTTGCGTCAGGTTTGGATTGCGGAATAACGACTGCGCAAAGAAATTTACAACAGGGGTGTCGTCCGAACATTTCTAATCATTCTAGGAAAGGTAAATACTAAACATATTTCGACCCTCTGTGGAGGTGAATATGCAGTTGTCTAAACTCGGTCAATATGTATTTTCGGGAGGGAAAGGTGACTACGTATCCACCGATACAAAGTTTGATTTGATGCTCATACATTTATCAGCACGAACAATACCCCTATCAATATTGACCGCACAGCCAATATTTAAATCAAAACCGACCGTGCGGTCAATATCTCTCACATTCACATTGAGGAACCCCGGATACCGAACAAGATGTCATGTGACAACGTTTGGACCAATCATAGCGCTGTGTTTGCTTAAAGTGTACAATAAAACCTTATTTTGAACCAGTAACCCCGTAACTACTATTTCTAGAAAACTTAATGTACATCGTGAACGTTTCAATAAAAATCACTGTTTGGAAATGAAAAATTGAAAATTAGTCACTAACTACGTGATATTTCTTTCATTCGTACCATATACGTGTCTTTCTATACCGGTAGTTATATTCATATTGTGACGATTGGGTATTGGGGTTGAGTTCTTACCTTCAATATTTCGCTGAAGCAGAATAAACTCGTTCGAAATTTCCTCTGAGTAATATTATTGTTCATGAAGTCACACGATCATATTTTTTAACATAGATTGAAACATCACTATTTTATATCCCGTGCACATTCGCGTGCCTGTGCATATATATATATATATATGCGATTCACAGAAGAAGGACCCTCTCGGTAAATCATCTGAGAGACATGAGGGCTTCAACACTTCCACTCGCTATTGACGACCCATGTTTGAAATCAGAGCCTGGTGATTGAATTAAGCCCACTGACGACATAAATGAATACAATACGATAAACAAACACTTCTTGAAAAACCAGTGTGGTAAAGTTGACTTCGTTCAAAAAGTTAGGTAAACACCATTGAACTACACTGGAATATTGTATGTCCCATAGAGAAAATATTTTTGTCAAAGACATATACATTAAATGGACCCAGTATATTTGGTAACAATTCGTGTTTGAAAAGAAGCCGTGTCCATGTTTCAATTGAAGTCTTTGCACTGCAATATCAAGTTTCAGCTTTCTGGCGTTTTTCTTGATTGGGCAGAAATGAGATTGAAGGAGGAGCCGCTACGTCACATGCAATATTCTTCACACAAAATAAATAAATCGAGTGTATCACATCATTATGACCAGACAATGTTCCGGTCAAAGGAGTGCAAAAAACTATCGTAAATATTTGCTCGAAGAGCAACTAACTAGTACACCAATGAAGGAGTTACTGTGAAGTAACGTTCAGCATTCAGCAAATGACAATAACAGCAGTAATGACTACACACCATGTGCACAACAATCGCCCTTCGATTGGTGTACTTTGTTATCACAAGTTTTTTTCTTGATTGCGATCATATAACAAAACTAATTCATCTCTTTTTACATATTAAGACAACAATTACACACAATACTTATCGATTTGAGGGTCGGTATTCGGTACGTTAGGAATATCTGACATTCCCAAACGTTGCTTTTTGTATGGATACGTAAAATCGACATTTTATCTTCTTTAGGTGTCCGGGTTTGACCCTGTTAATCTAGAAACTGGGATACCAAACCGATTACACACACAAGTTTACGACATATCATACTCAGGAAACCTGAGACCCAAAAGCATATTCTCAATATTTCTTCGAACGATGTACGAGTTCCTCACTATTGCATATTTTATTTATATCAGACACTCGTTACATCAGCAACACTCATGAAATGATGTTTTTGGCAAACTGTGATCGCTTTTTATCAATACAAATATAGATAATTTTGAAAAAAAAAACACGATGATAGTGTGGTAGATTTAGATCTAATAAACAGAAGATCAATTGCTGTTTCACTCTAGTTGAAGATTAATCCGTTGCTGCCAGGTAAACCTTCCAAGAAGACAGGCAATGTCAACATCAGGGCTGCCCGGATAGCACCAAACACCTGGGAGCCTATCCAGGAAGTGATAAGGAGCATCGGTATTATTGCTTGTAAATCCAGCTTTGGGACCCTCCTCTTATTCCTGTTGGCTCTGATTAAATCGATCATAAACACCGGCATCAATGTTCAGGGTTCTTTTTTCTGACCAGAACAATGAACAATATGAAATAAAAATAATTTATCGAACCAGTGATAAAAACATGGATATGAATTGTAATCTACTTGATTTATCACTTGTTTTATGTCTTCGCTACTACGTAGCACCAATATACACAGTAATTTAAGCCACGTTCCTTTAATGCACAGTCATGCATGGTGTCAAAATATACACTTTAATGCCATATATCCCAGACAAGTCAATAACGGCAACGGGTTTATGATGAATGTATAAGTTAGAACGTCGGACAATTTTAATATTGTAAAATTACATCGAGGTGGATGATTGGATTTCATTATAATGAACACGCTAGAGCTCATCACAAATATCAGATATAATCACATCAGTTGGGTGATTTGTATTTCACACGGTGTCAGATTTTAATCCTTGGATGATTTGCTTCAGGGGCCCTTTCTAAGGTTAGTATCTCCTCATGGCGAAGAATAACACCGCGGTCTGGCGTTGTCCTTTTGTCTCGATTCACCACACTTGCCTCAGTTTTTATCTCCCAGCGAGTAGTTTTCTGATTTATGTCGTATGTACATGTACGGAATGAGAAAAACGCGAAAATAGAATACTGGGGTGCCAATTGACATACCGTTCCCTCAGCAAAGATCGTCCGTAGATTTACATACATGAATCCACAGAAGCAGCTCCGACCTTTTGTCGTCATAACGGAATCACACCAATTTACGGGCTATTCATATGTAAAGCACCACGTCGGTCTCCTCTGAAAGCGCAGAGAAGAAATTGGGGGACTCCTTAATGAAGTATGGAATAGCAATGGTCCAGCTAAGGTACACGCAAGATGGCAGCAGCTCCGTCTCCACCATCAAAGTCTCCGATCGCATCGAACTGAATTATCTGTGATTTTCCCGCCAAAAGAAGGACGGACGAACGGACGGACGGTCGGGCAGCGAGGCTGGTTTAGCCGCGAGAGGGGAGCCCGATCGATCGCGATGACGCTCAGTGTAAATCGCGCACGCGTGGATCTCGAGCCCCGAGAATGGTGGATTGTTATGGAGAGCCCACAGCTTTGTAGGAAACCTGCAAGTGCTACAGCCAAGCGGAGGAGATCATTGGACGTGCTGCACGGTTATACTGCTGTACACGGCGGCTTACAACACCGGCCCAACGCCTGCATCACGTCCGGCAACATGGCTTCGCTTAAAAAAAGGATCTCATTCTTGTGTCATTGTTCTTAATCCGATAGGATATATTCGCTTCTCCAGTCCGCTATAGCTGACGTCTAGAGACGGCGTAGCCCTTTCACGGACGAACGTTGCAGCTTTCCGACAGAGACTGATGGCCCCAACTAGGCATTGGCCTTAACAATGTTATTGCATCCGTGGAAGGTAGGCGGTCTGTGTGGATAGTTAAACTCGGGTACAACTCAGGCACACAACACAGCGTGGAGTGGTGAATAACGGATGCAATGCCTCGCTCCTTGGAATATCACTGCAATAAAGACGAGCATCGCGAGAAAGCCCTTTCATCGGATTTGAAAGCTAGCTGAAATGACCTCGTTGCATTGCAGTCATCTAGACCCAACATTGGACGCCAGATGGCTGCTCGGGTTGTGTGATGATGACAATATTGTCAGCTGACCACTGACGCCTGTCTGAGGTCAGCTCTGTTCACACGGAGATTGAAGCATGGCTCTGATCTCTGGTTCCCGTCTGACGTACAGGTGCTACCTGTGCTATTGTAGGATGGCATGGTACTATCTGCTACTACTACTGGACCCGTGGGCAATTGGCAGCGTACTGGCACAGGCCACCGGCGACAACACCGGCAATGCTATAAATAATGTTACGCAAACTATCAATAAAATACTCGATGAATACGATATACGGCTGAGACCCCAGTTTGGAGGTAGGTATTCCTCTCTATCGAAATATCGGAAATCTGGCTTGTATAAGTGTACATAAGTGTCCAATCAATCATAGTAAGGGTGCGCTGCATACATAAAAGTTCGGCGTTTCTGTATCGTGTATTCGGCAGAAGCTGAAAGCGAGAAAACTGCTATGGGGAAAAAAGAACCAGAAATTCTGAATTCCATTCATTTCGTATTGGTCATTGAGTACTGTTTTTCTACTGGTAAGGAAACGAAGCTAGGATTGGTATCGAGTTTGGAATATGATGCCATGGGCAAATGTATGGCACCAATATGTTATTCCGATGTGGTGGAATATGACGAACATAGCTACGGTGTATACTACTACACAATTATGTCGGCAACGTCTAATGACATCATATCAATGACAATATACGTGATCAATATGATGGGATAACCGTGTGCATATCAGTATGGTACGAATTGTAATATGGTATTCCGCTTGCTAGTTAAGACGACCAACTGTACGCACGTGTTAACAGATCAGAGCAGCGTACGGTGTCATTGTGGCATTCAAATGGTGCCATTTACGTCTGGATATCATATGCGTGAAGCAATATATTGTATTGCAAAATGCAAGCCCAACACCGAAGTCCCGCTAAATCATAACATTTCATTCTTCACAGATCGAACTAATCAATTTACCAAGTACATCAGACGATTACGATATTTTACGAGGCAGATTTTACGTTTTACACATACTTCGATATATCGATCCAGCATGTTATAATGGCTGTACCAACCCCCGCCCCCTTTCCGTCTACCCACAAGTATCCAATCATACACACGTGCAGTCATGTCATATACCTCGTATCGATGGTACCATGTGCGCTGTAATGATTGTTCAATTTTTACCACTTCTTCAACTGTTTATGGTATGTAAATTGATATGAAGGCAAGTGTACTAGAGCCCATTTCAAAAGACTCGGTGTGTGGGGGTGTAGGTAATAGCGGGGGTCTCCTGGTACACTGTCCTAACCACGGACATGGAAGACGTTGTCACTCCATCCTGAGAGATGTACTTTCTGAGTCAGTCGACAATTCGAAATTGCGAAATGCTAAAGACAGTGTGTCTTTTTCTCGCTAATAATTTTAATGTCTGATTGTGTCCATTCGTTAGTCCAGTTTCCGCATTGTATGTACTTGAACCACCCCCGCATTCCCGAACATAATGGCGTGAGGAGGCAGTACACAGCCATCAGCAGTGGTGTGCTGTTGGGCCGTTGTAATATTAAGTAAACGTTCAGGGGACGTTACTATCGACTGTCCATCCATAAGTATTTAATACCTTTGATGACACTAAGATAACGGTAGGAGTGCAACATGGTTGGGGAAGCTGCCCTCACTGAAGTAGTTCTTTTCTGGTAATTGCATTCTCCCATGTCACAGACCACCAAAACTGAAAGATAAACGATCACTAGATTCCAATATGTGACATTGGGTCGGGCACAAGGTAATCTCCTGCATGGAATTTGCAAAAGACGATATGCAGGGCATGTTATTATATGACCTGAACACTTCTCCCACAATGGTGTCACTGATAAATCTTCGACTGTCGCATGTGTATTGCCAGAAGAACAAACATAATCGAATACATTCGAAGAAAAGCCAATGGTTAGTACCACAATGAGCTCGCACAAGTGTGAGGCATTGATCTTGCTGATGACCGGCGCTGTTGACTTAACCTATTTGTCAACAAGAAGTTTATCTGTAATTATCCGACACCCCTCGGTGCGGTTGAGGAACACGTGTTTGCACTGTCTACGGCGTGCCGAGCGAGACAAAATGTCTGTCAACAAATGTCGCTCACGAATAAAACGATTGTAAACGTCGAACAAGAAACAATGCAATTGATTTTCCCACCCAGTTTTATTCGTAGAAGATCGAATGCTATCGAATAAATCTTTTAGATTTGTTTGAATAAGGGCGGGAGTTTTGATCAGTGGCGCTATTTTCACAGCAAACAAATTCCTCAGGTAAGAAATCAAAGCTTCAACCCGAAGAGTGTCGAGATTTAATTCATCAAAACATTGTCGAATTCTGAGACATCATGCGACAGTTACAACCAATCTCATTACAACACAAAATCTGCATTTGTGGAAGATTTGTTATTCTTGTACCATGGTATGGAGAGTCTAGACAATCACGTCACTACACCGAACAATAGAGCAATAATGGGCATTCCATGAAATAGTAGAATACATCTAGCAGAATCCAGGAAAAAAAAAACCAAGAAACGTGAAACCAAAAGACATGACAAATTTTCATGGCATTCCCTAAATGCATTTCTTCTACATCTATTTGTTTTTAGTGCAAAATGCTCTTCTTTTGAGTCTATCCGCTCTTCAATTGATCGCTAACGAGCAGGTCTACATGTAAACATTAATGATGAAACAAACATTATAAATGTAATAGTTACATTTTACATTTTTCAAAACGATGTGCGACTATTTTTCTGGAATATATATTATTTGTCACACTTAATGGACTGAGTCTCGACTCCTTGTGGATTAGCTGCACGTAAATATTTTCGAAGCTGACATGATGTTGAATCCCAAATAACCAGTAACTACGTAATTCAGCGTCCAGGGTATTGATTCAAGAAAAAAAATACAAGTTACGAAATCAAACTTGGACGGTCGTCGCTGCAGACTTGAAATTAGTTGCTTCAAATCCCACCTGCTCATCGATAGTTGTATCCATTCGAGAGTAGACGCAAATGTTGGCTTTCCACATAATTCACTATTGGACATGACATCATGAAAACATCCAGAAGCGAAGGTGTTATCGGGAATTGCCCATCCTGATCAGAGCATCAGGTGTCCCGATAAAAACCGAAATGTCTGGGCATAAGTTCATGTGGAATGCCGTTCAATGTGTTTTGAAGTTTTCAAATATTCATAGATACTTCGGCAGTTCTGGAATTTGAACTATTAAAGTATTCAGAGATCAACACCGAGATCAGAGTATTTTTGAAAATTCTGAAACAATGTATCAGTTTTTCAAAGCTATTAACCAAACAAACAGCTCGATTATTTGCTTTTCAAACAAATCTCTCGATATTTCTGTGCATATTTGGAATGTTAATCCTTCGATGAGAATAATACCCTATCATAATTATTAAATATTACAATTTGTTGATATATGGCTCTTTGAAATTATACATTGGGAATTGTTTGAAATGCAGGTATAAATTCTCGCTAATTTTTAAAGTATTATAAAAGAGTATAAATTTCAACAAACAAACTGCGATAGTTGTTATATACGGAAAGCATTTCTCCGAATGAGACGGTGTGAAAGAACTTCTGGTCCTGTCTCCCGATCATCTTAGATGCTTCGAGCAATGTTCGACTGAACTGTCCAATGCACTCTTGAACATTGTATCAGCCATTCATTCGAGAAACGTTTGTCAGGCATACCCGGGGAAAAATAGGTATGATGAAATGAAAAACAGGAAGACGAACATCATCAAGCTAATTTTCATGATGACCTTCCCATGAACCAGCCAATTACGACATCAAACAGTGACGTATGGTTCTGGTGTCATATCCAATTGCGTCTGTGTTATAAGTCTAATAGGCAGCTTTTCTATGTAATGGATGTCGTTAGCACCTTTCACCTGGACCGATTATATAATTTTTGAGATGTTTGTTTGGCGTATTTCGTTAATAAAATGGTACCCCTGTAAAGATGTCATTCATCTGATATGGCTAGCACTCTCGGTGCCAGATATATTAATTAGCAGGGTCTACCATCATCTCTGTGGTTACGACGGGGGTAGAGTGTTGTTAATGTCACCTTGCTATCTCCGTCTGCGAGCATCACCCATGCAGTGTGGGCGAGGCGAGTCGACCGCATACAGTCCTTGAAAGCATTCCCCAGCGGCACCCTGCGCCACCCAGACGGTCACCTCGATCTCACCCCCGCACGGGTCCATCACGACCAACCCCCAGATCCCAGGGTGAGCACGGATCGATAGCAAGTGGACATTTTCTTGACGTTCTCTGTCAGAAGCAGGCGCAGTTTATGATATACAGCGCCATGCTGGGTGGAGACCCATCCCGCCCCATCACATCCCATCCCTCTTTAGCATTCCATCACCGAGACAAGCATAGTTCAAGGCCTCAATGCCTCGTTACGCTTCGCCATTTTGAGAGGAATTCGGGCTGGACTATTTGGACGCCAGTTCTGGCTTCCAACCATGGCCCTTTAGCTGGCGCGTGGTATACATCGCTGGCAGTTTCAGTATCGATGTAGATGGAAGCTACTGATACACGAGATGAACCAGACACGAGATAAAGCCAGGATATGTACACGGCTTTGTCAGCAATAATAAATAAAGTAGTGAGACTAGTAATTCAGTGAGGCTGCTTTTCCAGCGAAACACGTGGTCTAGCGTTTTGCTGTCTTCTGATTGCGGAATTGTTTTATCCATTGCTTGAGGCCATGATTTTATTCCCCCAAAATCGCGTTTCGGTTCTCGCCACTTCATGGCGAACGGGGCAGCTGCAACTATCTGTCAGTCAAGCAATCAACGTGCGTGTTCGGGGAAAACAATAACATTATTTGAAACACAGAAGTTTTGGTTATCAATCAGTTGGGGTCTTGTTCGTATTCCCATCGGGCAACTCGCCACTGTTACTTTATTTGAGAAGGTCGATCCAAAAAACATTCTTGCTGTCTTGAAACAATAACGCCTATGATTTATGAGGTCTCGATTGGAATCTTGTCTTTGATCATTTTTACCACAAACATTTCGACATCGCCGACAGAACACGACTGTATCTTCTTGCAACTGTCAAAATAATAAATCTAACTCTAGAAAAAGGTTTTTTTTTGTTGATATCCAATCCAAGGTCTCCAGAAGTTACTTGTATGCGACGATAAATATTACCGTAAATTGAACTATCTCGCTGTAATTGTTCATTTTTACAGGTTCAATGACACAAGTGAGGGGGTAATTGGAAACTTGCGTGTCGTTGCCAGCACACGGCACTTTGTATTCCTCGCGTGGTGCACACAATGCATTCCAATGCAGCACATGACGTGTCAGGGTATAACACATAGCCTTGAAGCCTAATGCAGTGGATCCCCGAGGGACACTAATGTATGTAAGGATTACATAAAGGCTGTCACCAAATGTAGGCTCCAGTCCTCCCGAGACCAGCAGATCTGCTTTCCGAAACCCCTCTGCTCTTGCATTACTTTCGCGGCCCGCTGACACATGTGATTCGTCAGCGGATTTGACAAAAGGGACCGTTGGTCGAAACAAAGTCGTTCTCTGTGATTAACGCTCGTAATGCCGATGCACTGGAGTGTATTCTCCTGGTAGGGACCCGCGTCTCGTTTCCGCCAATCTCTGCGCCTTACCTCGGCCCGTACCCACATATTATCACCTCAAGGACATGGTGAGGTTCTAGCAGCAGGCGATCTGGATGATTTCACAGCATCACCAACAAGTGCGGATGCCGTGCAAGGCCTGAAAGCAAATCAAATTACTGAGGCTTGCGTGGGCTCCGCGTTACAACAATCGTGGGCAGACTGAAGTGGGATTCATATCTCAAATCATTCACTCCAAAATTGATACCCGTTAAGTGTTCGTATATTTCTGTAGGAACAGAAATTAAGTATAAATGGAATTACATGTACAGTTGTTCCACATTTAGCAACCACGGTCTAATTTTAGTTCTCGTACGGAAACCACGCTGAAAACATAATATGTATTCGGCATCTCTGCGATAACCTAACACAAGGGATCCACTTCTGGACTCTAAACGCCAGATATAAACAAAGCTTCGTGGTGGTCACATGATGAGGTATTGGCGTACCAGTATTTATATGTGCTGTCGGTGTTGCCGTAACTTGGAAATGATTGCCTGTTGCCTGCATCTGATGTCCAAGGTTTTTTTCTTCATTGATGTGGACATTTACTCATTCATGGACGGTATATTGTTTGGTTTTGTTTATTCTTTTCTGATGTCAATGCTTTCTCGCCTTGGCCTCTTCCACCCAATCCGCACCCGACAGCAATTTTATGCGCAGCGCGAGTGTTGCCTTGGGGCATATCGTTTGCACATATGGCGCTCTTAGAATTTTCTTTCGACTTCGTCACCGTTAGAAACCCATTGTCGTGGATTTGATTGTTGTCAACAGGCTGCCCCAGTAGAATGTGCAAACATTTTTTTTTGTCGACGTTGAAACCTTCTACAGTGTGTTCCAGTACCCATCTTCCTGTTTCCTTCGCATTGTATTTACGGTGTGCATTGCATATCAAACGTACGCATGTAGACGGGGCTTCCTGTCGCCTAATGCTTCGCGACGGGGAAGCCCTTGCAAGAGTCCTGCAAGTGTCATAACTCACTACTCGTTGGAAGGGTCCCCGTGCGGGCAATGACAGGCCCATTTGTCCCCATTGATTGTCGTGAATGGAACCGATGAAGACTTGTCAGTGTAGTGTTTGACCTGACGTACTTGACCTATGATTGGGTCACACGTTGGAGGCAGTTTGCCCCGAACACAGCCATCAATTTGCTGATTGTTCGGCAGCGTGCCCACAATCTGTAATGCCGGTCTTTGCTGCCATCAGTGTAAATTACAATGACATGCGGATTTAGGCCATGAGATTCATGGAAACCACAGAGTGGACGTGAAAATATGAGGTGACATGGAAACCATTACTCTATTAGTTGAAGTATGTCAAGAACTTGGGAGTTAACTTCATAGGTGTCCCAGTAACTCATTTACGAGTGCAAAGCCCTTTACTAGTATAGGGTTTTGCTGCACCAACAAGAGACTGACGAGATCTTTGTCGTGTATGGTAATCGTGGGTCTGGTGTGTCGTGGTTTGCTCGATATACCTGGCTTCAAGTGACGCGTGAAACGTGCCTGTGTATGAGGGTCTATCTAAATCTCAACGACAATTATCGACGGGGAACATCTGCTTCTGATGCTCCGTGAGTGCTGCGGATGTTTGAGGTCATGGCTACGAGCATGCACGAGATATAAGATAGCGTAGCCTGCGTGAAGGGGCTCTGAATTATGAAGCTCTTGCTTGGGTGTCGGTTCCTTTATAAACTCTAATCCGAGAAGGTCAACTTAGTCGCTACTGGTGTGGGGATTAGCGCAGAGAAAGATGCGATTTCTTCTTTCATCAGATATCGACAAGCATTTTCCTGTTTTCGGTGTCCATTGTCGGAAACATGTGTGCTGGGGGGACTTAGTGAGCTGCGTTTGACGGGATTGACGATTGTATAACGTTGCATGGCGCGCATGACGAGTTGCGTGGCGTCGCACCAAAGTGTCGTGGACATTCAGATTTGGACAATGCAACACTATAGCTTTGCTCAAACAGTGACTGTTCGTCAACACGTTACAGGTCATTCACTTCTAGTGAGAAGTAGAGGGGGAAACCGGCAGGTGAACGTGCGAGCGTGAACGTAAAGCATGCTGCATAATAAATATATACCACTCACTGACGGTGCCATACCGTACACGTGGATGGTAAGCGATATACCCTTGATATATACAAGTCCACCTATGACCGGACGGGTACATGCGCGTGTTATCTCACATCCCCGGTGTATCTAGCTTATGCTGGTGGTGACCTCAGATGGCGGGATGGTGGGAAGATACGGTAGAAAAGCTGCTTGCTGTCGATGAGAGAGAGATAACGGGGACGTCGGTCGACCACACCGGGTCAAAGATCCCAGGGCGGCGTCTCGGCCGCGGCAGTGGCGGCCGCCGGCCAGTGTTCCGTCGAGACCAAAGAGGGGCAACGTGATATACGTCTATCGGGCGAGAGATATGAGAAAACCTGAAACAGTTGTGGGATGATACACTCGTTGGTGTATGTAGCGTGTAGAGTGGGGTTTCTGTAAACGTGGGGTTTCAACGAACTACTGTGACGGTTCCAGATTCTTCTTGGACAGGTCAAACTCTTGAAATATACCCACATATTCAGCACATATCGGCCTGGAAAATTATAGATATCAAAAAGATACGAAATTAATAGATGCATGTTATTGAACTTCTATGTGTAATTCCATGCCTGTTTGAGTGTCTCGAATTCACACATACCATCATGATGTATGTTCACCAACCTACTAACATTTCTGGTGATTCATTGTGGTTTGTCATCTATTAAATGTGACAGCTAGGGTAACATATTTTTGCGGTTGCCATACGTTTTGTAACCATGTTATAAAAAATGTGCTTGCAAGCACATATTTGAAGTATCAATATAGTCCTAGATTTATATTACGTTTGTTGTCAGATACTCCTGTGAAGCAATACCTAGGCAGTCTGTAGGTGGGTCAACTAGTGCACGATCCATCACGATTTCGGTGCGTATTTATGTTAAATGCATCGATCTTCGCCCGAAATCAACAGACTGGTATGGCAGGTTATTTTGCTGTTTACCGTGAGGTGTCTGATGCCATCGAATCAACAGCTGGCGGGAGCTAAATCAAAGAGCAGAGAGCCTGGCTAGTGCCCGAGATACCACCGATACCCAGATATCTGCTCAGTATTCTTCAGTGATATCTTCACATCATGCGATATATACCTTGCATATCACCACAATATTCTTGCTATGCGGAAGCCAGATAAGGCCCCGACATTCTCACGTCGAGTGTGTTTGAGTATCCTGGGACCAGGTAGATGCACAGCAAAAGAAATGTTCAAGTATTCGTCAATGTCCAACCCATTGCAGAAAATCCCACGTTGCCCGAATGCATTTAAATCTTCGGCTCTGCGGGGGAAAAAGACTAGTCGCCAAGCCATTCAATCTCAGCCTTCCACAGATTACCACCGAATCGCTCACAACACTGCCATCACAAAACTGGTTAACGACGACGTAAGGTGATGTGACTTGCGAACAAATTACAGACGAAGCGGTCCAAAGGCGCCTCTGCTCGACTGTCTCGTACGAGAGAACTGCCTGTGTTCCAAGACTGTAACCTGTATTGGCAACCTAATCAATGGTATCGATACGGTCGACAAGGCAAGATGCAGGGCCTGGCAAGGTCGCTGTACTCACGGGCTCAACGTCCCTCCATGCAGGACAATACTGGCAGTCCCTCGTCTCTCAACGGGATTTGTCCGATTCCGAGTTAACCCTTTCATTCTCGAGATCCGAGACATATACATCATATGCCCTGGCACGTATGGCAGCGCGGCGTTCCCTTTTTCTTCTTTCACAGCCGGCACAAAGTTGAATAATGGTGTGATATTGACTGAGGCACTGGCCATACCTCGGTCCGCATTTGGGTGTGTATATATGGGGTTGCTATTCACATAGTAAAATCACAGTTCAATATCGATAGATTGGAGGCCGAGTACGCCGTAGATCCCGTTTTAAGGACGATTAGTCCTGACAAAGGGGTGCAGAAGAGGGTGCCAAGTGCTTAGAATAAGGATTTTCCAAAGACTATGTTTGGAGAGCAATCTCGACTGCCTCTTGAAAAAGATGAACTAAAATCAACAGTGCACCCGACACAGCTTATGTTACGGAAGTCTGTGTTTGCGCAGCGAGCTTTGTAATTCCCACTTTCAAATAGTACTCTCGATGGAGTTTCCACCCCACGTAGTTTTATTTTTAGCATATAACTAGCAATATATATAAAAACGTATACGTATATGTCACACAATTCATACACATACTCCTACATGTCTTATTATTTGTATTGTTTAAGGCTATTATTTGGCTATATTTTTTCAAATATTAGACAAAATCAAAATCTTGGGATTAATGTGTCACGTCTATCAAACGTTAGTCCTATTATTCTCACTCAATTTATTTGTATTTCTTTTCTTGTTCCAGGTAAACCGCTGGACATTGATATGGAGCTTAAAATTGCCAGTTTTGACAGTATATCAGAAGTCAATATGGTAAGTACAGAATCGAGATATAAACTCTATTGTGAAAAATGTATTAGAATATTACGAAAGCCATGTGGAGAAACACAAAGACACTCACATGCATTTGTCACGCGGAAGGAATTTGGCCAATTCAGAATACACAGTTTAGAATGGTGTGCTTACAAAGCACGTGTAAACACCATATGGTGTGAAGAGATGTGAAGGCGGAAGTTTTGAGCGCATACTCATATGGGCTGGCCGCAACAATGGGCAAGGTAACAAAACAGTGTCAATAAACAGCGTGCCGAGGATAAACAAGAGATTTTCAGTGGGTTTCACTCGTAGAGAACGCATTCCTCATACACCTGTGATTCGACCCCAATCACTGGGCACCGAAACAAACACGCATTGTACGGGTTCAATCTGTGGCAGTGTTCGATCAAAGTACAAATCCCTCGTAGAACGTCCCGAGGACTGGGTGGAGGGGTGATGAGAGCTGATTAACTTACTGCCCCCGGTCGCTTCCTCGTGCTGCGAGCCACACATCTGTTGTCTGCACGGCTATTTTCCAAAACTCGCGCTTCGTACGGTGTCCTGCCAATCAGAAATCATCCATCGTCCTGAGTTTTAGCTTTGAGTTTTATTCCAACCCGAAAAAAACAAAAACGGTCAATTCCTTGAAGTGGCAGTGAGTACATATTCATTCTTATATGTGTACCGACAAGAGTCCATCCAGACAAGATGAGATCCGTGTGGCACAGCAGTTGATAAAAGCGTTTCTAGGTGAATCGCCAGTGGTCCTTTCGTAACATTTGAACTGGAAAACTTCCGTTCAACCCACTTCCCGGTTCTGGTCAACCCCCTGCTCTGTTCACCTATTTCTCTTCAGTTCAAATATTTCAATGATCGAGTACTTCGAACAGACTGAAAACTGAGAAAGGAAAGCACAGGGAAAAAACTATGCTTTCGAATTTGATTGGATAGAAAAACCCTGATTAAGCTGGAGGCGGGGAAGTCGTGACAGAAACAGACTTCAGTCGATAAGGGTGTACTTCCGAGCCCAATATTACCTTCCTGAGGTATACCACATTAGTTTTCAACAGCTACGAGAACACTACCGGCCCGATGACGAGAACAATAACCAACTTAGAGTCTTTGTTGACGGACCCAACTCCTGCTGTCTTGGGTCAACTCTGTTGACTATCCGATCAATAACTGAGACTTTTGAACCTTAATGTGTTTGTAATATATATCATTGGGAGTTTTGATTCTAGACAGTGTATTCAGGGCAAATACCTTACTCTAACCTTACTCTAATTAAGCCCATGAGGGGTTTGTGTTTCTGATGTGTGGGCAATGACATTGTTTATGTAAGCGTTTGAGAGTATTTGTCTGAGATTTATAATACAAGTCTAGGGTTTGATATTATATAGGACATTCACGATTTTAATTAGATAATAAGAAAAGGAGGGTGATATTCGAATCATGGACGTGACTGAACGTAAATAAAATATAGTTTACTTGAATAAATTATATGTGTTGCAATTGATACATTTCATACAATGTTCATGTTTGTATCGTAATCTCAGTCGAAACGAAACAGTTAGACAGGTAATTAGGCATTATAAACAACATTGTCCTTTGGAACAACGTGGCATCTACCCAGGTAAACCAGCATAGTGGCCTTCTCTCTGCCTCTGGTATTAGTTTTGTATCAGATTCATTAATACATGTACACGTTTGTATCCTAATCTCAATGAAGAGTGAATAGCTACACGTTGCATAGATATTGGAATAATATAAACAAGACTGGCCTTGAGAACAATGTGCCATCACCCAGTGTAAACAATAATATTGATCACTGTGTATTCGTACAAGCTGTTTTATGGCCGCGCGTAGAAGAAGTGGCCATCCCATATTGAGAGTCTCCAGTACCCTGCGTTTATCCGACGAATTATCTGTCTTCCACTCATAGTAAGTTCGGGAATCATACATATTATGAGGAAGAAATGCGATCTCAGCATAAAACATTTTTCCCGGAGCACATAACCATAAACCCAAACGGTTATAGGCCCTGGGACCAGTCGTCTGATTCTAAGATGCCAATGATCTTCTATTATGGGTTGCTCATACGACGTCCTTGAAATAGACCGGCATGTAAAGCTGGCGAATTCCGGGCTCCAGATACGAGCATATGTTGATTATATCGACCCGATTTCTACACAAACCCCTCTGGGAATTGTAAGTCCAGACAATGACCCCCTGCATTTTGCACTTTACGTCACACCATTGCCATTCTTAAGGAGTTATTCTTCTGGAAGACTGCTTGTTCCATAGAGGGTCCCTATTTCCCCCCCCCCCCCCCAAACGAGGATTAATTGCAACGATGGATCGCGTTCTATATAGGTCGAAAATAGACGCCTTGTCCTTCACAGGGTTCAGGAATCTTGGACTGAAGTGTATAAATTGGCAGTGCCTGTGCGTATGACCGTTCCCGTTAAATATGTAAAGATATCTAGATTGCACTACTGACGAATCATTCGTTCTACATGTTCTATGCTCGCTGTAAGCCGAGATCAATGGAGTACCATAAGAATGTTTACCTAACAGCTGAGTTCCTTGTTTGCAAAGAAAACCAAATAATATCTGTAAACATTTGCATAATTATCGTCGAATTCGTCCCGCATGTTCACTGTTATATTTCGGACCACGTACGCAGATACTTATGAATTATGATCAATTATTTCCTTTGCCGATATGATCGAATGTGGTAATATCACACTGGTTGTAATCGGTGAGATGTTACCATCGTTTGGTGCATATTACTCTGTCGTGGATAATTGGTTGCTTCAACCCAGCAACCAATCATGAATTCGAATGATCATCTATTTACTTGTTAGGACCCTCCTTTGCAAATCAAAATAAAAATCATAAAAGAATGCGGTCAAATGGATCACGATGCTTCTGTCCCCGGGTCGGAGTGGGCAAAATCTAACAGGAACTTGACCCATAATCGGAGTACGTATCTCAGGATGCCTCTCTTCTCGTGTCTTGCCCCGAGGTTAAAACCAGCGTAGGAATCCCGTCTTCTCTGGAATGACCTTATCAACGAGATATTGATCTTTCCATGGATGGAGAGACCTACAATCCACGTCCCAGGAGACTGGCAATTGATGACCGTGTCATCCGAGGACCGATTTGGCGTGGCCGTCTCTTCTGTTCGTCTGTTTACCGTGGCCAGTGCGGGGGCTGTCCCGTTAGTTTGCGATCGTTTAATTTTGAAGGTGTTAGACGGCGATCGAATTTGGCTTGTTTACATTTTGTAAATTGTACCATTCAGACAATGCAGGTAAAATCTTTACATGTATACCGAAAGCTTCGAACCAGGTCTTCAGCCTTTTCTGGCTCCCTGACAACTTTCGTCGCAGAGTTGCCGATAGGGTAACATTAGCATCTGCATTGCAATCGGTCTGATGCGATGGCGTGTCAAGCTTGACATAATCATATTTTATGGTATGATATAGAATAATGGTGGACCGTGTTATCAGCCTTGATACGTCAGGTTTCTGGATGGGTTTATCTCGTGAATGGATCGTCTATTTCTCATAGGTCGAACCCGTCCATGTCCGAACAATGACGTGTCAGAATATATCTAATGTGATATATTGTAGAGTCGGTGCAGCGGAATACATTTCTGCCGGCATATTTCTTCCCTCGTTACTAGGCCTTTGGCAGCATTACAATCAGCCTGGATAGTCATCCATTGAAGACTTGATGAAGTTTGGTCTGTGAATTATGCTTCGACATGAGTATACTCCTGTCTATATGTTACGGAGATGGCATTGATTTCCATGGCGTCTTTTTCCTCCGTTGGGTTGTATCTAAGAGATGGAGGTCTACGAGACGGTAGGCATTACACTGATTGGGCCGGGTGTCCTTTCTCCAGATTTCTGGAGAGTGCCCAGCAATTGATGTAATGCAATCCTTGCCTGGAATGACCTGCCTACAGCGAGGAAGCCCATTCTGGTCGTGTGGGTGTCCCATGAGTGTCATAAGGTCGCTCCTCGTTGGACCCATTTCATCTGCATCCCTTGTTTGTGCATTTCAGTGGGGTTGCGGTGATGGTGTGGCTGCCAGTGTGCACCATCTGCCAAGTGGGTCAATGAAAAGGCATTAGCAGGAAGATAGCCCTGGCTCAGTGTGAAAGCCGATGTGACCAAACGTATAATCAGGGGCCATTACGGTGGACCAAGTCGGGATCATCGACGAAAGCAAACGACTTTGTTTACAAAACGCAGGAGACGCATTTTGGCACCATCTGATATCGTTGTTAGATCGTACGTCGTTAAGATTAATCCCAGGAGAATACACGAAGTTCTTCGTGGATTTGTTTCGTGGTTTGAGCTCCTGGTCTGCATTAGAATATTGAACATGAATTATGCATTCAAACCCCAATATGAAATTGAACCGAAAGTGGTGGTTGTGTGGTAAATGTGTTTGTGTGAATAATTTTCCAGTAATCAGGTAATGTATGACATGTGGTGATATGTGCCTCATCACGGAGTTTAAGTTATCATGGTTTTCAACTCTCCATCTGTGATGAATGTGTCAAATCGAAATACAAATGCATTTCTGTTGATTTATTTCATGTTTTTGGTATGTCAGGATGGTAAACACGCACTTAGGAGAAGGTAATTTTTTAATCAGTTTATCCACGATCACAATTATTTACCCATCCCCCCTCCCCCGGGCACGCCAGATCGTTAAAAAAATAAGGGCCTCTGCTCGAATAACAGCCTGTTTGAATAAGCGCCGGGGGTAAGCCCCTCTTTAAAACAATAACCACCGGGGCGCTTATTCGAGGGAATACGGTACTTGAATATATTATATCAGATGTAGAATATAGATCATACTAATCCATTCTCCCTTCTACAGATATTTTATGGTCAATCACGAACTGGTATTGTGTCAAATTACTTAGCAAATATGAACTGATCCCGTGGACAAACTCCTGTGCTCACATTTGTTCATGGCGATGAATTTATCTGGGATATAATGTGTATAGATCTACTACCATTGCGATAGTAACCCTTGATATTGTTACCAACTCACCCTTATTTCATCAAATACACACGAAAATTATGTCTCAATTAAATACATGTTTTACCATCTGTTATTTTGTCTTAAATGGACAAAAATGACAGAATGGAAGGATTCAAGAAGTTGTCGTTCAGTGGTAATTCGCTTCTGCGCAGACATCGTCAGCAACCCAAATAACATATCTTGGAAGTAGTTCTTGACAATGCTACGGAGGCCAGGTTTTGCTGGTGTCGTTGTGTTTATTTGTCAGCTGGTGTCCTACCCTCCCAAAGGACACGCCGTGGTACCGCACTTTGCAGATATGGGCTTGTCTTGTCAGCTAGCTCCAGATGAGCATGTCTCCACAGCTGTAGGTTCACTTAGTGAAAGCAGTCAGTTCGTTTCTTTTAGGTCAGTCACTTATCGATTGTTAAAGCGGTTTGAGGGGCTTTATTATGGCAAAGTGTTGCACAATAACATCAACGCAACTAATGTTGCTTGCCGTTCTCAACAAACTTGAACTTTCGCGGAACAATATAGGTTATGGCATGACCGAATGAGGTTTGTCTGTTGAACCCATAGGTGGCCCTCCACACGAGAGTGGCAACCCATTGCTGACTCGATGCTCTCAGAGTAATTAACAAGTTAGCACCTAAAATAGGCACTAGGCTATTGGATTCCCAGCGCATGTCTTGCAGTTTGCTACTGATAGAAGCGCAGTTTTTACCAAAGAATTGTTTTTGTACTTAAGTTTGAACTGATTCTTGGCTGCCGTTATTTTTGGTCTCTCAAGACAAGACAAGGGTGCTTGAGCTGCGTTCTGAGATTTGAGGAGCTCTAATAGGATAATTATGTAGTCTGTCAGTTTTCACCACTCATATTGTTGTCTTATCTTCATTAGTCTATTATCGCCAGTTTTAACTTCAGCGTTAAGTAATGTATATTGTGTCGGTGTCTCCTATGATGAAGATCACCAGGGTAGATTTCAGCCTAGAATATTATCTCGTTTATAAGCCGGGTGCATATGGGCTTTAATTCTGTCAGAAACCTTAGCAAGATGTATGCCCAACACATGTAGATGATTTGAGAAAGATTACATTGCCCGGTCGTGACTGATGCGCCCCTACAACGCATATGACCCTTCGTGGCATAATAAATATGACTAGCCTCGAACTTTTCACCAGTGACCCACTTCGGCAGACATCATTTACAATAGCCTTTTTCATATTTCCTGGCGGTCACGTAATCTGTTTCCGTGAGGTAGATCTGAAAAATGGGATTACATCTGGGGACGTCTCCAAATGTAAACTTCTCAAGTGGATTTGTGGAGAGATTTTTTTGTAAGCCCCGGGGAATAGACTGATGCCGTTTTTTTTCAACTTCTCAGCGGCGAGAGATAAATTGGTTCAGTTCGCTGGGGGAATTTGCACATTAATAACGTAAGCCATCAAACGAAGTAAACGGTTTGTATATTGGTAGCAAGATGACAATAACGTCCGTCGACACGTCACTCCTCTTCAAAACTGAGGCGTCTTATCCCAAGATCCAGGAGCCAATGGAGGCATCATCCTTAATGGGAAATGTTGAGTGATCTTGAATTGTAGTATGTGTACATGTGTCTATGACGCGCATAAATTTACATATGTTCCAAACTCTATTTCAGTTATCAATTGAGGCTTACTGATCGATAAAGTTGAAGCTTGATCTATGTCAATTTGGAGCCGTTCTTTCATAAGTGCTGACGTTGGATCATGTCATTATCTTATGTCGTCGTTTAAATTATCTCACTTTTTATACTCTCGACGATGAAAGCGGCGCGAGTCTCTAGACATTCGATGTAGAGCACTATTGATAAGGTTCTATAGAGGAAACTGCTCAAGTTTTTCATTTAATGAGGTAATTTTTTTCGTGCTGAGTTCCCAAGAGCGAAAGGTCTTTTTGAAACCAAGATCTGATACGGTGAAGATAGGGGAGGCAGACAACTGAGTAATTTGTCCGCTTACTATCCAGTCGCTACGTTGGTTTCACTGCTAGAACCGAAAGCTATCAACAATCTTCATTTTACCTTCATTGGCAAGAGCATCATATTCATTCCAATGTCAAAAAAATCCTCAACTTTTTCTGGTAAAGTCTTCACGTCCTGATGTCATGTCAAGCTCTGTTACATCTCGTTGTTTGGACTGGTCTGTTGTTTTATGCTAGAGCACCATTTCTGAGCAATGTACTCGTGTGTTTAGTGTAATGTATAGCCATTGGTAAGTAACGTCTCTTGAATGATGGAGTGCTAGGCTGCTTGCTCTATAGATATTCTTACTTGTGCACGGTTGTTTGTGCAAGAAAATATCTTGTTTAACAAACATGTCTGTCTGTTTAACACGATTCTCTGCGGTGTTCTGCATTACGTCGTTTACGTCAAGACTGCAGAACATGTGCGTGGCTGGTTGGATTCCAAGTGTTTTATCCACATTAGAAAGCCTATGTTTCATATTTAAACATACAGAACATCGTACAAGAGCAATATGTCTAGTTGTATTTTATTGCATGCATTGTGTGTGATCTCATACGTATTTGTAGCAATACCGACCGCAGTCGTTACCAGTTACGACTGTCTCACCCTGCCTGGGAGCTACCCAGCTACCAGAAGGTATAATGCTTCTTATTCTTCAATCGTATCCTGTGAAAACATCATAATCTGGTTTACGTTTTCTGCCGGCGGTAGTCGCAAGCTTCAAAGGTATCCATAAATAATAGATACGTCGGGATTGTGTTGATGTAATTCGAGGATCGGATTCACCACGGGAGTGGTCTATTAATGTCCCCGTATTTTTCCACCTCACCGAGAAGATCCACATCGTACAGTATCCACCAAGTCTCGGGAATATACACGGGTGTCAGTTACAGAGGAGATGCATTCCATGAGGTGTTGGCGATTCATCGCCGTTATGCGAGTCCCTGGGAGAAAAAGAAGAGGAAAATCTAGCCATTGTCTGTTTCCTCATGTGGATGGGATGGACACGTTGTCTTGATTCTGGCTTTTCGTTGCAAAGTGCACCTTGTAAATGAAGTGAATGCTAACGGCAAAAGAGCAAAAACTTGACCATTTCCACAGCTTAAACTTTCCACTGTGCTAACTATTAGAAGGGCAAGTTTCATTCGTATTGCTCATCTTAACTACCCATTATTTGGAAATAGTATACTTAATCTTGAACTATCGTGTATATTACATCTTCACACTTGTTGGACTAGACATAAGTTTCTTTATTGCTGCTTGTGGAAGTGAAGTCAACTTGACGGACGTGTCTCCTGATACTTTTGAAAGGAATGTGACTGACAACTGACGAGATGTCTTCACCTGTATGAACTGGCCAACTGCAACCAATGCAGTCTTCACTGTCTCAGAGGCATACTAAATGATTTTGTCATTATCATCCATGTCGCCTTACATGGCTACATTTTCCTGACGTTTTGAATACACCTGCGGCCATCCGAAACGTCAACTGTTAGCAACTTTTTTTTCAGATTTTTTATGTATTGTGCCTGCTTTCCCATCAAGGAAAAGGTTTTCAAAGATGCATCTTGTTTGTCTTTGCAGGGCATTTCCCCGATCTCGAACTGTAATCACGTCTTTTTATGCCACAGTGTTGATTTGTAAAAACATTTTATGGTGTTTTCTGCATTTTACAATTTGGCGTCGGGAAAAAAACTATATTGAATACAGCTGCCTCATTCTGCTGATAATTACAGTGGATGTTACCCCGATGGATGTATGACAAGTCAGCTGTTCAACAGCCAGCTTTTAAATGCACAAAACAAATGCGAAGAACCACTGCAGTAATAGTCAATTCGATTGTAATTTCCGACATGGCTTCAATTTCGTTTTGTGAACTAAATAAACACGTCAGAACCATCGTTTGCCAAAGCCCACTGAACATGGCCGAGTTAAAAGCTTTGGTAACAAATTATGAACTCCTCCTACGCTATCACTGCGACTGAACTTGTAGCCCAGTGAGGTTTTCTCGAAACTCGCGCATGATGACAGGCTGACAGATAGAAGAGCAAGAGAACTGCATAAAGAAATGTAACTACTATTACAACCTAAATGAAATCATAGACCCAATAGAATCGGACGCCCAAGAAGTTTTCACGAAGGTACTTTAACGTCCATTATATCCTTGTATCGTATAGTAGTATATATGCAATAGATATTTAAATTGAATTTATATAATTGTCATCATATATTATGAGCCTGGTATTGTTACTCGTTGTGGGAAAGTGATAACTATTCTCAGTGTATTCATTTGCCTCGAGACACCACGGAGTAATTACTCTCTACGTCGTTCTCAGTGCTATTGTCCCTATGGGATCCTGTAGCATTTCCTCTCGTATTATTTCGTAGAATATAAATGCAATCTCGAGACCGAAATGCAACTTGTGCCTAATCGAAAATACGATTTTTACGTAATAATGTGCCACTCTATAAACATCCATGACGCGTAAGTCCTGTTTAATAAGACCCGAGCCCAAAAACCACAATAATGAATTGTCAAGTGTTGCAGACCCCTTTCCCCTTCGGTCCCCTTAGTATCGCTTTAAGTGCCTTCGTGAGAATTCTGAGCCAAGATATACTGTAACCATAACAACTACTCGGAGACCATGGTTCATCACCGCATTTGGTTTCTACGATGGAGAAGTGTTTCGTGTGCTATAACTTCATGGGTGCCGAGACATTCGGCGGCGTCCTTGACATCAGCATCTATTGTGGTCGTATCCCTTTCATCATGCCACATCCCACGCTAATCTTATGTATAGAGATACCCGCACATTTTGCACAGTGCTCCAGGGCCCGATCGTATGAAATCCAATTACATCTATGCTATTTTCTAGACGGATGTGTCCCCACTTACAAAAGCTTGTTTGCAAATTGCATGTGAGAAAGCCTGTTACGCTATATAGCACATTGTGAACATCTGAATTTTCGTCCCACATTTACTGGGACAGGTTCGTCTGACGCAAAAGCTACATGTACTCTAGTCGATATCAACAATTGCCGGTAAAATCGAATGTCGTAAATTTAGAGGTTTCGTTTCCGTCAAGCTGTCACCATGGGCTTGGGTAGAATGATCGACAGGTATCAGTGCATCATAAATGTTTCAATGCTGCGCCAGAGCTGAAGAATTGCGGTCATAAAAGAAAATCGATGCGTTCACCACCTTGTCCTGGGTGGTCCTGAAAGTTTCAGTTAGTCTAAACACACGTGCAGGTGTCTACCAAAGAAGTAACACGTGTCTCTGCGGGCGTGTTTTCTCTTTGACTGGCAGCTATTTTGTCGAGATCACTTGGACAGGGGACTCAAGTCGGGGGCTCCTGAATAAATGATGCTTTACCGATACGCCGGAAAATTAGCCTCATGCTAATTGACAGTTCTGCGGTAAATGGTCAAAACCCACGGCAGCCTTAAGCTGGGCAAATACCTGACCGATTTGCTCGTGACCTATCTAACAGAGTAACGACGTTGAAGCCGCCGCCAGCTATGTATACGGAATGACGTGTCTGTTTGTTTTATGACACGGAATGCGTCGACACTGGTCGCATTTGGTCAAGGTCATCATTACTACAGTGGCTTCTCCTATGTAGATTGGCCGGCTTATACTAAAGCTGGGTAAATTGCCGGGACTATTTACCCGACTGTGGGAGTATGCATGCCACGACCTTGACCTGGATAAAACGGTTGTACACGTAGGACCTTGCTGGTGAATTGCGAGCGTTTAGCATGACCATGGGAATATGAGAGTGCCACAATTGGCGGTAACACTCCCACAGTAATCTGACCTTGTTTTCGGGCTCCCGTATGCCGGGCCGATCGAAGGATAATCCGTGGAGGATCTAGAAAAACGTGGATGAAATATTCGCAGTGATTACAACCAGATCCACTAACAATGGAAGTGTTTTTGATATTACCACGATGATTGTACAAGGTTTTATGCAAACAAAGTAAAACTGTTCAAGTTGGGAGGTGTAGGGCTAGATTTCGAGCACAATAACATTATGAGATAGGCCCATTCGTTCAAGTGACAACAGGTGAATAAATACATTCCTTTCTGTAAAGGCTGTCTACAATAACAGTCGCCGAAAATATAAAGCACGAGGGAATTTATGGAAGTTTATACATTATCATTTTCTATTACTGCAGTTTGTCATATTATCGTAGTAAACGTCTTTTCGGTTTGACATATTATGATGCTGCACAAGCACAACTCGGGCCAATACTCGGAGATTTGACCTCTGGCCCTCGTAAACTGTGGGCGGTGTGGGGTAAGACGAGGTGGAGCGAGAATGAAGTCAGACATCAACGGGAGGCTCCGGGCAATAAGCTCTGTCACAGCGCTGACCTCGCCAGTGACCAGAACACCGTGGCCTTGAGCATATTAGACCATAAATCATCAGCGTTCTTCCGTCGGTAAATGACAGGGGCAAGTCTCTCCACTCCGGCGTGCTTGGGATACGGTTTAATAACCTCGTCGACAGTGTTACCCCCGCGGGTTCCTCCCCTGCCATCAGCCGACCGAGAACCAATGGAGGGCCGTCCGTTGGCAGGCTGACGGGCAGATAGACGGGGCAATGCTCCTGTATCGGTC
Organism: Terebella lapidaria; assembly: GCA_949152475.1. NCBI lineage: Eukaryota > Metazoa > Annelida > Polychaeta > Terebellida > Terebellidae > Terebella > Terebella lapidaria. The sequence goes on from OX424556.1 coordinate 33,981,552, forward strand.
GTTCTCTGCTACTCGTGAGCGCTCCCCCGTGCCAGTATCTCCTTCTGGACAAAAACTGCCTTCGGTGTCGTCGCAGTTCAGTCGCGGTGAAATACCACCAGCGAGGATTATGAAATATGAAGTCGTGTTTTACGACTACCCGTTGGTAGTCCCATGGAGAACACCGACTAATTAGTTGACTTGTCTGGTCGTGTTGCTTTTTGACATTTAACAGGCATGACATCAACAGAGGGACCCCAAGAAAACATGGCTTAATCACATAAAATCAGTGTGCAGTATACACGATTCATTGCAGAAATTTTACTGCATGGTTCTGCACCAGTCTAATATTACGCGTATATTCATTCAAAGACATGTATATATCACACTCTGCAAGAAATCTGTTTAATGCCATTGGCACGATTTTCAGACGAAGTAATGACACGAACATATTTTGCATGATTATGTCGAATGACAAATCATTGCACATTTCGTGTATTTCATTGCGTGTCTTTATACGTCCTCCTGTATCCTAAATGAAAACTCCGCCGTTGAGACAAGACACAAGAGACCATGCATGTCTTTTTTAATCATACCTGTCATGAGATGAGCTGTTAAAATAAGTTGCATAATAGTGAAAGTCACAGTGTCATTCGTAGTGTACAGAGCATTGGACGATTTAATGATGAACAAGTAAATTGGAAATGTCCTGTATACACATATTGTAATGAGTGTGTTGCTGTGGTCCACGTAGTAGGTATGTGTGATATTCAGGAAGGCTACACCTAATATCCAGCAGTGGAGCTCGTTCAGCAAACAAGTTTCGTACGGAATCAAGAACATAATCAAAGCCTGACTGCTCGAGTGTCTCAATCCGTCGAATTTATTTCCCTTTCAACACTGATTAGCAACGTTTTTCCTCGGACGGTTTCCAGTCGCAAAACTCCGTGGCAATCTCATTATTTCAAAGATACAGGAAACTGGATCCCTTATAGGAGTCGCTCGTCGCCCACCACTGCCATTGCTGAGGAAGCCAGGCTGAGTTTTTGTCCTGCGTCAAGCAAGCGACATCGAGCTTTCGCATGTTGTTGTTCTCCGACTGACTGGGATCTGTTCCGCGGAATGACATTGCACAATCATCTGAACATTTACATTTGGTGCCACGCAGCAGTCTCCAGTATTGTGGGCTTTTTTTTAACTAGAAAAACATAATCGAAACACCAGCGTCTCGTTTCATTTCATATTGAACTAGATGAAAATCGTTAGCTAATTGCTGAATAAAAAGGAATATGGTCCTTCAAATGAGCAAAAAAACATATCCCTCAATGGGCTCTAGCTTTGATGTGCCCTTTCCGAGTTGTTAAAACGATCAGGATATTTTGGCCTCACATCGAGCATGGAAATTCGAGTGCCAATATGCGCGGCTAGTTTATTTTGTGCATATTTATGTTAGGCTACCATATCTGCATATTCTATTCCCGTAATTAAACCATATCTGTACGTACAAGGCTTTTCCCCGCGTGGAAAGGCGAGGCAATAAGCCCATCGATATTATCGGCTGCTGTGGGATGTTTTCTTTCAATTTACATAGAGGCACAAAGAAGAGTAGTCTGTGTCTTCCTGTTGTCGCTGTTCTAGCCAGGTGTCGGCTTACAGACCATTCTCACATAATCATAGAAAATCACGTCTTTTCCTTCGTGTTTTATATGTTACAGAAGATTGATTGATCTGTTCTCCCGTACAGAAACAAAAAAGGTGGATTGCTCAACATTCCAAACACACAGACCTTTAGCAGAAACAAAAGCCCCGTTGATGGTAGAGGCCACTGTGCTGCAGAGTTATGATGCTTGGGCATTTTACTCCATCTAGTTTCCTCGATCATACCAGTTGACTAATGGTTGTGGAGTTATCGACATTTTTACATGAAATTCATACACGGTACGGAGTTTCCAGGTACAACAGTTGAATGGTTCGCTTAATTAATCGCAACTCGTTATCATAGCTATTGATCTGTATCAGATCCTTGACCTTTGACATCGCTTTCCTTAGATCGGCGTTCCTTTCAAGCTGTAAATACCGATGGCTTTGAAGAATGTAGCATCCACACAGCTTCGTGTAACAGGGGATGTGTCGATGATTCTTGTGGCACTTTTACATGGGGATCCACAATGCACAAATCCATCGTTACCTGTCATGCTTTCAGTTAAATGTAATAACGTTGGATCCACTATATTAATAAGGAACTATACTCGGTTAGAGATTATTTTCACGTACACCCGGAACTGGGAAGAGGATTTTGCACTGGAATAACCCTGCGTTCTTTCTTGACCATATGTTCGAAATTCGGGAATCATCAGCGTTTTCAAAACCGTTCAGTAATGTTGTGAATCATAAAAGTCGGGGGGGGGGGGGGGGGGCACTCCGCGTCGACCACAAAACTCAGTTGGCATTGTGTATGGTACTACTGGCTAGAGCCTCGAGGGTATCCGCTGTAGTCCACCGCGTTACCTCGCCAGTCGTCTACAGCGAGTCCGTCAGCACCGAGTCCGAACCCGTGACAAAACTTCCAAGAAATTCAGTTCAGGGCCTGGCCCGGCCGCTTTTGAACGATGAGTTTTATTCGGTCAAAGAATATAACATCTAAGTGCCACCATATGCCGAATCTCACAATTAGCTGCATCTCTCTGATAACATACGAAATTTGTTAGGGGAAAAGTCTCCACTCAGTCCCTGAGACCCCCAACATATGTTGACCTTGTATTTGAGCAATATATGAATCGGATATGCCTCTACACACAAAACTGTTCTTGTTTCGTTTGGCTGCAAAGTCGGTTTCGCTGGTCGAGAAACGTATGGTATTCGGTACAGGTATTCCACTGTTACTATCGAAGTGGGTTTATATATTAACGTAGTACTATGTACATCTAGTACGTGGATCAGTTTTACACAAGTACATGTATCATTACATCGTCTGGTAGGCCTACGTTTAATTGGCCTACGTTTATTACGTTTGCAGTCTTCCGTTTTGTACGTTTGCAGTAATTATACCGCAGTATATATGCAAATTTACGCAAATAAGCATAATGTGACCAGCCCGATCTTATCAGTAGTTACCAATAACTACAATATGAGCACAATTCGGTAACACAGACGAACAATGCACCATTCAAACCCAGGGATGTTATAAGAATTCTAACAAATGTACAACTCACCACATAATCGGTACAGTCTATTGAGTAAATAACTACAAACTTCTTTTAGAAGAAACCTTCTGGGAATTATGCAATTCCAAATTGGGTCAAACGTTTAGTTGGATTGTTGTGTTTGAAAGAGCCAAGGTACGAGTCATAAATCAAAGTAGATGTATTTGAAACATCAACAAACTAGTTTCCAGAGAACCTTGGAAGTCGCTGCAATCGTCCTCAGCTAGCGCCAAGAAAAACAAGGGAATTCCTGAAACAGAAAACTGCCAAAAACACAACAAAATAGTTGTCATGTAAATGGGTCATGAGCACTTAATGTATGTAGCGTTTAGTTAAGGATCGATTCTGGAACCGTATACATGTAAATGACGACAACGGATTCCATGACGGTTGTGGACCTGTCAAGAATGGAAGATCCTCACGTCAATAAAGCATCAAAATTCCACAAATGCCTTTGTCGGTTGCATGTAGTCCCCTGTAACTCATGCCAAGGCGATGTGAAATGTGGACACGTGATCGAGGTGTCATCAATGTGTGCGATGATATATGACCACGCACTTGACCGAGTGTTTCTCTGATCGCGCTTGGAGGCATGCGCCCAGTTGAAGGGTCTTGTCACTGGCGTGGATTATCTCGGCGCACGGTGGCTCCACGACCTTGGGGCTTATTTGGGCCTTGTTCCCCTGTGCAAATAGGACGCCCTCCATATGAATAAGTAGCCAAGCTCCCCCGCTAGCCTGTCATAGCGAGGTTCGATAACATAATGTGCCCACACATTTGGATAAATGGCGCTCAGGAGAAGCACTGGCCATGCGACTGTAGATGACCACGTGCCAGAACGAATAAGTGCAGTACTTAAAGGACGCCTGACGTGGGGAGCGTAAGATTTATTATCAGTGCGGATTATTTGTGATAAACCGAAGAGCCACCATTCTATATTTGTCATGTCAAATTTTGCGGGGAAGATAATGAAGATGTGCCTACATCCAAATTCCCTGATTAAAACATTTTGTCGTTTCGTTATAAAAAGCGCATTATTAGACAACTTTGCTTTTCCTGGTTGAATTTCGAATCTATCTTTTGATCAAATCTGAGTTTTTATGTGTCATATTGATTTCATCATTCTCAACAACAGAGGTTGCGATGTAGCCAAGTCGAAGGTTCTGTCGGGTTCGGTGGAGGAAGAATGGGCGAGATTTTGTGATGGAGTAGATCCAGTGACCGGAATCATCACTAATAAAACCGTGGAACATATTGAGGCATTGATGCAAAAAGTAAAGTCGTTGATACCGCCTGGACCGGCCTTTATTGGCTTACCAATGCGGCCAAGATAGTCTACGAATTAGCCGAATTCATTTCTGCCCCGGCTACTTCTGACCACTTGTATTGGCCCGATCCTTCTGGGAAAAGACATATTGCTTCCTTCCGCTCTGTCACTTCCTGTATGGGGCATGTCGGGATATGCGCTCGAGACATGTTATAAATTCGTTGCAGGACGATAATTTTGCATCACAGATATCGTGACCGCTGTTGCCCTATACCGGCCAATATCACGGAAGCCAATGACTTTTTAGCGTTATAGCCTCCCATATTTAACTACCTGTTAGGGGCAAACCCATAAATTGTTGTTCATTTGTTATATACTGTATTAATCTGGAAGAAACTTTCCGTTGTTTCACTGCTTTTAACTATCTCTTCAAGTACCTGGTGAATATCGTTGTTGATCATAATACGCGTCCATATCCAAGCAAACCCACAAATCTCAAAGAAAGAGATGAATAAGTATTAAAGCCTAACTAGAGTGAAAAAATAACTTCTTTTAGTTTAGTGTCAATATCAAAGACGGACGTCTGGGGATCATTTCTGTTTTTACAAAAATGAAATATCTTGAATAGTCACTATTTTACGGAGGTTTGTTTATGACATGTCCTATTGATATTTCGATGTCATATGCAAATATGCAAATGAGCAATGATGACGTCATATGAGTCACTGAACGATAATGAGCTCATTGAAACCAGTACTGCATAATATTAAAGAGCACGAAAATAATTTTTGTTCCACATAATGACTCCATACAGAAAATATTCAAATTTTGAATAAATTTTGTTGGTGTCATGGCAACCAGAGCCGGAATATGGCACATAGCAACCACGTTGCTATGGAGATTTTGTTGCTAACCACTGATGATTCCACATTATTAGGACCTCAACTTTTGTTACATTATGATCCTTTGTGAAAATTTTAAAGGAAAGTAGCACTTTCACATGTCCTAACAGCTCAATTGTCCATAGCAACCCACCCAACAACTGGTTGCTAAGGGGCGCTAGCTCTGATTGTGTAGCCTTGACAACATGCTGGCATAACAAAAGACTGACTATGCATTACCACAAAACATATCAGTCTCTCTAGGAACATTTATCTACATTATAACCCTTGCATAAATGAGGTTTAGATAGCTAATTATAGTACTTGACTCATATGACGTCATGAATATCTAATTATAATAATTAATGAGGTCCTGCAAATTGCTGATAGATTGGAAAAAAGTAATTCTCGAAAATAGAAATATCTCAGGTTGTGATTGAGATTTTCAAGTTCTGTAAAAACCAAAATGATCAGGGGAACCATCTCCACGGTATAAGAACATAAAAATGATACACTCTAGTTAGACTAGAGTGTATCTAGTCCTTGTACATGTGATGTGTTTGACACTGATATAAAAGTATGTACTGGACGTGATGGGAATTCATATCATTTTATATCATAGTTTGCAATTTTTGTGTATCAAAAACATCAGACGCAATAGCTACTTTGTCGGAATAGCCAGAGCAATAGACATACATGTTACTACATTGTATCGTGCGAAAACGAAATCGACATCCATTTTTCATGCATACCAGTGTAAAACATCCACGACAAAATTCATTGTAAAAACCCATTGATATGTGTGGCATTCCACACTGTAAACCTTTTTCATTCAAAGTCTGTGATTTTAAAACGGAGCTTATCTCAATTGGCATAAATCTACATTGCAATTTTTACAGAACTCCGTCGTGTCTCACTGAGCCTGTGTCTGCTTTTCTCAGAATAAAAAAAGGTATTGATATGTCCGCTCCCGTGCACGTGAAAGCTCTTCAGAGATAACGCTGGCACATTATACGGGGATTCGCTCAGTTTCCCAGCAATACGATTTTACACCTAGGCAAAATAAATACATTACTGCCGCTGTTCGACACTGAACAATAAAGAATATGGTCATGTTTAAATCAGCAATAACTGTATCCATTAGCATTTTATTTGAGATTTGTCTGTTGTTAATCGAATAGAAGACCCGACATAAACTTATACACCTATATCCAGTCTAAATGTTTATGCTGGCAGGGTGAATGACCTACGTAAAACCATGGAACTCTTCCGATGGATATTCACTGTCACCCCTGACCAAGCTACCATTCATCATAGTCATATCACTATTCTGATTAGCTGCTCGTGTTTCTTCCGAGCCCATGGATCAGTCACCCAGCCGTGGCCTATGACCTGGTCATTTCACGGGGACCTCTACCTCCCGCTAAAGACAGATAGTAGCAGCTTTTCTGGCGCTGAAAGATATGACGAATCTGAATATCAAAATTCTTCTACAGACTGATGAGACACATCTGCATTAGCGTCGCGGTGGTAGCTTCGACGTCCAACTTCTCCACCATTTGTTTCGCCTTGTATGCAAATGAGTCCTTCGGCTGTGATCGATTGAGTCGAACCGCGTGACTCAACTCGGAAATTGAATCCCGTAATTGAAAATGTGTATTGATACTGGCCGGCCATCATACTGGACATAATGCTTAGGACCAGGAAATAAATTGCCTCGGTGGTCAAATATTCACGAATGATTTAACATGACAGCTCTGTCGATATCCCTAGTTTGTTTTGTAAGCCCATGGACACGCCCTATTTCTGCCTTCCATATTGTGTTCTCTCCTGACGTTCTCAAACTTTCTTAGGATCTTAATTCAAACTTCGGCATAAAATATTAGCAGTTTAACTTCATCATATAGCATTCCATTGTAGTAAGCCTATCACGACATTGCTTTCTGTTGTAGTTTGACAATGTGCTACATTTTGTATTTAAACAACAATACTGAATTATGTACCTAATATATTTAATAGATTGTATATGCTTGCTCGTAACATGTAAAATAGATATCTATTTCACCGGTTACGACGAGGTTTCCAGACAAGACTAAACGTAGACATCTAAGCTATATTTTCTACCTCCTTGTTATTTTCCAGGACTACACAATAACAATATATTTGAATCAGTACTGGAGGGACGAGCGGTTGGCCTACTCCCATCGGCACGCCGACAACATGACACTCACAGGAGACTTCGCCGAGAGAATATGGGTTCCGGATACGTTCTTCGCCAATGACAAGCATTCGTTCCTCCATGACGTCACAGAAAAGAACAAAATGGTGCGGCTCCATGGTGACGGGAGCATCGCATATGGGATGAGGTACGTAGCTACATCGAAGTATAGACAATCTTTGGTTACATGTATGATTCATCGAAGTTGATTACAGGGTCATATAGGCCCCTATGCATTGTTTGTTCGTGAATATATGTCTCGTAATACGTGCATATTGATCGATGGATATAGCCAAAGTCACATAGTTATACAATTTGTTCAGTTGCCCTCTACCAATATTACTCTCTGGCTGAACCCATTCATGCAAGCATACAAAGGCTAATTGTTTATTTAAATGGATTTTTATGTTATCAATCAACTGGTGTAATTGATACGAATGGGGTCATGATAGTTACCTTATCTGGGTTCGAAGACCCTCGGACACGTTAAGGCTTGAAAAACAAGTGCAGATCGTTCTTGGAAAACATTTAATTAATATCAAATGTAGAGATTTTCAATATCATGTTCGAACATGTGCATGGGACGCAGAACGTTTAGATCACGCGAACTCATTCCTTAGGACACCTTCTATTCTCATCTAGCGTCGATCCGACACACAAAAGATATTCGTGTTCAGGAATAAAAGTTTCACGCTTGATTAGCCGGGTTAATTTTATTTTATTAGATCTTCGTTACGCATGCGCGACAGAAGACAAACGTACCCATCTGCGGCTGCTCAAGCGAATAATTACGATGTGGGAGTCCTAATTGTTTCTCAAATTTAAGCGGGTGTTCATTAACAAAGGCTATAAACAGACGCAGTGTGTGGTCGACTCTACAATATGATTGATGTGTACCGAACAATAGTTTGTTTATCAGCTGCATCTTGTTATTGACAATATTTGCTTGATCTACTTTTGTATGTTTTTTTACTGTGTGAAAACGTTTCTCATAGACTGAAGCACCAAAGGAGGCAGATAAACAATTACAAAAACGAATGTACCTAGGTATGAATTACGGAGGTGATTGACACTATCAACTGACACCATGTAAACCAACCCCTCAACGGACCCCTTCCAATTCAGTTTGTATAACCTAGCAGTGACCAGCACCAGATAATCAGTATCTACTGCTGTATACTAGGAAAAAAATGACCCCAGCTATGCACAATACAACACCAATGTATTGTCAACACCAATGACGAATATGGGCACTGGGGAATCGCTAGCCAGCCATAATACATGCACGCTTTCGTAAACCAACCCCTCAACGGACCCCTTCCAATTCAGTTTGTATAACCTAGCAGTGACCAGCACCAGATAATCAGTATCTACTGCTGTATACTAGTTAAAAAATGACCCCAGCTATGCACAATACAACACCAATGTATTGTCAACACCAATGACGAATATGGGCACTGGGGAATCGCTAGCCAGCCATAATACATGCACGCTTTCGTACTTTCGTGTGTTATTGTAATTCACAAGTATCAATGCCGAATTCCAGAAGGGTTAATAAGCCACCATTCATGCGTGAGGTGACCGTATCAAATATTGGCACGATATTGGGTCATTTCTTAGATGCTTGACGAGGTCAGCTTTTCGAATCAACTCACCATTATTACAATGTTGACCTTGGGTCGCGGAAGGTGGCTCCCAAACATAGTTATCAATGGCTAATGCCGAAATGAAATGGAACACACATGTTGTCATAATACACGACTTTCCATTGGCAATGAATTTTTGGAACAAATCCATAGTACGTACCAACTCGCAAACCATTCTCATATTCATTTCGGGACAATGATGCCTGAAATACAATAGCCCTCTCGGCGTTGAATTTATGCGTCTAATATCAATCTACCCTCACTCACAGATGTCACGATACATCTCCTAGATTAGCGATCGACATGCCAGAACGGACGATGCACAGGACAGTCGTCGGTGTTTATTGCCCGACTAATTCATATTTATATCAGGCAAAACTCGGAGAAGTAACTCTAGCAAAGACTCCATAATGGACTGGTTAATGTGTGACAGTCAATCACAGGTTATTTTTCTGTGTGTGACGTCTTTATAGCTTTGTCGATGGAATCCCATCACGTTTTGATGATTTCTGTCAGGTTCCCTTGTTGCTTGTCCTGGATGTTGTTCTGCAGATTGTCAAGATCCGTCAAGATATCGATGACCACATTGACTTCCATATGGTCAATGTGGTCATCGAGATTGGGAAATTGTTGAGAATGAATCCCATTGGGAAAATGTAATGCTTCGACCAAAGGAACTAGATAATGGACTCTTCATCCGAATTTTGACAAGTGACTCTAATGATACATTCTAAAGAGGTGCGTGTGTTTTCCCATCCCACGGCTCTTTCGTTGATGTCCGCATCAGAATGTGTTGCTGATATACTTCGCAACATTGTAACACCTCCTGATTTAACAAATTGCTTCATATTGCTGAGCAAAAACCTATACTTATATTTACATACGATTCCATTGCTAATATCGCTTGCTCAGCTGCTGATTGTGAAAGATGATGTCAATATATTAACACCAGACAATGCATCTGAATTCATTCTGCATACCAACAGTGTAATACATTTACGTGATCTAGAATGTTGAGGAAAAAACACAAGATTTTGATAATGACAATGAAAACATAGAAGGGAACACGTTTGGAATAGAAACACAACCCGATCAAACTTTTTCGATCTAAAGACACACTGGCGTCAATTGGGGCAAACAATGTGTATATACATGCTGTAGTTATTCCTGTTGTACACTGTGATTGGATCAGTACACAGCTGCTCAACAACAATAAAAAATAATTTAGAGATCCAAAACAAATCCTAATAGTGGACAGACTTTATCATCCAACTCAACAGTAAACACAATATGTTTGCTGATTTCGTTTCTTGGTTGGGCCTGGTAATGTTCATGTTTCCAAGTTACGTATGACGCAGCGAAAAAAAAATAATTGAAATAATCGTGCGCAAGCGGAAATATGTATTTGCACCAGTCCAGTGATTGATATTGCAATTATGTATCAGAGTCCATGATGTCAGTATGTTTTGCTACATTTGATGTTATAATCAAAGTTCATCTGGGTTCTTCTGGAAGGTTCAGCATGAAATGCAAAAATAATTAGTACTCGTGGCTGTTTTTCAGCGACCAACATATATAATACTAATTCGGGTGGTACACGGCGGATATGCGAACATAAAAGAAAACAGCAGTACTGCTTCCACGAGATATCGTGAGAATCAAATGAAATACCTGCATGTTTTCGATCGTCGAAAACGATTTACGCTTCATGTTTGTATTATGCTGACGCCACTGATTCGGACGATTTGTCCGTTAATAATAACATTTACAAAGGTATATTATGTATTAATAGCGATAAATGGTCCTCATTTTGCTTCTATCTACTATGTTTTTACAGCCAACATACCAATTCTTGCAAATCACGCGAGATACTTATTGCAAAAAATGAGCTTTCCTATGGACGCTTAGGTTCTTGACCCGGCTTCAATAATATCAGAGTTAGTCAAAGAAAAATCGAGTTAGAAACTTGGAAGTACAATGAAATGTGGGTAAGAGTCTCATTGTCCCGGTTTGGTTTGAATATATGTCTAGTGCTATTTTGAAACGATTTTACCTTTTAAATATTTTAATGCAACAGTTACTTCTCATAAACAACACGTAATATTGCTTGTATATTTGTAATAAACTCGAATATACACAACCACACAAATTTGTATGCAGATACTAATTTCATGGACGACGTTCAGTGTAGAAAAGTACGTCTCGTCGAAACCGAGTGATATCATAAGTGTGTATTAGTAAAAAAAATCCGAGTGATTATTAGTCAAAGCCATCTGAACATCACAGATGACAAGCCAGCTGAGTATGAGATAATATGTTCAACAGGAAATATGTACATGAAATATCTCCGAATGATTCAGTACAGCCACTGTGAGCCAAAAATATAAATTATATCGGAACAATATCGCCAAACGATATCAAATGTACTTTTGATGTGAATGAAAAAATATATGAATGGCAAAGCCCTAGTTAGATGGGAAGTCAAAATAATGAAAATAGTGGATTATTAAAAAATTGACAAGCACCATAGTGACATAGTTATACGACCATAAAGTGTTAACCACCTCTTCACAATATTACAAAACAGGTAGCCACAAACACCTATTCCTCAAAATACATTGAATAAGCATTCATATGTGAGCATTCATGGTATAATGAACTGACTGATATTTTGGGTACAGCAAGTATAGTTTTGCTTCGGTCTGCTAGTTTCGATAAAAACGCTGAATTTTTATCCAATATTTTTCTCTGAATTTCATTACATTCGGTGCAATCGCAGCTGTCGTGCTGGTGTGTCGTGATTGGGTCACTTCAACAAACTACGATTTTCGCCTGTATTTTCTCAATTCCCCCTTCTGTTGAACACAACGAATTTCTAACAGTTGGAATGCCGAAGAGCCTTCCCCATCCTCGACAATGTTTTGTCAACAAAGATCATTACAAGAATTCTGAGGTCCATTTCGATGTCTTGTCCCATAGTAAACAAGCCCTTCTTCATTTCTTCTTCGTACGTAGTATCGCAAGCTTAATCAGTAGGCATTTTATGTGTGTCTAAGTGGTCCCGGGTACAATTGATTGAGTGGCAATCGGGATGATTGATGATTCACTTCCTCTTCACTGATGATATCACCACAGACACACTGTGATAATTACTGCACCTAGTCGTTTAATTTCACGACTTACATCTTGTTTTGATGTGGAATATAAATATGGGTTTCATTTGAAATTGGAATCTGGGAACTTTGGCTCTCTGGTTTGGAAGGAGCGATCACAGCTCACAACACTTAGGTCACACACTCGGTCATGGTACATGTAATTTTCTGCAGATGGCACTGCTCACAATGTAGGGTTTTATTCTGCTGAAAAAGTGCCGAGCTAAGCATATTTATCCAGACATTTTTTTTTGCGCGCTGACTGCACTGGCTAAAATTTCTGGCGTCTGTGGAGGAACTTGGCATTACGTTTGGTTCTTGGAAGAGGAAACATTTTGATGTTTGCGAGATCTTCTCTCGTAATCTGCACCGGACATCAGCCTGTTAATCATAACTTGCCAAAACTAGTTTACATTGGGAAAACCATGATATGACAGGTACACTACCACAATTGGGTATCATTGCTTCCGAATTCAGATTCCCCAGGTGCGAGTTCTCAATTCCATACATGTATGGTGCCTATCGTGACCTTCGGGATATACAAAGTCCAGAGCTCTCGCCTGAAACCCAATGGGTATTTCCTGTGCCATTGCTGGAATCTACATTGGGTGAATGACCTGGATATTGTAGACATAGATAATGCATGCCACATATACACCATATGATTTCGACTCAATGGTAGTTGTTGTGATTTGAATTGAATTGACCAATCACCAATCAATAATACATTCATACAGACAATAGTGGTACAGAATCACAAACATGAAAGGTGAAAAGGGAAATGCTAGAAGCTTGGGGCTTATTAGTTGCATGACCCCAAAACAAGAATTATAACAACACTAAAAAAAAGGTAGCATTGACAATATATGTGAATACTTTGGTATGTAACTTTGATATACCTCTTTTTAGATTAACAATCGTAGTTTGATAAAAATCTATTTTTGATACGTTTTTTGAACATTGAGAGTCTTGCAGTCTCGTATGATGTCATCCAGGTCATTCCATAATTTTACACCTCTTACACTGATATTCATGGATCTTAATTTTGTTCGGCAATATTTAACATCAAAATTTCCCTTTGCACCGTTTTTGTGGTAGTTGTTGTGAATGTTTTTTCGAATTCTTCATTCTTCCTTTTCTGCACACCATTTTTCATGTTGGATTAAAAATGATTGTATGCTTTGTGTGAAAAAATGTTTTTTTTATCGTTTTATGGCAATGTGGTCTCTCATGACTGCATGGCATAAATGTGACCTGACTGACAAACCTGACGTAGATGATGAACTGCCGTGGCACATAATCTTGTCAGACATCAGTAGAGCCTGACGAATAGCCTGGTACACTCCCCCTCTGACGTCTACAAGCCGGCTTATCGTTTATTGGGGTCATAAACAGTTCGGTCCGGTCAACCAAATGGAGAAATTCAAACACTTTGACACGGCGACCGTTCGTCAAATCATACCCGACAGCTCAGCTTTCGATCTGGCAAGCAGCAGCCGGCAGACCGACTGATTGACCTGTCTTGGTGCGCTGACGGGCCACTGGTACTCGAAGTCTTCATCGTTGGGACTCCAGAGTGGTCTGCGATAAGCCACCCACGTCCCGCTTGGCCCGTCATCGTCAAGGCTTCGGGCTTGTCTAGACAAGACACTAGCCACCTCTTGCGGCGTGGCTCTGTAAATTGGTGCTGCAATTAAAGTCAATTCCATACGATCGTGCGACTTGGCCTGCCTGTCCCCGCTGGTTACATTTCTACTCCTTTCTTCCAAGAAGAACTTCTTGTCTGGAACTAAAGTTTATTGTATTCTTTCCCATTAATTGTGTCACATGTCCTCAATGCAGGATGTTTGACTGGTTCACATTATTTTTGACATTACCTTCCAGTCGGAAACCCTTACGAAGGAGTATCTGGTTCAGTTTGCATTCGATTCAAGATTTTGTTACATTTTTTTTACTTACGTGTATACTTGACTCTATCAAACCCTCGGTGATATGATAATTCGATGTTGCATTTTGATGTAGACTGTTAAAAGAACTACAGCGTAGTTCGATCAAATATTCCGTGACACTTTGATATTGAGTACAGTAGACAATTACCTCAAATGATAGATGAGCACAAGAGCTAATATTTACAGCCACTCACTTGCGTCATACATTCAGTAATGTGACACATTCCGTGATGAAATCAGGCGAACACAAATACACCTATGTTTACGTGGACATGAATTTCTCATATCATAATACACACATTACTTGCTTATCAACGTCTATGTTTAGATAGAAATCAATCCGATGTCAACGCAACTGACACCTCTGTTATGTTCCCACACGGTTCCATCCTATGCAATAACATACTCTAACTGATTGTTATTCTCTACTTGCAGGTTTACCACCACACTGGCCTGTATGATGGATCTCCACTACTACCCTCTTGACGTACAAAACTGCACCATTGAAATCGAAAGCTGTAAGTAGCAAACGTACAGAAAACCCGACAAGCAGTGTATACCTTACTAGTGTTTATGAATTTAACATAACGATCAACCAGATAGGGATAGACAACCAGTGAGAATTATATACCCATCGGTCCAGCCGTAAAAACGAGGTGTGCGTTCAAATAATGCATTTTACCGGCCAACTGTGCATGCTACTGGCATCCCAATATCATATCAATACTTTACATTTGATGAAAGATGGCAATATTAGTTCCATCGTGAAATGCGTCAGCATTACAGTACCAACAGTTGGAAAGTTGATTTTAAATTGAATTTATATCACCGTGAGGAACGAACACATCACTCCTCCGACGCCGATGGATCATAGACGCTGATCTGGTATCATCAGTCTAGACAGCTAATCCCAGCGACATCTGCCGGCAGTCGAGGGTCAAACTAATATACGGCACCTGGTTTCTCCGCAATAGAAACTACATGTACTTGTATTTCTACTGTTCTACAGAATGTCCTATGACTGTCAAATGCAATCATAGCGTTTTTTATACTCCTTGGACCTATCTTGTATTGCCCATATCCTTGGACATTGACGTGTTGTAAGTCCCATTTCTTTCCGTATGGATACTTGTAAGGGACAGTGATCCCCGTTCCCGATACTTACGATGATTTATTTCCTGTGGAAATGGAGATATTTCCGAATGGGCTAGCTCGAATCATCTGTGCGCACTAACCAATTGGAGAGTGTGTATTCAATCATAAATGTCGATTAGCACTAGAGTCTGTTCTGTTTAGGTTGAGTTGCAATCACTTCAGAATATCGTTGGTTGCCTAACGGTCTATTAGTTATATTTGGTACACGATTACCCAGGATATTGATACTGGTTTTGTCACGGAGTATTTGTCCGTCTGTCAATTGAGCAGTCATCGAGATAGTTATATCACGAAATCGTACGCCAGTGTTGACACTGAAAGGAGACCATACATGTATGGTCAAAACAATTATGTCATCATGAAGACCTGGTGTGGAGCCAGTTCTGAATCCAGAGTTCGATGATAACGTCAAACCACACATACATGTGATAGCATATAACTCCACCAATCACCTGTAAATCCCCGAGCCTGTAAGATGACTCATATTATCAACCAACACATCAACATTTAGGGCCGAGCGTGGAACTCATAATTTAAGCTAAAATTCCAATTTCGGATTGATAACATTATGCATAACGTATTGTATGTGATTCGTTGTTCAATGTGTTTTGTTCCAGACGGGTACCCAATGGAGGACGTGGTGATGCGGTGGTACAAGGACCTGGAGGCGGTGCACGGGGTGGACGAGGTGGAGATACCACAGTTCACCATCGTCGACCACAAGATAGTCACAACCACTGAGGTCCTAGATACAGGTCCGTATGGGTGCAAAGTCACGCCCCACAGAGTTCCTAGACACAGGTCCGTATGGGTGCAAAGTCACGACCCACAGAATTCCTAGACACAGGTCCGTATGGGTGCAAAGTCACGCCCCACAGAGTTCCTAGACACAGGTCCGTATGGGTGCAAAGTCACGACCCACAGAATTTCTAGACACAGGTCCGTATGGGTGCAAAATCACGACCCACAGAATTCCTAGACACAGGTCCGTATGGGTGCAAAGTCACGACCCACAGAGGTCCTAGACACAGATCCGTATGAGTGAGAAATCTTGACAACAACGTTTCTTGACACAGGTCCGTTCAAGTGCAAAGTCACGACCAACTGAGGTCCTAGACACAGACCCGTATGAGTGCAAAGTCACGACCTACAGACGTCCTACACACAGGTCCGTATGAGTGCAAACTCATAACAACAGAGGACCTAGACACAGATCCATATGGGTGCAAAGTTATGACCAAAGAGGTCCTACACACAGGTCCAAATAAGTACAAAGACACAACCCACGGAGATCTAGGACACATGTCAATATGGGTGCAAAGTCATGACTACAGGGGCACAGGTCCGCATCAATCTGCACCGTGTGTGTGATTTCTTTTATTTTTTGTTCGTGACCGTATTATGTGGGATATACCTTAGTGCATTAAAAACAATTGTCAGTGGAACAAATATACGGAAGACTCGTGTAATAAATATATTCCAAAGCTGATTGCCTGATACGTATATATGGTAGGCCTACGCACTTGTAAATCAGCATGATATTGTCAAGCGAGTGATGAAAAGGTCGCTGAGGCAGTGCATAAATAATATATTTCTTTTTGCAAATCGGTCGTTGACCAAGATATGAGAATAGACTAAACTGACCTACGACCCCTACTCTTTGAGCTTACTGTGGAAAAATGACGGTCGCTGTTGTCTATGTTGGTGTGTTATATGACGTGTGTAGACCTACTCGGTGAATGCGCCGCACAAAGCCGTGTCCAGCTAGCCCTGGACGAGAGCGACCATGTCGGGTGAGAGAGCAAACTGCAGCCAGTCACCATGATAAGCCACAGTTTTCCCAGCAAACGGTTCCTCTCCCAGTGAGACAGTGAGCTGGAGGGACGAGACCTCGAAACTCCTCTCGCGCTGATAAAATCGCCCCCTCGGGACGCCCAACGACCGGGGGTTAAAAGCGACTCGGCTTTATTGGATTTGTCATAATAGATGGTGTAAATACAGTTCCACCATCTGCGCTAAATGGAATTGTATTATCTTTTTTTCGGGTCGGCATTGTCAGAAAATATATATGCACCAGATTTCGTGGTCGCCAAGTGGGACACTCGCGTCTGTTTCACGTTAGTGTGTGCGCTAGAAAAATCAAACGATGAACTTAGCGACCAAAGAAGTTCATCATTTATATGAAAGCTTTCGTCGACGCTAAATTCAATATCAGTACAACGTGCGTCATACTGTTTTGCCTCTCCGTTGACAGATTTCATTTCCGTTGTTTTTTCAGGGAGTTACCAGCGTCTGTCCCTAAGTTTCAAGTTGGAGAGAAACATTGGTTATTTCATCTTTCAAACGTATTTGCCTTCCATTCTGATTGTGATGTTGTCCTGGGTGTCATTCTGGATCAACCACGAAGCCACATCCGCCAGGGTAGCACTGGGTGAGTTATTAAATAGATTCGTGTAAAACGTTATTCGACAGATATGTGTTTACGAAATATTTTTTTAACACATACACGAGAAACAGTGACAAACATTTGAATCATCAATTAAGTTGTGTGTCACCTTTTTGGTGCATTTGCGACAAACCATTGGCTTGACCTTTTCACCAATGAAACACAGTGGTTGATACATCTTCCAACATCGTACAACATTTAGTTAGTCTATCAACAACTTTATTTCTTGTTTCGCAACATTCTCTAGTACTGGCAGAGGATCAACTATTAGCGGAAGGTTGTTGATTCTGATTACCTTGAAACAATAATATTTTTAGCAATAAGTACATGTAAACCCATACTTTTGTGGTTTATCGAACTTCATGTATTCCTACACGTATGTAATCAAAATTCTTTGCGGATGTATATAAATTTCAGAACTATGGCATTATCTGTACATATTATCAGCGAGTATGTATTTAATACAAGGTAAACTATTATAATAGGAATTATAATAGGTAAACTAATGTATCAAAAGTGGCCCTACGCAACCGGCTCATAGTAATATGTGTACGGTCATGTTATTGACTATAATCAAAATCAAATCCGTTGCTCAGATGCCTCAAATGTCACCCCTCTATTCTGATATGTACATTATGTGACTCTCAGTTTGCTTTTCTATTACTGTACTAATTTAGCGAAAGCAGCACAGT
This sequence comes from Terebella lapidaria, assembly GCA_949152475.1. NCBI lineage: Eukaryota > Metazoa > Annelida > Polychaeta > Terebellida > Terebellidae > Terebella > Terebella lapidaria. Next base: position 34,000,140 of record OX424556.1, read on the forward strand.
GTTATTTTCTCAGGGTTCATATTGAAGCCGTTATGGCATTTCAGTTACCGATTTCAATTGATTCCTTGTATGCTGACAAAAGGACCTCGTTTAATTGATTTTTGCTTTAAAACATCCCATGTTCGAGAAATAAAAACATGACGTCATAGTGCAGTAAAATTGGCTCTCCGTATGGGGAGCAAATAGCTTCCCAAAATATATATATGCAGACCAAAACAAGAATCCTAACCTCTTGGCACTAAAAGCATTCCTGGATCCTTTTGCAAAAATCGAGGCCATGAAGAATCACTTGACTTCATGTACCGCTCCGGCCTTTGCAGTGTAAAGCCTTATCAGGGATATACGTGGTTAGTCAATACAATCACCTTTGTAGTTTAGATTGTGAGGAATATCGTGCACGGGAATGTCTTGTTCGGAGATTTTACATGGAGATTATACATATAAAAAACACCAAACTGATAACCTGACCACCGAAATATCCCCCCAGTTTTGTTCTGAATCCGAGACAGATCCTAGAGCAAATATCGCCGATGTTATTTATAACAAAGCGTCGTTTGCAGCGATGCGCATGTTCATAAAAACAGGAAGATAAGGCCTAGAGCAAAACTTGCATCTTGAAAGCATGTGGAACGTGCTTCCCTTGCAGTCTATTAATTAACGTGTATCCTTAAACGTGGTGACAGTTTCCCTGATGGACACTGTACGGATGTGACACCCGTTGTAGAGTCAAAAAGCGCGAGAGTGCAAAGAAAGGGTCGTAAAAAGCTTTCTGAATTACACAACGTTGAGCCATGGTCCTATCTACCATGGATGCTACATTTTGTGTTATGTCTGACTATCACACTCACACCCCTCCAGGTATTACGACGGTGTTGACGATGACGACGATCAGTACAGGAGTCCGGTCGTCACTGCCGCGTATCTCGTACGTCAAAGCCATCGACATCTACCTGGTCATGTGCTTCGTGTTCGTGTTCGCGGCGCTACTCGAGTACGCGGCCGTCAACTACACGTACTGGGGCGCGCGGGCCAAGCGGAAAGCCAAGCGGCTCAAGGAGCAGAAGAAGCTCAAAGAGGAGCAGGAATATCAGGTTGGTGGCCAGCCTCAACTCGGCAGGAATAACGACGACCGCTACCAGGCCATGGTGAGGAGATTGTTTGGTGAACGGTTGGTTCTCTGTTGTTGGCATGCTAGACAAGTCGAGTCCAGTGAGGGTATACGTGTCCCGTCTCGTCCGTTCCGTCAGTGATCGTTGTTCGTAGTGTAGTAGTTGTCGTGAAGTCGGGGTCGATCGTTGCAGTGCTTTTAGGGTGTGCACGTTAAGGGTTGTCGTCCCGGACTTGAGATACGATTGTGTTCGTGCGTCAGAATGTGGGATGCTCGTGTGAACTGTCCGTGTTCTACATTGCTTGGCAGTAGGCGGTCACGGGGACTCGTCCTTGTAGCATTACGAAGTAGCGCAATACAGAAATGATGTAGTTTATTCTGTGCAACTTTAGGTGAATTGCATGTTACAGTATGATAGTATGTCGTGGAGTGGAATAGGCATTTGAATTACTGTAGATGCTAGATACCGTACTGTGATTTTGCTTTTCAATAAACCACGCTTTGAAAAATGCATCAGTAATACTGAGGCAAATTATGTGAGTTTTATCGTCATGTTTTCCACACTCCCATGATGTTCACTCAGGTTCAATTGATGGAATTTTATACATATATCATAAGTGTGTAATTGTTATGAGTCGCCTTGCAGTGACTGTTCTGTATTATACTAAATGCAGTCTTGCCTCTAACCATGCACAGTGATCAATATCACAGTAGGAGTGTAATGTAAGATATACATGTAGAGATATTCTATTGAAAAGATTTGTTGTCTAACAAACCAGTTTAAATGCTGTAAGTTCTTCAAATTGAACAACGACTGAGAGTTGCGTTTTGAATGACAATTATGTTTAGGCCACAGATCAACGATTAGTAGACAAACAGATCTGGCAAAACACAAATGGAATAGACCATGTCGTGTTGTTCAATAGGGTATCCTCCTCATGGTTACTTCCCCATTAACCAAGGATAAAAGTGCCCTAACAACAGCCCCCACGCCTGGACGATCATAAATATTTGTCAGGTGGAATATGGGACAATTGCTTGCTCAGTCTGTGGTATATCGTTTATTCTTCTTGTGATTTTTGACGTAATATATTATAGATTCAATAGCGGGATGTCATTATTAACGGTCGTTTGTCGCAGTTGTGCAATTATGTCCTATGTCCCATGTACATATTTTGTATCCCCGACAACAATATGATTGCTCCACGGTTTATGTGATAAATACGTTCTCCTTCATCGTGTCTCTGTAATTGTTTTTATTCCGTGATCAGTGTCAGCCCGAGTTATTCTAATGATCACAAAAACAATATTATTTTCGCGAATAACTATTCATAAATTGATACACATATTCATGCCGTTTTGGCACATTTGTGCACAAAATATTCATACTATAAAAACAAAAGAAGATTTAATAATTACGAATACCTACGGCTATATAAGATGTATAAGCTTGTATATATTGTAGCATCATGTGGATACAATATCTGGGGTTTTTTGCAGAATGAGGCGATCGAGCTACAAGATGTTCGGATGTCGCCTATCCTGAGTTTGCGCAGTAGGCAAAACTTTAACTTTGACGTTGAGGATACAATGCACCAGACTCCCCCGATACGTATGCAAACGACAATCCCACGTGCTTCGTATCCAATCAGAGGAGGGCACACGCAGCTTCTGCGCAGGCGCAACGTCAGCAACACGCAACGCAAGAAGGTGTTTAGCGGACTGCGAAAACGAGCGAGGGACATAAGGCAGAGGATACCGTCAGTCAAGGACGTAAATAAGATTGACAAATATTCGAGACTTATATTTCCTTCCCTATTCGTCGTGTTTAACGTCTGTTATTGGTGTTTCTACCTGCTGCAATAATATTATGCGTGTCTGGTCCACTGGAAGTTGGGAACGCAGCTCTGTGGTGCCAGCGGTCGCTTCCCGTGTGGCGAGCACCGTGTGAATTCGCGTGCGTTCGGATCAAGTGAATCTCGCATTTCCACTTCACGGAACCCGGAGATCTCCAAGCCGTGTATATGACATTTGGAGTTATCGTCTTCCCTGCTCATAACGTCAAACAAGGGATGATATATCATCGCGGGTTCAAGTTTGGTTCATAAGCCCCGTCGGAATGTGACCAATGTAAATGCAGGGGTTTCTCACTGACATTGTTTGAAGTCTGCTGCACCGTACCATGTATCTTTCATGAAATTGGATAAATGCACCCCACACGAGAGATTGGTGTCTGTCTAGTAGAAAATTGCTTGTTTGTACGTGCTGATATCGAGCTCTTGCCAAGTGTATTAGTTCATGTTGCTGGTAATGGTTCAGCCTGGGAACGAAGCCTTGGACACCAACAAGGATGGAACTCTAGCTGTCGAGCGTGTGTTGGAGTGGACCTGGGGAACTGCAGACCGTAAAAACACTGCACGACTTATGTGTCTGTTAGCCGAGAGTGTCTGAAGTACATGAACTTGGGGAAAACCAATCCGTCGTATGTTTGCTCCGCCATCTTCCATAATTATTGCATGCACGTTCAGACTTGCTTGTGACCACGTTTCTGAAAAGCGGGGCATATTATATCTATGTGTTTCTATTGCCTTGAATGAACACGTGGTGTTAGTCATGGACTCTACGAGTCTGCAACCGGACGCAATTTGTGCGTTTTTCTTATCTTCCTCACAAAGAGCAGTACTTGAACCCTGTTGGGAGGGCACAGTTTTATTCATTAGCGTCCCCGCGACTACACCGTTCTGTAGCAAGTTTTTACATTTCATAATTCGCTGTTCTTTTCTCATGTAGCTGTAATAATTTTCTCTCGTCACTGTTGCGACGGGATTGTATACTTTTCCAAAAGTCATGTCCTCATAGTTATTATTCACAACTGATTTATATACTTTAGCGCGAAGTGTATTTATTATCTGTCATCATTTGAAATCATAACATTTCATATTTTCGTGATCATCCTGCATAAAGTTACACGCTCTTCACTATGTTTCTGTGCTTGTTAACTCATTTAACATTGTACAGTGCAATTCGTCATGAAATAAACTATGTAAACGATTTTCTAATCGCATATTGTGTTCAATTCATATTGCGTTCAACATATTACTCACACTTATAAATGTCGAGGGCAAAACTGCTCCAAAATGAAATACTAAAGCACAGTTGGTGCACGGCATACATTTACTGACATAATATGGTATACTTATTATCCGGGGTAGCAGATTAACCTCAGACTTGCTAACAACATACACCTACATACACATACATATGTAGCTTCTTATATACTTTGTTTATATGCGCGCATTTCAATGTATACAGTACCTATTACAGCATATTCAGATATTGACGAGAACATTGCACTGCAATTTACAATATTCATGTAAACACGTTGGTGAAACAAAATCACGTCTCGGAAACCAGGAGCAATGGTCACAGCATCTCCAAGGATTCACGCCAAGGTCGTGCCTGTTTACCCGGCAAATATTGTCCTCAAGTTTCGAATTTTTCTCACAAACATTCGCTTGCAAGTTTCTACTAGATGTTAGTTTAGCCTGGTGTTTACAATCCAGGTCGATTTTCTTGCAACGGGACACCTCGATCAACTGGACTTACCAGGTGGCGTCCAGTGTACACAATCTGCCGCTTGTAGGGTATCAGTCGATCTGATGTAAGCTCAGGATCACTTAGTTGTTAGCAGTTGTATGGTTCCTAAACATGTTACCTTCGTGTACTATCATCGAACAACTCAATAGAAATCAACGACAGCTATCAATTGTAATCATCAGCGATATACAATAATATCATAACGTGTTTCTACAACTAATAGAACAGCAGAAACAACTCTGTGTGCAGATGGAAAGATGCGATTGCCTTAAAATCCATCAGCAACGATGAAAGCAATTGTGTCTCACTACTTCAATTGCTACGTCTATTGCAGTGTAACTCCTTATTCTCTGTTATAATATTCGTGATATTCGATGTAAAGTAAATGTTGATATAATGCTTTCATATTCCAAAAATTATCAAAACTGGATGTCACATGTAGCCTACCTGCATTATACATAATCACTCATTGATTACAATTACGTCACTTTCGGAATTGAAGAGCAAAAAAAAAGAGAATATTTTCATGACAAACTCTGGCACTAGATGAGAATAGTTTAGGGTTCGCAATCTTTATATTCAACACTATTTCTTTCGCACTATAATAATTTCCACGAACAAACGTTCCTGGTATCCAATATTGGGTATTACGACATAAAATGGGCTATATCCGCCGCCATCTCAATTTTGCCGTTGGGATTTCTATGGCAACAAATGTGGCCCCGCTGACGTCTGCTTGCCAAAATCTCATTACCTGAAAGCAACTTGCTCCATAAAAAATCATACCCTGTAGCGACAATCGACATATTAAAGAAGAGCATTTGCTATTCATTGCCTCAAAGGTTTGGCAGCGATGGGACGAACAGCCGGGTTTCTTTGAGTAATGCCCGTCAACGGCGTAGGTGACAAAGTTATGACTAATTTTCCATCGCCGCCAATTCGCCTGGGCGAAAAGCGACGTCTCCGCCTGTGGACAAGGTCACCACCCGGATAAAATACCGGGGAATTTTGTTCGTAAGCCGAACAGAAGTGAAACACAATCAACGCATGCCTAAGTGTTGGTGCCCTTCACGCCGTCAACTCAATTTGGCATCCATTTGGAACAATGGAAAGTTTGGACGAATTGCCTGGGCCTGGTACACTGTAGCTCTGGAAGCCTTACGATCCCTCTCGCCCGATAATGGACGGTTTGTCGGGACACTTGACGGATCTAACTCTGTTACGCTGATCAGACAGCTTCCAGAAGCCAATACCGTGACCTTCCGCTTCAGTCGCTCGCTGGCTCAAAAAGTTACAGTGTTGAAAGAACCTATTTAGGAATATGAGCTGCTGTTCTCCATCAATTGTCTTGACGCTTCATAATTTTGAGATGGATACCGGATAATAATATCGCTGGACAGTTTATGTGTGATTAAAACTTTAACTTACCGATAATTCATCTATATTGTACGGAAGCTCTGAAAGGACATGTTTAAAAACAAATCTCGTATATACGACATATCTTTTCAGAGTTTCCGTAATATTGTATAGATATTGCAGTAACAATACTGTATTTATATTTTCAAGAAAATGAGAACAATGGTTGCTTCATGATTTGGTATCATAGCGTCTCCTCCAGTCGACATTTTCCCTGAAGACATTTTTCGAGGCTGTATGACACGTCCTGGAGGACAGATTTCACTGATTCCTTCGGCCATACAAAACAATGATAAAAAGCATGAATTCAAGTCTCCATATCTCCGTCCCAGAACAAGATGAACTTAGCAGCTTATATACAAAGCTAGCCAATTCATTTCCTCATCTCACTATAGTAAGGAAAGTATAGGTTGATAAATTTGATTTTTTGCTACAGCTCGAATTGTGAGGGTACCCCCTTAAAACGACTGATTATCATGCCTGACAACCCATATATATCGTTCGTCGTCCGAGCCGTTCTGCGCGTGCTGTGGTCTTGAAACTGTTCGTGTGCAATGCCAACCAGCTCGGGTCAACAACCAGTCATAGCAAAATATCCCCCACCATTCTGCGGGGGATCAAGGGCATCCCCCGTTTTCAAAATAGGGACTCCTCTGACTGTAACGGATATGACGCAATATCATTGGTGTTGTGTGGCCAGGACTAGTCCTGGAGACTCCGTTGTTTGTCCGACTCATCCGAAGACGACATGTCCGCAAATGGTTCTTCTGTGAGCGTTTCTTAAACCCACAGATGTGAAAACCCACAGAAGTGAAAATGAATCCTGCCAATCAACCACACATATGAAAAAAAAATACATATAATGAAAAAAAAACTGTACATATAAGCCTATTAAGGACTGGCTACATTAAATTCGATCCGAAATATATCCTGATATTCACCTTCCAAAAAAGGGAGAAGATTATGGCGATTGGTCATCACCGAAATTGGTAAAACCATCAACCATTGTGACTGCCTTCGAACTCCTTTAATTTTTAAAAATAAAGGTCAAGCAGGCCCGTCGCCTTGGTGCGGCTGGTGCGAACGCACCCCCCCCCCCCCCCTTGCAGCCCGAAGGCTGTTATCTACTTATATATGGCCCTACGTTGTATGAAAATCAGATCCATAAGCCGTCTGATCAACCATGCTTTTGTATGTTCACTCAAAAGCCAATAAAAACAACTGGCATAGATATATCTAAGAGGGGGGGGGGGGGGGAGGCACAGGGAATATATGTCCCCAATTTCTGGCTAAATGATGTCCTTATGCACCCCTTTTACAAAGACTGCATGCCCCCACCTATCGTCTGAAACAGAATCCAATATACCCAAAATATTGACAGGTGGAAGGGGGACGGGTCAAATTATATGCTCATTTAAAACTAGTATCAAAAGTTTAGGCCTACTAAAACTTTTACCGAGCAATATTCTTCAGTCCTTTTGATGTGTTTAGTAATGATTTGTGTTTGAAAAACTAGGTGCGCTCAACATGACTGTTAGTTCTCAAAGAGATCTTTAGATACCCAGAATAGCACAAGATGGCCACAGAAAACGCCAGAAACCATTCAGCTTCTGGAGCCCTTAAGCGGGCCCCACACCCCCCGCCGACTGCAGCTGGTAGCCGAGCATTCGAGCGTTATTCATTCAGTCAACTACATACCCTATATGTGCTGATGTTCAGTAAAATTACATGTACATCATTTTACCGACCTCAGAATAGTTGAAAGTATATGCCAGTAGTGCTCTCAGACACTTGAATTTCAGAATGTTTTTCAGGGAGGCTTACGGCGCCCCCCGCACCCCAAGACCGATTTGTTTCAGTCTCTAACCGTACACTCCTTTTCTCAGAGCTGGCGACGGGCCAAATATATATTGGGTGTCATGCAAATTATATCTGATGTGACAAATTTCATCAAATCAGACGAAAAACTATTTTCACAGAAAGTGAGCTGAGTATGCTGTCAGTATGGGATATATAATCTATTTCATGGCCATCAAGGCCAGCAATCATACATTGCCCCCATTATCGCCCGTTAGGCATTATTCACTGTATATCTCAGTAACTATTCTAGAGCAAATACGAGGTTCATTTCGAATCCACAGTTGATATGTTACCATAAAAGAAATGTATCTGCTCAAACCTGCGCTGTCGAATTACACCAAAGAGGAAGTAGCTAGAATTATTTTGAAAGGAAATGAGCTTAGCTGCTGCCAGGTTAAATCTCTCCTCTACATGTATTCCATTCCCTCTACCATCAATGAACCTATACTTCCCAATTCTATTATCACCGATCTAGGCGTTTTTATTTAGAAACAATCATCAAAAATTGAACATGAAAAAAATTCAAAATTAGTAAAATACTAGTTTGTGGGCACTTTTCCATATAGTATCTCCATACAAAGCTCCAAAATATTCAATCAGCGGTCTTATGAGAAGAACACGATCAATACTCGAATAACAGCTTCCATGTAGAAAAACAAGAAAAAACACCCCCCCCCCCCCTCTTGATTTATTCTGTAAGTATTTGTTGATTTATTCTGTAAGTATTTGTTGATTTATTCTGTAAGTATTTGTTGATTTATTCTGTAAGTATTTGTTGATTTATTCTGTAAGTATTTGTGTTCGAAAATGATTTTGAAAGACTCGGACCATAAACCTTGAAAATAAATGTGCAGACGAGGGACGCAAACGCAATGCCATGCCAATGTATCTCACTAGTTATTATTTCATAGGAATGATAAAGAGGAAGTAAAACTTATCTCGCTCAAAATTGGCCGTTAAGGAGTTTATCTTTGTCTGGATACTTTTCAGACTCCTCAGACTCCTGGGTAAATTGTCATAATCAGGTGAAGATGGCATTTTGACACAAAATTTGCGTCACTACGTTTTCAGTATTTTTGTTGGCTCGCTGGGCCATATGACCGGATAAGTCTATGCCGTAAGATGGCGTCCGACGTCTGTCCATCGTTCATCGCTCCGTGGTCTGTTTGTGAGCGTGCAATCTCGAAATCTGTCTAATAGTTTTTTTCCCGAAATTGTGTTTATGTATATAAATATCTCAAATTTGTTTCAAAATGGCGGCCGTTTTCGTCGAACGTCGGACTTTACCAATTTCTCAAAATCTGTCAAATAACTTTTTATGTAGTTAGTGTACCATATGTGAATTTCGTTGTCCTTGAATCGCCGGTCTGTGCGTAGCGGCCATTTCGATTGTCTGACGAATCGGTGAAAACATGTTTCATTCTGAAATGAAGTCACTTTTTGTTTTGAATCATTTCCAGAACACCCCCACCCCCACCCCTCCCTAAAATATATGTCGGACCATACATGGGTTATACGTTATCTTCCATAATGGGAGTTGTACGGAGAAGGCACCCATAAAACAAGGTAGAATTTAAATATTGGCACATTAAAAAAGGAAGGCATATATTATGGTGAATTCAGTGGTGACCTTGAATTTGACCTCCAGTGACCTTGAGAGGTCAAAAGTGGTACGGCCATTTTGGGATCGAGTTGCCATTTCCTCCCAATTCCCTGCATGAGCATATGCCCAGACTCGAATATATATTGAATATATATGGTAATACGTTCATGTGGATCAAGGTGGGTTATCCAGTTTGAGGTATGTGATCATACTGTTTTTGTTTTGAGATTTGGAAACTAATGGTACCGTATGTAAGTAAATATATAGAGGTATAAGGTTTTTGAAAACATATTACTTTTACTGAATACTTGTATGTTACCATGAATTTCACTACATTATATTGTGGAGTATTTATTCAGTTTGATATCTGATTTAACATACATGGCTTGTATGGGAGCAAATGCCAATGGATATTATGTGTATGTATGTTCATGAAAACCATCAACTTACAGAGGAATTATATGAGTGGCTTACTACAGGAACCAATTTGCAGTTTCCCTGCACCATGATCCCAAAACTTCTGGAGGAATCATGTCCCTACCTGAGTGATGATTCAGTAGTTTTGAAGGATATCTTTTTGTTTATATTAAACCAACTCCTGGGGGTTCATGAGTTTCCCTGTCATTTTTGTTTTCTCTCACTTCGTATGCCTGATATGACTTTCTGTCCCCGGACTATGAGATTTGATAACGGACCCTGTTTTGTTTGCTCGGAACTCTTAATACTGGGTATTGATTCCACGTCTATCCACTCCTACTACTATCCATAGTATTAGGGGTGGAGTTGGCTTAGCATCCTAGCATAATAATGGTGGGGAGAAGGGGATGGCAACTAAGGAGCCTGTGGGACTTGTCCAGGGGTATGTGTAGAATGGAGTGTGCGGGGGTAGGTATTGTATCCACTGAGTAGTACTGACCAGTATGATTTGGCGAGGTGCCAGAAAGTTGGTGTACATGGCAGTATACAGGATACATGCATTGGTTGGGGTGTAGCAAGTTGGGGTTTGGAAAAGCAAGTTCTCAGCTTAATAATCGATTTAATTGGTTGGATAGGCTTGTGGGGGTGTTATGGGTACAAATATATCACTGACCAGCATACTACAACATAACAATCATCAAGTACCTATGTATGAATGTCTTCTGAATGATGGTTCACAAGCATTGTGAGGTTTATTGAGAACTTGTTGGCCACTATCAATACGCCTCACTGCTTGTACCATTACCCAGACCTTTGTGTTGTTTTCTCAAAACAATTACTATTTTCACTCGCGCTCTGACGAGAAACAATGAGGAAAACCAAAATAATAAGACCTAACTAAATAACTTCACGTTAGAAATTCATTGCCTGGGTGTAACCCTTTGAATTTGAACTTTAACACAAACAAGTGGCTTTCCACAAACGCACATTATCTGGGCGAGGGCCTATTTCTGAACAAATCAGACTCATATGTATAATTACACAGCACGGGCTTGTACAATAGTATTTCGAACACTGCATCGAATCCCCGTTCTAAAATATAATTGTCAGTATTTTACTGAAAATTATTTCACCTGCCATGTGTCCGCATCAGCTTCCAAAATGTTAGCCTTTCAGCGTTGACAACATTACCTTACCCCTATACAATCGAACTATATGTCGGTCAAAGCTCTATGCCATTTGGCAGGGTGTGTGGCATATACTTGAGTCATTGGGTTCATGGTGGTCATATTGACCTTTTACAACTTATTGGTCATATAACGGTCCACTGTTGCCTTTATCGAATTCCCTGGGTCACAAAACTTGGATGCAGACATCAAAACATTGTATGTGTCATACAGGTACGAGCTGGAACATCTAATCGGGACATATGGTTGAGCTGCCAGATTTTGACCAATCGGTACCATCTGAGGGCACCAAACATTTTTGGTATTTTCTGATAGATATATTTATCTGTAACACAATGCAGCATGATGAACATCTGAGACTCACAGCTTAAGCTCTGTAGAGCCTTAAATATGCGGGTGGGGTCTGCTCCCGAAAACGTCAGATTTCTGACCTTCATAACAAAATAATATCCTCATGCGTGATAACACTCTCACCAAATTCATTAAAATCAACTAAACTGAAGACATTATGCTTCGTGAGATATATTCCAAGATCCAGAAGGGTATTATGGGAGTTGGGGCGCCGATAGGTCTGACAGTTGAGACATGAAGTTTGTAATTGAAGTTTGGGATATGTTTGATTTTTTTCTAATTTCTTGAGAACTAATCCTCAAACCACAAGGACTGAAGTTCCCAAATTTTTAGTTCTATGGTCAGGGTACATGAATATACCATTGTAGGTCTTGCGAATATAGTTATTGTATTCATGGACCAAACAATTACTGGAGATAGGCCATGTTATATTCGTGTCCATGTTTTCTCATATTCTCGATACATGTCACAATTTAGCATAAATTGTTTTGTGGGATTCATTCTGATTGCTTATTGATTACCATGGTGATCACTCAATTTTTTGTCAGTTTCCTAATCAAATTTGGTAAAAATATGAAATATGGGTATGAATCGTTACTACGATGGCACCTGTGGGGATCTTGGATTTGACATCAGATGACCGTTAGAAGTCAAACACAGATTTTTAGGTCAGTTCCATCTGGAAATTGTGTGTATGATTTGAAGGATTTCAAATATAGTCTATACTAGTATTAAAGGATGTTTTATATGACCTTCAAATATTGACCTTGAATCACTCTTAGAACAGAAACATTGAGAACTAAATACGTATGTGAATACATAGTGAAACAGAAAACGTCTGACGTTTAGCTAGCTTATATTATGCTCATCAATTGTCAGAATTCAACTAATGTTTATCAATTGTCATATTTCATAATAAACGAGAGATGATGCAGGTGGTACCTATGATTTCGTATTTGGCAGTGAAAATAAAATTTTGTTGATATGCAAATTAGGATCTGTCAACATGGAAACGATACCTCACGCACATGCCCAAACCAAAAGCCAGCCTGACGATCCTTTAAACTGTAATGGCCTTGAATCGTGTAAATACAAGATACTGGGGATATACAATTTTCGTGTCCATCGACCCCATGCTTGTCCAGAGTGGCTCATTCCTTTTCTTAAAGTCTTTTCGCATGAGTCCTCGTCATTGATAGACGGTATGCTCACAGTCAACAATGGTGCAAAGTCAAATGGCCTGCTGTAAATAGGAATGATATATGGACTACTTCAGGTCTGGACTGTCTGTGACACGGACTCCTCACGACCTTGTCATTGTGCGTCACAGTGTTGATAGCCAATGTACCTCTTCAGCGATCGAAGTTGAGTCCGAGAATGACTCAAGTCAATAACTTGATATCTACAGTTTGGATCATAAATGTATTTATTCACGCAGTAAGCATCAATCAAAAGGAAGAAGCTTATTTTGAGATCTCTGCAACATCTCAGACTGGACAGCAGTATATTCCAAACATTCGCAAAAACCTCTGTAAAAAAATCCTAAAAATGCCAGCTAGTGTCGACTGAAAGTATTCAGGTAGGTTAGGTTGTCATCGTCCACAGGTGAAAAGGACCTGAATGTGTTCAATTCACATGCATGCTAACTTTCGTCGTGAAGGTATCGCTATCATGCCGAGTGATCAGGTAGATCTACGACCAGGCTCTGCAGGGTCTGGCCAGAAAAGATGATTATGCACGAATAAAAGTTCAGGTAACCACCAAATTGCAACTGCTTCAGGTACCTTCCATTTTTTAATATACACTTCCGAATCAGCTACAACCTCCAGTGCAAACGAGCTGAGGAGACACTAAAAGAGAAGTTTCTGTGGAGATGTGACTAAATTGTTACAAATTGTGGGCAGTGCTAAACCTTCAGATTGGATCTGTCTACCACAAGATCAGCCTGCCAACTTCATGACAAGTTAGTGGATGCAGTGTGCAGTGAGGCAACGCACCCCATCCTGAACAATCTGGCAAAATTCAGCAAGTGACAGCGTAAAGCAATATATAGATAGACGAAGCTGATATCATAAGCTTAGAAAGTCATGATTGATATCAGAGAAACCTCCTTCATGGATTCATCCAAAATGACACGGACTCTGATCCCATTATGGACAAAGTGAACTGTCATCAGTGGCGGATCCAAGGGGGGAGCAGGGGGAGCCATGGCTACCCCCAAAGTTGGTGGGAAAATGACCGTAACTAAAATCGATAGGCTACGGCACCAGATTTCTCTGGTGTATGACATGTTACCTACAGACTACTGTCACGGAAGCACGCGAAAAAAAGACCCGTGAACTCCGATTGTTTATATGTAAAAACGTTGCAATGGGACCAACTCTCAGATCTGGAATTGGTCCCATAGCAAAGTGGTACCAACGAAGAGGATACATACCATTCCCTCCCTCCCCTCCCCCTACGAAAGTATGTATTATCCCAATTGGACTTGTTGCACGGGATAAAAATGTGCCGGGGAAATAAAAAAGTTGGATTTTCATGAGCCACAAGTTTGTAAAAATGCGATGCTAGGCATCTATAAATCTAGCATCATTGCAAATAAATTGTGAGGTGTTTTGTTTCAATTCACCAAAATTAATACTTTCGACTTCACAATCTCGAAATATTGTATTCCTACAAAACTGCACATGGACATGTCCACTGTAGGAACCCTACTACCGTAACGCGGCGTTACGGTAGTATGGGACGATGGCGGTAGGCGAGTGGTTCGATTGGTTTTTTTGAGATTATCGTTTATAGAACACATGTCACTCTGCTCCGATGGTGTGCTTCGATGCCTCTTGAAGTTTCGCATCTATTGTCGTATTGTTTTGTGGGAATATTGCTCTTAATTAGTCAGAAAATGAAAAATGAAAATCAAGAGAATACTACGGTAACGTCAGATCAGTAGCTGCGGGGTACTACCGTAACGCCAAGCATGTACTACCGTAACGTTGGTCTCACCTTGGTCTCACATTAGGTCTTTCGTAACAGATCTATGTCTTTTGCATCGTTTCAGATAAAAATTTCGTATATAAGGAGCTTGCATATACGAAATTGATTTCGAGGTACAATTGTTTTTATATTATACAACTGGTACTGTATGGTGTCATGTGAAATGACGAAATGTGGTGTTTTGGGACGTCTATAACTGAACATATTACAGGGGTTGTCGAAGAAGCAGAAAGTGAGCAAGCAAATAAGCAATTTTTTAACATTGAATAATGACATTTTCGAATGTTACCCCAGCGTAGAAAATTTAGTTGTACTAATTTTATGATAAGGTATGAATGAGAAAATAATATTGACAAGATACTCTTATTTTAACGAAGATAATGATGTTCTGATTTATTTCAATGCCATACATTGTTGTCGTATTAATATATAAAATGTTAAGATACATTTGTGTATTCCGAGCCGTATAATGTATGCAGACGTTGACCGTTGCACAGTATTTACACACTCGTCTGAGGAAAAAGCAATGACGTTCACAACAAGATTTAATTGGCATCAATTATTAGTATAGATTCGCACAGTGATATGCATCAGATGGTCTCTTTTTGACATTTGATTTTTCATCGACGTCTGTGAAATCATATCAAAAGATAATGCATACTATGAGAGAGTGAATCCTTTTTTATGCACAATGTTTGGTTTGGTGTCAGTCAAACTTTGGAACGTACGGTATAAGGTAAACTTCAACTTTGAGGTGAACTTGAAGATAAGATCGCCACTGGTCCAACCGCAATGTATCCACGGAAGAACCGCAAAGGTTTCCTCTTAAAACGTTTATACACTGTCCCCAAAAAAATCGTCAGAAGGCTGTAACGATTATTGAATTTCTGTCAGGATATCGAATATTCTTTAATTACAGTTTTATGAGTGTCTGGGGTCAAAATCGTACCAGGATCTAAAGCCTTAAATTCTATTCCAAAGTGAACGGAACACCCTGAATCATTACCAGATTCATCGTCTAGACATCTGAGACTGATGCTAAAATGAGATTCTGAATGATGTTAAATAACATGCACTAAAATTCTGTTTGCCGAATGGCTGGTCAACGGGCAGTAATATGTATCCTGATGTATTTTTCACATAGGCTACATATCTGCATGACGAATTCCGAAACTCTATTGTCCCGATTATGATAATCGATCTACAACAATATTTGTACTATTTATCGATAACGAAAATCCTAAAATATCAAAATCCAAGTTTTACATCATGTTAATTTTTTATATATGTGCAAGCGTTACGGTAGTACTTGAAATCTGGAAATTGGCGTTACGGTAGTGGGCCGCTAACGTTACGGTAGTAATCGTCGCATATTTCAAACCGTTTTTTCTCGCAAATCAATCAGATTCACAGTTTAATTATATTGCCACACTATAAAACATATCTAGACAATTCGCCTCATGTAGATGTTATGTGCGAAACCTACCTAATACCCAGTTTATCATGAAAAAACTTTTCGAAGCTAATAACCTTCCGCCATCGTTTGGACTACCGTAACGTCGCGTTACGGTAGTAGGGTTCCTACAGTGATGTCCATACTGAGAAAATTTCCTCACTCTTTGAATCCAGAACTATACAGTACTGAACCATCCAAAATCCTTGATCGGACTGTGTATCAGATATAAATTTTAAAAAAATGTGAGGGAAAATAGCCCCCAGAATATGACATGCTTCAACTCGCTTGTCCCCCCCACCTGACCCCCCCCCCCCCTACAAAAAAATTATGCTACATCACTGTTCAGTGCTCCCCCAATAAAAACCCTGGATCCGCCACTGACTGTCATGGATGAGGAATACACTTTCCAAGATCTTTAAGACATTAGGCAAGTAGTTAGAGGATGGGATCATGTGGAAATGTATATATCCACTTTTCACCGCTAGTACGAAAAAATATTCATGGTTGTGACACTGGGGGAGGGGGGGGGGGGTGACTAGCATAGTCGTTGGTAGAAATACACTTACATATCAAGCACAATGAACCTACAAAGAAAAAAAATCGAGGAAACTCGACTGAGAGGAATGGTATATTTTACAGGCCAGGCCGATCTGGAGCAATTTTCCACTAGACAAAAATAACTTGTACATAATGGTGATGGGCATTGTCTAAAATGCAGGTGTCGTATTGGCCGTTTTTTCGATGGAGATCAAAGAGAGTGATCGTATATTGTCTTGAGCTATTCAATAGACGTGGAATCAATACCCAGTATTAAGTATTCCGAGCAAACAAAACAGGGTCCGTTATTCAATCTCATAGTCCGGGGACAGAAAAATACATTTTTGTTTGATTATTATTCTAAGTTTTTCGTTGAATATGGATTAAGCCCGGGGAATTGTGTTTTCATTCAGAAACAACTGAAATACAATCATTGTATGACTCAGGAAAATGATTACTTGGGGAATTTTATTGTGAATAATATCAATTTAAATATTGAAATAATTCATCAAAATTATAGATTGTGAACATAAAGGAAGATATCTCAGTGCACGCTATGCTGTGCAGTGCAATGGTTAGTATTCTGCGAATTTCTGTCACGTGGTTAGTTATGAAACTTATGCATATGATTAGTAATTATTGACATGTGAAAGATTTTTTGTCCATTCATCAAAGAACATCACATTTATATACATAATTCTTCCTAAATTTCCGCATAAACTTGTTTCATATTCGGCATCCACAAGCAGTTGTATCTCAAAACATACATTGGCATAACCATTGTTTGTTCGTATTTTGATGAAACATTAAAACCGTTATAAAATTCTTAAGCTGTGAGTTTGAAAAGGCCATCACGCATTTTTGTTAAGTATATGGGTTGGTTATAAATAAAAATAAGTTTCTTTTGCTGCCCGCAGATTCTCACCTGGCTCACCAACTAATAGCGAGTTCGCTTGATTTTACATTGATGTGTCATATCACGAAATAACCCTGGATTTGGTGAATACCTTTATCAGACTGACCGGGATATATCCAGGCTGACCGGGATATATCAGATATATTCAGACTGACCGGGATATATCAGATATATCCAGACTGACCGGGAAGCAAACCAACTATTGACTATCCGATGCCAGCTACTTATCTTTCGAATTTTTTTTTTCGAAACTGACCACAAGACCAAAGTGCGTGCAAGGCTACATGACAAACATGACGACTTTGATTTTTCCTCCTGTCAATTTCCGTCTTGAACAGTACACGGCAGCATCACCAGACTGGGAAAAATATATTCCCATCATAATGGAGATTTTCATGGATTTTGTGCACATATTTGCATCTCGATTTACCATTTACATGAGTGGATAGCATCCCGCATGCGAAATACGAGATGTTCACTATTCCGGAGCACCTGATTTCACATTCAGTTGCCTGTGTGTATGCGATGTTCACGTCGATATTACTTTATTTACTGATAGTATTACTCGAATTTTAACCACTTGTAATAAGTTTGTAAACCTTGTCTATGGATTCGGTTTTTGGATACGAATTTGTCGATAAATCTCTTTGTGTGCTCACATAGCCAGAACCATGATTTTGAGTATTTCTCATGTTTCCATTGGCCCTAAATGGTACCAATTCAGTGCTCATGATTTGCGCCCAGAACGCTCGCATGAGACAGCATATAGTAGATATGGAATATATATCAACCTGGCCATGATCCGTATCAAATATTTAATTTATGAAAACATAATTGAAAAGACAAATTACATAAGATAGTAGAACCTATCCAATACTACGACAGAATCTTTCACAGTACAGAAAGAGTTCTATACAACCAAATGTTTGGCGTTTATTTGTCCATACTAGGACCGGATTCGTACCTAATCATAATATTTTCTCCAAGTTTTTCTCTTCCATGTAAGATTATATCTTTCGGAAGATCAGAATACTTTTTGGATAGCATTATAGCCAAAATGTCTCAACTTCAACACGTTTTTTTATGCGAGGGGCTTTCCCATGATGTATTTGTATTCTCGCCACGAGAATTTGTGTGTGTTTATTTTACTTCAGACATTCTGTTCTGAAATCTAGTTTGTCAGTTTAAAATTTCGTGTTGGTTTGTAACATGATATTTGTGCACACTTCCTTGTTATTTGGCTCCTGCAGGTCAATTACGATCTGCGAAGACTACACAAAGAAGAATGGGCTCATTGTATACTAACGTATCAGACTGGCATGTGAAAAATCTTGAACACTGGTGACGTTTTGCTGCGCATGTGTATTACAGTGCAAATAGCATTTGTTGAAAATATTTAAATCAGCTCAACATTCACGGTCATTCAGTCGCAGTTCTGAGATCCAGAGAAGATGTCGCAGTTAACTTTGGCAGTTGTTTCCCTGGTTATTCTTGCTTCCATCACCGAGTCCGCGTGAGTATTATACTGTACACATAGCAACACTATTTCACACAGGAATGGTAGACCTCGTGAGGGCGATTTTCATTTTGATTCAACAATGGAACATTGTACGTTGATACCTTGGGATAGTCCCCACTAACTGATCCTTTTAGAATTTTGAATTTCTCCTTCAATTATTTTCGGTGATTTGTTTTAACTTTGAAAAAAGGCCAACTAATGATATTGAAAAAAATATATATCTTAAAATCTTAACCAAAATAATGCGAAATATTTATTGCGAGAGAGAAGACTTTTTTTGTATCATTATTTTCAAAATGCTGGTCAATCAAAAACGCCTAGTTTCGAATTGATTATTTTTTAGAATTTAAAATTACTTTGAAATAGAAGCAGATTACTGAAAATTTGATTTTTTTGTACGTGTACGATCATATATTTTCGAAATATTGGGGGAGAAACGATAAAGAATACATCAGGACGGATGCATTTTTTAATTTGCATTTTTGCAATTTTTACGTAATGGTGCCCTTCTGGACTTTTCAATTTCCAGTCTCCTCTTTTGAGACTACTTGATGTGATATTTTAAAACTTTGGGTATTGATATTATAGGATTGTCCATAAAAACTGATCTTCAAATGATATTGAAACCTTAAAATGGTCAATCAATCATTCATTCATTCATTTGAAGTTTTCTTGGACTTTGTTTTATGTGCGTTGATGTCATTTTGATCTGCGCAATGCATAGATTTAATGCTCTCATTGAGACTCTCGCAATATTTGCCTCCCACTCCCCTCTGAAACAAAAAAAAATCCTAGTTACGCCACTGAAGAAATCATTCAAATTAATTACCATCGCATGGCACCACCACTGTACATACGGTTTGTTTGTCTGCTTTCAGGTCGAATAATTGCACAGAGGTGAGAACAGTGCAGCAGAGATATTACGTGAGGCGTTGCAGTGGTGGGAGTTGGTGGTAAGAGTACAGTCATAGACACTTCATAATGCCTGTTATACATGTAATATACAATGCCACTATCCGCTCCTGACGTGCAGAGGTAACGCTACACGACATGGCAGTATTCTTACCTTCCGCTAGGTTTCATATTTTTGTTTGCTGAAAACTCTTGGCCATGGGAACAGCTTGGTGATTGATTATGGGGAGTGGTCCGAGTCATATTCTGGATCCGGCTTTTCTGATCATCCAAAATCAAACTGCCATGTGTTTTGAGCTATTTCGAGCAAAGAATGTTTTCCGTGCTTGACACTTGTTTGTTTGCGGAGGTGCTGGGGGTTAAAACTCGTTTCCATTTTCTCCATAAAAGGAACCGTATATAGTGAACAATACCTCAAGATAGATCTCAAATGATGCTGGTAGTAGTAAAAATTGGAATTTTAGTAGTGGCCTAATATTTGGCTTCCAATGACTGGAAGTTCAAAGCAGCCATTACGTGCGGTAACCCTGTGGATTTTTAGCCAAGTTTGTGGTTAACTCTGTACATTCGTGTAGCAACCTCACGTAGCCTGTGGATTAATTACCCTCGTCACGACAGTGGGGATGGGGAGGGTACTGCATTTGGGTACGTTTCCCTGCATGTTTATCTGCCTGTCTGTCTGTCCGTACGCGCAACGCGGAAACAAACGGCCAGATCGACTTGAAACGCTATGTAACTGGTTCGATCCTCCTCCATTTTCCGTCAAAAGCGAGTTTAAACGGTTTTCATGGCAAGCAACGAAATAAATTTTATTCGTAGTTAAATGTTGCTATGATATTTTTGTGATTTTTCTGTAGCAAATTCCCCACCACTTGATAAATGACCGATGGTCGTAAGAGGTCGAAAAGGGTCATCAACTTTAATTATAGTAACAGCATCAAACAGCGAGGGTTTGCAACCTCTGAGTGTCTCGTTTTTTCATGCACCATAGAATCGTTTGCGATGATCGCAGTGTATGGTTTGCTTCTTCAAACGATTTGCTGGTGAATATTCATTCATGTCAATGGTGCTCAGTGATCCGTGTTTTTTCATCTAATTGTGTTGTTCAAACATATAAAAAAACCTATTCAATGTGAGCAAATACGCATATATAGTAGATACATATTTTTTTTAGACGGATGCGGTATGACAAATATATCTATGCCATACACATGTCGAAAATGTTGAGCTGTGAATTCTTCAGGAGACGAAGGCGCTGTTCTTCTCATGCGCGCTACCGGCAAGTGACACAGTCCCACCGGATATGTTGTGACGGTTACGAAGGAGACCAGTGCAGTATCCGTATGTACCGAGCTGACTCTTCGAAATTCCACTAGCTTAAATTCCTTTGACTCTTCAACAATGAAGAGATTTCAAGCTGTAATAATTCTTTCCAATTGTCTGGGTCATTACCATATCATATCGGTACTATGAGTCGATTTATATATCCTGCTCAGTAGCATTATGGAATATATGTTCCATATTTTCCAGCAATATGTGACCCAAGTTGCCAGAATGCCGGGATCTGTGTCTCCCCAAACACTTGCCAGTGTTCCCAGGGATACACCGGACCAACATGTGGCCTTGGTGAGTGAATATTGCTGTTATTTCAATAATCTAATTGCTTCAGATGAATGAAATCGTCTTTTTTTTTCATGAATCAAATACATAACAAGTGACATATAATAATTCTGAATATTTAATTCACTGGTGTACTTCGGGTCTGATACTGTTGTCATGTTTGCATTGCCAGTCGTGTGCGAGCCGAGCTGTCAGAATGGAGGGAGCTGTGTTTCCCCTGATGTCTGTCTGTGTCCAGAGGGATTCATTGGCCTCAACTGTGCCAGCGGTACTTGCAGAGCATTTGACACAGTACTTTTGCCGTATAGCTAGCAACTTTTGCCGTATAGATATCACAAAAGTGATATTGGGAGAAAGTCACGGATATTGCCATACATTTCTGACCGAATGAAAAAAACATATCAGCTATAGGTCTATATTATATATCTGCACTTGCATGCCCAAAGAGATATCCCTCTCTCACTGCTTCGTTGTGAGTTTTTAATGGATATATTTTGAATTTGTTGACATTACCGCCATTCTCGGTACTTTGTATCACTTGATGCAATGCGATTCCAGCTTACTCGTATGTTCGAGTCAATCGAACTTAAACCAGGTCAGGTCAGAGGTAACTCTGATAAAGAATAGTCATACATATGTATGCTTGGTTTATCCATGTGATCAAGCATAGTTTGTTTTGTAACCTAGTTTCCTGAGTTGTCTGCCGATGTTTACGTTTACCAATTTGTTTCAGATATTGGTGGCTAAGGAAGATGGAAATGTGTCGAGAGAGAATAGAATTTGAGACGACTGCTGATTTCCTTTGTTTGCTTCAAGCCCGTTATTAACCATTTCATTCGTTATATTTAGCTAGCGAGCAATGAGCTATTTCACAGATCTTCCCGCCAAAATTCTTTCTTTCCAATTCTTTCCAATTGTCTGGGTCATTACCATATGATATCGGTACTATGAGTCGATATATATATCCTGCTCAGTAGCATTATGGAATATATGTTCCATATTTTCCAGCAATATGTGACCCAAGTTGCCAGAATGCCGGGATCTGTGTCTCCCCAAACACTTGCCAGTGTTCCCAGGGATACACCGGACCAACATGTGGCCTTGGTGAATATTGCTGTTATTTCAATAATATAATTGCTTCAGACTAATGAAATCGTTTTTTTTTCATGAATCAAATACATAACAAGTGACATATAATAATTCTGAATATTTAATTCACTGGTGTACTTCGGGTCTGATACTGTTGTCATGTTTACATTGCCAGCCGTGTGTGAGCCGAGCTGTCAGAATGGAGGGTCCTGTGTTTCCCCTGATGTCTGCCTGTGTCCAGAGGGATTCATTGGCCCCAACTGTGCCAGCGGTACTTGCAGAGCATTTGATACAGTACTTTTGCCGTATAGCTAGTTACTCTTAGAGTGATATTGGGAGGTTACGGATATTGCCATACATTTCTGACCGAATGAAAAAAACATATCAGCTATAGGTCTATATTATATATCTGCACTTGCATGCCCAAAGAGATATCCCTCTCTCACTGCTTCGTTGTGAGTTTTTAATGGATATATTTTGAATTTGTTGACATTACCGCCATTCTCGGTACTTTGTATCACTTGATGCAATGCGATTCCAGCTTACTCGTATGTTCGAGTCAATCGAACTTAAACCAGGTCAGGTCAGAGGTAACTCTGATAAAGAATAGTCATACATATGTATGCTTGGTTTATCCATGTGATCAAGCATAGTTTGTTTTGTAACCTAGTTTCCTGAGTTGTCTGCCGATGTTTACGTTTACCAATTTGTTTCAGATATTGGTGGCTAAGGAAGATGGAAATGTGTCGAGAGAGAATAGAATTTGAGACGACTGCTGATTTCCTTTGTTTGCTTCAAGCCCGTTATTAACCATTTCATTCGTTATATTTAGCTAGCGAGCAATGAGCTATTTCACAGATCTTCCCGCCAAAATTCTTTCTTTCCAATTCTTTCCAATTGTCTGGGTCATTACCATATGATATCGGTACTATGAGTCGATATATATATCCTGCTCAGTAGCATTATGGAATATATGTTCCATATTTTCCAGCAATATGTGACCCAAGTTGCCAGAATGCCGGGATCTGTGTCTCCCCAAACACTTGCCAGTGTTCCCAGGGATACACCGGACCAACATGTGGCCTTGGTGAATATTGCTGTTATTTCAATAATATAATTGCTTCAGACTAATGAAATCGTTTTTTTTTCATGAATCAAATACATAACAAGTGACATATAATAATTCTGAATATTTAATTCACTGGTGTACTTCGGGTCTGATACTGTTGTCATGTTTACATTGCCAGCCGTGTGTGAGCCGAGCTGTCAGAATGGAGGGTCCTGTGTTTCCCCTGATGTCTGCCTGTGTCCAGAGGGATTCATTGGCCCCAACTGTGCCAGCGGTACTTGCAGAGCATTTGATACAGTCCTTTTGCCGTATAGCTAGTTACTCTTAGAGTGATATTGGGAGAAGGTTACGGATATTGCCATACATTTCTGACCGAATGAAAAAAACATATCAGCTATAGGTCTATATTATATATCTGCACTTGCATGCCCAAAGAGATATCCCTCTCTCACTGCTTCGTTGTGAGTTTTTAATGGATATATTTTGAATTTGTTGACATTACCGCCATTCTCGGTACTTTGTATCACTTGATGCAATGCGATTCCAGCTTACTCGTATGTTCGAGTCAATCGAACTTAAACCAGGTCAGGTCAGAGGTAACTCTGATAAAGAATAGTCATACATATGTATGCTTGGTTTATCCATGTGATCAAGCATAGTTTGTTTTGTAACCTAGTTTCCTGAGTTGTCTGCCGATGTTTACGTTTACCAATTTGTTTCAGATATTGGTGGCTAAGGAAGATGGAAATGTGTCGAGAGAGAATAGAATTTGAGACGACTGCTGATTTCCTTTGTTTGCTTCAAGCCCGTTATTAACCATTTCATTCGTTATATTTAGCTAGCGAGCAATGAGCTATTTCACAGATCTTCCCGCCAAAATTCTTTCTTTCCAATTCTTTCCAATTGTCTGGGTCATTACCATATGATATCGGTACTATGAGTCGATATATATATCCTGCTCAGTAGCATTATGGAATATATGTTCCATATTTTCCAGCAATATGTGACCCAAGTTGCCAGAATGCCGGGATCTGTGTCTCCCCAAACACTTGCCAGTGTTCCCAGGGATACACCGGACCAACATGTGGCCTTGGTGAATATTGCTGTTATTTCAATAATATAATTGCTTCAGACTAATGAAATCGTTTTTTTTTCATGAATCAAATACATAACAAGTGACATATAATAATTCTGAATATTTAATTCACTGGTGTACTTCGGGTCTGATACTGTTGTCATGTTTACATTGCCAGCCGTGTGTGAGCCGAGCTGTCAGAATGGAGGGTCCTGTGTTTCCCCTGATGTCTGCCTGTGTCCAGAGGGATTCATTGGCCCCAACTGTGCCAGCGGTACTTGCAGAGCATTTGATACAGTCCTTTTGCCGTATAGCTAGTTACTCTTAGAGTGATATTGGGAGAAGGTTACGGATATTGCCATACATTTCTGACCGAATGAAAAAAACATATCAGCTATAGGTCTATATTATATATCTGCACTTGCATGCCCAAAGAGATATCCCTCTCTCACTGCTTCGTTGTGAGTTTTTAATGGATATATTTTGAATTTGTTGACATTACCGCCATTCTCGGTACTTTGTATCACTTGATGCAATGCGATTCCAGCTTACTCGTATGTTCGAGTCAATCGAACTTAAACCAGGTCAGGTCAGAGGTAACTCTGATAAAGAATAGTCATACATATGTATGCTTGGTTTATCCATGTGATCAAGCATAGTTTGTTTTGTAACCTAGTTTCCTGAGTTGTCTGCCGATGTTTACGTTTACCAATTTGTTTCAGATATTGGTGGCTAAGGAAGATGGAAATGTGTCGAGAGAGAATAGAATTTGAGACGACTGCTGATTTCCTTTGTTTGCTTCAAGCCCGTTATTAACCATTTCATTCGTTATATTTAGCTAGCGAGCAATGAGCTATTTCACAGATCTTCCCGCCAAAATTGGCCCGAGTGAGAGTGGGTATGACCAATCACAGCTGTGTGCATTTAATGGCTAACCCAAGAGGGATTTGAGAGAGGAAATGTACAGATGTTTTTTATATGTAAAAATCAAACTCAAATAGAACTAATCTAATTAACGGAACGAAAAGTGAAATTGTAATAATCGTTTTGAAACAGTATCGGAATGTGTACTGTTTGAGGCCATATTGTGTTTTTGGAAATTTCGTGACGGTATTTACCCCAGGGGATTCCACTTTGGAGAATTGTGAATTTCTAGCGAGCTTCAAAAACGTTGCTTGTAATCGCCGTATCCTCGTGCGATATTTCCTCTTTTTATTCATCGCAGCCCAAAATATTGCACTTGACATAAAATCACAAATTGACTATTGTAACATTGTCTTACCTGAAAAAAAAAAACCGGCCATGAGGCTTCTACATGATTGTTTTTATATCATCTATAATATGGCACTGCTAAAAAATGTCGACAAAAGTTTTTCATCGCCCATTTAACGCATGGCCCTTCAAAAATTTGAATTTACGGTTGCATAGTAATGTAAAAATGAAGCAGTCAAATTTTCTTCTAAATATTCACCACAAAACATTTTTGTCTTGTTTTTTAAATTCAGTATAAAATATATCAAAACAATCTAGGGCTCAAAACACACGAGAAGCAAGGGCCCTTCCACGTGAAATATCTTTTCGCGCTGTTTCTTCATGCATGGTATTCGAGATAACTTAACGCCCGCAGCTGTGATTGACCCGTTTGAATTCCGATTATACCTGACTTTTCATGGCCCGGGATCCTGAGAAATAGCCTATTGCCTCAAGGTTTGTGATTATTTCGCATTGTGGACACAATTTTTGTTGGCACTTGTTCATATACATTCAATTGAATGCTGTGAGGGAACCCGGAAGACTCATGTGTGTGCGATTTCATGAGGGGGACTACCCGTGAAATGATGAGAATAGCTATAGAAAAACAACTTTGAATAAGAACATCTGAATAAAACCTTCTTGAACCCTTCTCCAAGTTCATCTTTTATAAATCAGAGATTGTGAAATCTGAGATCCCCGGTTAGCGGCCCGGGGAATAAAAAAATTGAGACTGATTCGAGACAAATATCTTTGGGGCATCGCTCACAAATCTATCTCAAACGCTGACTACAAGTCATTTGAAATTCACCTTTGAGTCTTCGGGATTTCCAACATATTATATAGAGTACTGATATCATTTGAAATTCACCTTTGAGTCTTCGGGAGTTCCAACATATTATATAGAGTACTAAGAGGATATTCTAGGTAGAAAACTACTTTAATCGGATATGTTATTCAGAATTCGTGACTTTGCAAAATTGTACATGTCACCAGAAAGCCGCTCATCGTTGTGAATCTAGATGAGCCTCAAATATGCTTGTATTTCGTTACCCACAGGATGTTAATTTCCAATTTATATTAAAATCAATAGCTTGTAGTTTTCTTTGCCAAATAAAACGTTTCAAAAATAACGGATGTAGTTTTGATGTGTATGTGTAATCCATGCGCGTAGATGTACTAATATAGCAAGACAATTTTTATTAAATGGATTCCAGTGTACCCTTATGTACACACATTTTGTACCCTAAAGACACGAGTTCTTGTTCTATATTAAACTATATCTGTAGTGCATTGTTTAGGCCGATGCAAAGAAAATTGGCCAGAATTAATTTGATTATTGAGGATCGCTAGTGATGCAAGAAAAGTCATGTTGAGCTCGATGATGAACTGCAAAACTTTAAGAAACCACTATGGCTTATTCGTGAGTCACGTCCACAATAATAATTTCTTGTCCTCCCCAGAAGCTCGATAACTCAGATATACAAAACAACTTGCTTGTTCTGTAAAGCTTGATAACTCGTACAATACAAAACTCTACGGTTTCTGCCCAAAGAATGCATATCGAGTCGCCTCTTGGTTTGCTGAGAAATGTACTTGCCTAAAAATTGGTATGTAAAATATATTGGTAAACTATAGAACATTCTTGGTAATGTATTGACGCTACCAACTCAATATACATAAAAATAAAAACTATTTATATTTTCACTAAACACTTCCGGTGGGGTATGGCCTAGTTCTTTATCTTTAATGAGTTATGAAAATTAGGTCGATGAGAAAGGTAACCGGAGAAATGTTGGATGTTAAATCACAACTTTTTCCACAAAAATTGCCTTTTTGGCCTTTCAATGTCATTAAAGGTCACCTGTAAATTCGCCATATAGGACTTCACATTTGAATGGGTCACTATTTAAGCTCTATCTTGAAGTGCTCTAGGAGTTACTCCGTACAGCCCCCATTATGGAAAACATTTTTGTTATTTTTTTTCGGCTGGAAATCATTAAAAATGAATTTTTAGTGGCTTGAATTGGGACGAAAAACAAAATTTTCGCCGGCCCTTCGAAAAATAAAAATGGCTGCCATGCAAAGACCCGCCATTCGAGGGCAACAAAGCTTATACACGACGCGGAGGTACATGAGGGGAATCTTTTGGAACAAAAATCTCAAAATTGTATGCACAGGTTTTGAGAAAATGGCCGCTGAATTTGCCGTTTTTTGACAAAAAGGTCGTTTTAACCTTTCAAGGTCATTGAAGGTCAACTTCAAGGTCACCACTGACACTGCAATATATGATTTCCTTTTTGAATGTGCCAATATTTAATCTCTCTCTCTTTTTTTGGCTGGAAATCATTCAAAACGAATAATGACTAGATTTGGGAACACAAAATTGTTTTTGCCTACCGGTCATAAAATCAAAATGGCCGCCATGCGCAGTACGGCGATTCAAGAGCAAGGAAACTTATACACGTCACAGAGGTATTTATGGAGAATCTTGTGAAACAAAAATCTCAAAAGGGGTAAGACAGTTTTTGTGAAAATGGCCACCAAAGTCCAAAATTGGCCATTTTGGACGAAAAATGGCCGCCGTTTTGAAAAAAAAATGCAAAACTAAAAAAAATTACCTTCCTCTTGAAATATTTTTATGTATTTTTATGCAAGATTTCAGAAAGATTCGACCGTAAACTTTAAAGATAAATATGTAGACGGACGACGACGACTACTCCGACGGACGACGACGGACGCAACGTCACGGCAACAAGTTATCGGACCAAAGGTTCGGTAACCTGAAAAGTGCACATGAATATCGGTGAAGTTATTTTATCCACAAGAAGATTCTTTGTGGGCTCTGTGTATATTGGTATTCAGTAAATTGCAGCTGTTGGGACAATATAAATATGACTGAGTAATACGTGAACTTCACCTTGTGTTAAAATGACCCAGAATGTCATAATTGTGTTTTACTCTCGGCTTGGTATGCTGTTATGCTGTAGGCAAATAGCCCATATTTAAACTCCTCCATTTGTTCTTTTAAAAAAAGCACGTTTCGTAATATACCTTGCCACGTTATGGCCCATGACGATATCCAAAAGAGCGGGAAATCCCCTCTTATTCATTCATTGACTCTTCACTGTGAATGAAGGAATGAAGTGAATTGAGAATTGAAAATCGCTTGGCAGCTCAACGCTGCCGTAGTTTTTGCACCCGTCATATTTCGCATAAATATGAACGATCTACACTTTCTACTGTAATTTTCAATGGATGTTTACATTATACGTCTCACAAAAAGACGATAATGTACGATTATTTTCCATCCGAGCACAGTGGCAGAATGTTGAAGGTTTTTCAAGGTAAATTTGGTTTCATGTCATTTCATGATAAACACTTTGTTTATCGATGATACCAGTGTGTTTTTGGATACATTATTTTGTCTGGCTTCATTTCTAATCAGTTTTACGGTGGCTTTATCTGGTATTTTTTACCCTGAAATATATGGTATTTTTCTCGCGGAAACAATGATTCTTTACGCAAAAACAAATAATTCTTTGTATTGCTGGTAATAGCTAGCTTGATACATACATTCACAACATTGAGTCGGTGTCGGCTGGTGGAGGTAAATCTGTCCCTGCAGATACCATAAAATCAGAAGCCTCTCGGATTGTGATTGCGTACTTTATATTCATGTCATGCACCTATTTCGAGCGATTTGTGTCGGATTTCTAGAAGTTTTAAAATAGTGTTGTGCAGTTGTATACTGAATCCATCAAGGGTACAATAGAAACAACTGTCTGCCCCAGATGACAACAGTGTGTCTTTCAATAACATATTGGCCGGCCTTCATTTCTATTCAGAAATGTTGTATTTTAGGTTTGCTATTGGCATCATCAAAATCTTGTTCTATTGCTGGTAATAGGTTGATGCTTACTGGATTAGAATTTTGACTCTGTGAAGTTGCGGACTCTGTGTATAGGTCATAGACTGTGTGCCTTAGCGATTTATTCTTGTTTTTCAAGTGCATATAGTTTCAGACCTAAAGATCTAGAGGAGGGGGGGGGGGGGGTAATCCTATTCAGCCATCAGGACAGGCAGTGTGTGGATTTTGTTAGCAAAATGTGGTTATTTTACGTTCCAATCAACGTGCATAACATATACTGTTATCCGTGTCTGCTAATGGGCTCCGTAATAGGGGGATCCCCCCGCTGTAAATGAATATGCATGAAAAGTAAACATAAGGAATGTTGGTATAAATAGCATTGTACATGTACCTCGGGTAACACTTTTCACAATAGGCCAGACTGTGGTCTATCCACCTTACACCACTGCTTGCCATGGAATATAAGAACACGCTTGGATGAACCCGTGGTTCAAGCGACGCCTCGAGAATAACCTCGTGTATTATCAATACCCACGGTTGCTCGTGCCCTATCTACTACGTATTATGTAGTTTATGTACATATACATTTATTTATACGTTCTCACATGATGCAAAAACACTGGGGCGATCCTGGATGCACTAACGATCGTTAGTGCATCCCGCAATGGCAGACAGTAAACACGGTCAGTTTGGTTTTCAACCGTATTTTATCAAATGACAGGTCCATTTGTGATAAATGGATACCCTGAAGGTAGCTTAGTGTTTTGGTCAAAGACATGCGTAGTTATTTCAAGCAGATCACGCTTCTTTGTTAGATATGTTGAGGAAAAGAATTAGCGATAAGATTCACCAACGACAAAAGTGAGATTCCCTAACGATATAGGCCTAATACGTGTATATTGTAATAGGTCCATATCATACACCATTGTCAATTCGTTCATTTATGCGACATAAATTAGCGAATATCACATTAAAAATAGGAAACCTGTACTAGAAGATCATCTGTACACATCAATACATGTCAATTGGTACTTTATTTCACGTTTAACATTTGAATAACGTAGATTTGAATTAATAAAAAAAAATCGTAAGGGAATCTTCACATGTTCGTCAGGGAATCTTCGATTTTACAAAAACAATCGTTAGGGAATCTTTCGGCTTTTTTCAGACAGTTTTCCATGCTCGAACCAACATAAATCGCCATGTATTTGCAACGAACAGTTGTTTCGTGCGCATAAGACTCAGCAGATGTATGTGTGTATTGATCACAATCGTAATTATCGGGAAAATGAAGAAAATTCAAACGAACCGCGAGTGAGTTCGTCATTGCAGGATTCACTAACGATCGTTAGTGCATCCAGTCTCACCACAGTGAAAAAGGCGCATGCATTAACTGCATATCTCGAGGGGGTCGTATCAAAATTCTACGGTGTCCGTGATAGGACATGATGAAAAAAACCCACGAAAAAAACCCACGAAGTACTAAGTAGTTTGTAAGAAGTACTGCTTCGTTTGCACAAAGTACTACTTCGTTTGCACAAAGTACTACTTCGTTCGCACGAAGTACTACTTCGTTCGCACGGAACAATAAGTCATTCACATATCCATACATAGTATTCGAACATTGTAATGAGGCTATGAAATGATTGATTCGAATGTTACCAATTCACCCTTTAATTACCATAGTCAATTTTCTGGGTCCTCCTTATGTCCTAAATCTGGATACCCCTATTTACATTTGTTAATCAACTAATAGAATAACGAATAGTCCATCGATACATATGAATTTACCTCAAATAATAGCAGAAGATTGTATTCAGTAATATCTATTTGATCGAGATTATTTTAGATTAAAATGACCACATTTTTGCTAGGGGAAGTATGGATGATTTAGAGCGCCATGTGGTGCTTATGGAGATATAAGGCACCAAATTTGGAGCATCATGTGGAGCGCCAGGTAGCGCTTGTTATTTAATGGGGTAAGATGGTGTAGATGAGTTTGTCAACTATGTAAGATTCCATCGTGCAAACGATTTACTACTTCATGCAAACTACTTAGTACTTCGGGCGAACGACTTAGTACTTCGTGCAAGCGACTTAGAACTTCGTGCAAACGAAGTAGTACTTCGTGTGAACGACTCAGTTTTTCGTGTGAACGACTTGGTACTTTGAGGGGACGACTTAGTACTTCATGCGGACGACTTGGCTACTTCGTTCAAACGAAGTAGTACCTTGTGCAAACGAATTAGTATTTCTTGCAAACGAAGTAGTACTTCGTTCAAACGACTTAGTACTTTGTGCAAACGACTTAGTTCTTTCATGCAAACGGCTTAGTATTTTTTTCATCATGTCCTATCAGGGGCACCGTAAAAGTCGGATCTCAAATAGAGGTGTATTTTTGAACTCGGCGAGGTAGTTCAGATGAAGTCTTTGGATACCTTGAACAACCTTGGTCTCAAAATACCCATGTCCGCATTTTACATTTTTGCAAAAAAAAATCTATGCAGATAGATAAGGTAGTTTAATTGTGAGATAACACTGTACCGGTATGTTTCACTGCTGTGTTTCTGCTTCGACATGAGATATTGATGTTCGTTTTATGATTAGTAACTAAAACATTGTCAGCTTTCAAATTTGAAATTAGAAACAATTATCTGCTTAACAATCTTTCTTCGGTGTGACCAAAGCGAAGACGCATGAACAACGCCCGAAAGTCAGTGTCTTATTCTTGTCATTTCCATGGCTCGGTCAAGTTAATACAGAAGAAAATGCGTTCGAATCGGCTTTAGGCTCATCATGCTCCTGTGCACCCCCTGTCCTCTCTTCTTCTGAGAAAAGAGGCTCGAGCAGTCACCATGATGCAAAATATGTACCGTGATGAGCAAGACGAGAAAGAAGGAGATGGGCAAGAAAATTAATAGAAGAATTATGAAACACAGAAAGAAGTAGGCCTAGCAGTTCCAGGTCATGGTGACCGCATGCGAGACAACAGTCGACACGACATAAACCGTCTTTTCTTTCATGAGGGCGAACACTGTGCAGAACAACAACAGTCAGGTGAATGGATATATATGGTAATTTATTTACCAGCTAAGATCGTGTCTTCAGAAAGGATCCAACCCGGACAATATCATGGGCAATACGTGTATTTACCTAATCTTGATTGGGATGTGCATGGCAGTGTTTCTCGCTCAGAGTGCAGATGAGTATGCAATTTTACATTATATTTGCTGTCTTCAGAACTTCTGAACGTGCAAAAATTATGGTAAATAATGGTTGGTTTGTTACATTTCAATGAGGTGGAGCCCAATTATTTTTTAAATCATATCTTCGCGAAAATTCAATAGATCTTTCTGAAATTTGAACAGAACAGGTTAATCCTAATCGGATCCGTATTTAGGAATAGTCATCACTTGAATTGCAAAATTGATCGGTTGTTTATTCGTCACATATTATAGGATACATAATTTGCCGAGTTCACATTCTCTTAATTTACGATTGATTAGCAATCACCCTATCGGGATCAAACACCTCGTATTGCGAATGAAACTGTATTGAACTACCTGTTAACGTTCATTTTCTTTGAATGCTCTTGCAGTTCGCACTAGGAGTATCGGCCACTAACGAGGCGGAGATGGGGAGTTCGGCAAGTCTGCTACTGGTGGCAAACAGCTTATGGCCCACGGCAAATGTGAGTAGAATCGCCAACTACTACGTGAGTAGTATTCTTGAGAAACGATCTTATGACTGTGTGTGAAATATAGGGAATAATACTGTTTTGATGACACTTCTCGAGACTCATGCTTTTTTTGTGAAGACGCTACCGTAAGGCCTACTATTACACAGAAACCCATTACCAAAGGGTCTGCGCCGCGGGTTATACAGGAATTTTGTGTAATATTTGTGAGTATATTTTGATATCAATATTTTAAATCAGATTTAGTACACGGTTCTATTGTCCTATGCAATCGACTATTCTTCAGAATCCATTACCAGTAGTAGGTTATTTGCGTTCAGTAGATTATTGGAGTATATTATTCAAATAATGTACTCCAATAATCCACTCCTGTGTAGAAATAACGAACCACAACAAACCGATGTATGAACGCTACATATTTATTCAGGTAACAAAATACAGCACAAGATGCATCATAAATTGCCAAAAAAAAAAAAAAAAGCAATGTTGGAACATTTCTCAATTCTCGATGTACAGATGATCATTGCAGCCATAAGATACTGATTAATATCCATGGGTTGTATTTGGCTTTTCACTTCGTGATATAATCCATTTGCAGATACCCAGTGAAAACATTATCCTCGATATTTTGATATTCCTTGGGAGATTACGTAGGTCCAAAATTACGAATATTTCTGCCATAAATCTCCAGATCATATTCGCAAACATTTCACACATTTCCTGCAAATATACAGAATGTACAAGCCTATGAAATACTAAGTGCTTAGCTTGTCATTTTGAATATAACGTAATAATTATAGTGCCTATTTGGCGGTGTCTTTTCAATTTTGAACATAACGTATCCATTGTCGAATAAATAGCGCAAAGTAAAAATACACCTACTCACCAGTATGATGGATCGTATATATCGTGGCCAGGGATGGACCTTTTCAGCCAGTCTTGAATCCACGCAAAATTCTGCCATAGATAAAAAAAATCGTATATCTTGAAACGAAATAAAGGATGCAGAATATTCATGTCCATTTTGTATGCAGAAAGTAAAAGAATGTTATCTCTGTTGAACCTTCAATGAAATCAGTTTAGTAAATGACTCACCTGTTTGCCGATATGTGCTCGCATCATTTTTTGGGTTCTTCCAATGAATGCCGTTTTGAATGCCGTTTTAAATAAATGAATGCCGTTTTAAATACTCAAATAGCATTCCCTGGTACTTCATAGGCTCCCGCTTTGAAATCCAATTGAACTATCCAAATGCTTCATTCCGACATCACGGAGCTTCTCCAGTGAGCTTTCTGTGGCAAAAGAGAGCACGTTGAGTTGAGTTGAGACGAGTTGATATGGGGGCACCATAACAGGATGATATGCCCCCATAACTGTAAAAAAAAGAAAGGTAATGAGTACCTAAAGAGGAAATTCTGGAGCTTAACGCGGACATCCGTAAAAAATTCAGAAAATATTTGGGACACAAGAGAGCACGTGAGTTGTCGTGTTTCCTTTTATACTGCTTCATTCCACGGTGGCTAGGCGTTACGCGTTATTCAGGGAGTGCCGCGTAAAATCGTGAGTATTACGCGTTATTCGTGAGGAAATGGCAGCCTGTGGTTGATCCCTAGCAGGAAAAACATACAATTTCGCTAACTATACCGTTTTGAAATGTCGGATTTGGGTTTGCACGGAACATTACACATATATATGATTGTTGTTGAGAATTTAAATCAAAGAAATAAGCCAGTGTAGCGAGGCCTTCGGCTGCACAATATCTGTCAATGTTGCTTCGACAGCCGCTCTCCTCGGTTTTGGGGTTGAAATTGTTATGTATCGGCATTAATGTAGATAGAATGACAGGTCTGTGATATTGAAAGTATGGGCTTCACCTGTGCCTCTCTTCGAAATGTTTCACAATGGTCGTAAGCGGCACGAATCTAGGTTGAATGTATCATTTGTTTAGTTGCTATACTTTACGCGATTTGCGTGAGGGCATTATGCGTATGTGCATGAGTAAATATTTTGTTGAGGTTGGGATATTTCTTTTTTTAATGCAAATTTTTCTCCAGTTTTACTGCTCAATTGATGGAATAAATTCACGTTCAAAAGATAATGTTTTCACTTGGTGAGCTTCTGTGTAAAAGACAAGAAAAACTCTTAGTATTGCCAAATTCAGATTTATGAAGATTGGGAGGAACATATGGAGGATAATGATAAGTGAGAAGTATCGTCAGTACTGGACATTGTGCAGCCTCAAATCATACTTTAAAAATCTCTGTGTATGCTTTATCAGCTCCACTATCTCCGACAACGCTCACATGTTTCCTCATGCTGTAACGCGTGTGCAGATTTTCTCCCTCAGACTGATACGCGTAAACCATAAAAAGCTTCTCAGTTCAAAGAATACTCGATTAAAACAACTGGTTGCATTGTGTAACAATAAAGAAAGATTTCTCCGAGCATTCTATGATTTACCAACATGTACTTTGTTGGTTTCAATTGATAGCCGATGATATTTCACAAACGAGTCGCAAGCGTGCGGGTGTTGTCACGAACTGTGTGTCCATTTTCGTAAATATAACGATGTATACAAGTGATTCATAGTAGCATACGCAATGTTTGCTCATTGGGATGTTCCGTGGAAACAAAATTTTAGGAAGAAACTGAACTTTTTTTTATTGATTTTCCTCATTTGAAATGGGGACCTATGTCGTTTACTGTGTCATTTCCTGACGAGTAACGCGTAATACTCACGATTTTACGCGGCACTCCCTGAATAACGCGTAACGCCTAGCCACCGTGCATTCGAGCAATACTCACAACCATATGAAAAGAGGCGAAAATGACTAAACGCCCATTGCGAATCAACCAAAAAACTATTCAATCGGAACCGTGTAAACTGTAGTCAGGCTTGGCCGAAAAAGCGCGTCGCGCCGCGCGTCGCGCCAGCGCGTCGCGCCGCGCGTCGCGCCAACTAGCAGATTTTAGGTACAAGTTCACCACATGGCAGACATTAAGTTTGGCAACTTTGGCTAGAGTCCACGCACCAAGTTCATAATAAAACGGCTGTCTACACCGACAAAGACGTGTACAAGAGTGCACATAGAACTTTGGCAAAATCATAAAATATACAGTGTGGAGAGAAGAACCGAAAATGATTCTTCTGTGACCTTAGCCTATCTGGCGATTAGCTTTGTCTAATGGGCGAATTGCACTGGTGCAGGCGAAGACGAAGCGAAGGTACGAAATGAAACCAAAACTAAAACTAGTATACATAGAGTTCTGGTATATTGCGGTTTGTATTTTTTGGCTGGTGATCATCTTCGGAATCTCTTGGGGGTACAGACGAAAGCAAGACGAAGCGAAATGAGTGAAAACTATAGTGGTAATTCAACCGACGAATACTGTATGGGAATACTGTACTGTATTACAAAAGGATTGCATTATGGGCAAAGCGTTTAGTAATACTTCAATAATTGTTCACGATAAAGCCTAAGTAAAGTCAAAATAGATGTTCGAATTTTATATTTCATATTGAAGAACACATTGAAATAAACAGATTCTTTTTTTACAAAATCGATTTATCTTCATCAGTTATCGAAATATGAAACTTTTTTGGGCAATATAGGCCATATTTTCACTGTGATATTTTGTCTCATTAGCTATTATAATTAGTATTCATGACGTCACACCGGGATACTGATTTTAATTAGTGATTAAGAGTGTCATTCTGACGTTGATTTGCATGGTATCACAAATGTATATTATCGGAAGATGTAGCTATATAAATTTATACCATGATTATAGAGTGGTACACCAGCATAGCAACCATTCCTTTGATACTGCCTCTAGCAACCATGGTTGCTAAGAGCGTAACTCACAGCCTAAAGCAGAACTGGTTTTATAAAGCTTTGTACGAGATAAATAAATGAAGATAATTGATCATTGTGGTTTTTACGGCGTGCAATTATCATAATTAGTTCCAAAGTTATGAGGACTTTTATTACAGTTTTAGGCTGTGAGTTACGCCCTTAGCAACCATGATCAGTGCGATGTCCTTTTTCGTGTGTTAAAAATGAGTTCTGAGATCATACTTAGGGCCTATGTAGGTTTATAATGAATAACGATTTGGAAATCATGCAGATTGAATCAGGTCAAGTTGAGTAAATGTATACAAAAATTCATTTATTTTTTTTATTTTTTATTTATTGCAATATCGCTGGAGAAACGATCAAGCAATGCATTGCAACATTGCACGCACACGCAATGACAACAGTAAAATATGTTATTGGCATGAAAGTTGTTACTGGTATTGTGTATATTGGTTTTGTGTGCCTCTGCGATATACTTGTAGGTCTACATGCGCATTAGCAACAGAGGAGGACAAGTTGTAATGATCTGAGCAATACTATGCTCAGCATGGTGACCTCCATAATTATTCATATCAAAAACATACATACCTTTCCGTTGATAATAAAAGCTAAAAAAATCAGAATCTTGTCGTTTGTATGAATTAACTAAGAGTTTTTAATAAAGTTTTTTATTGTCATCATCAAAATCTGGTTGGGCTGTTCGTGATAGATTGATACTTACATTAGCCCCCTGAGTGGGTCGAGTAGATGTCATCATTATTAAGTGTAATGTATCTATCAACATATTACCGCTTATAGCCAGATTTGGATGATACCAATAAAAACCTTACATCAAACACCTTCAGAATAGAAACAAAGCCCGACCAAACATTCATATCTGAAGCCACACTGGCGTCATCAGGAGCAGTCAGTGTGTAATTATATTTGTTTCTACTGTACACCAGATGGAGTAAATGCACATCTGCTCAACAACTTATTAAACCAATTTAGAAATTCAAAACAAACATGTATCAGGCTCTGCGTATATTTTGTGCGAGAGAAGAAAGTCAAAGTCAAGCCCCCCTCCCCCACTCCCATATCTACCAGGGCATTCCATTGAAAGACGACGACTATTATATCATTTATCTGTTAGGAGTACATTTAGTTTTTAACTCCGTCGAACACCGAAATTATAAATTGAATTTATTTATTTTTCACAAGAAAATACTAATCACATCAACACAATATTTAGAAATGCCAAGAAAGAGAAAGAGAAGAAGATTAAATTCCTTCTGAAAGTTGTAACGCAGCAATATATAGATATTTATTTAGTTGCATACCAGTACTGAGAATGTGTCAAACTAATCAAGACATCTTCTGAACGGGATTAAGTCCTTCAAATTTTCAATCATTTTATTTGTCTCAAAACTAATTTCTGTTCAAATTCTGTTGAATACGAAAAATATTTCTCAATGAATATATATGTGTGCGTATTTTATGTATATTCAGTGTGGCCCTACGTAATTCACACATTGTGAAATGCATTACTTGGTAATGGTGATAGATCTATATCAATTAAAATTATTATCACACTGTTTTCTCTCTGGCGGCTAAACACAGTGATTGAATTAAGCACAGCTGTACCACAATGTGGGTGGGTTGAAGGGGGGGGGGGGGGGGGGGGTTAAGCCCCTCGTTTAGGACAGGGTACACATGAAAATTTTAATTTCATACTTTCGAATCCCCTTCACATCCCTGGCCAGATAGCGGGATAAGGAAACTTGATTCCATTTCTAGGCCTACTTTCGCTTCGACTTCGCCGAATATTTGAAGCCTCGCGATGTCATCCGTATGTACGAAGTGCCGTGTACGCGTTGACCAGCTGCTGCCACCGGCTGCACGAGGAGATGGGATGAATGGTTACCAGTTACTTTTGTACAAAAGCCGTCAACACAAATTTCGGAAGCTCGGAGCCGATTTCGCATATTATCATAGATAGAGATTGATGAAGTGTTCAAGTGTATGAACTCATTGATTCAGCCAGGTCCACATCTGTGCTGCATTTACAATTAAACCCGAAGCAACATAGGCTATAGTGGACATAAAATCAGGCAAGACCTAAATCTAGAATCTAGTACTCGGCGAATAATACTATTCACGTAGGCCTATTCAAATGATACGTAGTTGGCGCGACGCGCGGCGCATCGCGCGGCGCGAAGTACTTGCGCGATGCGCCTTTTCCGCCAAGCCCTGTAGTCATAACAACAGGAAGCTCTCTGTCGTATTTAGCTAACCATGTAAATTATCAGAGTTTAGTCCACGGTTCTATTGTTCTTTGCAGTAGATTATTTTTCAGAATCTACTGGAAGACGGTTCCCACTAGAATATTGCAGTACATTATTCTGCTGCAATATAATCTACTGCGTGTAAAAACAACAACCGCCAGTGTACAAACTGCATCTGCTCAAACGAGACGCGTTTGTTTGCGTACTAGCGAGTCGTTTTCATCATTGCCGAAACCTAATTCGTTTGATGCTGTGGAATCTTGGTCGAGGCCAATATAATGTAGATGAGAAGGTGAACAATAAATGTGTTGTTACTGTTGAGTCCCAATTCTAAATTCACCAAGACACTGAAAAGTGGTACCACAAGCAGTGGGCATGGTCGTGAATCTAAAACCTTATTTGTATTCATGATTCATTCATAATCCGGTATTGATATTCATCATTATCATGCAAACCATTCATTAGATGCAGACATCAGTTAGCAAAATTTGGTAAATATGTGTTGTATAACGTTGAAAATTACGAGAACAGCAAGTGGAAATGTACTTCTATTCTCATGACATAATAATGGTGACAAAGTTTATCACAAATTCAGACAGTGTCGCCCTCTGTTTCCTAACACTGTTGAAGTGTGACGGTATAGTTGTACACGCAGATTACTACTCGCAGGTGCATGTGCCGGCGGAGATTTAGGTTGAGTTGAGGGGGAACCGAGAACTAAGTCGGATAATCTGTTCAGTGTCGCGTCTCTGGAAAATAATAGACTCGCCTTCGGCTCGTCGATTATTTTCCAGAGTCGCTCCACTTCACCGATTATCCTATACTGAGTGGAAGGCACCCGCCGTGATGTTGGTTCCACTTGACTGCATAAATCAGAACAAAATAACTGAAAATCTTGGGACAAATATTGCGCACCATCGGAGGCATGATGTCAAATAGCTTGGTCAAGGAATTCAGTCATCCGAGATGGCCGTATACTTGTTTGCATGTAGGTGTGTGTGTGTGTGTATGTGTGGGGTGGGGTGGGATTGTCCACTGGAGACCGTGTACTAAGTTCAGTGTCGCGCCCCTTCGAAATAATGTACTCGGCCTTCGGCCTCGTACATTATTTCGAAGAGGCGCTCCACTTCACCGATTATCCCTTACATAGTGTTGCGGACGTTTCGCAATTACCACATTCATTCCCAACTGTTGTGTGATATGAATTTAGTGACTATTTACAGTTTTCACGTCTGTTCCTTGTCCATAACTTATGTTTTGTTACCATATTCCAACCGTGTGTGACCCGGCCTGTGTGGACGGCACTGTCTGTAAGTCCCCGGATGTCTGCCAGTGTCCTGACGGCTACACGGGTCCGAACTGTGAAGTGGGTGAGTAAGATAACGAGCATGGTGACGTGTCTAAGTGTTATCCATGAAATATGATATGATACGATAAGATTTCAGAATAGCCCATGGTTACAATAAATAGCTAGAAACGGCTTACTGTAAAAAACGAAACGAAACGAAATGAAATGAAACGAAACGAGTGAAGTATAGGGTGTTCTCAAAATATTTTTTTTCCAGATTTTTTTCCCAATTAATTTCTACAATTTTTTTTATAATCCACATCAATGAAAACGACAGGTTCCTTTTTTGTTACCCTCGCCCCGGAGGGGGGGGGGGGCGAGGGTATTGCATGTCTGACTGTCTGTCCATGCGCATAACTCCGACACAAATGGTCCGATCGATGTGAGATTAATAGAGATGAAGCGGTATGGACGTGGCTTGAGCCTCAAGTTTTGACACCAAATATTGTACACACATGACATGTGATTTTACATCAAGGACAGCAGATATCCCTGGGAGGCCGGCGGAGATCAAGTGCATGAGAAAAGTGGTGGATGTACATACTGCTGCTTGACACATGATAGTTTATGGTTTAGAGATCACTGGTCAATTATTAGAATTTGTAACCAAAAAATAATCTTGTTTCGTTTCGTTTCGTTTTTTACAGTTACCCACCACCAGTAACTGTAAAAAACGAAACGGAACGAAAAAAAAATTTTTTTGGGAGATTTTCACAAAAATTCTCAAAGACCTTCAATATGAGGATCTGAGCTTCAGGGTCAGTTTTGACGCCAAATGCACACATGACATGTCGTATCTATTACATCATAGGAGACTATTTGCTGAGAAGCCTGACACGTCCGTCAATTTCTAATCCCAGTTTGTGGATCCCAACGTGGCATTATGGTGCAGTGCAGTATCATTAATGTGTCAAGCTGATTTAACATCACGGACAGCTGATATCCCTGAGAGGCCGGTGGAGAATATGGTCCATGAGAAAAGTGGTGGATGTACATACCGTTGCTTGACATATGATAGTTTATGGTTTAGAGATCACTGGTCAATTATTAGAATTTGTAACCAAAAAAAATCTTGTTTCGTTTCGTTTCGTTTTTTACAGTTACCCACCATCAGTAACTGTAAAAAACGAAACGAAACGAAAAAAAAAATTTTTTTTGGGAGATTTTCACAAAAATTCTCAAAGACCTTGGTATATGCCTTCTTTATGAGGATATGAGTCTCAGGGTCAGTTTTGACACAAAATGCACACATGACATGTCGTATCTATTACATCACAGGAGACTATTCGTTGAGAAGCCTGGCACGTCGCTCTATTTCTAATCCCGGTTTGTGGAACCCAACGTGGCATTGTGGTGCAGTGCAGTAACATTAATGCGTCAAGCTGATTTTACATCACGGACAGCAGATATCCCTGAGAGGC
The DNA here is from genome assembly GCA_949152475.1 of Terebella lapidaria. Taxonomy (NCBI): domain Eukaryota; kingdom Metazoa; phylum Annelida; class Polychaeta; order Terebellida; family Terebellidae; genus Terebella; species Terebella lapidaria. The sequence goes on from OX424556.1 coordinate 34,042,575, forward strand.
CGGCGGAGAATAAGGTCCATGAGAAAAGTGGTGGATGTAGGGCAAATTCAGGTAGACCGATACACTTAAGACTTTTGACTCAATTGACTGATTTTCTGACTCATGATTAATAGACGGGCGTTATACTGTGGCACGTGCAGCATACACATATGCATAACACAAAATCCTTAATGTAAATTTTTAATTGCCATGCATATTGTTATTTACACACATACTTTTTCGCTTAGAGTCGGTGTATCGGTGAAACTGATGCCATTCAGTTTGACCGATACACGTGTTTCAGGCTGACCGATACTGATCGAGACATATATACACCCTACATACCGCTGCTTGACACATGATGGTTTAGAGATCACTGGTCAATTATAGAATTTGTAACCAAAAAAAATCTCGTTTCGTTTCGTTTCGTTTTTTACAGTTACCCACCACCAGTAACTGTAAAAAACGAAACGAAACGAAAAAAAATTTTGTTGGTGATTTTCACATTTACCAAGACCTTGGTATAATTGTTTTTGAGGATTTGAGCCTCAGGGTCAGTTTTGACACCAAATGAGAAAAGTGGTGGATGTACATACCGCTGCTTGACACATGATACTAGTAGTTTATGGTCATTGACTCGTGCATCACTACAACTACTCCCACTATATTACTGAAATTTGTCGCACAAGCAAGTACGAAAAATCTCCAAGGGAATTCATTAATAACAAATCGATTAACGGGACAAATAAGTACCATTCAAAGACATATGTGTTCATTTAAGTAACTCACCGACACTATCATATGAAAAATTGGATTACACATGTGCAAAATATAAGCGGTTGAACTGAAAAATCACGAATTATCGCCCAGACCCAGCCCAGATAGCAAGACGAGCGTTATCTGGTTTTTTGAAAATCGTGTTTCCTATCTGTCACCATGTAATGTGGAAAAGGGGGAGGGGGGGGGGGGGCTGGTCGATTTAGTTCCAAGAGTCTGAAAGACCATGAGATATGAAGATTTTGTCAGCTTGTACATGCTCTAACAGGAATAGTTTTCGAGATATCTTCAGAAAACTTTATGAACAGCTATAACGGAAATAAACGCCATTTAATATGATACCATCAAACTAGTGGATAATCTCTACAGATTTCGCAAAATCGAAACTTTTCAAAATGGTGCATTTTTCTCTGATGCTGTATAGCTTATATATTGTTAACGTTTGTATATGCTAGAAAATCAGTGAGCTGTTGTCATCCACATTTTAGTTGAATGTTTTGTACTTGGATAGCATCCATTAGCCCCCACATTTTTGCAGAATCCTTGAGCTGTTGTTCATTCTCCTTATATCCTTATGGGCATATATATACATACAAGCCAATACCTTTTAAGAAATGTTTACTTTCATTTCAAATTCCTGTACACATTGACCTCACTTGAATAAAGTAAAAGTGCAAAACTATCTTACCAACCTTGAATTTGATATCTAAACCATAAACTATCATGTGTCAAGCAGCGGTATGTACATCCACCACTTTTCTCATGGACCTTATTCTCCGCCGGCCTCCCAGGGATATCTGCTGTCATATCTTACTTTCATTTCAAATTTCTGTACACATTTACCTCACTTGAATAAAGTCAAAGTGCAAAACTATCTTACCAACCTTAAATGTGATCTCTAAACCATAAACTATCATGTGTCAGCAGCGGTATGTACATCCACCACTTTCCTCATGGACCTTATTCTCTTCCGGCCTCCCAGGGATATCTGCTGTCCGTGATGTAAAATCTGCTTGACACATTAATGTTACTGCACTGCACCACAATGCCACGTTGGGTTCCGCAAACTGGGATTAGAAATTGCGGGACGTGCCAGGCTTCTCAACGAATAGTCTCCTATGATGTAATAGATACCACATGTCAATTGTGCATTTGGTGTGAAAACTGACCCTGAAGCTCATATCCTCATATAGAAGGGATATACCAAGGTCTTTGAAAATTTTTGTGAAAATCTCCAAAAGATATTGATCTATAAGACAAAAGATCAAGATATTGAAGGTCTGAGAATTTTTGTGAAAATCTCCAAAAAAAAATTTTTTTTTTCGTTTCGTTTCGTTTTTTACAGTTACTGGTGGTGGGTAACTGTAAAAAACAAAACGAAACGAAATGTGATGACCCGTGTTAAAGTACTAGAACATGAAAATATGATGAGAGCTCAGATTAAAGCACCATGTGAGCTGATCAGAACGGCTTTTACAGCATGTGAATATCTCAATTCCTCCAAAAGTTACAGTGCTTCAAAGTTCAAATTGCCCAAAGTACAATTTGAGAAATTATATAGCTCATTAATATGCAAATTTGTATGCATGACGTCACCGGGGGAACATTTTTTAATTAGCTGGTTTAATTGGCATATTAAAGTCTTTAGAAATTGAAATTATTCAACAAAGCTTATTCCACATGCTCTACATAATTGATTGTCAATGAATTTCACATCTGGATAGTTGTCAAGGTTACCAGTATTAATATAAGGCCCCTAGCAACCAGGGTTGCTATGGCCCAAATCCAAAGACATATCGATTAACAAACAAAACCAAAAGTGAAAATGGATTGACTTTACATGCATAATTAATATACAATAATGGGAATCTGTCAAAACCCATGTTTATGGTAGTTAGGACCCATAGCAACCAATGGTTGCTAGGGACTCCAGCAGGTGAATAGTGACCATGGCAACAGCAACACAGTGAACAACACTGATTATTGATCATGCCTATCAATATCCCAAGATCAGGTTTATAATAATTCTGACCAGAACAATTATATTAAGACCCAAACTTGCCTAATTAAAAATATTCCCCCTTCTACGTCACGAATACCTCATTTGCATACTAATTAGCTTCTCGAAAAATCCAGAAGTGTTCAATCCAGCATGTGTTATAACCTGCAAAAATGTGACATTCAAATCGCCATAACTTTTTAACGAATAGAGATATTGGGATGCGGTAAACAACATTTTACTCAGCAAAACTAGGTCTCTCATCTGAGTTGACATCATGTTTTCATGTTCCTAGTACTTTAAATCAGCTTGACACATTAATGATACTGCACTGCACCATAATGCCACGTTGGGATCCACAAACTGGGATTAGAAATTGAGGGACGTGTCAGGCTTCTCAGCAAATAGTCTCCTATGATGTAATAGATGCGACATGTCATGTGTGCATTTGGCGTCAAAACTGACCCTGAAGCTCAGATCCTCATATTGAAGGTCTTTGAGAATTTTTGTGAAAATCTCCCCAAAAAAATTTTTTTTTCGTTTCGTTTCGTTTTTTACAGTTACTGGTGGTGGGTAACTGTAAAAAACGAAACGAAACGAAACAAGATTTTTTTTTGGTCACAAATTCTAATAATTGACCAGTGATCTCTAAACCATAAACTATCATGTGTCAAGCAGCAGTATGTACATCCACCACTTTTCTCATGCACTTGATCTCCGCCGGCCTCCCAGGGATATCTGCTGTCCTTGATGTAAAATCACATGTCATGTGTGTACAATATTTGGTGTCAAAACTTGAGGCTCAAGCCACGTCCATACCGCTTCATCTCTATTAATCTCACATCGATCGGACCATTTGTGTCGGAGTTATGCGCATGGACAGACAGTCAGACATGCAATACCCTCGCCCCCCCCCCCTCCGGGGCGAGGGTAACAAAAAAGGAACCTGTCGTTTTCATTGATGTGGATTATAAAAAAAATTGTAGAAATTAATTGGGAAAAAAATCTGGAAAAAAAATATTTTGAGAACACCCTATACTTCACTCGTTTCGTTTCATTTCATTTCGTTTCGTTTCGTTTTTTACAGTAAGCCCTAGAAACAGATTGGGTAAGAAAAAATGCTAACATCCAATTTCACTAATGTACAACATTATCCTCCCTAAGTTTAACCATTTTACATTCAGCGATATGCATGTTTTTGTAACAAGGTGCAACATAAAGAATGCTCAGTTTTGTTTTCATCATTGGACAAATACTTATTCTATTTCGAAGCATTTAGAACTGTTCTTCAATAAGTAGAAATTACAAATGCACTATATTTCCTGCTAAGACCAAACAATCCTTGTGTACATTATCACCAGTGCAAGCGTGAACTGTGTCTCTCCAGAACATGATTGTGATTTGACATCAATATAGCACTGTACAAAACAAAGCAGCAAGTTGTTAGCATCTCGGTTGTATCTAAATTCCAGCCGTGTGTGACCCGGCCTGTGTGAACGGCACTGTCTGCAAGTCCCCGGATGTCTGCCAGTGTCCTGACGGTTACACGGGTCCGAACTGTGAAGTGGGTGAGTGAGATAACAAGCATGGTGACGTGTCTAAGTGTTATCCATGATATGTGATAAGATACGATAATATTTCAAAATAACCCATAGTTACAAAATATAGTTTGAGAAAACAAATTCCGGTACAAGCAATGCCAACACCCTGTTCACCTGATGTTCAACATTCCCTAAGTTCAACCATTTTACATTCAGCGACATGCATGTTTTGTAACAACTATTAGACATAAGTTCCGTTTTCATTTCTCTCCAGAAGCATTCAGAAGTTTGCTTCGCTAAATAATCATTACGAATACATTATATTTCCTGCTAAGACTGAACAATCTTCTGCGTACATTATTACTAGTACAAACATGAACTCTATATCTCTGTAATATATCATTTGACATCAATACAGGACAATATGAAATAATATAGTAAAATGTTAGGTCACATGTATAATATCTATTGCTATTATACATTATCTCAGTTGTATTTACTTTCCAGGAGTGTGTGACCCAGCCTGTGTGGACGGCACTGTCTGCAAGTCCCCGGATGTCTGCCAGTGTCCTGACGGCTACACGGGTCCGAACTGTGAAGTGGGTGAGTGAGATACCAAGCACAAGTCTTATAAATGATATATTATAAGATATGATAATAGCCCATAGTTACAAAATACAGTTTGAATCAGTTTTGGTACAAACAATACTAGCGTCCAATTTCACTAAGATACATTTCATCCATGTTTAACCATTTTACTTTCACCGACATGCCTGTTTTGTATTAAGGTGCAAAGTAAAGAAACATTAGTTTTGTTTTCATCCTTGAAACATGCATTCACTTGAGAAGCTTTCAGAATTTTTCTTAGAAAAAGAAACATTTCAAATGCACTATATTTCCTGCTAGGACAATCTTCTGTGTTTATTATTACCAGTAAAAACATGAACTGTATGTCTCCAGAATATCTTATTTGACATCAATACAGTATTGTACCAAATCACGTATCACACGTATCTATTGGTATATTATTCCAGTTGTATCTAAATTCCAGCCGTGTGTGACCCGGCCTGTGTGGACGGCACTGTCTGTAAGTCCCCGGATGTCTGCCAGTGTCCTGACGGCTACACGGGTCCAAACTGTGAAGTGGGTGAGTGAGATAACAAGTAAAGTGATGTGACTTAATATTTATGTAAAAGCTGTCGTGAGCTTTCATTTCCGACCAGCAACTCATAGTTACAAAATATAGTTCGACACAGTTATGATGCAGACAATGCTGACATCCGATTCCAATACAATAATTGTGCAACATGTTGTCCCTTTCACATTCGACGCCATCCATGTTTTGTCACGAACGATAGTGAAAATTCATCCCGATTGCTTTCCCGATTGCTTTAAATTTGTTGACATGATTTTTTTCTGTTTCATAAAGTTGACACCGAACAAGGGCCACAGTGAGCATGGAATCTGATGACTTGGCAACCTCTCGAGAACTTCTTGAACAATCAGCAATATATTTATGTCATTCAATATTCTGTGTGAGTTATGAACTACTGCAAGAGTGCACTACCAAGAGAGATTTATTGAGAAGCTGAACACGTATTCTTCAAATGACGTATGCTTCGGATGTACTCACACCGTCACCATGTTTTTATTCATCCTCGATAAATAATTATATCCTAACTAAAGTTAAAATACTTATTTTTGACAGATGATTGAGTGAATCTCATGAATCATTATAGCTTTTACAGCATCTCAATATCTCGATTATTTATGAAGATATGACAGTTTTAGTGGAAATTTTGGGCTAACTTTTTTGTACCTAATTAACTACTATAATGAGTATTCATGACGTCACAAGGGTAAAACAAGTTAATTAAGGTAATGAAACGTCTATTTTCAAACACATACGATGGTAATATGAGCTTTATTTGCCATGTACTTTATTTGGCATGAGATATAATCAGTATTAATTTTCCAGAATTGGTTGCCAAGGTAGCTATTCTTGAGCTATGACCCATAGCATTCATGGTTGCTAGGGATCAAACGCCTTGAATATTGAATGAGTTACCATAAAACCCGTGAAAATGTGGACAAGAGTCTTTCGAAAATTCATTGAATAATTGTAAACGTCATTTTGCATACCAGTCCCGAGTTAAGCCTCTAGCAACCACGTTGCTATGGGCCGTATGTTAAGTAGGGTTGGCATGGTGACCAAAAACGTCTTATGGGTGTGATATATTTTCTATCATCATGTTTATATTCACATTATAGAGCGATACTATGCACGGATCATTCAGAAAAGGGCTTTAAAAGTAGCTAATTAAAGTGACTTACTCGTGTGACGTCGCGAATAATCATTAAAATAGCTAATGAGCTCCATAATTCAAGTAATTGAAACGAAATTGGTAATATCTCGCAACGGCTAAAGATATTAAGGTTCTAATAATAAGCCAGCATATTACCTTTGTATTTTCTATCGCACAAATCGTACTATCTTGAAATTCATTTTGACTTGAGTTCGAAGCAACTTACAGTACTGTGAATGATTCATATTGATAATTGTCATTTCCTACATGTATGCTCATATTTTATAAGATAGCACGTACGTTTTGTAATCTAACATATTGTAGACATATACGAATAAAGTTATAGCGCATGGGCAAATATTTACGACTGAATAATTACAAATCCTACAAAAAAAATATATTTTTCCTGCTGTGATGTTCACCGTGTTGATTTGGCGAGTGGGGAATTCCCGGCTTGACGTATACGTTTAAAATTTCAATGCCATTGAATTGTCTATTCAACTATTTATCCGTCGTAAAGCATAGGGATGCTGAAGCATTCAAACGGCGCCGTCGTTTGAATGCTCCAGCATCCCTTCGCTCCAATGTGTATGTAAATAGTGGAGTAATTCAACTTTATAAATGTACATAAGGTCGGGGTCGTTGTTACAGGTAGTTGTTTCATCTCCTGGAGCAGTATGATTGTTCATCGTGTCGCGGTTTGGTGGCATGAAACACACTATAACGCGCCTAAAATATTATAGCTAGTTCATGATTGCTCAGTCTTTAGTGCCTATACGAAGGCCAAAATGTGACTTGCGGAAAAAAATGTTGGCACGTTCACACGCAGAAATTTCCAACTTCATTTAACGCTATCACGTTCACACATGGAAACATTTGAAGCTACTACGTTCGCACGTGAAAAAAGAGGCTACCACGTTCACACCTGGGAAAGATAAATATTTCCTAGCATTCGGTTTTATTTTGCAAGTAAGATCATCAGGGAAATGTGTATACCGTGAAGGCCGTTCCAAGACAGATAACAAACTCCGATTACACTGCATGTGGTATACAAATGTTTAAACAGGTTACAGTTGTTATAATAGTTGCCGGTATTTCGAGGACATTTGATTTGACAGACAAACATGCAGCAGTCATGATAACGTATTGTATGAAAGTTATTAATTGCACTTTAATGATCGGCGTTATAACTTCACTGCAACACACTGAACTATTTAATTTTTTTTTTAAAGTACAGACTTGTAGATCTTCGTACATGTCTTTGTGTGCACAGGCCACGAAATGTTTGGCTAACCTGGTTCTTTACATTCAATGATGTATGCTCCCACACATGAAAATTTTAAAGCCGCATTCGCAAACAAGGGCGACCACTCAGAGATTCTTTTGCCGCCAAAAACACAAATTATCCCATTTAAAAAGAGTGTTTTTTCATATCTGGGGACAAAGGGCACACCGGAATAGTTCGATGACTGATATAATGACAATAATGATACAATGAAGATATAGCGATATAGTGGGAGGAGGTGGGGTACTAGCACCAGCCCTCGCCGACGGGAGGTGGGTTTTACCTTTTCTGACGTGAAGTAAATGTTTCGTTTGTTTGGTGAGTTGTTTACAAGTACTGTACTCTACATGGGTCCGGTGTCTCTTTTCAAATAAAGTAAGTCATTCATTCTAACCCATTTCACACCCATTCAAAGCCACAAAACACTTCCTTCTTATGCTTCACCCCCAGTCAAAAATGTTACCCATATCCAAAACAGATTTTTATACGTTGCAATCACTTCATATCATACTTTTGGGAAATGGCCAGTGTGACCACTTTGATCGCTTTACTGCTGGCGTTTGGGATTTCTGTTGAGGCTCAATTCAGAACTGAGTAAGTACAAAGAGCACATTACAACATTTAATTGCATATTTGATTTATTTCAGGGAAATATTATCTTTATTATTATACATGTATACATCCTTTGAGTTCCTGATGGTTGAAGTTAGAATCAATTTCAAATCAGCCAAATTTAGCATTCTTGTTTGCGCAAACTTGAAAATACATCTTGAGGCAGTCGGGAAAATATAGGAAATATGCACAGTTCGACAACAGATACTCAGAAAATTGCCTTTAATCGTGCATGAAAACAGTGGATAGAGAATCATCGGCCTGCCGACATTGCCGGTTGCAAAGATAAATACAAATGACGTCATGAGACTGTGTGTAGAACTCGCCCGCAACGCGGGCCGCTTTGAGGAAAAATTTGATGCAAGATTAACTGGCCGGAATTTGAATCTTGATTTGGCAACTCAATTTAGACACGTAATACACATTTTCAGACCCAAATTTGTACGATTTCTCATTCTATAGACAAAATGAAGCTACTGCAGAATGAATAAATTTTGTCAATTCTAACAGTGGTTATAGTTTCATGACCTTGAAGACAGAACGGCATTCTGTTTTTCAATTTGTTCAGCTGTAGACATGTGTTTGGCTGCATCATGATATCATGATATCAGATGCAGATATGCCTCATAGTTTTCAATGTTTTTAAGGATATTTTATTGAGGTTCAATATAATTTTAGCAGGCGAATCTGTTCAATTGAGTTCAAAATAAATGCTTACTTATTAGGAATATATGCATGAAGTAGCATGTTTTTTCATAATAATATACGAGAATGAATCGGAATCCTGTGGGGAGGGATATGGCAGCAATTTATTTTATTTTTGGGGAGTTGGGGGGAGGAGAGGGTGTAACGTTGTGTATGTTACATTCAGCTGTCATGGTGTTGATGATCTGCTAAAACGATTCGTCTGCAATGTTACGGCTACATTTATTACCTAAGTCGACGTATTTTAACCATGACACAGACGAAAAGTACGTTTTCCATGCTTGGTAGCGAATGAGCCCACATCCTCTACATGTACCTACCGAACAGTATTTTAATTTTCCCAGTAGGCATGTGTTAGGAACTATCATGATATCAGACGCAGATATTCATCATAGTTTCGATTATTTCGGAGAATTTTTTATGGAGGTTCAGCATCATTTTCGCAGACGTAGCTGTTTCATTATGATAAATCTGATCCACGGTTTCGTATTTGGTATATGCAGCAAGTAGGTCTATGTTCTTTCATCATAGTATTCGGGATTGAATTGGAATCGTATGGGGAAGGTGGTAGCAACTGGTTTTTTGTTAGGGGGATGGGTAGGGGGTTAATATTGTGTAAAGAAAAGTCAGCTTTCGTGGTTTAATGATGTGCTAGAGGTTTAATGTCGTGTCCATTTCTGTTTTGTGTTAGACATTCAATGTTCAGTGTATGTCACATTCTGGCGCATGTGCGCTGCGCACTGAGCAAAGCAGGTGCACAATAAACAAAAATTTCACTGCGACCACATTGTTATCAAAATTTGAATTTTCGAATAGTTCCGCACGAGACAGTGTTAGTGACAGTGATACAATAATAACAGAAATAACAGAAACTATTTTACACGACTCAGTTCCTTGTAATTCCTGCGGTATGGTAGTAATAGACAATAGGTCGATACATAGAAATCCCATAATTTCTTATATGAGGTCGATACTTGTATACACTGAGACTGAGGTGAGAGAAAATAGACCGAGCGGCGAAGCATTCTAAATCATTGAACGGCAATGGCGATAATAATCCAAAATAGAGACCCTGGGTGTATTTTGGAAAATGTATCGGTTCTATATCATCGAATATATATATGCTAATTGTCTATAACGGATGTCGTCAACGAATTGTACGGATTTCTTTTGACAGCCCTCAGTACACTTATCGCGCGTTGACCCGTCAGCGGTGGGCTGCTCGACACATCTGCTACTGGCGAATGACCCTATACGGCCCGAGAAACATGTGAGCAGATTTTGGATCTTTACTTTTTCATGTAACTCTTCAGCATACACCAGTTCTGTAATAGTCCGTTAATAAATATGGTGACTGTATACTTTTAGATGTTCCCAGAAGAGTTACTACTACACAGAGACGTACTACCAAAGAATCTGTGCTGACGGCTATACTGGGACATCATGCAACATCCGTACGTACCATAATCAGACGTCAAGGTGACATCTGCAATACCGATTGTAATTGTAATCTCGGGAAACTGAAAAACACATGCCTGTGAAAAATGAATGATCGGCAAACATTAAATTAGTACCAGTAAATTTGATGTTAACTATAAGAATCGCACTGATTATCGAGGCCAAAATTTATGACGGCTGCAACAGAAAAATCATTGAGCCGCAAATTGATTAACGGCCCATCTCTTTGGCATAAACAATGATTTACCGCCCAGCTATCACGTGACATTTCAGTCACATGCATGACGTTTTGTTAACTTGTGTGTAAACGCAAGTTAGGCATACCGGGGATCCCCGTATTGGCCCAAGTATCATATCCTGCGCCTTTCTCTATATTCAATAAGGATTAAATAGGTGCGAGACGGATTAAATGTTTTCAGGGGACGAGTAGTATTAAGGAGCAGTGTACGATACTTGGGCCCCATGGGCTTATACAAGAGTAGTACTTCCCTTGCATTAGCCCATGGGCTCATCCAAAGAGGGGCTTAAATACGGGGATCCCGGTACAGGCAGTGACGAGGTTGTTTTCTGGCACATAATCTGAATTTGTCTACTGTAAACTGTTTGGTTCGAGATATGGAAAGTGGAATGGAGTTTGCAGAAATGTCCAGTCAATCAAGTCAGACAAGTGTGCTTGACGAAGACACCATGGATGAAATGATATAAGTGTCCCTGGTATACTGGTACTAATAGTAATAATGTGTCTTTGGCGGGCGTAGTGATTATCTACGGCCCAGCTCAGATAATTTTCAGCTCAGATAATCTACTTGCAGCTCTCGCACGCTCGGGCTGCAAATGAACTATGTCAGGCTAGAATAATCTGAGCTGGGTCGTAAATAATCACTACGCCCTTCACAAACTTATTATTGTTATATTGACAAACACCAAAGCAATATTTGCTCTTTAACCGTTCGCAGTAGATGTTTTAGAACTCAGCTACAACGATTTACTTTCCAGCCGTTTGCAGTCCAAGATGTCAGAACGACGGCGTCTGTATCAGCCCAAATGCATGCGACTGTCCGTCAAGGTTCACTGGGAGCCCATGTTCCGTTGGTGAGAATGTCAAGAATATGGTATCCCTTTCATAGTGTGCGCGTTGTGTCAAATAACGCTCCATACTAAACGATGTGTTTCATGCATACTTTCAGAGCAGTGCTCCTACCAGCGGGACTGTTACCCCGGTATATGCTCGAGTAATGGTAGGCAACTGTCATGTGACTGTGCTGCGGGATTTGGGGGAGTCAATTGCCAGTTTAGTAAGTACCACTGGTTTTATTAGCACACCAAAAATCATTCTAGAGGTTTGTGTATTTTAAACCACTTTAAATTTGTCGTCGATGGTACATTCCAGTGGCGGACGGACCAATATTGCAGCCGGACAACCCGACGTGTAGAAGCAGCCTGCGGCGGACTGCGGGAGGACAGGTGCTGACCTCAGCCGAGTGTGACAATCCCGCCGAAAACAGCACCATCGTCATGTACACGAACCAGCGGGACTTCCTGCAGATCAACGTCGAGTACGAGTTCACACATGAGGAGATCGATCGTCCTCAGTACCCACCAGATAGTTACGTGAGCAGCTTCAATGCGGGGATCATCGACAGCAGTGTACGACTGATACTGAGGGACAGAAGTAGCTATTGTTGTATAGCAGTTGGAAAATATACGGGCTCCGGCCGAGCTACTAAAGGCATTTACTGGCGTGTCGGATTGTCCTGTGCACATTAGCAACATTGTGAAAGTATGACACGATAAAAACTTCCGTGACTCTGGTGAGGCGACATTCGGTGCCTCTCAGCCATTATCACACAAATAACACAGGAGTACCTGCTTCCATACCAGAAAGAAACTGAAACCATATCACTAATAAAATTTTTACCGATACTGATGTGCAGATAAGGCGGATGTATACAATGAGACAGTTGCTTGTTCCGGGGCAACATTAGCACGTGGTCGTCCAGCAGTCTACTGCAATGTAGACATTCCGTTTACCAGAGGAATAGCACATCGACAAGAGTGAATATAATTTAGGGTACTTCTAATAAAATATGATATGGTATGAGGGACCGCCTAAACGGCACCACCTACTTCAATATGTTTTCGTATACTAAGTATGAGTGTACTGAATATCATTGTGATGATTATGAAATATTATTTAAATGTAGAATATTTATATATATTGTCCAAAGGCTTGAGCTGCAATTCTTCGCCCACACCGGAGGAATTAAAGAGATCCGAGATATAAGTACGACGCCTATCCGTATCATCAGTTTAACCATTACCGGTCAGGAGGGATCTCGGTCGGTGTTGTTCAACTTTGACCTGGAGCCTCCAGTTCACTGTACCGAGGACGACTCCTGTCCCGAGGAGAGCAGAGATGCCTACATCCCACTTGTGGCTCTCGAGGACATCACCAGGGTAACAAGATTAACACTAGACTGATAAAACATGTACACACTGATAACACATTAACATCGCGCGCCAGAATCCTGATCTATATAATAACGCAACTGGGGTTCATTGTGTATATATTATTTCGCAATGTCGTCCCCCATCTACTAGAATCAAGATGTGAACATCCTATTCGTGGGCTGGTCTGACCCAGTATCTCAATTGTATGAGTATCGATACGAAGTCTACAAGATGGGAGCCAACGTGAACGGGAACCTGATCAATGGTGTAGAGCCAGTACTCTCAGGAAACTACACAACCTTTGCCGAGACGGACGGCGCCAATTTTACTCTGCCAGAATCTGGACTGTACTCAATCACAGGCGAAGTTATGGATTGGGCAGGCAACGTCAGATACGCACGAGCATTTGTGTTGTTTGCAGACGAGGACAAACGAGTGGAGGCTCTGGACAGACAGTGGACAGTGACTCCGAGCTCTAATAGAATAGGTCGCTCACACTGGCTCAACGATACCACGAGTGACCTTCACATCACCTGGCATGATTGTTTTGGAAATAGGTTCATCACTGATAACCAATTGTTTGCCCCAGTTCGTCCTCTTGTTGTGCCAGGCGTCAATTCAAGTGACATAATTGACTACACCCTTGGAAACTATAGCACGAGAGGAATGTCCAATCCCCAGGCCATAGAGACTTTTTCCTATAGTATCGTGAACGGGGTGAAAACTGGACAAGAATCCCCTCCCGAGCCAACAACATGGACCTTGATTGATCCTCTGGATGACTCGTATGTTATGACTGACAGACCGAACAGCGACTATTTCACATTCTGGGTCAAGGCCGAGGACGTCTTTGGGTACGAGGCAACTGATTACATCTACGTCATGTCAGACACAACTCCTCCAACTGTAACCGACCTAGAATTCCGAAAGAACGTTGACCGACCAGGAGTCAGAGGTTACTACTCAGGGTATGTACGAGAAGACAGGGCCATATCACAGTCACAACTCAAACAAATCTGGTAGTCTGCATTCTATGAGAAAATTATCAAGCAATCATTGCTCATGGTTAAAGTATGCTAGAAATCACTATACCGACAGAATCCACATGACTGTCATTGATTTGGAGGGAGGGATCTACCGAGTGGACACAGAGTTATATGTGCAGCTTTTCAATCGAAGTCTGATCGGAAACGGCACCCAGTATATCGAGCCCATTAACAAGGTTTGAAAGTGACTTCTCCCACATATTGTATATATGTACTTAAAACTTCTCGTATTCTGAACACCCAGAATGTGAAATGAAATTGTCTGGAATTGTACTACAGGCACCTGCTGAATGCACCGGTTCTGGGTCTGGGTGCACCTGTGCCACAACATCGGATGACGCGTGCTACAGCGATCCTCAGATGATCTATGTTGACAACTGCTTCTTTCTAGACCACCAGAGAGATCCACTTATCATCCGAAGTATTGTTTACAACCGGGCGCTCTTGTTCACAAGTGTGGAATTCGAGGTGACAAACGAATTCGCGGTGGAAACCCAGAATATTCTCAACTGTAATGCCGATTGTAAAGCATCACTATAATAACAAAAACCATTACATTACTCTGCAGATTCCCCCTGTTGGTGAAGTTTCTGGTTTCGGGGAATGTGAGTCATTATTAATTTTACTAGTCTTCGTGGCAGCAGACATTAACAGTGAACAAACATGGTAAATTGTCGTACAAAGACATACCTTTCCCCATCATACAGATCCACCTGTAGAGAACCTTCGCGTTCTTGAAACACTATCACGCAGTGCCCGTGTCACTTGGGATGTACCAGTCGCCTGCTATCATATACAGGCCATTGTCGTCCACGTGATAGGCGACAGTGACGAGGTGGTACTGCCTCAAGACAATACGGAGTTTGAAATTACTGATTTAGTATCGAACACGGATTACAGGCTCAATGTTCATGTTGCGTACGAGAATGGACAACAAAGCGAATTGATCAGCATCAATGTCACGCTTAACAGTACGTAATCACTAATAGCATTATAATTACAATTGTCATCAAAAATCATGCCAGATTCGTGTCTTGATCATGATTATAAAGTGGAGAATTGTTTTGTTGAGCAGTTGTCTGGAAACGCTGGCGGGGACGCTGTCAAGCATGTGGGGGCTGTGGTCGTCAGTTCCGAAGAGGAATCGCATATGCTAATGGAGTGCCGAGGTAAATGTATCAACAATTTCGTATCAAAACATTGACTTGTTGATGCAGAACAACACGAATTTCCGGGTTGGCAAAACCAAGCTGCTAAATATGTGCCATGGGGATACGCATTTTCTTTCGTATGACATGTAATCAATTAAGCATAATCATCGAGGTATAAAAACGAAAGTTCTTCCAAACGGTCCTCAAATGTTTGTTGGTGAAATATCACATCAACTGGTTACCAGAACCTTCTGACTGACGTTGATTTCACCTAACCCCCAAAAAACAAAACAACTAAAAAAATTCATTGGCATGTATTTTATGAATATTTGTTCATGGGACCAGTTGGTATTTTATCACAGTGCGGCGCCTTTGATCGAGACGAGACCCTGTCCTGTAAGGAGGTGTGTTCGTGGTCTGCACTCGAGGCTTGAACTGGCGAAACCCAGAAACAAGTGGATCTACAGGTGTATATTCTTTGGAAGGGTGTTATTTGGTGGATGGTAGACATTCTGAAAACACTCGTCGATATTTTGTGTTTCCATCTTGACAGAAGACACATACAGAGGGAAACATGCATAGGGAAATCATTGATGTAGAATTAGTCAATTGACTCAATTCCTGTCGTACTTTGTCGTGCAGCTCGAACTCGACTAGATCTACCATAATCCCAATTATATTATTTCGTGTTCATGTATTTCGTGTACAGTATGTATTTTATTTAGTTGATCAACATCCTGCTATGTACGGTCTCTGTTCGAACAGACCACGCACCTGCTGTTGGTCGTGGAGGTGGAACCTCCGACAGCCAGTGCCCATCTCCCAGAGAGACTGCAGGAGACGCCGGGTCCGGGGCTGGACCGATTAGTCCACATTGGGCACACCGGTCAAGATACATGACGAACCATCGAATTTGATCGTTTTGAATGTCGCCATCCTATCTCTTTGACGTTGATAATCCTTACAATATCCTAGATTCCAGTGAACTTCTCGCTGTACATGTGATTTATATCAAGACTCTATGTGTATATCAAATTGTACACGTGCAGACAATGTTTTAAGCTACGAAATTCGTCTATTTTACATGTACAATGTATTACTTCAAACAACTAGTGATAATCTATCTGGACTATCGTGACAACATGCTCCTCAACATGCTCCGCGTCGATTCTCACGCAGCTCCAGCTCACCACTAAATAACACGCTTGCTGCTTAAAACCTTGTACATGTTCCCAGTGCTTCTCAACGTGAAACACATTACATTTTTATACTACCAGGTACGCGTCGCATCTCACCCGTTGCATTCAACAAACATGAATGAATAAACAAGGATTCTTGCTGACCAATCGCTTACTGAGAAATTTTCGAACTATTCGAACTGTCTTCCAGATACCGTCCAAATCGAGCATTTATAAGTGTCTGCCTTCTTCATTGCATTGAAGACGTACTTGGTTTCAAGACTATTTGGAGAAAATTATTTTGTTTTGTGATTCACAAATCGTTGTAAATTCATTATTGTCAGACATGTATGTTTCTACCCATATATGTTGTTTGGTTATACCTGTTCGTATGTTTGTATAATGTCACTGGATTTCACATCATCTATGTCTATGATTACGGGTGTTATTGCACTATTGTGTTTGCCATGCACACGAGCGTGTGCAATCATTATTACGTGCATACATATGATTTCAAAATTTAAATGGTTGTGAATATATGGATAGCATAACGAAGGACGATGTAAGTAGTACTGGATGTTCAATACATATCAATGTCAGTATAATAAACTGTGCAGCTAGTTGTATTCGATGGTAGGCCTATAATCTCTAATAATGTGCATCCGATCTTTATGCATCTCGACATTGAATGTTTTTCTCAACATTAAACATTTATCCAAACAAACCAATGCCTATGGTTTTATGCCAATATGTACTCCATCCGATCGGAATGGACCTTTTCACAGCACAGGTTTCCGATGATATCCGAACGACCAATAATCCAGCCAATCAGGTACTGGCCGCAGATTTATATCCCAACGGCTTTCCTAACGGACGCTAATTTTTTAAACACGCGATTAGAATCACCAAAAGTATTCCAAACAGGCAGTTTTCCTCCATTTTTGCAGAAAAACGCTTCAGAGAGGGAATGTTTGTTTAGTTTTCTTGTGTCGTACGCCCTCTGACTATTTTGTCGCGGCTGGGCCGTTTGTTATCTGGGGGAAAACCCAGACTTTCGGTTTGGGGACAATCTTATTTTCTCGGAAAACCCAGAGTTTCGGTTTGCGGGAGGTTTAGCTTCTGAAGTCATATGCATTCAACAGTGCTTGAAAAACACAAGTCATTCATTTCTCGTTGATTCATCTTCAGGAAATCGGTGCAATGCACATTTTGATGCACAATTCTGTATAATACAGCGCCTTTTCACCCATTTGACAGTTACTCCATTTCTGTAACCACTGGTCAGGAACCTCACACAGTGGTTTTAGTTGATCTCGCGATACCTGCGACCAGCAGTGATTGGTGCATTTGAAAGACGGAGATGACCAATTATTCATAGTCCCAGAAAGAACTCTGTGAAAAGGTCCACTACAACATGCAAGTCAGTCGTTAGGATCTTCTATCACCACACACACACACACACACACACAAAACTTTGCCCGAGTAGCTCAGTTCGTACGTGGGCGACTTCTCGTCAATGCAGTCGGATTGGGCGCTGGTTCGATTACCGACCTCTGCAGCAAACTTTATATGAGGTTGTATATGGTCGCCAAACCGGGCAAGTGTTTTTTTCACCAGGTTTCACCAAGAACAATGGACTGAAGACATAGGCCTACTCTTTAAAGGCTAGAGGGTAACTGTAGCCTGGGTACTAAATTATTCAGATGTAAATGTTGAGCATTATCAACAAAAAAAATAGAAGAAATCGATGTTTGTGGTACACTCTCGTTTAGGCCAGGGTTTTCCCATGGTTATAGACGTCACTTCCGGTTTCAGTGAATATATGACGTCAGTTCCGGTTTGGGTTAGGGTTCGTCATAACGTTCGGGGCTATACTCGCTAGAGGCGTCATAAGGAACCCAATAAGTTGATCGTCCTTGAGGAACCAATTCCGTAGGTTTACGCAGGTATAGGGCAGAGTAACACTGGCGTAAACGTTGCCGCCTAGGTGCACGCATATATCGACGTGGTCTCCCTTCAGAACGTTGTCCAGCGCTTCCTCTATATCGGACATACAGCGTCTGAGGACTAGGAACCTATTGAAAGGTAAGACGCCGCCGCCCTTGGTTGCTAAGTCTTGAAGGTCAGAAGTCTGCCTTTTCACAGGTCGTATGTATCGGGAAGCTTATGATTTTCCGGATTTTCAACATAATAATGGTGAACTAATTTAGGTTAAAATCAGTTTAATCCGATGTGGTGTTCAGGATTCATGACTTCAAAGGCTTCGTGTCCACAGAAAGCCGCTCATCGTTGTGAATCAAGATGTGAATCTTCAAATATGCATGTATCTTATTTTCCGAAGGTTACGAGTTTGATATTCGTTTTAAAATCTTAGTGTTGTTCCCTCGCTTGCAATTTCCAAAATGTTTCCAACTTTTTTATGTCTTGGACCTGCGATTATAAGTATGCTGGATACAGTTTTTATGTGCATGTGTTATCTGCAAAACGTACACCTACCGATAACTACTGAACATTGTTTTTAATTATTGACAATTCGAACTAATATATACATACAAATGAAAAATACATTAAAAAGCAACAAATAATGAAAAAAAAAACCACAATGATCCAAAAATAAGATCAGTAATATACGATAACTTTTCAACCAACACTATTCGTCGTAGTTTTCTCAACAATTTACTTCCAGTGAGGTCATGACCTAGTTCTCGAGCTTCAACAGGCTATGAAAAAAGTCCCCATGAATAGTGGTGAAGTTATTTTTGTCACAAGGAGATTCTAAGTGGACTCCATGTGTATTGGTATTCAGTTAGTTCCAGAAAATTGGTGGACATTATATTCACCTGACGAATTACGTGCACGACCCGATGTTGTGATGGCCTAGAATGGCATCCAGTCAGAGGGAAAACCCCTTGGTTTATTTTTGTTCCAAAACTTGTGTGCGTTTTTCTATTGGCCTTATTGTTGGCAAATGACCCATATTTGGATGTATGTACAGCTGACAATGGTGTTCACTTGATTTTTTGCACTGGTACTCAGTCCATTGAAGAGGGCCTTGTGGGGGCCCGATGTGCCTTTGAACGTTCACCATTCATTCTGAAAAGACACCTTTCAAAAATACATTGTCCTGTAATGGTCCATAAGAATATCAAAACCAGCGGGAAATCTCCTTTGATTTATTCATTAATTTCCTCATGGTGAATAAAGCAATAAAGAGATAAAGTGAATTGAGAATGTATATATAAAATCATTTGGCAGCTCCACCCTCTCGTACTAATCTGAACTTACAAATTAAGGAATGACGTCACTTGACATCTCAACACTACCATATTTTTGCATCCACCTTATCGGATACAGATGAACGGCCTACACTTTCCGCTCCAGTTTTCAGTGAATGATTTGTCATGATACGTCTCACGAAATGTCCAAGATGACGAATATATATACGTACAATAAAAATATTAACGATTGTATTATATTCCGCACGGGACCAGTGGCAGAAAATGACAGTGCAAATATGTCATTTCATGATGAAGTAATTGGTCTGGCTTCATCGTTCATTTCTATTCCAAAATGTTGTATACTGTTATTAGGTTTGCCATTGCCGTTATCAAAATCTTGTTGTGCTGCTGGTGCTTGGGATTGGTTACTTACGTACTTGGCATACACCTTTTTTCCATGGGATTTGTTTTGGATTTCTGAAGTAATTTAAAATGTTATTGTCTAGTTGTATACTAATTCCATCAGGTGTACAGTAGGAACCGGTATATTTATAAATTATTTTCATAGGTTGCTGGGCAGTTGTATGTTAATTCCATCAGGTTACAGTAGCAATAAGTATGTTTCACACACTGTCTGCCCCTGATAACTCCAGTATGTCTTTGGATAACATTATTTGGCTTTTTTCTATTCCAAAAGGTAGTATTTAAGGTTTGCTATTTCCATCATCGAAACCTTGCCGTATTGCTGGTAATAGGTTGATACTCACATTGTTAACTCACATAATATTAGTCGGATATTATGAGAAACCAATGATAATACCACCTCATGTTACTATGATGGGAAGGATATTTCAACTGAAATATCATTCGACATACCTAGCTTGATTTTACCACATATGTGTAGAACTTATAAACAGTGTTGTGTTTCATATTCTAAGACATGACATCAATTGATTGTGAAGCAAAATTCTTCTCTGAGTCATACTGTGAGGTAAGCAATAGTGTTCATCTTTACAGCAGATGTATCGGCAACAATGTGCACCAGCTTTGTTGTTGGGCATTACGAAGTAGTGTAGCCGGTAAATAATCGTCAGAACACACACTTAATAACATAATACTCATATCCCATGATCTGTGCTTCGTACATAGCTTCTTTCGATCATAATAGGGTGTGAATTCTTTAAGAACCTCGGGCTTCCAGAACATTTTTCACCTCAGATTCTCACTAAAATAGGTATGAGCATCACTCAGTCACAATCGGACACACAAATTATTTTACTAGGAAATCGAGGGCAAATCACGTCTGCCATGAGGGACCTTGGTGGTAATTACAGAATTACATTATCTAAAATGATACGTAAAACAACATGCAGATATGAATTGCATGATTAATCTGTAATTACAGTGTAACATTTTCAGTATCTACATATTACTCTGAATGCACAGTGTTCATACTGATTCAAATCAGACACGCATTTTATTATTACAACGGGAAATGGCAGAGTGAAGTCGTAGAAATAACATTGCTATATCTGTATAATGAATCCTTCAGGACCGGTAAGGTATGTAACAGTGTCATACGCTATCGGTACCAACTGCAAGTACACCACAGATGTTGCACCGGCTACGGGGGACCAAACTGCAATGACCGTAAGTTGGTGTATTTGGTGTACACATCAGCGTCTGTTTGCGATTTCTATAATATGTGAACGTTTCTGAACTCTGTAGCACAAATTTACAATTAGACATAAAGAACCTTTGTTATAACAAATAATTTTTCACCCAATCGAGATACAAATCATAATGATATGTGCATCGCTGTGTAATTTCGTGTTGACTATGGACATTGTGAGAGGTTTGTTCTAGTCGCCTGTCGGTTTACTCGGATTTTTCTAACTCGTTTACACTGTTTTTCGCTAATATTTTTGTGATACTAAACGCTATCGTTCTATTACTTGGCATACTTCACCCGGGAGTCAAACGGCAATTTTCTACGAAATTTCACACAGCCATCACGAAAATTGAAAAAGTTGGCAATCTACCCCATGCTAAATTTAGCCCTATTATTTAATTTCTGGAGCCGCACACAATTTTTTGCATTTGCTCAGTTTTGTAGCGGAGCAATGTTTCAAAATCAACATGTTTTTGTCGAATACACCCCAGTGTATCTCCTGGTTCAAAGTTACAAGAATATTTCGAATCCTGATGGATGTAAACAGGACCAATTCCTCGAATATGCCCAGATTCTCGAGATCCCGTTTTGGGCTGAAATTTAACATTGAGGTAGATTGCCAACTTTTTCAATTTTCACGATAGCTGTCTGAAATTTGGTAGAAAATTTCCGTTTGCCTCCCAGGTGAAGTATGCCAAGTTATGGAACGATAGCATTTAGCATCACAAAAATATTAGCGAAAAACGGTGTAAACGAGTTAGAAAAATCCGAGTATAAGGAACATATTTTGGAGGATTTCCTGTCAAAACACAAGTCCGATAACCTATTGACATGTCGTTGCCTCCTCGTCGTCTTTGAAGTTTACGGTCGGATCTCCATGAAATCTCGACCCAAAAATACTGAAAAATAATTCAAGAGAGAGCCATATTTTGTTTTCCGATTTTGTGTAGGTTTTTTTTCAAAATGGCAGCTGTTTTCGACCACTTTTTACTTTCTTTCTCAGAATGGGGTTATGCATTGGACTATCCATATTTACTCCCGTGATGTGTGTAACTTGCATGCCTCTCATTCGCCAGGCACGTGGCGGCAGTAGCGGTTTGGGATATATCCGACGAGTCGGAAGGGAACATACATTTCTGGCCATATCAAGTGTTTTCGAACCATCTGCCGAAAATTGAAAATAGTCCACCTTTTCGTCGATTATAGACGTTGCATGCATTGTATCAATACACCCACGAATGCTTCGAGATTTGATATTATCATTTTCAAAATCATACCATCTTGAATTTGGCCTCAAAAGATGAAAAAGACAGTTTCAGTTGAAGAAAAAAACATGGTTGTGAGACCTTTTCGATTGCGGTAGTTTCCTAAACCTCCGAGAAATGTTTACGGTATGTGTGGACATTACGTAGCATTTTCGCAGTGTTTACCTATGCCATTGCCGCAAATCTGTCATGTTTTAGGAAAGGTTGCAGTGAAGGGACGTTGGTTCATACATTCATTCACGACAACTTTTCTTTTAAAATCAGATATAGGTCGAGAGCGTGATAACTTTTCTAAATTTTGATATCAAATATCCCCAGCATTGACAAGTAGAAAGCCTTCGACGTCGTTGTTTCACTTGTCTTCCAGCCATATGTGACCCAATCTGCCAAAATGGTGGCACATGTGTCTCCCCCGGCCGGTGCCGCTGTCCGAGTGGGTACACGGGTTCTAGATGTCAAACAGGTCAGTGAATAGAGTGTATACAACATTTAATTAACCCAACGCGGACTCCGAGATCACTTTTGATCCATGTATTTATTGTTGTTTCGAAAACTACACATTGATTAACGAGGCGCAGCCCTTGGTGTCTCAATGGAGGAACTTGTGTGTTACCCGATAAGTGTCTCTGTCGCCAAGGATACGTCGGTTCCTACTGCAATGACGGTATGCTATTGGCGAATATTGGACGCAATAACATGTGTTCTTTTGGCGTCGCCATTGCCTCCTCAGTATTATTAAAATTATGATGTAACTACTAGTAGGCAGGAGGCCAAAGTCAAAAAGAGCCATATTTTTGAAGTTCGTATGCACAAGAGTACTTATTCATGAATGGGGTATCAACGGAAATGGGAGGATCTCAGGGTCTCATTTCATTCTCATTTCCTCCTGCCTATAGTATTTCTCAAGTTGAAATGATCGAGGATCGTTATTACGGATCATAATTACCGTGTCATTCACTTTTCCAGCCGTATGCGACCCAGTTGTCAGAACAATGGAAGTTGTGTCTCTCCGGACGTCTGCCGATGTCAGGACGGATTCGCCGGACACACTTGTGAAATAGGTAACTTTGTTCTTGCCGTGCTCGAACTCATCAGCTATAGATCATGATATGATGTATAGTTATTGATTAGCATAGTATAATGTCGGTATTAACATGTAAGTCACAGTGGTAAATGCCGTGCTCGAACTCATCAACGCATCGTGCTCGAACTCAGATCATGATATGATGTTCATATGAGGGGCGGGTATAGGATTTTGGGAGGGGGGGGGGATTTTTGATCGACAGAGCGGCGAGCGAAGCGAGCCCATGTCGGCCGGGTGTCTGGGCCCCAGATGCTGAAGGTTTATGCATCCCTAATGGTGTGTTCTAGGACTCTCCTTGGACCAATTTCATGGCCTTGGAGAGTTTATGAATGCCTGATCTGGGGTGGATCAAGGGTTCTGAAGGAGGGCCAAGATATGAAATGTTGCGAAGCGAGTTGGCCAAGGCCGAGGGTCTGAGGCCCGCTTAAGGGCCCCAGAAGCTAAAAGGATATGCATGCCCAGTGGTGTTTTTTATAGGTTTCCTTTGGTCCATTCCTCATTCCCCTAAGAGTTTCTGCATGGCTAATTCGGAGCAGATCTGGCATTTGAGGGAAGGATTATTTGTGAAATGTTACTAAGCCAGGTGAAGCAAGCCCCTGTCGGCCGGGAATTTATGCATCCCCAAAGATGTGTTCTAGGGATTTCCTTGGTCCAATATCCATGGCCTTGGAGAGTTTATGAATACCAATTCTTGGGTGAACCCATGTTTCTGAAGGAAGGCCAAGATATGATATGTCGTGAAGCGAGGTGGTGAAGAACGAGGGTCTGGGACCCGCTTGAATGCCCCAGAAGCTGAAGGGATATGCAGTGGTGTGTTTCATAGGTTTCCTTTGGTCCATTTCCCATCCCCCTAAAGAGTATGTTGCATGGCTGATTCAGGTAAATCTAGGATTTTGAGGGAAAGCCTAGTTCTTAAATGTTGTTAAGCAAGTTGAAGCAAGCACCAGGCCGGGGGTCTCGGGCCTGCTCAAGGACCCAGAAGCTGGCGGTATTCGCGTGCCTATTACAGCATCGCAGAACTCTCCTGGGTCTAACTATCATTACTTAACACCCATAAATGCATGATCACTGTAGTTGAAACAAAATATGACATAAAATATTACTTGGTTTTGGACCCCATCAAAGGATTAAGTGCATTTGGCCATTCAATGCTCTCAAATCATTTATAGAAGGTGAAGGGCATGAAGTGCTTTCACTGAGAATAGCTGGATTGGCTATAGAGAGAATACACTGCTCGCGACATGGGGCCCCAGAAGTTAAAGCTACTTCCCGGTGTAATTTATCTTCAAAACACTCCCTCCCCTCTTTTTCCCCTTTTCCGTTTTTTCCCTTCTCTTTTTCCTTCTTTTGGGGAGGGGGGGGGAGTAGGCAGGGCCCCTTGCCCCCCCCCCCTAAATCCCCCCCCCCCCCCTAAAGTTGTTGCTAAGTAGCCCTAGTTGTTACAGCTGTGGACTTATTGGGGAATTCGCTAAACAACTTTCATCAATGGAAGTTCAACTAGTTTTCAGTTAAATGTTGGACCATATCGTATGAATTTTGCAACACTATACTCCTTTGAACCCAACTCACCATGGAAAAACTTCAACATTGTTGTGTATCATGGATATTTTCCAGTGGTATGTGATCCAGTCTGCCAAAATGGTGGGATGTGTGTTGCCCCGGACGTCTGTCAATGTCCCGAGGGATTCAGCGGGCCCACCTGTGACGTGGGTAGGTAACTTAATACGTGACATATTTATTATTAATATACCTACCTGTTCTAATATAAAAATGTAGACGTACTGTGAAGTGTATTTTGTGCACTACTCATATCGAATATATTTGTCCGGTGTAATTAATTTACCAATGATTGATATCATTACTACCGACATTTTGCCAGCCATGTGCGAGCCGAGTTGTCAGAATGGAGGGAGCTGTGTTTCCCCTGATGTCTGTCTGTGTCCAGAGGGATTTACCGGGTCCGACTGTGCCAACGGTGCGTATTGTTTGACTGATCAGATCACATCCACACTGGTGCTTCTATGCGGATTTCTTTTCACTTCAAGCCGATCAGCGATATATTGTCCTCCCTGTATCAGAAGTGACCATATAGATTTTTTATTGACATGTCATTTGTGAAATCATATTTTTTTTATTCAAACACTTGTATTAACAAACATATGTGCGGTTTATGTTCCAGCCGTGTGTGATCCAGCGTGCGAAAATGGCGGGATCTGTGTTGCCCCGGGCATCTGTCAATGTCCCGATGGATTCAGTGGCGCAACCTGTGGTGTGGGTAAGTATTGTGATTGTGACTTGATACGTGGTTGAGATTTCTAGATAACCATGAGACGGAAACTCCTGTCATTTCAAACCATTTCCAATATATCACAAAAAATTCTGCGAAAAGTATGTTACCTCTGTGACGTGTGCAAAATGTTATATCCGTGAATGGTGTTTTTGTGTATTATGCCATCCATTAGAAGTGCTTACTCATGTACGTGATGTCGAGTAGGCATACCTATATATAGTTCGCAGCGTTTGTTTTAGATTCCAAAAGAACTATTCATCTACCGAGGTCGACCATGTGATCATGAATTATGGTTTTAAGATATATAAACTACAACGCATACAGATTTAATACTGCGCTTATAAAAACGCATAATCGTTGTTTCCAGTGGTATGTGACCCGACTTGCCAGAATGGTGGGCAGTGTGTGTCCCCTAACGTGTGCAACTGTTCGAATGGTTTCGCCGGTCCAAACTGCGCCGTAGGTGAGACTGACAAATCTGACACCTTACATAATGGGAAGGGACTTCACGGAATATCCTGTGATTGATATTTTTTAAAAAAACGTTAATAAATGTACTAAAAGTAATAATAAATTTTCTTGTGGAATTGTTTGCCAGAGGTATGTAATCCAGCTTGTCAGAATGGTGGCGTCTGTGTTGCCGTGGATGTATGTCAATGTACTCCAGGATACAACGGCCCCACTTGTGAAGTTGGTGAGTGAAGCAAACAATGACTTGTGGAACATTTCAGACACACGCTTCTATTTTGAACAGCTTGTCTAGAAACACTCATGTCGCTTTTACCAGAGTTGTGTGACCCAGGATGTCAGAATGGAGGGATATGCATTAGCCCGGATGAATGTCAGTGTGCCCAGGGATTCAATGGGTCCAGCTGTACTACCGGTAGATGTTCGAGTTCTAGTAAAATCCAACTTGTTTAGTTTCAGGTTCCTTTTGTCTAGTTGTTTCTGTGAAGTTGCAAACACAACAAACTGATTATCGCCTCTATTCATTCCCAAAGCGATGTGTGATCCAGCCTGTCAGAACGGAGGCAGCTGCGTCTCCCCGGACGTGTGCCAATGTCGAGACGGATACACGGGGCCCGCTTGTGAACTAGGTAGTAAAATGGCATTACCAATATTCAGTCAAAAGCAACGCCGCTCAGAAGAAACCAAAGCAGAGCTCATTGTATAGAAAAAATTAGCCCAAGGGCTAAGAAAGGTTACCGGACAATATACATTTTAGATATTAGCCTTTTGTCCAGTGACCTTGAAAATAAAGTCACTGATAAATTCAAGGCCATGAAATTTTCAACAAATATATCACTTCTAGTATGTCCACAATAAATTCCTCAGCTGTAAAGTCGATAATAAGTGAGACATTAGCCATTCTGTGATGTGACCTTGAAAATGAGGTCAAAGTTCAAGTTCATGAAAATATTCAGTATATATCATTCCTCTATATTCGCAATTGATTCCTATGCTGTAAATGTAAGTATCAATCTATTACCACCAATACAATCAGATTTTGATGATGCCAATAAGAAACGTAAAATACTACATTTTTCAATAGAAACAAACAAAGCCCGACCAAATAGTTTATCCAAAGACACACTGGCGTCTTCAGGGGCAGACAATGTGTTAAATGTAGTTGTTTCTACTGTACACCAGATGGAATTAGTATACAACTGCCCAACAACCTATGAAAATAATTTAGAAATCCGAATCTAACCCCATGGAATAGATACATGACAAGTACAAAAGTACCCAATCACAAGCCCGAAGGCTACTGAGTTGATGGTATCCTCGGGGACAGATTTAACGTCCGCCAGCAGTGACACCGACTCAGTGGTATAAATGTAAGTATCAATCTATTACCATGATTACCACCAATACAATCAAATTTTGATGACGCCAATAAGAAACGTAAAATACAACATTTTGCAATAGAAACAAAGCCCGACCAAATAGTTTATCCAAAGACACACTAGCGTCATCAGGGGCAGATGCAAAGATGATAATAAGCGACATATTAGCCATTTTGTTCTCTGACCTTGAAAATGAGATCAAAGGTCAAATTCTAGATCACCAAAATATTCAGCATACATCATTTCCTATATGTTCACTATGGACCCCTAAGCTGTAAATTTGATAATAAGCGAGATATAAGCCATTTTTATTCTGACCTTGAAAATAAAATGACTAACCTTGAAATTTAGGTCAAGGGTCAAATTCAAGGTCACTAAAATATTCAGCATATATCATTTCCTATATGTTCACAATTGATTCCTAAGCTGCAAAGTTGCTAATAAGCAAGATATTGGCCATTTTGTCCTGTGACCTTGAAAATGAGGTCAAAGGTCAAATTCAAGGTCACGAGAATATTCAGCATATATCATTTCCTATATGTTCACAATTGATTCCTAAGCCGTAAAGTCGATAATAAGCGAGATATTAGCAATTTTGTCCTGTGACCTTGGAAATGAGGTCAAAGGTCAAATTCAAGGTCACGAGAATATTCAGCATATATCATTTCCTATATGTTCACAGTTGATTCCTAAGCTGTAAAGTCGATAATAAGCGAGATATTAGCCATTTTGTCCTGTGACCTTGAAAATGAGGCCAAAGGTCAAATTCAAGGTCACGAGAATATTCAGCATATATCATTTCCTATATGTTCACAATGGATTCCTAAGCTGTAAAGTCGATAATAAGCGAGATATTAGCCATTTTGTCCTGTGACCTTGAAAACGAGGTCAAAGGTCAAATTCAAGGTCACGAGAATATTCAGCATATATCATTTCCTATATGTCCACAATTGATTCCTAGTCTCTAATCTCAATATTAAGTGAGATATTAGGCTTAATGTGTCCCATTATAAAGCATAGGAAAATTTAACATGGGAAAGTCACATCTGGGCCGAGTTTGGGCCCAAAATGGCCCACTTCGAGTGATTCAAGCGCAACGAAATTTATACATGTCACAGAAGTACATTTGAGGAGTGTTATGCATCAATAAGAAAAAAAGTAACTGAACAGATTTTGAGAAAACGACCATCAAAGTCCAAAATTAGCCATTTTCGACGAGAACGGCCGCTATGACCTTGAAACCAAGGTCAAAGGTCAAATTCAAGGTCACGAGAATATTCAGCATATATCATTTCCTATATGTCCACAATTGATTCCTAGTCTCTAATCTCAATATTAAGTGAGATATTAGGCTTAATGTGTCCCATTATAAAGCATAGGAGAATGTAACATGGGAAACTCCCATTTGGGCCGAGTTTGGGCCAAAATGGCCCACTTCGAGCGATTCAAACGCGACGAAATTGATAGACATCATAGGAGTACATATGAGGAGTGTTATGTATCAAAAGGAAAAAAAGTTACTGAACAGATTTTGAGAAAATGGCCGCCAAAGTCCAAAATTGGCCGATTTTCGACAAAAACAGCTGCCATTTTGAAAAAATTGCGAAAATCAAAAAACTAAAAAATACCTCCTTCTTGAATTATTTTTGTGCATTTTTGTGCAAAATTTCAGAAAGATTGGTCCGTAAACAAAAAAGATAAAAATGTGGACGACGCCGACTCCGACACCGACGCCGGACGCAACGCCGTGCCAATAGGTTAGCGGACCAAAGGTCCGGTGACCTAAAAACTCCAAAAAAATTAGCCCAAGGGCTAAGGAAGGTTACCGGACAATGTATATTTTAGATATTAGCCTTTTGTCCCATGACCTTGAAATTAAGGTAGTTGGTCAATTCGAGGTCACGAGAACATTCTGCCCATATCATTTCTAGCATGTCCACAATTGAATCCTAAGCTGTAAAGTCGATATTAAGTGAGATATTAGCCATTTTGTGATCTGACCTTGAAAATGAGGTCAAAGGTCAAATTCAAGGTTATGACAATAATCTGCATATATCGTTTCCTATAAGTTCATAACTGATTCCTAAACTGTAAAGTCAATAATAAGCGAGATATTAGCCATTTTGTGCTCTGACCTTGAAACTGAGGTCAGAAGTCAAATTCAAGGTCACGAGAATATTCAGCATATATCATTTCCTATATGTCCACAATTGATCCCTAAGCTGTAAAATCGATAATAAGTGAGATATTAGCCATTTTATGGTGTGACCTTGAAAATGAGGTCAAAGGTCAAATTCAAGGTCATCAGAATATTCAGCATACATCATTTCCTATATGTCCACAACTGATTCCTAAGCTGTAAAGTCGATAATAAGCAAGATATTAGACATTTTGTGCTCTGACCTTGAAACCGAGGTCAGAGGTCAAATTCAAGACCCTGAGAATATTCAGCATATATCATTTCCTATATGTCCACAATTGATTCCTAGTCTCTAATCTCAATATTAAGTGAGATATTAGGCTTAATGTGTCCCATTATAAAGCATAGGAGAATTTAACATGGGAAAGCCCCATTTGGGCCGAGTTTGGGCCCAAAATGGCCCACTTCGAGCGATTCAAAGGCAACGAAATTTATACGTGTCACAGGGGTACATATGAGGAGTGTTATGCATTGATAAGAAAAAAAGTTACTGAACAGATATTGAGAAAACGACCGTCAAAGTCCAAAATTAGCCATTTTTCGATGAAAATGGCCCTCTGACATTGAAACCGAGGTCAGAGGTCAAATTCAAGGTCACAAGAATATTCAGGATATATCATTTCCTATATCTCCACAATTGATCCCTAGTCTCTAATCTCAATATTAAGTGAGATATTAGGCTTAATGTGTCCCATTATAAAGCATAGGAGAATTTAACATGGGAAAGTCCCATTTGGGCCGAGTTTGAGCCCAAAATGGCCCATTTCGAGCGATTCAAGGGCAACGAAATTCATACATGTCACAGGGGTACCTATGAGGAGTGTTATGCATCGATAAGAAAAAAAGTTACTGAACAGATTTTGAGAAAACGACCGTCAAAGTCCAAAATTGGCCATTTTTCTACGAAAGCGGCCGCCATTTTGAAAAAAATTCGAAAATCAGAAAACTAAAAAAACCTTTCCTGGAAATATTTTTAGGTATTTTTGTGCAAAATTTCAGAAATATTCCATCATAAACTTTAAAGATAAAAATGTGAACGGACGGACGGACGGACGGACGGACGACGGACGCCGGACGCAACGCCATGGCAATAGGTTATCGGACCAAAGGTCCGGTAACCTAAAAACAAGACGAGTCAAAACTTCAAACCAGAATTCATTCATCCAAATAGATGGGCTACAGACAATGATGGGGATATTATTAAAGAACCAGTAGAATGGAACATAATTGCTCCTTCGTTTATATCTATAATTGAAGTATGCATGGTGACAGAGAAAATACTATATTGTTCACGATACACTGTGTAGAATCATAATGCCCCGTATGCACGCGGTATCACGTGGAGTTGAACATTAATTGCATGTTATGTTACCAGTGGTGTGTGAGCCGGTTTGCCAGAATGGTGGACACGCTGTCTGTGGTTGCCAATGTACGGATGGTTTCACCGGACCCACTTGTGACGTGCCCGAAACCAAGGGTGAATATTTTTGCTTGCATATTTGCCCTTTCTGCATATGAATTCTGCGGTTACTGCCCATTGATGTTGCGTCCGTCCTAACTCCTACTTTCGAAATTACGGTCGAATCTGCGACAGTGGCTTAACACTGTATACTTTCTCGGTAACTTTTCAAACTCTTGGGCTGAGTTATTGTTTTCATAATTGAAGGGACATAAGTGGTGATGATATGTTATTATTAGTATTATGAATGTGAACGGCTATGTAGAAAGAAAACAGCACAATCACCATGTACTCAATTTAATCCTACAAGATTAGTAACTGTTGGTACTAAATACATCATACATTGTTATGTCGTCTTTTTTTCCCCACATACCTGGGCCTGAACCATGAAACTCGAAACACGACGTGACATCGGTACATCTTACCGAATACCAATACACCTAATATTTAAATTGGAAACATTTTCTTAAATTTTGCCTCTATTCACAATTGTGTCTCTCTTCTCTTTCGTAATCGAAATTGATTCAGAGCTCTTGTTTGATTGTGACACAATGTTTATGTTGTAATATTGAAATATTGTAACATATGTTTCGATCGCTGATATCGCACATTTCTTCATTCAAATATGTTATCCAAGTGTATTATAAGCCTGCTTTTTTGTTACCCTATGAGCCTGAGGATAGGCCTATATAATGTAAATTCCACGTTTGGGAATAAATTTTAAGAAAAGATGTTCATTGGATCAAATGAGTTTGATTATCACTGTAACTGGAATGAACATTTTAATATACAGGATTAATTTGTTTATTTTAACATATATAAATACACATAGTGATCCAATATCTATATAAAGTGATCCAATATGTGTGATATGTTGATTTGTACTGTAATAAAAAATATCTCAAACTTGAAGATATCTCATAAACATAGGTAATGGGTTGATGGGTCATGAATTGATGGTTCATGCGGTAAGCTGTTAAGAAATTGTGGGACACAGGTAGTCGACAATAGACCCTTGAGATGAAAATACATGCACAATTAGTTGATGAAATGGATGACTCAATTAAAGAAGGTCCCTATCAGTATACAACAATGTCCATAACATGCAATATTACAATTAGTTGATGCTATGAAATGGTTTTATCCACTGGTGGTGAATATGATATCACTCGCCACTCGTGGATAAAAACCATATCAGGAAGCTACCATGGTATAATCTATATTTACCATTATGAGATTACACTGATTACAGTCCCGATATTCAAGCCAAGGAACATTATCAAACATAAACAAGACACTTCAATGCACAGAATACTGTGTACCTTACAATTTAATACAACATACAACAGTAACAATCAATTGAGCTTGTAGTTATCATATGTACAAGTATATTTCGAAACGAACATATAAAATTATGGAACTACTTGAAACGATAGATTGGAAGCTGCAGACAATGAGACAAAAGATAATTGTATCCACAGAATACCGTGTAGTTTATATTTTAATACAACTTGTAAAACAGTAACAATCACATGAGTTCGTAGGTATCATGATTTGTGATATAACAAAAAGGGACAACTTGAACGAGGTTTGCAGTCCTTTGAAGTCGTTCACTTTATTTTTGTGCCTGGGAAATTCGATAAAATCATGTGTGATAACATCGTACATAATGATAACAATGAAGCATATTTTACATCCCATGTCCATTGCAGTCAAGTATAAACAAATACGTATATAAAATAAGCTCTGAGAATTTTGTGCGATGCTCACATGACAACAATGTATAGATAACTACTGGTATATGTACATGGGCGTTACAATATGCGCATAATAGTGCCAAGTCGTCACATACGCGCGAATATTGTAGAGTGGTACATCCAATTTATATATATATATATATATATATATATATATATATATAATTGCGGTATGTATCACTGAGCATGCAGTGAAGCATGGTATTGTGAAATACGATCGTGACAAAATAGTCGAACATCTAACTTGTTCAACTTATGCAGAGGCTCTGAATTGGTCCTCATGGGAACCATCCGTACGTCTGAACTTTAACTAGGATCAGAGACGTCAGAAGTGGTGTATACTGTACTGCATTTAGTTTGGTAAGAACATCGGCCATGTAGACTTGACAGGTGCTCGCGTAGATTTTGTTTGTAGCTGCGCTGGAGGACGTGGTATGGTCATCGTTGGATGTAGAGCTGGTGGTGAGGTGTTCTGCGTGGGAAAATGGGACTATATTTAGTGTACGTGTTACATTGACCAGTTTGCTTTTTGGGATCCATTCCAGGATCAATTCCTTGACCTAGTCTGACCTTGGATCGATGATATTGGAAGACGGACTCGGTTTTGATCGCTCGCAATACTTCAAATTTGGCATTCATTTTATGTTTATATAAAACTTGTGAACTTCAATGACACCATTAGCGTGCTGCATATGACTTTCTATATGTTCAATATAGAAGAATGTGCAATACATATGAAACCAATTTACTCATTTCACGAAAAGCATGGTCTTGAGATTTAGCCTTTAAGGTCGTCTGAAGTCAAGTCAAAGTCATCAAAAGATGTGCTCTATATGACTTCTCAACAGTTCCAGGTGCAGGCGTTTGAGCTCCAGATTCTAATTCACACATTTCACGTCACACATTTAGCACTCAAGGTCATCTGAGGTCAAGCTCAATGTCACCATTAGGTGTGCGATACATGACTTCCTATATGTTCATAATACAAACATAAGCTCTACTTCAATTCATTTTCACCTTGGCGGCAAATACGCATGTCAGGTCAGTCACTTAGCCTTCAAGGTCGTCTACAGTCTAGTTCAAGGTCACCAAACGATTTGCAATATAACTTCCTACATGTTTTCAATGCATTCCTAAGCTGCATGTGCAAGTGTCTTAGCCCCATATCTACAAACGTGTTGTCTGTGGAGGCCAATTTACACAATTCAGGTCCCCGTGACCTCACGATTTAACTTTTAAGGTTGACTGAGTTCAACCTCAAGTTCATCAAATGTTGCGCCATATAGGACTTAATATATGCTTACAATACAAACATAACCCCATGTACAAGCGTTTTGGCCTCATATGGCAATTTGTACATATATCAGATCTTTTCGGGCTTTCGATCCCCAATAAATGCAATCGAGCTAACCTCCTACTGCCGTATAAACTGTGTGTTCAAATAAAACAAACATAAAGCATAGATATGCGGTTATAATAAAAACAGAACAAGTATATACCAGTAGATAAGCAGCACTGTGCCAACGTACTGCAGTAACAAAGGTCACTTACCGGTCGCACAGTCGGGTCCAGTGAAGCTCTCTTGACACAGACACACATCAGTGGAAATACAGATCCCTCCATTCTGACAGCTCGGCTCGCACTCAGCTAGCAACACATAATACAAATAACAGTATCTAGGCGGGACTTACACATTAGAGAGAATTGAATTTCGGAAACTAATTGTTGGGTTTTTTAGGGTTTCCCTATCTGTTTTCACTTTCTTCTTCCGGTCGGGAAAATCTTTGATCACGCTGGTCAATCATAACGCGTCCAAACATGATTGACCATGTTCATATGAATAGAGATTCCCACCTTATTTTATAAACTACTCTTGTTACTGTGCCAACGTACTGCAGTAACAAAGGTCACTTACCGGTCGCACAGTCGGGTCCAGTGAAGCTCTCTTGACACAGACACACATCAGTGGAAATACAGATCCCTCCATTCTGACAGCTCGGCTCGCACTCAGCTAGCAACACATAATACAAATAACAGTATCTAGGCGGGACTTACACATTAGAGAATTTAATTTCATTAATACGATACCGGATACCATGGAACCGTACATACTGTGAATTGCGATGTCGAGGCTAATCGATTCGCTTTGTTGTAGGTTCGCATAAACAACATGTACATTGACACTGTAGTTCACGTTCGGAATTAAGTCAGTAACTTCAAACTCGGTAGTCTCCGGAGAAAGCTCCACCTCGTCACTGTCGCCTATCACGTGGACGACAATGGTATGTATGCGATAGCAGGCGACTGGTACATCCCAAGTGACACGGGCACTGCGTGATAGGGTTTCAAGAACGCGAAAGTTCTCCACAGGTGGATCTGTGTGACAAAGGAAAGGTATGGTTTGATATGAAATCTACATTGTAAGACTTTGATGGCATGTCAGTGTGAAGCACAAAAATAAAAAATGAGACTCAGCAGATGTAATTCAGTCCAGAGCTAAACCCTTATGCCCATACCACATGCCAGGGGAGACAAAAATGTTGACTCAGTAAAACCAATGTACCGATACCAAACACCCCCTACCGTCGGCCAACGGCATTCTTGTCTGTCAAAAATATTCTCGAGCTATCGAGGAAAAAAATTGAAAAGCTGACTGGGAATGAAGTTAGGCCAAAGTCAAAGTAGGTTAATGCCTAAGGCTTGTTTGTCCAGGGCGGAAGTTCCAAAAATGACATATTTCACTCTACGACGCACCGTTTCCAACGTATCGATGAAAAGAAAAAGCAGACAGTGAAAACAAAAATGGCCCAGGGCAAAGTTAACCCATTATACCCTTGAGACATATTTGTCTGTGGCGACCGTTTTACGACGCACCATTTGCCTATGAATATAAAACAAAGCCGAATTCAGCTACAAAAAAATCAGCTAAGCTAATAGAAAATAGGTTAGGGTCGAAATTCATCCAGTTCCACGAGTCCTAAAGCAACGCAGGTCTCGCCCTATAACGCACTGATTCCGAAATATGCTGGGGAATACGCCTCAAGGATGCCTCTTCAAAAATGCTTTCAGCCATGGGGCTCCATTTACTTCGGAATCCACGTAATATGGTTCTTGCAAAATTTTGCAGCCACTGCCCAAATACATTTGGGT
Source organism: Terebella lapidaria (assembly GCA_949152475.1). Lineage (NCBI taxonomy): Eukaryota > Metazoa > Annelida > Polychaeta > Terebellida > Terebellidae > Terebella > Terebella lapidaria. Next base: position 34,079,005 of record OX424556.1, read on the forward strand.
TGTTGTCCAGAAATATCGACATTAATTTCGGCCTCACAGACCTAAGAGACGGTTCGAAACCATAACGGCGGAAAAAGGGGAAGATAACAATTCTGCTGAAACGGTACAATGAATTAATTTTACCACAATGTATATTTGCACATCATATGTCTCCATCACAGACACTAGGTGATATTGACTCACATTCTTCCAAGCCAGAAAGTTCACCAACGGGCGGAACCTGCAGGGTAATGATATAACTTTTTGTTTAAAAAAGTGCTTCAAAATGGCATTGCTACGTAAGCCCATAGGTGACATGCGCGTAAAAAATTTCTATGTCTTTCCCAGCAAAAAGCTAGCACGTTCGAACGTGGAAGCATTTAACATTATCACGTTCGCACATGGAAAGTCCGAAGTTACTACTTTAACACGTGGAAGTATTTAACGCTTCCACGTTCGCACGTGGAAACTTCAGGAGCTACCACGTTCGCGCGTGCAAACATTTGGGTGTGATAGCATCAAATGCTTCCACGTGTGAACGTGGTAGCTTTGAATCTTTCTACGTGTGAACGTAGAAACCTAAATCTTTCTACGTGCGAACGTGGAAAGGTATAAATGCTACTACGTGTGAACGTGTTAGCTTTGAAACTTTCTACGTGTGAACGTGGAAACCTACATCTTTCTACGTTCGAACGTGATAGGTTTTAAAGTTTCTACGTGCGAACGTGAAAGTATATAATGTTTCCACGTGTGAACGTGGTAGCTTTGGACTTTCTACGTGTGAACGTGGAAGCCTAAAACCTTCCTACGTGCGAACGTGATAAGTTTTAAAGTTACCACATGCGAACGTGATAGCGCTAAATGCTTCCATGTGCGAACGTGGTAGTTTTGAACTTTCTACGTTCGAACGTGCAAGGTTTTTAATAGAAAAAACACACACAAAAATTTCCCGCACCTGTCACCTATGGGCTTCCATACATTGCAGTTAGGGATATGCTATGGTATCAACATGTCACCTCGAGATCAACACTTGTGAACAAGAGCGCCCGGTTGTAAACAATACTTCGGATGATAAGTGGATCTCTCTGGTGGTCTAGAAAGAAGCAGTTGTCAACATAGATCATCTGAGGAACGCTGTAGCACGCGTCATCCGATGTTGTGGCACAGGTGCACCCAGACCCAGAAAGGGCACAGTCAACAGGTGTCTGTAACACAGTTCCATATATTGGGTGTTCGACCAACCAAAAAATGTATGTGATACACTGTCTTGTTGCTTCTTCGTGTTATGAAACGCCGTGCTTTTACATGTGCGATAAAGATGTATTCTGACCTTGTTAATGGGCTCGATGTTCTGGATGCCGTTCCCGATCAGACGGGGAAGAAGCGGTTGGGTGTTGTCATATACCTCTGTGTCCACTCGAAAGATGCCTCCCTCCAAATCAATGGCAGTCATATCGATTCTGTCGATATAGCGATGCATATTTTCCCAGCATTATGTAATCGAAAACAATGACTGTTTGATACTCTTTGATATAATACAGGCTACTAAATTAGCATTATTTGTATTGTGACTGTGATATGGCCCTATGCACTCATACCCTGAGTAGTAGCCTCTGACTCCTGGTCGGTCAACGTTCTTTCGGAACACCAGGTCGGTTACAGTTGGAGGAGTTGTGTCTGATAGAACGTAGATATAATCAGTAACCTCGTCCCCAAAGACGTCCTCGGCCTTGACCCAGAATGTGAAATAGTAGCTGTTCGGTCTGCCAGTCATAACATACGAGTCACCGAGAGGATCGATTGGTATCCATGTTGTTGGTTTGGAAGGGGATTCTTGTCCAGCTTTTACCCCGTTCACAATATTAAAATAGAAATTCTCTATTGTCTGGGGATTGGACATTCCTCGCGTGCTATAGTTTCCAATGGTGTAGTCAATGATGTCACTTGGATTGACGCCTGGCACAAGAAGAGGACGAACTGGGGCAAACAATTCGTTGTCAGTGATGAATCTATTTCCAAAGCATTCATGCCAGGTGATGTGAAGGTCACTCGTGGTATCGTTAAGCCAGTGTGAGCGACCTATTCTATTAGAGCTCGGAGTCACTGTCCAGGGTTTCTCGAGAGCCTCCACTCGTTTGTCCTCGTCTGCATACAACACAAACGCTCTCGCGTATCTGACGTTGCCCGCCCAGTCCACAACTTCGCCTGTGATCGAGTAGAGCCCAGCTTCTGGCAGAGTGAAGTTGACGTCGTCGGTCTCGGCAAAGGTGGTGAAATTTCCTGAGAGTACCGGTGCTCTTCCATTGATCAAGTCACCGTCCACACTCGCTCCCATCTTGTAGACTTTGTATCTATACTCGTATAAATCAGATACTGGGTCAGACCAGCCCACGAATAGTATGTTCACATCTGGATTCTGAAACACAAGTGAAGGATATTACTCCAAGCTCACTGGATGAATAGACTAGAAAACTAGCATAAGTAAGATGCCTCTATCCATAGTATTACCCTGGTGATATCCTCGAGAGCCACAAGGGGGATGTAGGCATCTCTGCTGTCCTCGGGACATGATTTGTCCTCAGTACAATGAACTGGAGGCTCTATGTCAAAGTTGAACAATACAGACTGAGATCCATGTTGACCGGTAATGTTCTGAGGGATGACTCTGATGCTTCCGCCACTATAGTCTCTGATCTCTTTGATTCCTCCGGTGTATGCCATGAATTGCAACTCCAACCTTCGGACATTGAACTATTTGTATAACATCTCGGGCTATGAAGATTATGATAGTTTGCATTTATCATAGACACCCACCCACCAACGGTCAAGAATGATAGATACGAATCTATGAATTTATATAGATTATATATGAAAAAATACAATAATAATGTAGGTGGTGTCGTTTAGACGGTTCCGTAGATCAGACCAGTACATTCTATCGGAATGAAACTGAAATATATTTACTCTTGTTGATGTGCTATTCCCCTGGTAACCAGAATGTCTACATTGCAGTAGAGCGCCAGACGACCACGTGCTAATGTTGCCCCGGGGCAGGCAACCGTCTCCGTGTATACATTCCACTTATCTGCATGTTATTATTATGTGACATGATCTTGGTTTCTTTCTAGTATGAAATTGTGTAAAATAAAGTATTGTGATATTGGTGTGATAACGGGTTTGTGTCATCAACTCTTGTCGCGCCACGAAGTCCAAAGATTCTTCGTGCCTAATTTGCATCCTGTTTCTATTATGCACAAGGCGTAGATCCGAGACACCAGGGAACGCGCATAGCACTAGGGCCAAAGCCTGTTTATTCTACCAAAGCTATACAGCAATACCTACTTGTATCCCTCAATATCAGTCGCACACTGCTGTCGATGATCCCCACACTGAAGCTGCTCACGTAACTTTCTGCTGGGAACTGAGGCCGATCGATCTCCCTAAGCGTGAACTCGTACTCGACGTTGATCTGCTGGAAGTCCCGCTGGTTCGTGTACATGACGATGGTGCTGTTGTCATTGGGATCGTTACACTCGGCTGAGGTCAGCACCTGTCCCCCCACAGTCTGCCGTAGGCTGCTTCTACATGTTGGGTTGACTGGTTGCAATATTGGTCCATCCGCCACTGGAACATGCCGCGACAAAAAAGGTTTAAACCAATAAAACTATAATATGGTTCTCGGGCATCTCGAATATTAAAGCTGCTGCCTTCGAATGTATGCAATATTTTTTCCAAAACCAATTTTTTGTTAAACACATCTTATGCAATATCACAAAAGGTGTTCCCAATGATTTTGACGATTACAGTCCGTCCGATTTGTCTTTTCAGCCGTTTTAGTGTCAATTTTGTACTGGTTTTGTAAATAAGCAAACGAAGTGTATCCATCAAACGTGAATGTAGACAAATGCTCAAATCGCGCTTAAAAGTCCACATCGAGTACATTTTCCCGTTCGTCGGAGCATAAGTGTAGTTATGAGAAAATAATCAGTGATATACCATGATGTGCGTGTAATTGTCAGTCTATCTCGCACTTCTATTGTTTACATCTGCGTGTGATGGGTACAGTTCCTGCCTCCCTCCAAATCTAAAGGGGCGAGGATCTGCAATCTCTGATTCTCTCGTTTTCATTGCATTTGATGTGAGTATGTTTCATTCAGTTAGTTTAGCATGTTTAAGGTGTGATTGCACGTAACTTACCGGTGACTGCACTGAGGCACTTTTCAATTGACTTATAATGTGAAAGTATAGGTAACAAAATCACCAAAACAATACAATCCCCTGACCTAAAACTTGGCTAGCACACACATATATACTCAGGGATGATGAACCGAGACATGGTTCCATAAATGATATCACGAAAGCTGTGCAATTTGATGATTAGATAAATCATTTTATACGTTTCACCAAAACGAAGATTCGAGTGTTTTGCTTGACAAGCACTGGCTGTTGCATATATTTATTCCTTGTTGTCGTCAAAATAATGAGAATATCTAGGGCTATACTTTCTGTGAGATGAATACAATGAGCTGAACATGCATAATCCCAAACACCTCGGTGCACCCGAGTGCATATCACCTGTGAGTTTTACTGGCCTCACTAGCTATTTGCTGCACAGCATAATCCTTTCTCTTGCCCTGTTGTGAGTGTATTTTGTAGACTGAGAAATATGTCGGAAAATGACATATGAAAAAGAGGAATTTAACAAATTCAACATTACTTAGTAAGAAACAGAGTCTCGGTTAGTAATCCTTGATGGCTAACAATCAGAAAGGCAAAGTGTCACGTTGATTGGAAGTGTGTAAATTCATGAATTTGTTACCTTTATATTTACATGATAAGTGAATGGACAGCTGGTCAATGCCAGGTTCATGACGATCACGTGCAATCAATCCTTAATATGAAATATAGTTTTCAAAAAATATTGACTGGTTTCGAAGGCAGCTGCTTTAAATTTGTGCTACTTACTCAACTGGCAATTGTCTCCCCCAAATCCCGCAGCACAGTCACAGGACAGTTGCTCACCATTACTCGAGCAAATACCGGGATAACAGTCCCGCTGGTAGGAGCACTGCTCTGAAAGTATGCATGAAACACATTGGTTGGTATGGGGTTTGAATTGACATGTTGACTCAACGCGCGCACCGTGGATACGATAATATATAAGAAGCTTTCCATAATCTTACCAACGGAACATTTGCTCCCACTGAGCATTGACGGACAGTCGCATATACCCGGGTTGATGCAGACGTCGTTGTTCGAACAGCTGGGACGGCAAACGGCTGGAAAATAATTTGTTGTGTCGGAGATCTCGCATGGTGTGTTCCAAACACGTTTACTTGATCTTCGCATTCAATTATATTTCCTAATAGGGACATCCGGAGTTCCACGTTTAAACGCACGTTTATTTATTCGTGCCTCCGTACGACTAAATCCACGTTTATGAAAGGGAGCCTTATTATTTCATTGCCCAGGTGAATACCGGGTACTCGCCGTGTATACTATGGCAAAACCAAACAAGACAAACTGCTTCGCATATTTTTATCGAAATAAAAAAAAAATCCGAAGAATCTAATATTAGGTGAGGAGGCCTAAAATATTACGGAAGAAATATACCATGTTTTCCAACCACAATTGACTTACCATTTCGATGTGCCAGTATTTAAGCTTTATCTTGAAAAAATATACCAGGAGTTTACTCCATACAGCTGAAACTAAGAAGGAAAAAGTTTCAACAATTTATTGATCTCCAAAATTGTTTTATTTGACTTGAAATGGCCCAAAAGAGATACTAGTAGTGATTTGATTTATAACTAAAATATATTTCTATCAATTAGTTAGAAAATCAGACTGGACGCCATGTGCAGACCAGCGATTGAAGAGCAACAAAAAAATATACACTTCGCAAGAGTACATAATGATAGTTCCATGCAAAAAGTAGGGAAAGGTTGTCTGACAGATTTTGATGAAATGGTCTCCAAGTTCTAGAATTTGGCATTTCTCAACGAAAATGACTACCATTTTTGAGAACAAATTTAGAAATCAAATTCTAAAAACACTGTTAATTAATTTCTTCCCCAATTTTTTTCAGGACGATTCGCCCATAAACTCTAAAGATAAAAATGTGGATGGGCCTCAATGAAAGGAGGGACGGCCAGACGGACGGATGCAACGCCAATAGGTTATCAGACCATATAGGGCGTGTAGCTTATGAGGCAGCAAAAACGACAAATTGATGAAATGGAAGACAACTAAAATTTGACAAAATGTTTGAGTCTATGTCACCGTCCTTCTTATTAGTGCTGGGGCTGAAATTTTACTTTTGAGATTTGCTGCACCCCCCGTCATAATTATGTTTGGTGATTTTTTCTTGTTCGTTGATATATAAGCTGATTATTTCAAAACATTACCCCTCTGGGAAAGTGTCCGAACGACCTTTTCCAGACAACTTTTCACATTACCCGTCCAACAGATTCGCGGATCATTTTCGCTCTGCCAAATTTAGGGGGAACGGTTGTGTAATGGTCAATAACTTTTTTTCTCTGCTTCAGACACACAAACCAATTACACCATTGGACAGATTAGACTTTTTCCTATCGAATGGTACCTTCATTGATGATTTACGTCCATCGTGAAGGTCACAAGTAAACTTTAAACATATCGGTAACATCCGGAAATGTCGAAAAAAATATAAAAAAAATATTCGTCACTGCTAAAGTTTATTTTCTGAACGTTGTGTTATATTCAAAGTGCATATATGTGCTGACGATAACTATTAAACTAATATCTCACACCATTTATTCTATACGCCAATTTTCATATGGATATGTATGAAAAAAATGAATATAAATTAAGGAAACCATACATAATCAGTTTGAACAATTTTCAGGTTAGCCCTTCCAAAATTGAAACGCTATGGTTCTGCAAAGATCCATAACTTTAGTTATCTCCATTTTGTGCGCAAACAAATCGCTCCAGTGGAAGGAAGAGCCTTTCTTTCTATTTCTTGTTGTTCAAGTGTTCATATAGGCCATTGGTCACGAACAGAATGTTGAGCTAAACATATGTGTAAAGTTTGATGCCCACTATCTAGGGTCCTTGCGGATAGGCCGCTCTCCTAGGTTCACGGTGGGCGTAGGTAATTACTTTAGAACTATAACCAGGTAGCTGTCTGTCGAACAAGTCCAGCCATTCATAGATTACCCAGACATTACATCATCATGGTAATGTAGCCCGGAGTGTCGAGCCCGTGGCGACCAGAGCCCGCGCACATGGGCGTGTTGCTTGGCCGGCCTCGCCGACGGCACTGCAGCATGGGTAGAACCACAGACAGCCCAAGGGTCTGCCAGAGCCTGTGTTGCATCAACCCAGGGTGAAGGACTACCGTTCCACAGGGCATGCACCCCCGGATCTAAGTAGCCCCCCTCCTGGGCCCCAAATTGGAAATTGCCCCCGGGCCCTATACTATACTATATATACTATATAGCCAGAAAAAGGGGACGTGGAGCACATGGCCGTGCTCCCCGTCGTCCTCTCGCCTCGACTGCTCTGAGACAACTCCGAGTGAGCAAGACGAGCTGCCAGCTTTTGTAGCTGGCAGTGCACGGGAAACAAGGGTGTGACGTCAGACCATTGTTGCAGTATAGTGGATCGATAAAAGACAATGCGTCACTAAACAACGCACATGCTTCGAATGTGAAGCGGCCTAACGGGTGAGCTATGGTGAACGATAACGGCCGAAACTCCTAGCGCAATCTTTGGTCAAAATGGCAACATTATGAAGTTCTTACAATTTTGGTCTGCAACATGTTCCACCTCGGCCCAGAAGGAAGCAAGGTGAGCGGTACCTGCAAGTTGCGACGCAAAAGACTCAGACCTCAAAGGAGGACTTCCTATCGATGTGTATTGGTTGCGAGCCATGATTTTATGGTTAAAACTTCCATATATCAAATAAATGTCAATGCATTTGAATGGAGAAGACTCTAAGCTTCGTTCACATATCAAATATGTATATACTTGTTCTATGCAAACAAATAGTACGAAAGATATAACATCAATAACACCGATAATCTGCAAGTTTTGTCAGATTATTCACATGTGCCACACGACAATGCATGGCGGACAGAAACGTCTAACATGACGTAAATCCCTGGACGTCATTGTTTTGAGAAAAGCCTCGACATGCGACTCATTCCACTGGAACCAAAGATGCTGGAAGTGCTCTGTTGCTCGGCATCATCAAAACAATGACGTCATTGGTTGCTACTCATTCATTCTCCCCAGAAGGAGGGCATGGTCCGTTAAGTTTAGTACTTTGATACTAGTTTTTAAAATATGATTTCTTCGATATTGAAGTCATCTGAATGAATACTTCGTGTGTGTGAAACTAATTTGTTACCAAATTGCATTTGAATTTGATAGAAAGTCCTCCTTTAAGGGTATGTTTTGAAAGAATGGGGTAGTATGTGACAATAGGGATTAGAAACCACAAAGTATGCTGCGCAAATATAGGAGTAGGGTCGGGTATCTTAGAAGTAGGGTCGGGGTTCCGGTCATTCCGGCCGGACTGCGTTATGTAGCATGCAATCTGGACAAAAAAGAGCATCCCCCACTTGCCGCGGCAGGCCCGCACACGTAACAGCCGGTGGGCTTAACAGCCGGTCCATTAAAGTTATTGGTAAACGGTTCCCTACCGTGAGAAACCATAAACTACTATGAACTTAATTACAGTAGTGGCGCACGGGTGATGACACACCGAAGCGTGTCACCCAAAAGCGTCCGGAGCGCCGGATGAGTCACGTGGACAAACCACGGACATCAATCTGCACATCCGGACACTAACCCTGTGTCCATTACCGCGGGAATGGTGCGTCACATGTAGCGGATGAAAGTCCCATCCTCTACCTGGCCTGAACAGAGGCTGTCCCAGGACTCTCGGGCGTCCGGCAAATCCACAAAAGTGGTCGGGCCAGCATAGGCGTTGGGTTAACTACGCCGGACAGCAGTCCACATGATGCAGACAGGTATGCCACATGACCTTAGTGCTAGAAACTACAGGAGGGTGGATGTTAAGATGTCTGGGCCCGGGGCGTTAGGTTACCGGGGCGTTAGGTTGTCCGGTCTCCTGCAGAACAGTCTAAAATCCATCCCTGGTGTGATAGACGGATACGGCATATGCATCCGCATGAGCGGAACGTCAGTCCCACCCATATCGCGACTGCGCACGACCTTGGCGACGTGGCCGCCGTCCATCCACAGGTCTTGGAGGTTCCGGGGGTACCTGCGCATCGGCGGAGACGGGGTGAAAGTCGGCCGGGTCCTCGTCCAACGAATCAGACGGGTCCAGGAGACCCACCATATGGCGGATGTGCTTGTGCGGCATCTGCGGGTGCTGTCCGGACAGATCCAAAAGTGGAACGTCACCCGGCTCAGCATCCTGAATTAGCGGATCCATGACGAGTGGGCCCTCATACCATTCCAGGCTATCTCTGTGGACCACCAAAACCTTGTCCAGATCAGAATCCCGACGGATCTGGTAGTCCACTTCAGTCACCTGCTTTAAGGCGCGGTCACATTGCCCAAACGCATGAATTACGTATGAATTTCATATTAAATTTTAGTCTTACGCGATACATCTGTCATTTGCGTATTTTATCATTTTTTCTGACGTGGAACCTCAGTGGTTGTATGTGGATGGCCCGATCATCGTTTTACGCGATTCCGGGTTTTGAGCAGCTAAAAAATCGGTTCACGTAATACTTTACGCAGTTTTAAGCTGTTTTTACGTTATTTCTGCGTAGGTTGCGTAGTTCTTACGTGGACAATGCGCAAAATATGCGTAGAATATTAGTGATTGTTCGCGAAAAAACAATGCGCAAAATATGCGCGAAAATGGTACACCACCCACCTATTCCCCAATAACCGAGCCACCTCGTCCGCTGCAGCAGGTAGGCATCGGTGTACTTGGTGAAATAGTCCGAGATCACTAGGATGTACCTGAACCCATGGAGTAACCGGTGCATGAGTATCCAGAATATCAAGGGCAATCCGGTCGAAAGGCACACCAGCCTTAACCGTCATTAAGGGGTTTCAGTAAGGAGCTGGAACAACTCTTTTGCGAGCCTGACACTGCGGGCTTGCTGCACACCACCTCTGCACGTCCAGGCCACTGCCAGGCAATGAAAACGCTATTGCAGCCGGTGAATGGTCCTCCGGATACCTAGATGGCTGGTAACCCGGAGGTCGTGCAGTTGATGGAGCACTTCTCTGTGCAGCTTCGCGGGGAGCACCAATTGCCAGATGGGCAGCAAGGGGCGCGGAGGCTCATAACGCTGGTAAAGTAGACCTTCCCGGAGAACGAGCCGTTCCCACTGGGAGACTAGGGATTGCGTCTCCTCCTTGTAGGTCTTCCGCTCAGCCTTGAAAGGTTTCTATTTGGCCTCGATGGCCTTGATTACCGGCACTAGGGCGCAGTCTGCCCTTTGCTTCGACACCAGTTGCGCCGGAGAGTAGCCGCCCAAGTAGGTCGGTTCCTCATCCGTCACGTCCGGCGGCATGCCAGTGGTCATTGCCACAGGGGTCAACTGCTGCTCGTACTCAGACTCGTCCGAGGATGGGGAGGGTACCTGCGAGGAGTACACTGCCGGGTTCGAGGAGGTCTCAGTGGAACTGAGCCGCACCTCCAGTTCAAACGCAGGACGATACCGCCGGTAGTGATGCGTCTGCGTCGAGAGAGGGACTCCTCTGGCCCGGGCCGCCATGGTACTAAAAGGTGCGGCTGCCTGCCTATAAAGAATGTATATATACAATAAATGGTGTTATCATATGCCAGAATGACAGTTGATGCAAATAGCGTAGTTAATGCTATTATACAGTAATTTAAATTACTGTCAACAAACTTAGACCTGAAAATACACCATTTCTATGAATTTTGTTTTTCAATAGCTGTGCCTATATTTCCAATAACAAACTTCTGCCCGGCGGGCTGTAAATTCCACACTTGCCCGGGCAGCTCCCTGTTCAAGAAAACGTCATAATTTTGAAGGGTAAACAAAAGCACATGGTCGCTCTCCTAGCCCGATTCCGTTATGTTTGACGTTTTTGCCGCCGATTTACGTTTTACGCTGATGCTCTTGGAACTCTGAAATGGCCTGTGAATCGAATAAATGTGTGAATAAAAGCTGTATTTCTTGCGTTTTCTTTCTAATCGGATATGATTCGGTCATTTGAAACATACTGAAATGTCCCCGACATCCACTGGCATATGATAAACGGGTTATTGCACAATATGGGGTTTCATGCCCTCGGGCCCAGTCTTCAAGAAGCCCTCCGCTTCGCGTCGGGCTTCTCAAAGACTTGGCCCTCGGGCATAAAACCCCATATTGTGCAATAACCCTATATTAGATGTTAGTTTAATAGTTATCATCAGTACATATCTGCACTTTGAATATAACACAACGCTCAGAAATTAAACTTCAGCAGTGACGAATAAACAAATTCGAACTTTTCGATGTTGCGGATGTTATCGAGGTGTGTTAAAAGTTCACTTGTGACCTTCAATATGGACGTAAATCATCAGTAAAGGTACCATTCGATAGGAAAAAGTCTAAGCTTTCCAATGGTGTAATTGGTCCGTGTGTCTGAAGCAGAGGAAAAAAGTTATGGACCATTATACAACCGTACCTCCTAAATTTGGCTGAGGGAAAATGATCCGCGAATCGGTTAGATGGGTAATGTGAAAAGTTGTCCGGAAAAGGTTGTTCGGACACTTTCCCAGAGGGGTAATGTTTTCAATTTATCAGCTTATATGTCAAGACATATGAAAAAATCATCAAGCATAATCATGACGGGGGGTGCAGCAAACTTTGAAAATAAGGCCTATTCGGAAATCAGCCCCAGCACTATATATACATAATCTGACAATGATGAGTGGCATGTGTGTTATACATAATTGAATAAGTATGAGTATCGTCAGATTGATCAGATTTTGGGACAACGCGAGCAAAATCACGATATTTATTTCACGATGAGCATTAAGAAAGCAATATTTCAATAATGTGGTGACACTGAAAAGGAAAGTGCAGCTGGGATTACATAAATGTTAAATCAGCTGGGATTACATAAATGTTAAAACTTGGGTTGCTCGGTTAGCTCAGTTCGTATGTGGGCTGACTTCTCACCAATGCAGTCGGTTTGGGCATGGGTTCAATCCCCGGCCTCGGCAGTATGTGAGGTGGTATGTGGTCGCCAAACCGGGCAAGTGGGTTTTCACAAGTTTCTCTGGTTTTCTCCCATGATAATGACCACACTTACGCCAAGATCCGAGCCAACAAGTGATGTTAATTTAAGCACATGCTTGTTCGTCAATTGTTGTAAAATAAATAAAGTTTAAAAATCTTAAATCTTCCCAAAGTATACATGCAATGATTAATTGTACACAACTGTAGAAATACACATCTTTGGCATATACATTCACGGATAGGGATATTCTGATGTATATTTTGCACACCACATGTAACGAATGCTGTTGAGGATATCTCACTATGTGAATGTGAAAATGAACGCCCCCCCTAAACGTGAATTTAGTCGTACGTAGGCACGAATGAATATACGTGGGTTTAAACGTGAAACTCCGGATGTCCCTAATAAATTTACACATTCACACATATTTTAGTCTAGTCATTTTCTTGAATAGATTACTATAGTTAATGTAGACGTCAACATAAGTTTGAATCGTGATATCGGAGACAGTTTGGTACGTACGGATGTTGCATGAGGTCCCAGTGTAGCCGGTAGCACATATTCGTTGGTAATATAGCTCAGTGTAGTAGTAACACTTCGGGTAACAACTAGAGGAAATACTCTGATTATTAGTCATTATCAAAAACAAAGAATAGCTGAATATTGATCACGTGTATTCACGTGTATCTCACACTTACACGTATCTCAGACCGTAGCACGTTCGTCGCCAGTAGCATACAGTCCGAACACCTCAGCGCTGTCTGGTAAGCTGCCGATAAGCGTATTGGGATCTGGAAAAAAGCTTTTTCATTGCTAACTCGTATACTGCATAATTACCCTCGCCCGATAGGGGGAGAACGTGTTGCATTTACCGTAGGTCTGTTTGTATGCATGTTTACTATATCTCGATCGAAAACGCCGCGTCGTGATTGATCAATTGCCATTGGACAATTTTACGTACTAGCTCACGTTGCCCCGTATATCGATTACCCGCCAGGTCACATTATGTTCTACTCCCGCATATTCTGCCAAAGAGGCCAGACCGTAACATGCTCACTTGTTTGCGTTACGGAGGCCTCTTCGGTGGTCTCTTTAAGCCTCCGCGTGTGCATGAAAGGTCAGCCAAACCAACATTCTAACCTGCTATGTAATGTAATGGCAGTGATCGTGTCTCGCGGGCAGTAAAGTGGGCACGTTATTTTGCTGGTGCCAAATGTTACATTATATTTGTGCCATGACCAGGATCAGTCTGAACAGAAGCAATTGCAGTTCAACTAGTACCTCTCGCGCACCACTTCCTGAGAGTTATGCCTTTTTCTGTGCCTTGGAACAACGGGATGTGTAATGAGTGACCAACAGACCCGGGTTCAAACACAGAACTAGAACTGCGAGAGCTGCACTGGAAGATCCACTCAATCTGGGTGAGTCATATAACTGGTACAAAAAAGCTGCACATGACTTTGGAACTAAAGGCCCCGCTGGCCAGGAGTTGCATTCCGGGTCCACACCCGATGGTATACCTGTCCATGGTGTGGGCGGCAGCTCCGGAGACGGAAAGCTGCCCACCACTTGGCGAAATCACCACAAATCACAGCCAGGCCTCTGTGGCCTCCTGTGCAGTTTATACAAGGAATACTGATACTGGATCGACTGATATCTGTCGACTTCATCTCACTGAGGGAGAATATAGGCATCGTCATAGATCACCTGATATCTACGTCTGCGAAGGATCCAAGTATCACAGACTTATTCACGGAAAGGACCTCCCCCGCTCCGGTAACTGAGCATCATCTGCTTGAACCAGAACCTCTTTGCGGCAAAGACATGATTCAGAGGAGAAAATGCCACTATCTGGCGTTGATCAACTAACCTGTCAACATGCAGCGAATTATAACCCTGATCAGGCAAATATGTCCGCGAAAGTTTCTTCAAGAATTAAAAAAAGTGATTTTGATGCCTTGTCGTCATGGAGACACCGGGAGACAAATGTCTGAGACCATTATGCTCTCCAGTTAGTCGTTGAACTATTCAGTATATCAACCACTGGAACATTAATACGCCACGCTCGCAAGTAATACAAATCCCATGGATTGGCAGTCGGACCAGACTACCCAAGCAAAATGCATCAGCTGTGGAACATTGTTTCTGAATGACTACGACCTACATATACACAAGCAGAGATGTTATGCTGATTCTCCAATGTCACTCAAGTTCAAATTCAAGGCCTCCGTCAGAAATCAAGTGTATTTATATATGTGCCCGATTGAAAAAAATACCCTAACTGACATCCCTTGAGCCCGTTTTGGGCCAAAATGGTACAATTACATCCAATAGTTCACTATATGTCAGGCAATGATTGTCATAAGTAGATGATGACTGATTTTTGAAAATAAAGTACAGTTTTTTAGGGTTTTTGTTGTTGGAACTTCACATTCTATTCTTCATCATTGGGCTGATATTTCGCTAGTCAATAAGACTAGCCAAATTGTTTCAATAAAAAATGAAAAATAAAGCGTCCTTTATTTTTGCCTAAAGAATCTTCCTGCAAAATTTCAAAAACAGTCAAAAACGACGGATGCAACACATCGACACTAGATTATGAGCCGACTGGAAGGTTAGCATAAAGGTCGATTAAATTCCAAACTTTCTTACAAAGGCAAACAAAATTTTTCTCGGCCGGAAATGGCTCAAAACACTTATTTTTAACTTGATTTTGGACCGAATAAATTTTCATTCCGCAACCCGGTAGAAAATCAAAAACTAATCAAGTACTGACTGTAGTACTGACTGTACTATCAAAATACCGTTGAGGTCTGTACAGACGTAAAATGACTACGCGAAACTTCACATCAAGACCGTCAAGCCCCTTGCACATTGAGAGCAGCGCTGCGCTCTCAGTGTTCATATGCCTATTTACAGCGGATAGATACATGTAGTTCAACGCTGCGTCTGTAATAAACGAAACCACGATGTAAAATATCATATAGACTTACCCCCAGATATCGGTATTTGGTATAAATATAACCCCTAAGTTATTACACATTAGGCCTATTTGCAATATTTTGTTCATTCGCAAACGTATGTCTTTAATTGTATGCATAAAAAGTGGAACACGGCTATGGTCAACTACACAAGTATACAACATGAAACAAGGGTTTAGATGCAAAGCCGGATACAGTATTTCAAGCCAACAATGTATCCAGTCGATTACATAATTAATTGTAAGTCGCAACGTGCCCCATGAAATGGTGTACTTACCCAGTTCTGAATTGAGCCTCAGCACAAATCTCAAACGCAATCAGTAGAGCGATCAATTTGGTCGAAATATCCATTTTCATCAGTATGATGAAATGACTTCAACGACGTAAAAGATCTAGCTACTAACTGTTGCGGGTGATACAACGAAGAAGTGTCTTGACTTGATCAACAGATGCAAGATGGGTTGAAATGGGTGAACGAAGCTATTACACAAGAGGCCTCAATCCCATGCATAAGGCCAAGGCGGACGAATGGGTGGTGCCCCTAGTGAGTAAATTATGCACACGATCGTTTGTGGTCTATGTATTGGTGATGAATATCACTATATTGTTGTATGTCCTGCCTTTGCCAACCAGAGAAAAATGTACTTGCCTGATAGTCTCACAGAAATTCCAAGTGCTCAGAAAGTGTGTGAATTGTTGCAGTGTGCCACGAAGGTGAACCTATTTAAGCTGACTAAGTTTGTGAGGCTGGTACGTAAGAAAGTTGTTGAGAATGGCTTGTCGTCTCCTTAATTAAGCTGTTCATGAACCTTAAATTGTTTAAGGACTCTCATACCCTTAGGAATTATACAGCATGTCATCACTTGTCATTTCGTTTATTATTGCATTATTCATATATAGGCGAATAACAAAAGCCTTCCTGAAAATTGAAAAAAAAAACCTGTCACAAAAATGTGCACGGAATAGCGTGGTGTTGAAACCAATGATTGAAGAGCGCACAAACTATAGGGATTGGTTTGTTCAAACGGCATTTTGTCAGATACTATCCAATCAACATTGAATATAATTGTTTTAATGTATATACGATATTCCATGTAATTGGCAGGTTTTTTTTATGGAATTCATTGCAAAATATCTGACTGAGAACATTTTTTTTACGGAAATATGTGGTGTCAAATCCAATAATTAACGCTTAAAAAACTGAGGGTCAGGTTGTTTTCGAGGCTATTACGAATATATCGATCGGAGAATTATATTTGCGAATCTTTGCAATTTCCTTCAGCACTGTATGTTCTAGTAATTATTAAAGTTCTGGAAAACTCCTTGGAATCGATCATTTTTATACAGAAAATAAATCATTTTGGCAATAATTAGGCAGAACGATGCATTACGATGACAGGTGGAACTGATATCTTCATGATATATTTGATGAAAGCTAATAGCATATATTTTATTCAAATAG
Source organism: Terebella lapidaria (assembly GCA_949152475.1). NCBI lineage: Eukaryota > Metazoa > Annelida > Polychaeta > Terebellida > Terebellidae > Terebella > Terebella lapidaria. Next base: position 34,095,664 of record OX424556.1, read on the forward strand.
TAAAGGAATTCAAGCCATAAAGACTCCAGCAATATACACATTGATTTCAAAAGCCAGCAGTGGATTGAAACGTCGTTGAATTTTGTTTTAGAAAATGTCCAACAATCTAGTTCAATTTCACCATGTCATTTCAAAATATAATTTTCTTCAAATTTCAAATTTTGGTCACTTAGGTCGATAGCAACAAACTACAAAATTTTGAAAGATATCTATGGAAGCAAAAATTAAGCCCCAAAGTTCATCCTTGGCCTTATTAAAAAAAGGTATGCCTACCAGAGTATGACGTTAAGATGCACCGTACAGGTACCTAGTACTAGTATTTAAATATGATACACACATGTATATATGTGTGAGATAATGCACTGATACAGGAGAAGTACTATCACTATGTGCTCGAGGCGTAGCAAGCTCTGATTGTCGAGTTGTAAATGTAACATACATTCACTTGTGGGCATTGTGTGGCGCCCCGTTCGTACCAAAAAAAGTTAACTTTTTCAACTCATACGTATGAGATACTTTATCATACGTATGAAATAATAAGTTATACATTCATAATACTAACACATACGTGTGAAATACTAACTTATACATAGGAGATACTAAGTCATACGTATAAAATACTATGAGATACTAAACCATAAGTAGGAAATAATGTATTAAGTCATACGTATGTGATACTAACCCATACGTATAAGATAATAAGTCATACGTATGGGATACTAACACATACACCCTACCAAATGGCATAGAGCGTTGGCTGACCTAGTTCTTTTGTTTAGGGTCAGGTCGTGTTATTGTCAACGCTGTAAGGCCAAGTTTTTGGAAGCTGATGCCGACACAGTGTGAGTAAAATAATTATTCTGTCAAATATTGACTATATTATTTTGGAATCGGGATTCGATGCAGTGTCGGAGATACCATACACACGAGCTCGTACTGTCCGATTATCCACAGGGATATGATTTGTTCAGGAATAGGCCCTCGCCCGCAGATGTGGTCCACAAATATGCAGTGTCCAAACATTGATCACAACGTGTTCGATACTTATGGATAACGTACAGCAACATTGTATGAACTGTAGGCTTCAAATACTTAAAACTTCTTTCGTGAGCAAAATATACGCGCACCGTCATCTAATTTTGGATGTAATAATTTATTATTGTATCGCATATGGCGAGTCATCGCTTTAAATACATGGTCTACGCTCTAAGGCTGCCTGGTCAAACGCCACAAGCGATACAACAATAAACTATTATAGCCCTGATTAAATGAAGTATTTGAAATCTCCAGTTCAATGTTTGAACACCACATATTTGTGGGCCACATCCGTAGCTCAGGAACTATTTCTGCACAAATCAGTCTCATATGGATAATTGCACCATCGATACCCCGATAACCATAACGTAGTAAGGGTTATCCACAAGATGGCGGAAGGTTTGTCGGTTCAGTGATGGATACTCGGTTTTCACCACGCTTAGAATGTTTATAACAGGATCGCACGATATATAATTTCAGAATTTCAATAAATCTGCTAGAAAGTCGGAAAACTGATGTTGAAAATATTGCGCTGATAACCATGACGTGTTTCAATAATAACCCTAACGTCAAATCATTGTTCTTGTGCGAAAACCATACCATTGTACCGTTGTATATGTGCTATTACTGTGCATTTGAAAGAGATATATATTTATAAAAAAAATTCCTCAAAGCTAGTCGACCATGAAGTTAGGAAACATTTTGATCAGAGCCTCAGAAAAAGCTCCTTAGAATCTGCTTCTTGGAAATGGTCTGGCGCTCAGTGCATTTTAACACTGCTCTTGAGGAAGTGAGGAGGAATTGTGGCGACATCTTAAGTAACTTCGTATTCTTATATCTCTGAATACATGAGTATCTAGGGCTAACGGGCTGCATACTTCTTTCACATCCAGCTGTGACATGTTTGCTGAAAAAGTAACCGACGTGCATATTTGTATTAAGTCCCATAATACATGTAAGGTGCAATAAAATCGACGATTCCCGGTAACGGCCTTGATTTGGAGCAATAGTAGACTTCCATGAGGGCTATTTACCATGAGTCGTCGTTTTACTGCACCTCCATCAGTTTGACAAACTTTATTTTGTGATTCCTATGATCCACAATGAATGTACAGTATGCAGAGCTAAATTTGAGCAAATATTTATTGAGGTATACATCTTTCGGTAGAGCATCACACAATGCAAAAAAAATACACTACATTTCCGATGTAGTCACTGTGGCGAGACTGGATGCACTAACGATCGTTAGTGCATCCCGCAATGGCGGACAGTAAACACGGTTCGTTTGAATTTTCTTCATTTTCCCGATAATTACGATTGTGATCGATACACACATACATCTGCTGATTCCTATGCGCACGAAACAACCGTTCGTTGCAAATACATGGCGATTTATGTTGGTTTGAGCATGACTCGTCTGAAAAAAAGCCGAAAGATTCCCTAACGATTGTTTTTTGTAAAATCGAAGATTCCCTAACGAACATGTGAAGATTCCCTAACGATCTTTCCTTTATTAATTCAAATCTACGTTCTTTAAATGTTAAACGTGAAATAAAGTACCAATAACACGTATTGAAGTGTACAGATGATCTTCTAGTACAGATTTCCTATTTTTAATGTGACATTCGCTATTTTATGTTGCATAAATCAACGAATTCACAATAATGTATGATATGGACCTATTACAATATACACGTATTAGGCCTATATCGTTAGGGAAGCTCACTTTTGTCGTTACTGAATCTTATCGCTAATTATTTTCCTCAACATATCTCAACAAAAAAAGCGTTATCTGCTTGAAATAACTACATAACTGTTTAACTGTTTACTGTCCGCCATTGCGGGGTGCACTAGCGATCGTTAGTGCATCCAGTATCGCCACAGTGGTAGTTATTGCGCATTATGGTAATCGACCACGCTTGTTATGGTCATCAATCGTCTGTCAAACGTACGCGTTATGGTTATCTTCGGAGTTTTTTTTCTCGTTGATTTCAAGATTAACGGTTACATTATGCGCCATTTATAGGAATAGTGATATGATTTTAATTAAAATGTTTAGTTAATTTATGGAATATAAGCATCAAACTATCTGAACCGACAAACCTTCCGCCATTTTGTTGATAACCCTAACGCACGTTATGGTTATCGGAGTGTCGAGGGTGAATTGGACAGCACGAGTTTGCACATCGTTATACCGGACACTGCATCGGATCCCCATTCTGAAGTGATATGGTCAATATTTGACAGAAACATTGTTTTACTCACTTACGCATCATGCATGCAGATGCATAGCGCAGTAGTGTCTAAATGACAACACAATTTCTACGGTGGCTGATTTCCGCCAGTTTTGTACCAAGCACACATACATTTTTATCGCGTTATTACCTGATAATATCGCGTTATTACGCGATAATATCACCTTTTTACCTGATAACATCGCGTTATCATCCGATAGTTATAGCATACTTACGGGATAATATCGCCAATATTATGCGATAAAATTGCGTTATTACATGATAACATCGCGTTATTACGTGGTAATATAGCATTATTACGTGATAGTATTGCGTTATTACGCGATAATCATAGCACAATTATGCGATTATATGGCGTAATTATGTTACGGCGTAACAAACATCAACCAAATTATCTCATCATTGGATATATACAATATATGGCACTTTGTTTGAATGCGTCCGTTTATCTTTCATGTAGACATATTCCAAAGATGCCCAAGCAACAGCAGTGTCTATGAGACTTGCTGACGTCCTCCTCACAGAGGGACCTTTGTGGGACAGTCCCCCGTGTCTCCATCTGGAAGTCCCACCTTGTGGATCTCAGACGTACTGTAGGACGGCGGCAAGTCACAGCCACTGGCGCCACCTGCATGGCCTACAAACATGCCAATCACGGTATCTCTGTCATTTATTTATTATTATTGTACAATATTTGTGGAGCGGTCTGTATATGAAATATACTCTGAAGCGTTGAACAGTATACACAACATTATTTACATAACATAAATGAAACACGTGTTAATTTCTAGAAGCATGCACTAGATGTGAATAATGGTGAATTACTGTGTAATAGAACATTCATAGACCACCACCATATCATATCCACCAATGGGTCTACATCACATAAATTAGATTATAGTATGTTGATAGTGGTGTGACTAGATAGTACAATGTATAACATGGAGCTGTCACCTTCAGGCTGGTAGTTGGACGGCACGAAGGTCGACGTGCTGGACGGAGCGATAATAGGAGGACTGGCGGCTGGGTTCAAGTACACAACCTCTCCCCCTTCCGCTGTCGTATCACCTCTCGGCTGAAGTCAATATATTTCAGTGAAACATTCCTCGAACATATTGGAGTGTCATTTTTTCACTATTTGTGCCGATGAATATTCTGCATTTTGGATTTGCATTCATCTTCATCATTACTCTAAAGCATCATTGTAACAGGTCGGGTTTATGTGAGGAATAGTATAATTGTTTTTGCTGTATACCTTCTTGCAACAGCATACCGCAGCACAGCACAACATCGACAAGACAATCGAAGAGATGAAATCTGTCAGTCCCAGAATCAGCATCAGCGCAGCTATAGCTTGGCTGGACTGAGATGGTAAACAAAACCCGTTTAATGTTTTTAAATGCGTTGCCACTGATGTTGACAGAGAAACATACATGGAGATTATAGTCTTTTATGATCATAAAATAAAATATGACTCGTATTCACACAAATAACAGGACTCGCCCAACCTTCCTCAGATGTTGAATTTCTGGCGTGAGTGTGTAACGAAGACCATAATAATCGTAGAGGTGGCTCTTATCCTTGGATTCGTCAGCCACAACCCATGCGGATATTCCGATCACAAAGGCCGTGAAGACAGCTGTCAACACGGAGAACACGAGCGTGGTGACGATGAACCCCGTCCGCTTGGTCCGAGCAGAGGCGATAGCAAACGCGCCCGCCAGGAACACCTCAGTGATAAACATTTGGAACATCGTCAGTCTGAGAGTGTCATGTGGCAAATAAACATGACAGATAGTTATAACAAATATACATGGCAAAAATACAGAGAAAGGGAAAAGTGCTGATATCTCTGAGAAGAATTTCTTAATATTCATAAACTATTTCAAGTTGCTGACAAGACTCACCAGCGGGGAGGACCATATTGCCATGAATGAAAACTGGCCTTGTCCTGTGTAATAAAAATCCAGTTTTTGTTTCTCCACTTGCACGTAAACGCCGACAGCTTGTAGCATGATCAACAGCGCACCACACACAAGCAGCAATATCCCAATGGTCTTTGCTATGGTGGCCTTGAAATGTTCCTTCCTCTTGGAGGATTTACTCTTCTCATACTTGATGATGATGGTCTGTGTCTGTCCTGGATGACTTGGGGTGGGCTGGAACGACGTCATCTCGGGATCCATGCTGCCACGATTCAGTTCGACTGAATTCCTCTCGGTGGTTCTGAGATACTTCTCAGAGGTTCGGAGATTTCTGTTATATTAGTGATTTCTTCCGAAAGATACAACAGAGCTGTGTGCTATGATCGAGCCAAACTGCTGTTTGTTATATTCGCTATATATGCGTATAAACATAATTGTGGTGCGTCAATTATATAGAAAATAAGCCATGACAAACAACGATTACCATTACGGCAATTACAACAAAAATGATAGTCTGTTTTCTGCGCTGGATAACTCGGGGCAATCATGATGTGGGAGTAGGCTACATAACAAAAACACAAACAATGATGTATGTCGAGAAACACGTAAATTATGCACTCCGGACTGTGTAGACCTTCCAGAATTTTCCTATTGGATACCGACGCCGACCATTTGTGATGATAATGATTGGACTGAAGCCATAAATGTAACGATCGCTGAAGTCAATACCATCATTCAGGCCAATTTAGTACCAGATGTGAACATAAGGACAAATAATCTTCACATGGTACAACATTTATACCATATCGTTTTATATGAACCTCTAAGACCTGTAGAACCTAAGACCAAGAAGTTCCCAACCCTTTTATTATTATTATTATTATTAATATTATTATTATTATTATTATTATTATTATTATTCAGTTATACACAAAAGCTTTTCTTCCCGGCGGGTTCAGCCAGCGGTTTCTGGATATCTGGATATCATAGTTGTGCGTATCTTAATCCACACCTGTCATCAGAGAGCTCTCTACGATCAGCCTGTTCTATTGAAGTTGCCAATCAATAGGTATTAGGAACCTATTATCAACTTCTAATCGTTATATAATAGTTTTATATATATAATTTTGTCCTTTTGTTGTTATGTGGCTCCATCTGTGCAGACATTCCATGCTGATGCCTTACACAATACCAAAACATGGAGCAAAGATCTACACCAACCTGGATCAGCATGAGATTGAAAGCTGAGCAGGGATCGGGTTGTGTGATACTCCTGGAGCAAGAACAGAGGCAGAGACGAGTGGACGGTTTGATGATCCAGGAAGGCTGTACAAATCGCCTGTATACATGGTTGTAGGTATCAATCTATTACCACAAATACAGTAGATTTTGATGATGCCAATAACAAACGTAAAATACAACATTTTGCAATAGAAACAAAGCCCGACCAAATAGTTTATCCAAAGACACACTGGCGTCATCAGGGGCAGACAGTGTGTTAAATGGGTTGTTTCGACTGTACACCTGATGGAATTAGCATACAACTGCCCAACAACCTATGAACATATTTTAGAAATCCGAAACAAACCACATGGAACAGATATATGACAAGTACATAAGTACCTAATCAATAGCCAGAAGGCTACTGAGTTGATGGTATCCTCGGGGACAGATTTAACGTCCGCCAGCAGTGACACCGACACAGTGGTATGAATGTAGGTATCAATCTATTACCACAAATACAGCAGATTTTGATGATGCCAGTAACAAACGTAAAATACAACATTTTGCAATAGAAACAAAGCCCGACCAAATAGTTTATCCAAAGACACACTGGCGTCATCGGGGCAGACAGTGTGTTAAATGTAGTTGTTTCTACTGTACACCTGATGGAATTAGTATACAACTGCCCAACAACCTATGAACATATTTTAGAAATCCGAAACAAACCCCATGGAACAGATATATGACAAGTACATAAGTACCTAATCAATAGCCAGAAGGCTACTCGTAGTGATGGAGACATCAACATACTTGCATGGTTTCTGACCTCCCTCATCCTGGACAACCTCGCAGACATAGCTCTGCAGATGATCATATCCTGATGCGGAACAGCGTGGGATACAGGAGACTGACGGTTCCTGAACTACGGCAGCAGTGGCAAGATGCTGGTGTCAATATGTCATGGACAGCAGTCAGACACAGGCTCTCAGCACATAGCCTGAACGGAAAGAGAGCCTAGAAGAACCTGTTCGTCCCAAAACGGCACTGTCAAGCCCGACTCAAGTTTTGCCAGGACCACAGAGCAGGACTGCGATCGGTATTTGTATTTAAATACCCGTCCTCATCTTTGCACTTGTATTTGAACAAAAAATAATGTATTGCATTTGTATTTGATTGCTATATATGGTGTATTTGGGCAAATATCAACAAATATTCAATCACATATGTCCAGTACAGCTAGGTTTTTTTTATTGTTGTTGCTATTTGTTACATTCAATTTTGAGAAGTTTAACTTGTATATTCTGTTGATTTGTGTTTCGTTGGAAAGGAAAAGCACGTGAACGTGTTTTCTGTTATGTATTCATTTGGAATCTCACAGTGTATTGTATCATGACCAAGGCTGGATCATGCTAAAGTATCATGACCAAGTACGCTAAATTTGTAAACAATCTGGAAGCATTCAGTTGGTTGGTTTTTCAGAAAAGGCCGCCATTGTCTGCAATATAGACAGTATGTGTTATGTGAAATTGTATGACGAAATTGTTCATATCAAGTTTGTCACATTTAATGTACATGTGTACTGTCGTCTGTACCACACCTTTTGGAAGTCCAATGCGCTTGTTATAAAATAAAATACTGACAGGCCACAAAGGTATATAATGTGTGCCCTTGTGGCCTCTATAAATTTCATTGTGCATGGGGGCCGATTTTGTGGCTCCAAGAAAGCAATGAAAAAAGTTTTGTTCACCTTTCAATCTTCTTTCATTGGAAATATATGTCACTTTCTCTTCCATAACATTAGTTACGTGTATTGGAAAGATCAATCTAACGGGGCAATTATGGTATGTATTTCGTTTTCAGCTACTATCTTGAAATATATTATTCGTGGATTTGAAAGGTCAACACAGTCCTTTTGATAGATTTGCTATAGTCTTTCATAGTTTCATGATAGCAAAACGAGAACATCACTGAGAGTCACATTCATATTGGCATGGCACAGATATATTGAAGCATTGCTGGGTAGATTTACATAAAATTTCCGGCGACGTTACAGTTGCGCCTTGGTGGCGTCATCCTCACAGAGGGACCTTTGTGGGACAGTCTCGCGTGTCTCCATCTCGAAGTCCCACCTTGTGGATCTCAGACGTACTGTAGGACGGCGGCAAGTCATAGCCACTGGCGCCACCTGCATGACGGGATAACAATTCAACTAATTGTTTTGTCATCTATTTTGCGGAGAAGAAACTGGGCTGGATCTTCTGAATAGTTATCGACAGTTGCTGAGATGGAATCACCATTCACCACTAAACTATATACAATATATCATTTGATGACTGATATCATTTGATATGTGCTATTGTAAAATAAATGTTGCTGGAAGGGCTAGATGCTAAAATGTGCAGCTGTCACCTTCAGGCTGGTAGTTGGATAGCACGAAGGTGGACGTGCTGGACGGAGCGATAATAGGAGGGCTGACTGCCGGGTTCAAGTATACCATTTCTCCCCCGTCGGTTGTCACATCATTTGTGGCTGAAGGTAAGGTTTTAAACAAATTGAAGTTTTAGTCCTCCAAAATATGTGTGTGACTAAACTGTGCACGCTGTACTTTCAACTGATGCAGTGGGTCGAGTCTTGGTACGAAATAGTATTATTGGTTTCACGATACCTTCTTGTAACAGCATACCGCAGCACAGCACAACTTCGACAAGACAATCGATGAGATGAAATCTGTCAGTCCCAGAATTAGCATCAGTGTAGCAATGGCTTGGCTGGACTATGGTGAAGATGGAATAAATATGTCGTCTTTCACATCCGTTGATATTGATTATGACACATACATACACGTAGTCGTTCCGGTCTACTCATAATTCAAAATATGACCAGAAAACACACACACATGAAACAAGGCTTCCCCCACCTTCCTCAGGTGCTCAATTTCTTGTGTCCGCTGGTAATCGAATCTACTAGTATCATAAAGTGCAATTTGGTAATTGTCCACGGACTCGTCAGCCACAACCCAGGCGGATATCCCGACCACGGGGGCCGTGAAGACAGCTGTCAACACGGAGAACACGAGCGTGGTGACGATGAACCCCGTCCGTTTGGTCCGAGCAGAGGCGATAGCAAACGCGCCCGCCAGAAAAACCTCCATGATAAATGTATGTATGGAACAACATCAGTCTGGGAGTGTCATCTGGCATATAAGTAATAATGCGAAAACGATTCTAAACTGAATCTGAAACTAAAAAAAATATGGATAACTTTGAAGTGAACACTTTCTTGTAATTTTGTTCATGTTTGACTTTTCAAAAGATACCCAGTGTGTGAAAAGACTCACCAACGGGGAGTACCATATCGCTGCAAATGAAAACTGACCTTCTCCTCTGTAATAATTGGTTAGCTTTAGCTTTTCCATTTGCACGTAAACACCACCTGCTTGCAGTATGATTACCAGCACACCACATACAATCAACAATATCCCAATCAATATCCCAATGGTCTTTGCTATGGTGGCCTTGAAATGTTCCTTCCTCTTGGAGGATTTACTCTTCTGATACTGTCTGTCCTGGGTGGCTTGGGGTGGGCTGGAACGACGTCATCTCGGGATCCATGCTACTGCGATTAACAGTCAATGATCTGACTGAAAACTTCTCGGTGATCTGATGATCTGCTGGTTCTTGGTGCTCTTAAAAGTAACTTTAAAACGAAACAGACCTCTGTAGTATTGTGCTAGTCTAGTATAGTATTGTGCTAGTCGAAATACTGCGTAAATACGTACCTGGATATGTGTGCGTCTACAATTTCACAAACAATGAGTCATGACAACAACGGTTGTGGCAATCACACCAATTTATGACCTATATAATTTCTGTGATAGATAACTCTGGCATGTCATGTAGCAAATGATAGAAAAAAAAGCAATGGTGTATGGTCGTGTACTTTCGCCGGTTAAATAGTCTGTTTTGGTGCTGACCAACTGTAATAAAAAAATAATTCGATGTACATGCCGAAATTATGGCATTAGTCAAACTATATCATGTAATATTTGAACATAAATACAAGAAGCAATAACTTCATATTGGTAATCGGTATTCGGCACGAAATAAAATCGTTCATCTGATCAATTGTGGATTGAACTCCCATAATCACTAGGATTTGGAATGTCGGATTGTGTACAAAGGAATCTAGTCACAGGGAAGAGGGAGGCGGGAAGTCTCCAAACTACCCCCAAGAGCCTTCATAGTCTAGTTGCCAGACAACGAACTTAGAAATTGTTGAAACAGCATGTTTTTTTATTGATATGCGTTGATTTGTGTCTCCAGGAGATTTTGAGCTCTGTTGGCACTGCGCCAACTTTGAGGAAACAAATTTATTGGCTAATTATTATAATAACCGCCAGATATCGATAATTAGCATAATCAAAATTTAACTTTTTAAGTAATAGACCTAGCACTTTTCTATACATGTCTGAACCAAAGAATTAATTTCTGCTAAAATTTTTGTGATCTAAGGTCGAAGTCACAGTATAACATCGAGATCGAGGTCAGTTTTCACACAAAATTGTCAAAATTCCATGTTTTAGGGGATATGGACATTCATCCACACCAGTTGATTTTACTTTTTCACTTCTGCGTGTAGTTCGCATTGTTGGGATGCTTATTAAGTTACCTGTAATGGTATATTGATTACTTATGTGTGATACAAAAGACTCTGATTTTTCCAGTTCGTTACACGGCTTTTTGCTAATATTTTTGCGATGCCTAATAAACGATATTTTATTATAACTCTATATACTTCACCTTACAGTCAAACGGCAGTTTCCTGAATTTCAGACTTTTATCGCAAAATTTGAAAAAAAAAGTTGGCAATCTATCTCAGTGTTAATTTCAGCCCCATCATTGAATTTCTTGGTTCGCATACGACTTTCTGTATTTGCTTGCTTTTGTAGCGGTACGATCTTTTGAAATCAACACGTTTGTGTAAGATATACCCTAATGTGTTTTCTGTAAAACAATACTTCCAACTCTCGCAAATGTGAACAAGACCATTTACTGGAATATGTTCATATTTCTGTGATGCCGTTTGGGCTGAAATTTATATTTCAGGTAGATAGCCAATTTTTGCGATAGAAGTCTGAGATTCGGTATAAAAGTGCCGTTTGATTCCCCGATGAAGTATGCCAAGTTATGATACAATATCTTCACTCTTGAAAATATCAGCGAAACACGTTGTGAGTTAGAGTAAAAATCAGAGTATATCGTGTTGTAAACAAACGTGGCTTCAGATTTACAATATTTATCTTTAAGTACGCCATAATGACATCAAACAATGCAACTGCCAGTAATATATATATGGTCAATTCATGACCCAACAAACATTTACTACATTTCAAAATCATGAGGATAACAGGGTGAAACATTCGAAGACTCAAAATATCCATGTTACCTGGGGCGTAGCATTGAAACAAATTACCACAATTTTGGCGTTCATGGTAGTAATAGAAACAGTACGAAGTGACTATTTCTGTGGACTCATAACTTCATGTCCATTACTGTGATCAGCTGCGGCTGTACAAGAAGTTGTACAAGAAAACTTAATATCCAAATCATCTCCCAGCTTGCCGCGATTATGCTACAGGACAAATCCATTATTATGTTGATGGTCAATCTCATTGATCACCACCCCTCATCTTTTTTTTGTGAACAGGTTATAACAACCTTCACCTGCAGAAAAAAATATGTGGTTCAGCTCAGTTCTGACGGTGACAACCGCAGCCGATTCCCTTGAAGACTTTGCCCGTCGCTCGGCAGCCAGAACTGATGACGCTCATCTACAGAGGTGGCCCAGGTGGGCGGCTGTTGATACAATGTTATCTGTCTCTTCCCAACCGTATTCCATATTCATTACCATATTCTGGGAACGCATTTTGTCAGCTGCCTACAATAGCAGCATATGAAGATGAGCACAACGCTCATAAAGAAACAAGTTGTCATCTGTCCGTGGTTAAGGGACTTGTGTCATTGAAGTATCAATCCGTTACTCATACAACATATATGCAAAAAAAACTTCTGTCCAACTGCTTCGAGGCCAGCTTCTGTTGCACTGTCCTCACCTAGCATGACCTGGAGTCTTCAACGTCTCCAGGAATGAAATTTAGTTTTGGTAAATGGATACTACACAATATCACAACAAGCAGCAGGGAGCAGAGCCTATCTCCCAAGTTTGCATAGTTGGCGTTGGTATCAAGTACCTTCCTATTTCTGCACAGGAATATCATTGTAGTCACTGAGAACTCCACCTGACAACCAGAATCAACGGTTTGAGACACCTGCTTCATCATGCAAGAAGACGCCCGACTTTGGAGAAAGGTGACTCTCGTGAGAGGATAATGTAACAGAAGCCGGCATCGAAGCAGTTAGAGAGCTCGTTTTTGCAGTGCTATATGGACAACTGATTGATACCTGTCAAAAAATGAAAAAAAAAACCTGTGATAATCCGTATGTCAAGAGAAGGGGAAGCCGCTATGGATTATGTCACTACCCTGGCCAGACAACAACATGTACCTTCATATACGCTATACTCATCTATGCTGCTATGCTAGACCCTTGACAAATTGTGTCCTATATATGTCAGCATAAAAGAATATATTTGGGAAGTGGAAGATGAGATTTTATCTCCTTGTATCAACAAAGGCCCACCTGGACCAAAACTGTTGAAGAACGTGCACATTTTGCATGTGCACAGTGAACACGGATGGTGACGTTCACTTTTACCTAGTCCCAAAATGAGAAGACGTTAGTGAACAGTGAGGATGATCAATTGATCAAGCAGTTATGGACATTAAAGTCAGGTTGAACTGTTGATAGCGAAACTCGCATTAGTTTTTTTTTATTTTTTGTAATGTGCATATCACTTACCTTGTGTTGATATCTAAATGGCTTGACATAATTTTGAAATGTAGTAAATGTTTGCTATATCATTAAATAAGAGTTTATGTACTACTGTCGCTTGTTTTGTTTGTGTCATGTACGATAAATGTATGGTTGAAGATAAATGCTGTAAATCTATAACCACGTTTGTGCGCACCGTGTCATGAGAAGAAATCATAGAAGACTACGAACAGCAACTCTGTAGATCACATCAATGCCACATGTCAAGCCAAGGCCACGTTGAGGACTATAAGAACATTGCTCAACTATATATTGCACATGAATAATTGTTACGTCATCAAGTTAATTCAAAAGCCATTCATGCAGCAATATTACATAAATACAGAAGTGAATCAGTGAAATCAAGAAATGCTAAAGAATAGCCATATATCCCCTTGATATTTCTAATTTAGGAATTTTCCAACATCTGGACTCTGCTGTTTTCAGCATATTTGGTCAATGATAAATTAAGTCATGTTAATGGAGATTTTGGATGAATCTTTCACATATTTCTTTCAAGAATTCATGTTTTTGAGACACAATTGGATGATTCGTTGGTGTACACTGTAGGTTGAGAAGACTTCGGTGACAAACGTGAACCATGGAAAACAGTTTCGGTGAATTATATACCATAGTCGGATGATGATATTAGTGTGATTGGGTGGTGTAGGGTAAGAAGAGTTAGGTGACAAACGTGAACCATGAAAAACAGTTTCGTTGAATTATAAATAGTAGGATGATGATAATAGTGTGATCATATATTTTGTGTTTCCAGATAAAACACATTCGATTAAAAAGCAATTTTGGAAGAACATATTGTTTTCATTGACAACAGTTACTTTTTTCGAGGGCGAGACATTTTGAGCCGGGGCTCACTTGTGTTCACTGGCACGTTGGAGTTACTCTCCTCCGTTACAGCACTAATACCCTTATCAAATATATGTATGCCATGTCTGTTGATTTGCCTCGGTACCTTAGTGTACATTGTCATTATAACTTTGAAGAGTAATTCAGTTGTCAAATCCGCTGTGGGATTTCTAATACAAAGTCCAGATTAGTATGAACATTAACAGTGAAATGCCATCGGTAAAAGCTTGTGTTTTTATTCATATAACAAATCCATAGATAAATGTAACAACAATGGTAGAATCACCACATCATCGTTTCTTTCCTACAAAAATAAATGTTAATCATTTTAGTACAGACACCATGCGCACCCACATCGTTCCTGGACCTCATACATCCTCGCATCCTCAAATCAGCCAAATTCATAACGCAGTCCATACATGGTCCGACGTATAACACTGATAATGATTGAAACGTTATGCTGACAACAATAGTAGTCATACACACCCAAACTAGGCTTCCTAGCATTATGATAATGTTAGTATGCTCAGAACAGCAACAAATCATCGTGATTTGCCCACGGTTTCATGAAAATAATTATACAAACGGATTACAACTACGGTCTAAATGCAGTCAAAATATACATAGCGGGTAATTCGAACTCCAGCACATCGTTCCAATCAAATTCCTGGTGCGCACATAACAAATGCAAGAAAATGATAATACAAAAACAAAACCAATACATCACGGGAAAAACGGGAAAATTCATTCCATCATACATTCACTCAAACGCGTAAATTCACTCTACACTTCCGACGCCACACATCGCACCCCAGTGACCCCTCCCAGCAACACAAGGCCAATTTCCCGTCATTGTCCCCCGGACTATCACAGATCGCGAGACTGCTCAGGATGTTCTGGCCGTTCGCTCCTCCACTATACGCGTCGTCCAGTTGACGGGCACGTCACGGAACTTCCCCTCTATGTACAACCTACAATGAACAGTCGGCTACATTATGTACATGTCATAATTATGTAAACCTATATATAATCAATGCAAACAGACAACTGATAACACGAGTTGCACTCATAGAATGACCCTACGTGGTGGTCCTTACCTTATATTGACCCGCCAGTATTCCCGACCCTGGTTTTTCTCCCGGTCGTTGTACGCGTATGTGGCATCGGGGCCGATGGTTTCCTGGCCGCCCGTGTTCATTCGTGTAGGTAGTGTCTCAACCCCAAATATCACAGCACCTGGGGGTGAAAAATAGGAATTGAGCATTTCATATGAATATGTATCGTTCGCAATGCAACAAGCTCCGGACTACACGTATAGGCTGTTCCTTAGCAGTCAATTGTGTTTTATCATGTATATTTCTCTTCCACAAGAGCTGTGCGCCTATATCATGTCCTAATTTATGTTACGGATGTCGCTGCCCCACTGACCAGAGAAAGAGAGCCAGGCGTTGATCTTCTGCTCCATGTGTCGCAGGTCCTCGTACAGGTTTTCAAGAGGCTCGGCGTCGTCGCCGGACTGCGTCTCCAGGCCCTTGCGCATGCGCACGGGCGTGAAGTGTCGGTGGTAGAGGTACTTGGGCGTCAGGGCGTCTGGCTTGGGCTGCTGGATCGCCTGCGTGTAGACGGTCCGCAGGATCTGAATGTACTCTGTCTTCGAGTGACCCATCGACCCGTAGGCGCTGCCGTGTTCACGGAATGTACAACGTTCAAAGAAGTTGGTCAAGCCATCAGAGTCTGCAATCGTGGGATACAACAATTACTTGTAACACGATTCTGTACATGGGAATATTACAATGAAGAAGACGATATATAAGGCAATATCTGTAAGATTGTCAGAGTTACAAACCTCGTCATCTCTTTGATATTCATGCAAATTACTTTATATTTATCATAAACTACCATAACAGCACTGAAAGGCACAATTCAATGCGCACTGCCAACCGGTGATCTTGCAATCGCTAACCTTGCAATAACTTATGTATCAGAATTATAAGCCGTTTGTGGTTATTATCAATAACTTAACTGAACTGATCAAAATCATATTTAATTCTCTAAACCGGTTCCTCCAACTCACAGATTTATTTCAATCTCTGGAGTAACCCCAAACTATATTTGTATATATATATATATATATGCATTGTAAACAAAACTGTAAATATGATCAACGAGTAGTTGAGAATAAATTACCTACCTACCTACCTACCTACCTTACTTTTATTGCAAGCCATGTGTATCCATACCATTCCAAATTATACTCACCCTTTTTGACCTTTATGAAGACTGACTGGAAGTTGATGACGGATATCTGAGGGTTCATGTAGACCCAGCGACTGGCTCTGCGGAACACGTCGGCGAACACCTCGTAGCCGCCACTGTGAGGGGATCGCTGGTCGAACACCGGGAAAAAGTCCCGGATCACTGCAGCGAAATACATCAAAATTATTGTGCGGGTTCGGTTGCAATTTGCCATTTAAAATGTTGTTGTATGTGCATGTACATACAATGTATACTGTATTGCGGTTTTGGCACTGAAATGGCCTTGTTGAGCCCGAGGTGCCGTTGAACATTCATTGATTCATTCCACTGATTAATAACTTTACTAGTAGTTCTAAACGAAGACAGAATTGGGCTATGGAAATGGAACGGGTCATGTTATAGCCCATGATTCGCTGACAATTTAGTTAAATATTTGGTATGTTAATGCAAGAAAAGGAATGGAAAATGTGACTTATTTACTAATGTCCCCATGTTTGGTTGTCTCGTCTCGCTGTAGCATGACGAACACTCGGAAGAAAGTGTAGTAGTCTCGGTTCTTCTCGGGCTGTTCCGTCCATGACGTCACATCCGGATCTGCGCAATCGGCGTACTGATGCAGGGTTTCCACTCGGATTATACGCCGGCCTACAAATTACAATTTAAAATATTAGGTTATCAATAAAAATGCGACTATCAGAAATATTGATCTATTTCTTTCTTCATAGGAGAAATTGTTTTCATTGTTTCATGTCTTCGCGATTTCCAACCAAAAACTGTACAAGATGTGTTATTACTGTACAAGATGTGTTATTTGATTTGTACCAATTCTGTGTCCAACAAATTAAGAAAGAAACACAGTGAACACGGAATGTTGGATTTTATGAACAAATTACGCTATTTTGGTGTACATGGCATATTAATCACCGGGGAGGGGTTTCTTGAACAGATCATCGTTGAATCGTTTCAACATATTGCTCATGTTGTCGTTTTTGCCCTCGGGTCCGTAATTGACATAAGCCAGTTTGAAAGGTCCCGGACATCTACTCTTGTCGGCTCTGTCGAAAAATGTGTCATCCAGCACCAGATACCAGAGTCTGAAAAAAGATAATTTATCATAAACATACGGGAGACTAAAATAAAAGAAAATAAAACAATTTGAAACAAGACAGAAGTGAAACAATTGAATTTTTACTTTTTATGATTTAAGGCGTTGTAAATGGACCCCATGTGGCATTTACATGTAATAACCTTTTTTCATGGAAAGGGAACGTCATGATTTTTTTTTTTTGGAAATCCAAAATACAGCTAGACGAAGATGAGATACATTTATTTCTTAGTTATAGTACTGCGTACAAATGTATCACTTTTGTATTCATAGTTCTACTTGGCATAGTGGCACATATACATTTAGTCTTATTACTGTTTTCATAGAACGAAAGTAGATTTGAAAGTAGATTAGAACGAAAGTAGGCATATTCTTCACCATACCAACATACTCAATAACTGGATGTCACATTAATGACTCACACACCTGAGGCCCCTGATGATCCTGGATTTCTTGTCCCCGTGCATACTCTTGTGTTGGACCCCGGCGTCCGTGTAGATCGGTCTATCCATGGACGTCCACGACACCGACTCGCAGCCAAAGATCGCCGCCTGGGGATTACCCTGCGACCACTCATTAGCCCGGTCCACCAGCACTCTATACATGTATGTATGGAAAATGGGTGTTTAATTACATGACCGAAAACATGTACGCTAACTACTACATGTCAAATTTCTTCTTCGTTGTCAACGTGGAACGAAAAAATAGTGACCTTTAGCATTCCTAACGATAGCCGCTGATCGCTCAATTGAAGTGAAGAAAGAGTTTATGCCGTCAGTGGCTAACGTTAGAAATCTAAATCCCTAAATTCTCAAGGAAAATCGTCATATGATCTGAACAACGTAGTGATTTCAATTTGAGAAATGGTTTGGGAGACGGGGAACAAAGGAATTAAACTTACGTGAACCTCTCGAAGTCCTCGTTCTTGCCCTTGACGGCGCCCGGGATGAAGTCGACGTGCTGTATCTTCCACTTGGGCTCGGGCGGGGCGGCCATCGACGATGTCGACCCCGTGGCACCGGCGGACACGACCCCCGAGTCCGCCGCGCCGCTCGCGTCGTACAGACTGCTCCCCATGGAGTCCGTGTCGCTGCCGTCCACCCTGATCGTCGTCTCCGTCTGGAGGGGCAGCCCCGGCAGCACGGGAACGCCTATGATGATCTTCTTGTCTTGTAGGGAGTCGCGTTTGGCTGAACGCTCCGCCATCGTGGATGGCTGGTTGGGTCTTGGGTGATGCTCTGGGTGTTAACTGTCCCAGTCTAGCAGGGGTTGCTGGTGTGTGTTGCGTTGAAATGCAGGGTCCTACCTGGACGGTTCAGTGGCAGGGGGGAAATCCAAAATGAAACTGAGTATTGGGCAGTAATTATTGACGCCACTTAGCTGAGTGGTGTTATCGCTAATCTGGTTAATCTCTTGATATCCTTATCGCCCACCATGAGTGTATGATGTATAAGCATGACTATAAATCTCCTTTGTACATGTAGCCCAGGTTTGGTTGCGAACAGGTCACGTATCTATCAGTCGATCGATTGTTTGTACTCCTTCCTGCATCAAGCCATTGTATATAAATGAACCAGACCCTCTTCTAACCGATGTCGAGAGTTACATGCCTCGACATATCAACACCAGAAACCAGTCATTCACTCCAGATATATGTCTACGTGTATAGCCTATATATAAAACATGTCTGGCTAGACTTAGTTAACTCCATGCAGTCGGAAGTCGGAAAGCGAACTCGGCCTCGACATGCGAAGTTATATCCACAAAACATTGCTGATCGTTTGTGTTAATATTCATTCCGCCGAACCGGTCTTATAGAAGTCCAACCATAAACACGGCAGGTCAAGTCATGCCCCGTGTAACCTCCGAGTGTATGTACAGAGTGTGGGGCCAGTGTCCTGTCTGGGACAGAGCCAGCGTCCCACGCATCTGTCTGAACTCCTAATATTTCCGCTCCAGACCTGTGGAGCAAATCCGCTCCCACCTCAACCACAACCTGGTGGTTTGGTATTGTATTGCTATATATACGAGTGAATTGTCATCCAGAAACTATTTGCCTGTGTTTGCGTGTGACCTCGCGCATGTGGCTAAATGTATTGTATTATATAGCCAGATGTGAGTAATTTAAGAACCGAGGCACAATGTATTAATATCGGGATAACATACTGTAATTACCAATTATATTGGTGTAACAAGCGAGTTTGGCTGTGCATGCTGATGTACATAGGACCCCCCTAGTATTGTAGCTTCAAACCAAGTGCTTCGAGGCGAAACCTATTACCCATCATAATGAGAAGAGTATTTTGTGGAGTAATCGGAAGTCGTCATTATTTTTTCGGGTGAAATTCATAACTTCAGACCGTTTCGCGTTAAACTGCTGCATTCCATTTTATATGATCGCAACCGCGTGCCACATAACAAATTATTTGTATGCTGACAGTTAGTATTCACAGGGAATATGCTGGTTCTGGTATAAATACATGTACATACTCAGAAGATGCGATATACCACTGACACTGCACTGCAAAGTGACCCAATTAGCGCCATGAATTTATTTCTGTTTTCTTAGTAAACATACAGAGTACATGTTCATAGCCTTCAGCACACCATGTTCAGCCAACTGAGTACAATACACTGCCCATAAATTTTAGGAAAATCAACTATCGCATGCTATTATGCTGTAGTTCTATGCTATAATGTACGAGTGTACATGTAATGTACGTTTTTAACGGATTTCGCGAGCTCAATCACGCAAAAAGTGTCCTACTTGTGGTTCCGGGTGTTTGGCACCATTTGAACGACCTCTTCGGAAATTGAATTAATATATCATAGACTCGAAAATATGAAAACAATAGTTTTGAAAACATTGTTCTGCTTTCCAACGTTGTATTTCTGAGGTACTGTAAATTGTACGAACAATTTGTCGACCGAGTGGTTCAGCATTATCACTCTGACAATATCTACATGTACTGTACGTATATATGAAGCACAACCCTATTGATGATTTGAAGATAGTTCCAAAAATTGTTCTCTTTTGTATCTCATCTAGTGTGCTCACCTGAAAATAATCCTGTTATGAATAGTCGCACTAGTAATTTGACATCTAGACATCCGTACATTATATTCTTGGAAATGTTGCACTCCTAGACACAGTAGGTGATTAGCACATTATGGAGTTTAACTTTGTCTTGGTTCGAGTATGATATAAAAGGATGAACAGCTCCAATGACTAATGATTTTCCTATGGCTTGTATGATATATACTATTGTATCTCACGTTTGCATGAGCACACCATACAGTCAGGAAGTTATTAGACAGTGACCCGTATCAGTTTTCCTCGACATTTTATCAGCCAAACTAGCCATTATCGTTGCTGTATCATTGTAGCAAATACATTAATATTCCATAACAAACGACGTACATGTTCGCTATACTATCAGGAATACATAGGACCAATTGGGCTCATGTAATCATGCTCCTACATGTATTAATTCCGTCGTGGATATATGCATGTATGTTGACTTCGTATAATATCAAAGAAAAATATGCTAGCATGTGCGTACTTCATACATGTATATATCTTTCGTACGCGTTTAAACTATATATATGTAAGATGCATCTACATCTCCATCATGTGTACATGTATACATATAAGCACTTTCGTGTGCCTACCTGAGCTGTTGAGGTGACGACAAAACACCAGGGAATAAATGCCTTTCACCCTTGGAACCCCCTAGCCAGTATTGAATAATAAGTACAAGTAACTAGGGTCTAATACATGTATATCCAGAGACCTCTGTACGTGTATGGGTCTCTCCGCTAGAGAAACCTTTGCTCCGTCCCTTATCAGGGGGTTGAGGGGGGGCTTAATAATACAATTATCATATGGGTTAGTGTCGAGGCTTATCTGTTGGTGTCCACCGGCTACCTAAAGGCCGATATGCACGCGACCATGTATCATGTCGACTTTCGGACGTTCTTATCAGGACGTCATACACCACAAGACGTGCTAATGAATCATCCACCCGTGGGAGTCAATCTAGGATTGTCAGCGAATTTATTGATTATTTCAGGTGCAAAATGTCACGCGTAGTTTAGTGCAGGATGTATGGCTTATTTTTGAATAAAATACACATATGAATTATATAAATGTAGTTGATACACTGACGCAAATTGGAAATACGTTTGATTTCGACTGAGAATAAATACTGATACAGTGACTTCAAGATTAGTTTATATACACGATTCACACCAAAGGTAAAGGACGTCCACCCCTCGAGAGAGGCACGAATTGTTTTATTAGTATTGCACAACATTTGCAGAACATTTGATTATGGCATGACAACACCAATGATATTGCGTCATATCCGTTACAGTCAGAGAATTCCCTATTTTGAAAACGGGGGATGCCCTTGGTCCCCCGCAGAATGGTGGGGGATATTTTGCTATGGCTGGTTGTTGACCCGTGCTGGTTAGCATTGCACGCGAAGAGTTTCAAGACCACAGCACGCACAGAACGGCTCTGATGGCGAACGATATATATGGGTTGCCAGGCATGAAAATCAGTCGTTTTAAGGGGGTACCCTCAGAATTCGAGCTGTAGCGAAAAATTCAATTTATCAACATATATTTTCCTTACTATAGTGAGATGAGGAAATGAATTGACTAGCTTTGTATATAAGCTGCTAAGGTTGATCTTGTTCTGGGACGGAGCTATGGAGACTTGAATTTGGGCTTTTTATCATTGTTTTGTATGGCCGAAGGAATTAGTGAAATCTGTCCTTATATACATTATAGTATATGTACTCTGATAATTTGAACACATCGTCATCAATAAATCAACAATATACTGTGCCCCCACTGCTAGACACCGCTACACACAAGTGATCATTTTGTTCTGGTATTTTGTGATGGTATTGTAAAAACAGAACCTGTTATGACTACGTGGTTGGGTGAATCATCACCGTGTGTCTATTCGAATAGGATAGCGATATACCTGATATATACCAAATCAAACGTGTGTACATACAGTATACATGTAACATTGCACTGTGACATTGCAATAATGTGATATACTAGTAATGTTATAATACATGTGCACTGAAAATCATTGAAGTTGTGTACACATATTTTTTATTACACATATTTCTTTATCAATGTAAACAGATAAATATTTACACTATGAATATACATGTTCATTACAAACTTACCAAGTCATCTACGATCCTTCACATGAATCCGGATATGATTTCCCGTGACTCGCGCTCAGATACATTTTCTGTATACAAACATGTACTTATACGAGTAACATATTCCAATGTGTGAATTGGCTGATAACAAATATTGTCAACAAGCCCGAGTCTATCGCCTAGATACCGGACATCGCGCTACAAACATGAACATCACTAAACTCGCGACGTCATGATGTTGGGCAGTATGAGCCAGAAATATACCAATATGAGTAGTAGAGGACTAGAAATTTGCAGAGAAACGTTTGCTCCGTTTAGTCACACGAAAAAAATTTCCAAAACTCCCGATCGTCTGTGAGTTGGTTTTTATCATTATCATTATCATTACAAGCTGCGCATGGATAATGGGTGAGCTGGGAGAAAAATCTCCCAAAACAACAGGCCACCATGCACACAACACTCAGGCGGAGGAGCAAAAAGATAAAACCATCCAGAAGAATTCAGAAACACCGCAAAATACCTGCACACCTGCCCCCACCCCCCCCCCCCCCGAGTCAGTCGGCAGCACGATTGTTTTCCGACGTAGCATAGTATTTATCAATAACTGCCAAAGGAACGCCTTGACCAGATACAAAAACATGCGTTACAACGTCTGCAGTACACACGCGTTGATGGTGTATTGTTCAATATAGAGGTTCCTTGAACTCATCATGCCAGGGGAAGATCTGCATAGCTGTAGCACGCTCGACCACCGAATTTTATGATCAGAATATATGAGCGTGTTTTCTAGAACAGATAATTGCTCTTCGTTTGAAAAAAAAATATCCAAAAGAAATACGAGCTTCAAAAAATAGCCTTCACAAAAAGAACTCAATATAGCTTTCATAAAAAAAAATAACAGAGACAAATGTTCAATTTCTATTCCTGAATGGTACTAGTATTACTTTCAGAAGCCTCTCCTTATACACCTTTAATTTTACTTACCGGTAATAATCAATTGGGTTCCGTGTGTATTGGAATAAAGTACTTTTAATCAAACTTATTGAATCTTCTATGAGGCTAAAATTGTTGTGTAAAATATGCTTACATGTATTTGTAATGCAAAGATACAGTAGTATGTTAGATTACAATCATTTATTTTCATTTTGTTGGAATCGGCAGAATTTATACGAAATCCAGATTTGTCATCAGTAACAGTAATGGACAAGAACACAACGTCGCAATATTATACGTGTGCCTAACTGAAGTCTAGAACTGTCACTTGTTAGTAAGGTGCAACATGGCATCAACCACGTCCCCTTTCTCTCTGAGCGCTCTGATGGCATCGTTCCTGTCCACGGTCAGTTGTTTCATCAGAATATCAATGTCTCTCTGGTCCACGCCTTCACTGGATTCACACGGCTCACCGATCACTTGGAATACCGCTTTGTCCTTGGCCACAGAGTGGATATTCTCCACAGTCATCACCTTTCCTCGGTGTATCACTTTCATCTTTTCAAGGGGTATCTTGGTGTGGTGTGCGATGATTTTCATGATATCTGATCCGGCCCAGCTTTCCTGTAGTGTAATTTTATCCTTTCCTCTGATCGCCTTTACCGTAACTGATAACGTTGCTGCATCGTCGTTCACAGAAGGCAAGTCGTGCATGATTTTATTATTGGAGAGGTACCATCTTTTGCTATCAACGCTTGTTGAACTTGTGCTTTTTCCACTCGCATTATTCAAGTCTGCAAATGCTTTCTTGAAATTCACTGGAAACACTTCGTTTTCTAAATTCCCACTGAGGCGACTACTAATATCCTGCAAACATTCAGGATCTGCTCTTGAACAAGTAGACCTATCATGAGGCTCATGACTACTAGTATCCTGTAAACATTCAGGACCTGCTCTTGAACAAGTAGACCTATTATAAGGTCCATCATCCAAAGTTTCTTCGGAGTTTTGCTTTGCTATTATAGTGATCTTAGATTCTGGTCTTCTACACTGAAGCTTGTGTGCTGGCCAGTCCAATACTTGACACTCTCTACAACTGAAATAACAGCATGGGAGAGAACATTCATTATGGCATATTATAAATATGAACTTTAGTACTAGAAAATATATATTCTGATACCCTTTTGATCTTATATCCGACACATATATATCAGGAGTAAAACTATTGTATAATAGGTCTACTACACGTACGGTATAGGTTACCGTATTATTTTCAAATAATATAATATATATGGGGCTGAATATGTTGTGGTTATTAGTCATCATGAGGTGAAGGCGCCCACACAACTTTCATATTATTTATAAAGTCTATTATCGGGGTCGATATAATAAGCCTATTATCGTATGCCTATTTTCATTGCGTTTTTATTGTGAATGATAACGCAATGTTTCAGGATACTATTGTGAATTACTACATAACAAGCATACTGTTAGACTTTTTCATTTCTGGATATGTTTCTGAATATGTACAGCTGGTAGCAAAGAAGATTTTTACTACTAGAACATCTCATGAATATATACATGTAATCGGTGTAGAATCTACGCGGTTTAACACATTCTAAATGGGCAACGGATTCAATGACACTGGTCGTGCTTCAAGCTCGGTGAGCTACATTTTCGGAAGATATTATTGATCAAGCTTGACCCTTCCGCAATTTCACGAAACGACTAAATCTGCTGCTCACAATAACCCAAACTGAACATTTAATTACCAATAATAAGCTAGTTGACATCTGGTGCATCGCTTCATCACAGAACTTTGTTTCGAACATGTTTTGCAGTTGATATTCTTGTTGGAAACCAGGGACGCCATGGTTTGTTTACATTCAGTCAGCTGTCAGTTTCACTTCCGGGTTAAAATTCCCCGTTTTTCTCACGCCTGGCAATTGAAAGGAATTTAAGATTTTTAAAAATATTTACCGTGTTGTATGTTCTTTGTTACATAGTAAATAGTGATTTTTTTAATTTAAAGAAGGGGTGTGGGCACTTCTAAATCATGAGCCAAATAATTAATTTTTCAAGTAGCTTACCGATCTCGGATCTCAAATCGCATGTAGGCTTACTATGGGCCTTTGTGTATTTAGGGAAAGAACGGTAGATTCTACATGTGATCTATATCTCATTTTTGAAATCATTCTTTAGAACAAATTTACACTCACTGATAATTTGACGAGAAAGGTGTTGAAAAAAATAGCCCAAAAGCTAAGATATGTTACCGGACAATTCTGGTTTTAAAGCATTGCAGGTGACATATGACCTTGACATTTACCAATCAAGGTCATCTCTGTGAACTTCAATGTCACCATCAGGTATGTTGCATATGATTTTATATTATGTTCATAATGCAAACATATAAGCTTTATCAACAAGTGTTTTGTCTGTAGAGTCCAATTTACACATGTCAGGTCAGGCAAGATTTTGAGATTTGGCCTTCAAGGTCGTTAAAGAGCATGTGTCACGAAAATTGGGTATTGGGTTTTTCTGTGTATGTGAAAGCACAATTTGAACTGAATAAAACGGTCTTTACAGCATATTGATATCATGATTTCTTCCAAAGTTATGGCACTTCAAACATTTACATATTCACAGAATCTGACAACAGAATCTGACAGCTAATTAATATGCAAATGAGATGTGTGATGTCATCGACAGACTGGTTTTTAATTAGACATTTTAAAATGGAATAATGAGAATGTTTCTTTTCATAATTGTTCACCAGAACCCACTTTTTATGTTTCATGGTTAAAATAGTCAGTGATTTCATGAAATTTTTGGTTACCATGGCAACCATTGGCCGGCTGGGTCCCTTAGCAACCATGGTTGCTAAGGTCAATATCTAATTAAAAACAGGACATACAGGAATGAAACTATTTCAGACAATGAATAATGACAATATATTGTGGAATATATCAGCAAAATGTTTGAACACAACACTTAGCAACCAATAAAGGCATTGGAAACCAGTGGTAATGGTATCCATTCACTTGCGATGGCTTTAAACATTGGTGATTTCTCAGGCCTGTATCGGTTGCTATGGTGTGTAGTTGAACAATTTGTTTATTAATTCCACTAGATATTGTCATCTCGTTATTTGTGTTGGTTTCATACTTTCATTTCGTGTTTTGACGTTAATATTAGCCTTAGCAACCACGTTGCTAAGGCCCAAATCAGCCTATTGGTTGCCATGGCAACCAAGATTGGCATGCACTCACCGACTATTCCTACTGGACAATATTTCTGATGGGTGTTGGTGACCAAATGTGAACATAAAAAGCTCCATTTTGTCATGTTAAGACACCTAATTAAAAACCAGTCTGTCAATGACGTCACACATCTCATTTGCATATTAATTAGTTGTCAGATTCTGTTGTCAGATTCTGTGAATATGTAAATGTTTGAAGTGCCATAACTTTGGAAGAAATCATGATATCGATATGCTGTAAAGACCGTTTTATTCAGTTCAAATTGTGCTTTCACATACACAGAAAAACCCAATACCCAATTTTTAGTGACACATGCTCTTTAAGGTCAAATTCAAGGTCATCAAAAGATGTGCCATATATACATGACTTCTCGTAAGCTGATACACAATCATAACCTGTATGTGCAAGTGTTTAAGCCTCAGAGGGCAATTTACACATTTCACGTCAGACATAGCACTCCAGGTCATCCCAGGTCAAGCTCAAGGTCATCTTTAGTTGTTCCATATATGACTCCCTATACGCTCATAATGCAAACGTAAGCTCTATCTACAAGCATTTCATCTGTAGAGGCAAATCTGGGCATTTTTTTTACCCCAAAATGGCTGTGTTGACCTTTCAAGGTCATCAAAGGTCAAATTCGAAGTCACCACACAAATCGCCATATATGACTTCCCATTTGAAAGAGCCAATTTCTAAACTCTATCTTCAGGCGTTCTATGAGTACAGCCCTGGCAGTTCCCAGGGCCATTATGAAGAAAGAAAGATGTTGAAAATTTTCCAAGTTCAAACTTTTTTTCAAAAGGGGAATTCTTTTTGGCTAGAAATGGCCCAGAATGGATAGTAATGGCCGCCACACACAGACCAGCGATTCAAGGGTAACCAAATTTATACATATCACAGAGGTACTAGTATATGAGAAGAATCTTTTTAAACGAAAACCTCAAAACCAATCAGACAGTTTTTGAGAAAATGGCTGCCAAATTTCAAAATTGACCGTTGTTCGTCAAAAATTGCCGTCATTTTGAGAAAAATTTGAAATTTAAGAAACTACCGAATACTTCCTTCTCGAATCGTTATAAGGTATCTTTTCCTAAATTTTCAAGAGATTGTAATGTAGACTTTAAAGGAAAAAATGTGAACGGACGGACGGACGACGGACCCAAACGGCAAAAGTTTATCGGACCATGGGTCCGGTAACCTAAAAATAGTGCAATATTCACAGGAAATGAGTAAATAAATTCAACCGGAATCACTTTGAGAAACTGTACACGTTTAATCACGGATTTTCTGCAGTCAACAGAAACGCCCTGCGATTTACCGAGGTGGATCAATGTATCCTGTTGTGTGGAAATATGAAAGTATACACACACAAAATTGGCTGCCACGTCATGTTATTACTGTATTCTGTTCTGTAAAAATCTGATTGGGTAGTAGTCGAAAAATTTTATTCTTATTCATAGATCTATTTTAATACTAGGTTTCAGGAAACATTAGTACCGGTGCTCCTGGAACAGAATTCTACTCCAATGTTCAGTTTTGGTCCCAAATGAAAGGGAATTCAAGCAAAATTTAGGACTCCATGCATATTCATTTAATGAGATGCCAAATTGAATTCAGATAATTTTTGACTAGATCTAATTTTGACCAAAAATTATTTTAGGTTTGTACGTTATGACTTTAGTCACGTATATGCGCATCCACAGTGTTCCTCCCATAGACATAGAAGAGATGTCTATGGTTCCTCCGTGTAGGCCCACGGACCAAAAAGCATGCGAAAACAACATGCCAATAAGAGTGCGTTATGATGATACAATAGAAGTTTTGAGCTCGTTTTAGTAGCGCCACAAAATGTCATCATGAACCCGTCGTCTCCAACAAATGATAATTCCATTCCACATGGAGAACGAAACCCTCCGACTCCGGTAATTTATCAGTATTCGGATGCATCAAGATTAGATCGTATGGTTTAATTGCAGATGTACGCATCATGCCACCATAGATCTATGATGCCACATCACTCCGATCAACATGGGCGATAAAAGGAGAAAGTTAAATTTTGACAGCCAGGTCAATGCGGACTTGAGTCTTGGTCTGTTGTAGCCTTATGCTGCGTTCAAACCAACTTGTGAAGAAGGTGCACACCGCCGGTGACGCCGACTGTCACAGGCGGTGAATGTTGGTTTGAACGCATCAACATTAACCACCGCCAGCTATTTCACTGGCGTTGAAAATGGAGGCGCTATAAAAATTTTCCCCTTCACCGCTGGTGAACACCATTGGTAACGTGGCTTGAATGCAAATCACTGGTGGTGAACTGGGAAACACCGTCTTCACAAGTTGGTTTGAACGCAGCAATAGATACGACTATTCATTTGGTACGTTTAAGGTAACCTTCGGGGCACTCCGAAGGATAAAATGTACCGAACGAATAATCGTATCTAGGACTAATCTGTTGATGATAGGTTAAAGACCTAGTAGCATGCTGATGAAAGTGCTCTTCATTTATCGTCGGGGTACCTAATCATTGACCCCGTCCTTAATCATCGACCCCTGCAAACACTGCCATACAGCTGTGCAAAACAGAAATCTGACAAAAACCACATTGAAAGTACTTCTAATACACATTTCAGCACATTTCACATTTTAGTTCATTCAAGTTTTGCCCAGCCGTGTGCAGGGGTCGAAGATTAGGGAGAGGGTCGATGATTAGGTACTCTGACGCTAGTCTATTATGAATAGTTTTCAGTGAATTCGAATGAATTTTACAAATACAATCAATGGGTGTCGAGATATTGAATCAAATAGGCGCTCCTTCCGTAAATTGCCAAAGATTTCGATCACCATTTTATTCTGAGTCACGTGGTTGGTGACGTCAGTTGAGGCAGAACTGAAAGTACATGTAGCCAGCAAGGTAAACTGCATGTCGCATATTAATTATCCTGCTGCATGTTTGACAATTCAAATGAACGGGTGAGATGGCGGAAATATGGAATTTCTTGCCTTGATATTTAGATTCAGTACTATTTATTCACCCGGAACGGAGATGTCTTGAACTGCAGGATGTCCAGTATGTGCTGGTTTTAGCGTGTTCTCTTTTGAATCTCATGCATTTTGGAGTGGTTTTCCATCTTTGAGCTGACCGCCCAAGTTACGTATTTTACGTTTTTCGCCAACCATCGAAGCACATTCTGCCTCAACTGACGTCACGATTACGGAAACTGCCGAAGCTGGTTTTTTCATCGGCATGAGAAGGCGATTGTAATACTGGCTCAATATACTCGATTACTTGTCGCTGTTATAAATTACCAATTAACGCGAATATGTTTTTTATCACCAAGTGTCCACAATAGCTTTATTTGAACAGGAATAATACCATATAATGGTACCTTGCTACTATGACTTTAATAGGTTGCCGAAATTTGCCGTATTGTAATGTTACAAGTCTGGTACTGCAGTGCAGATTCCTGCCAAAGTGCCACGAGCCGTCAGTCCTAACGTAGCCCACTTTGTGAGTGATACTGATCCTGGCCTATCTGTAACCTTTAAATTGGGTCTATATTAAATGCAGCATGCTTCAGATCTTTCGTGATACCACAGCCCAAGCGAAGCGAAGCGCGTCCAAAAGACCCACAATGGTGCTCGAGACGAAAACAAAGAAATCACAATTGTGGCTGATTTACAGGCTGGTACACAAACTGTTAGTATTGTACCTATGTATGCTAATACACGAGAGGACCCAAATTACATATGATAACTCAAATAAATACCTCGATATATCGCAGAAAATCCCCTCCAAACATCGCTAAACCTCCTTGGTAAAACTTGTGGTCGCTGACAGCCAAGGCTAATGTCGATGTTTGGAATGGATTTTCAACCATATTCCTGGATATTTAAGTGCTAGTCATGTGTAATTGGGTCCTCTCGTGTCTCTTGAACATCTGAGTGAATGCAAAAAGACTATTCGGTGTGTCAGCTCAGATAACTGTCATAATCGTGATTTGCTTGTTTTCGTCCCGAGCGCCAATCTTGGATGCGCTCCGCGTCACTTGGGCTGATGATACCCATAATTGGGTTACTTCTTTCAATGTCACAGCTGGATTTTGTTCAAAGTCAATGCTAAATACGTTTTCATGATCTAAGTATGAGCTTTCTGTATGAGCTTTCAACATGTTCAATTTTGCCAGCTACAGTTAGCAAGGTACAGTGTACATGGTGTAAGCTATGTGTACATATATTGTGTCTCTTTCTGAGTCTGTAATGAAAGCTGATGGAAGGTGGATATTAGACTGCATGTCAGTTGATGAAATTGCTGATGTGAATGAATCTGTAAGCCCAGTCGCTGAATTTAGAGCATACCCTCCCCCAGAAGAAAAAAATATTACAGTGTCAATTGTACTATGTCTTCCAGCCCAATACATGTAGTACTTTCATGTATATCATGTTTCATTTTCCTTGAAACAGAAGCAGAATCTTAATTTGGAAGAACTGAAAGCACTTCGAGAATGTAATAGAGAAAGTTTCTGGTACAGATGTGAGTCTCCATTCTATGTGTTTTTTTTATTAGTATGAAGTTCAATTGGGTATGATATGCTAGACATGTATATGTTCATCAATAGTGACAAAGAAATATTTCTTTACATAAATTCATATGATTTGTGTAATATTGAATATACACCTGTGCATAATGTGTGATATATTTCAGTGTTTTAACTTTTGTAGAAACTCTTGCAGGTGTGCCAGCAGGGATTGTGTTAGTGGGAACAACACAGCTTCTTGTTAGCCGAGGTAATGTTTGTTCTTCATAAGAACCCATTCCTACAAAACATTCCCCACAAACATTGGCCTGTGTGACAGACTTTGATCAAATTTCAGGTTACTTACTGCCTCATCCAAGATATGGGTCATTGCTGAAAAATATGGGTGAGTGTTGGTTGGTTGACTTGCTGATGTTATCATTGTATCCCCCGAACAAAGTTCGGCGGATACTATGGATTTGGCTTCGTCGTCCGCGTCCGCGTCCGCGTCCGCGCCCGCGTCCGCGTCCGCAGAGATTTTCTTGTGAACGCGCTACAGGCCGCAATTCTCACCCGATCACCATTATTTTTTGCAGGCACATATATAATGGTAAGATCCCGACACCAATCGATTTTGGTTGCCGTGGCAACTGAATTGGTCGTTTGGGGACACATTTTGCATTGAAAACAGCCTGTTTGAGACACATGGCTTGTGAACGCGCTACAGGCCGCAATTCTCACCCGATCACCATTATTTTTTGCAGGCACATATATTATGGTAAGATCCCGACACCAATCGATTTTGGTTGCCGTGGCAACTGAATTGGTCGTTTGGGGACACATTTTGCATTGAAAACAGCCTGTTTGAGACACATGGCTTGTGAATGCTCTACAGATGGCAATTTTTGACGAATCTCGATAATATTTGGAAGTGTTGTTGGGAAGGGCTGTCACACGAAACCAATCGTTTTTTAGAATGATCATATAAATATTAATATGTTAACAGCCTAACTTATTACAGAATTTTGAAATATCCATTTTGACATGTACGATCATTCCAGTAGCCTGTACAGTGGAAGGTAATGACACTGGTTTCTTGTTCAGAATGGAGAACTGAAGTTTTCAGTGAAAACAGGACAATATTACTGAATAAGTTAACATTAGTTTTATTAGTTGAGTCTATTATTGTCCACAATAAAAATAGTTAAGACGAGAAACGTTTATTATTAAGCTCAACAAGGTAAAGGTTTTGTCCAGTACAAATTTCATGGGTGTAACTGAATAAGTTAACATTATTTTTAATAGTTAAGTCTATTATTGACCACAATAAAAATAGTTAAGACAAGAAATATTTATTATTAACCTCAACAAGGTAAATGTTTTGTCCAGTACAAATTTCATTGGTGTAACCGAATAAGTTAACATTATTTTCACTAGTTAAGTCTATTATTGACCACAATAAAAATAGTTAAGTCTATTATTGACCACAATAAAAATAGTTAAGATGAGAAATATTTATTATTAAGCTCAACAAGGTGAAAGTATGTCCAGTACAGATTTCATGGGTGTACTGAATAAGTTAACATTATTTTTACTAGTTTAGTCTATTATTGACCACAATAAAAATAGTTAAGACAAGAAATATTTATTATTGGGCTCAACAAGGTAAAGATTCTGTCCAGTAGACATTTTATGTCTGTAACCAAATAAGTTAAAAAAAATTTTGCTAGTTAAGTCTATTATTGACCTCAATAAAAATAGTTAAGATGAGAAACAATTATTATTGAGCTCAACAAGGTTAAAGATTTGTCCAGTACAAATTTCATTGGTGTAACCGAATAAGTTAACATTATTTTCACTAGTTAAGTCTATTATTGACCACAATAAAAATAGTTAAGTCTATTATTGACCACAATAAAAAATAGTTAAGATGAGAAATATTTATTATTAAGCTCAACAAGGTGAAAGTATGTCCAGTACAGATTTCGTGGGTGTACTGAATAAGTTAACATTATTTTTACTAGTTTAGTCTATTATTGACCACAATAAAAATAGTTAAGACAAGAAATATTTATTATTGGGCTCAACAAGGTAAAGATTCTGTCTAGTAGACATTTTATGTCTGTAACCAAATAAGTTAACATTTTTTTTGCTAGTTAAGTCTATTATTGACCTCAATAAAAATAGTTAAGATGAGAAACAATTATTATTGAGCTCAACAAGGTTAAGGTTTTGTCTGGTAGAAATTTCTGGGTGTAACCGAATAAGTTAACTTTATTTTTACATGTTAAGTCTATTATTGACCACAATGAAAATAGACAAGAAATATTTATTATTGGGCTCAACAAGGTGAAGGCTTTGTCCAGTAGAGATTTTATGTTTGTGACCAAATAAGTTAACATTATTTTTTTGCTAGTTAAGTCTATTATTGATCACAATAGCTTTTTATGAAAACATTGATCAACTTTTACTTTGAATTTCAACTTGAGACCATGTTTGGCACAAATTATGAGTTAAAATATAACTTATGGTGAAAAATTCGATCTGGCTCCAATTTCGTCATCTTGAAATGCAGTTTTGGTCAACTTTTACTTTGAATTATAAGTCGAAATATAACTTATGGCGAAAAGTTCTATCTGGCTCCAATTTCGTCATCTTGAAATGCAGTTTTGGTCAACTTTTACATTGAATTTCAACTTAATACCAAGTTTGGCACATATTATGAGTTGAAATATAACTCATGGCGAAAAGTTTGATCTGGGTCCAATTTCGTCATCTTGAAATGCAGTTTTGGTCAACTTTTACTTTGAATTTCAACTTGAAAGCATATTTGGCACATATTATGAGTCGAAATATAACTTATGGTGAAAAGTTCGATCTAGCTCCAATTTCGTCATCTTGAAATGCATTTTTGGTCAAATTTTACTTTGAATTCCAACTTGGAACCAAGTTTGTAAAATATTCTGAGTTGAAATATAAATAGGTGAAAAGATTGATCTATCTGTGTTTTCGTTATTTTATCAAACATGTCGAATGGAAATTCATATAAAGAGATTTCAGTGGTGATTTTGAATTCGACCTTCAATAACCTCGGAAAATCAGTGCAGCAGTTTTGGTGGGGAAAAGAAAACAGTTGTGACTTGGGATTTAACATTTCTCTGGTAATCTTTTTTAGCCCTTGCTCTAGTTTTTCACACTTGACAGTGATATATTTGGGGCAGCAGAGATGATAGGGCTACGGGGGATACACCCAAGCGGTCGTAGGCGACCGGAAGCGTCTAGTTTAGCACAGTTTCCACAAATGACATGCAACTGATCTGTCAGTATTCAGCACTGAAAGTTTTGTCTAAAGTCATGTATCGGTAAGTTTTTGTGTTCATATTAACAACCATATTCCCCATACAGGTGCTGCCTTGCTGGCATACGTATTCGGGAAGATTTCCTACCAGGATGCTTGTCGACAGAAGATCATGCGCCTTGAGAACAGTCCACTGGCTGAAGCTCTGCGTAAAAACAAGCGGGGACCGGAAACCCTGCAGGAAATGTAAACATTACACGTATTTTCATTACTGTATGATGATACATTCTGCTGAGATTAATTCGATTTTAGTTATAAGAATTCAGTGGTTGTATTTTGAATGGATTCATTCCTTCAGAAGAGGATTTTATAATTTTCAACTGATACATTTGATGGTGAACATTTTTCATCAATACATGACATACCTGTTTGAATTTCACAGAGCATAATTGCATATACTATATATTAATTTTTTGCAAACATATATTATCATTCATTGTTGGTACATGTTTGTAGAGCTGGCCCTGCAATGGTAGCACCAGAACCACGGATGTCCGATCCTCAGTACCCCACCAGAAAGCGTTTACAGGATGAGTACAGTACACAGGACTTTGATGCGGACAGCAATGTACAGAGTAAAGGCCTCGACAGCTCATTACAACCTTCACTAGATAGTTAGTACATTGCAAATGAATATTTTTCTTAAAATAATTCTAGTAACTTAATGTGTCTTTAATGGAAGTAATTTGTGTTAATTCTCTTCCATATTTGATTTTGTGTGTATAAGCTTCGAATGTATATCACACTTTAGTCCCTGTACAAATAGAATAATCAACTATTATTATAATATTACTGTTATGAAGCACTACATATAAATATCCAAACGTGACCCAGGTTCAGGGCTGAGATCTCCTGCTGAGATGAGCCAACAAGACCTGCGACCTGGCACGAGCTACGAGGAACTCCGCCACAGAAACAGACAGGATCACGAGCGGAAACTCTTCTCGAGAGGTGCCCCACCCCCTGTGACCGCCTCGCCGAGTGCAGAGCCAGCCCCTTTCCCTATCTCTGCACCCCTCGTTGCCTCCGACACGTATTCCGCCCCATCCACTAGCGACGAGGTCACGTTGTCCTCGCGGAGATCATCTTCACCGGAAACGGCCCAAGCAAAGTCACAGAGCAAACGTAAGTTGTAGACATTTTAATGTGAGGTCAATAGAAGAAAATCGAGAAATAAGTTTTAACGTTTTCAGTGATTTAACATGATCAGTTTCAGTTTCTGGAATGTTGTCCGTTTCATACAAAGAATGAAGGATCATTTTTTATCATTTCAGGAGTCCGGAGAAATCAATATGGAGATATCATAGAGGAATGATATTAGTGATATTACTTGTGCAGGATTTCTATTTTATAAGGGGGAAAAACTGTTCAATATTTTTGAGTAACATTTAGTTTACAACTACATATTTGATAGGAAGTACATTTGTTTGTAAATATTTAGTTTTGAATTTATAAATGCACATATCTGCAATGGCACAAATGTTATCAGTGTTTCTGCAGAATAGTGTAATGGTCAGTAATAATAATTTAGGGAATAATTTATTGTGATTGTAAAGAACATAAATAGATATGTTGCTGTAATGAATGCTTGTCTGATGAAATAAATTTATTGGATAAGTTGTTATAATAGTTCTTGACTATTACTTTCAGCTCTTTACTCATCATGTGGTCAGGACAGTGTATGATAAATTTTCAGTCAACAATGATTATACTCCATGGCATTTAAAAGTGGGACACGCTTTTTGGTAGATTGACAACTTTAAAAAAAAAATTGGATAGATTTCTGGTGACAATTTGTGGCTTGATATGCAATTATACAAAATTTCAACTTTATCTGATGATCAGCATGTCCAATTTTTGAATGAGATTGAGTTTAGCATTAAAATCGTCAACACAACAAAAGAAATTTGAGTGTATGAAGAACATGAACCATATCTGGGCCTAACTCAAAATTTAGAAAAAAAAACATACTGATTAGTACGTGGTGGCTAACAGTAACGATATGTAAAAATTACATTCTCTATTACGGTGGCTCCAATATGACATAATAAATATTTTTTTCTAGAATAATAAAAATTTTGTTGGGGGCCTTGGGAACAAAATATTAAATAATCTAATTGACGGGGAAAACATTTCTCCCGCGAGGTAAACTATTTTCCCTGCAGGGGAAATGTTTCCCTCGCGAGGGAAACATTCCCCCGCGGGTTAAACTATTTTCCCTGCAGGAGAAATGTTTCCCTCGCGAGGAAAACATTTCCCCCGCGAGGTAAACTATTTTCCCTGCAGGGGAAATGTTTCCCTCGCGAGGAAAACATTTCCCCTACGAGTTAAACTATTTTCCCTGCAGGGGAAATGTTTCTCTCGCGAGGAAAATATTTCCCCTGCGAGTTAAACTATTTTCCCTGCAGGGGAAATGTTTCCGTCGCGAGGAAAACTATTTCCCCCGTGAGGAAAACATTTATCCCACAAGTTAAACGGGGAATTTATCAGTGTCAAGGGGTAAACGTTTTCCTCGCGGGGTAAACGTTTTCCTCACGAGGGAAACATTTCCCTCACGGGGGAAATAGTTTTTCTCGTGGGGTGAACGTTTCCCCCGCCAATTAGATTATTTTAAACCTTCTCGGTAAAGTCCCTCAGAAAATTTTTATTATCGTAAATAAAAAAAATTATTATGTCATATTGGAGCCACCGTACTTATTGATACAAAATAGATATTTCATCATTTCATCTCAGAAAAAAAATCTAGGCGCCCCCTAGTGAATGTTTTG
The DNA here is from genome assembly GCA_949152475.1 of Terebella lapidaria. Lineage (NCBI taxonomy): Eukaryota > Metazoa > Annelida > Polychaeta > Terebellida > Terebellidae > Terebella > Terebella lapidaria. The sequence goes on from OX424556.1 coordinate 34,133,285, forward strand.
ATAATCATAACGTTTCTCGTCTGACAATCGATTTTCGGGGAAATGATTTTATTCGTGGTTAGTTTCAAGGACACTCTCGCGAGAGGTCGCGAGATCATGTCATAAACTTGCGAAAAATGATTCACGAAAGCAATGGCGCCAAACGGACACCCTCCAGAAAATTCGAATATTTCAATGGCGTAATTTCTGTTTACGTGTTATATTCGATCTCAAGATAAAGTTGAGGTATCACTGCATTAAGAGCCACCCGTGTGTGACCCCGCAAGGTATACGATCGCCCCGAAAATATGCCCCGAATAAATAATCAGTTGGCCCAATTTTGATAACGTTCCCACAATTCAAAATAATAACCTGTCCGACATGTCGCTCGCAATTTTGCTTGAGTTGCAAATTTATTTTCATAAATGTGCTGGTGCTTGCCATGAAAATGAAGGAAATTACTAGGGCTGCATGTTCAACGAGTACAAAATTTCGTGACCGGTTACTCGTTAGCTTGTAACCGAACTAGGGGTGCAAGGATACGTTTTTTCCCACGATACGTATCTCGATATAGCACTCGCGATACGATATGTATCACGATATGTATTGCTAAAACTGTTAGCATGAATTCCCGCAGGGTACGTCCAATGTTTGAGCTGAATGATAAACTTATGCTACAATACTATTGATTGATTGAATTTATTTAGTAAAATAACATACAGTATAAATAACATTATAGTGCACATTAAAATACACGGATGACACAAGAAAGTGAAAACACTTATTTCCATTGTGGTCCGGGTGTGAATACTATATCATCAATATTCTTCATGTTTCATTGTTGATTGTGGTGTTATCCAAATTCCTTTTATGTTGATGGCGTGGGGGCTGCCATTTTTGACTTAAGAAAATGAAACAAGTGCTGTGATTGGTCAATGGCAAAGATTTCATCTAGATTTAGCCAATAGCGAGGCGAGAAATAAAAGGTTTGCCACAGAGCTATTTTTAGCTCAGTGTCACTCGAGGATAACCACATGCAATTGGAACACGTTTTCTCTTGCATACATCATTTCATGTATATCGTGCATGTTCGGTACATGCCTGGCGATAATATACACGATACTCTTATATCGCGATTCACCAAACCACCGGTGTATTGATGCACCCCTAAACCGAACCGTAACCGGTTACTCGTCCAAAAATATATAACTAGGGCCCGGACGAGTCGACGGGTACCCGAATATAAAGATATTGTTGTCGTCTTGAAAATATGGATAAACACTAGTAAAATCACAAGAATGACAAGAAAATCATCGGGAAAAAATCGGGAGTATGATGTCATGTGATCTCTTTCAAACTTGAAAATAAAAACAGACGAAACAAATAATATGTGTCAAAGATCGATGACTGGCGTTTACTTGTAAATTGCTCCAGTGATTCCCGTTCAAATTTGATCTATATTTGGACGGGTTACCCACAATACCCAGGGCGGGTCAGGTCAGACCACACGGGTACCCGAGTTGGAAATTTCCGACTCGTATGGGCCCTATATATAACTAAATATTGTCCAAAGTAACACCAATTTTTTTCGCAAATCACATTTCATCCAAACTCTGTGTCAGAAACGTCAAAATCACGCCTGAAAGTCAACATTAGAAGTCATTTTCATGTGAAAATATGCATCTTTATGATGAATAAACAGTCTTTTTGGATTGGAGAGTGATAAATCACTTCAATTCTGCATGTTTAGGCGGAAATTTGACTTATGCGAAGTGATTGAGGCTGAAATATGACGTTGCAAAATACATTTACGATGAACCGGTTACAAAATCTGTGTCCGGTTACAGGGTGTAACCGAACCGAATCTTTTCTGCAATGGCTATGGATCTATAGAGCAATGACCAGCCACCCATCTAGATTTCTATTCTCTATTCAGTTACAAAACAATTTAGACCTAAAAATATTATATACCGTATTGGTCCTAATTAGTAGCATGGCGTGCTAAAGCGAGACCTCGTGCAGCAGCGCGCGCAAAAATGAGATCAAACTTTAGGCCAAATTAAGAAAATTACTGAATAACATACCTATAGCCTTCAATCCCCTTTATTATGATCCAAATAACATAAATGTGTAGATTGGAACAGTCCAAGAGTTTATTAGAAAGATATAAAGTGAAATACTAGTAAAATCAAACATATTTGGGGGAAAAAGGGGGGGCGCTCTACTATTAGGGCACATGCCACTATTAGGACCAATATAGTACTAGATATAGTACAGTCTTGCATCTACTACTATTATTATGCATATTAGAATAACTGTGTGGCATCACTTCATGCACTGTTCAAAAGGTGTACCATGTGCGTTCAGTCTTTATTTCGCTATAAAATATGAAGGTTTGGAACTAAAAATATCGTCTCGTTGCTGTATGAACACTGTTAACAGTGGTAAGGTCCTTATTGAATCATATAAATTCTGCAGAATTCTAGAATGGCAACCCCTGACACCGTCAGACGATCCAAGCGAGTGGCTGCTCACGAGGACACTGGTGAGAATGAATGAAGGCCTATCTACAATTCTACATTATAACCATATTGTTTTGTCTGTACATGTGACAATGACACTGTCTATATGTTTATTTCATGTTTTCAGAAGATGAACTAGCTGTAAAGATTCCCAGGATTGAGGAGTTGGTGGATGAAGATGAAAAAAGAAGTAAGATACCATGAAACATCATTTTCAATCTGAGCATCATTATCTGCTTTCAACTGTTGTGCAAGACGTATTCTGATTGTGGCTTGTTCTCTGTTCACAGGCCGAGCATCCTCTGTGTCTCCGGGTATTGGCGGCCTGACTTTCAGACGGGAGTCTCGTGGTGGCCAGGACAAACCTGCAGAGGTAAGTCGCTGGCTGACTTTTTGAAGAACTTGTTTCTGAAATTTACAGGAATTAGGAAATAAGTTTGTGTTCCATTTGGCAGCGCATGTTTTTTTCATTCAAATAATGCAAAACAGTTTTGTGGTGTTCACTACATGACAAATAATTGAAGAATAACAATGAAACTTCGGATGAGGAAGCTTATACTGCCATAAGGGGTGATGAAGCTGTGCTTGTTGCCTCAACGGAAGATGAAAAATGTTTATAAATTAAAAACACCTCGTAACAGTTAACAATTTCTCGGGTTTATCCAGCTGTTCCGGAAGGACCTGATATCTGCTATGAAGCTCGCCGACACAGAGCAATTACAGCCGGAGGACTATGTGACGATCACGGACCACTGGAAGCAGGAGTGGGAGACGGGCGTACAAGTTCCTGTCAACCCCTCCGCGACCATCCACCGAACTGTCGTTGTCAAGTGAGTCCTGCTTCTGAATGTTCTACAAGGTGCAAGCAAAGATAATCTTGGAAAAATAAATTTGAGCATTTGTGATTGTTTTTGTTTGGAAGAAAATGTAATATATGAATGTTTTAATTCCCAGGAAAGTGGATGGCTACCAAAGTCTTCGTGGACATTATGGATTCAAATTGTGAGATTTTGACTTGGTCATTATGTTCTTTTCGCTCATCAATTCAAAATAATACAATCATCAGTGTTAATCACAGTGCATACCAGTACCCTTATCTTTACGCACAACACAAGTGGAAAAACCTTCATATCCCCTCACTTCAGGCCCAAGAAGTTCCTACACGCGACAGCGGACGACGGTTACAAGCAGGGAATCCATGAGCTCCATGACACACAGAAGCTGGCCGACCAGATGTGCCGCTATGACTTGGATGATCTTGACCTTACCTGGCTTCACAAGTGTAACGAAGAGCGTGAGGCAATGGGTGTGTACTGTCTGGATGGTTTCCTGTGGACTTTATTCGATGAATTCAGCTTTTCTACTTTTGATCCATCAAAACCATATTTATAAAAATGAAATCACACAGTTAATAAACTAATGTTGCCATGGTTTGGCTTTCACATCTCCTGCTTCACTTTTGATACACTGAAAATTAAATTCTAGCCTGTTTCAGATGAATTTTGCTCTGCTATTTACGCGTTATAACAAAGAGATGTTCCAATCTTCTGCTCAGGTCTGGAGCCGATTGCGGAGTGGGTGATGGAGAAGGTTGTCGAGGAGCTGGAGAACCAGTGCTACAGTAACATGCAGAAAACCATCAAAACTGTCGAGGGGCTCGGCATCGAGTATGACGAGAATGTCGTTTGTGACGTCTGCCGTAACGTGAGTGGTTTCCTTTGAGGTTTTGATGTCGTCTTGACTTCAGTGCTTTCAGGTTGTCTATAAAAATGAAATTCTATGTCAATGTTTATGACTGAAATTTAACTTGGATTTTCTCTTGTTTACAGCCTGAGGGAGAAGACAACAATGAGATAGTGTTTTGTGACGGCTGTGATATCTGCGTACATCAGGTGAGCATGAAATAAAAAGAAAAAAACGCCTTGTTTTGAGTCTGACTCCTTGAAGATACAAGATTTGAACAGAATAAAATATATATATTTGAATTAGAAAAATGTTTTGAGATGATCTGTGCATGAAATGAATATGTCTGTTTACAGGCTTGTTATGGAATAAAGAATATTCCCGAGGGAAGTTGGTTGTGTCGAACTTGTGCCTTAGGAATCCAACCGAAATGTATTCTCTGTCCCAAAACTGGTGGTGCCATGAAAAGTACCAAGTAAGTTAATTGTTGCAAGCTAAATTGACTGGTACCTTCCTCCATGCAAATTGTGAAGTTTTGCATGTATTTGTAATGTTCTACTCATTCTCTGTGACCAGGAGTGGTACAAAGTGGGCCCACGTCTCTTGTGCCTTGTGGATCCCTGAAGTCAGCATTGGCTGTCCTGAGAAAATGGAGCCCATCACCAAAATATCACAGATTCCAGTGAGTTCCCATGATAGCTTTTTTGTGCATATTGGTTACTATGAATGTACACTATCTCGATATTGATTAGTACATGTAACAACAATTGGTACATACCAATCAGTGTATGCATATTTTTCTCAAAATTCTGATTGTTTTCAGTCGAGTCGGTGGTCTTTGATATGCAACATTTGTCGTGAGAGAAGTGGTGCTTGTATCCAGTGTAGCGTTAAAACCTGCAAAACAGCATTCCATGTTACATGTGCTTTCAACAACAACCTGCTCATGAAAACAATACTTGATGAAGACCATGATGATGTACAGTTGAAGGCGAGTCTTTTCTAGATTTGGAATGATTTAACAATTGTATCAATTTCATGGAGAATTCAAGTTGTACACCTTGAGAGCTAATATTCACTACTAAGAATACATCCTTTGGTTTCAATGTCCTATCAGAAACTGAACATGTGTTATCGGGTAACATTTTCACAAAAAAAAGTGCTGCTGCTCATGCATACAAACCTAATATGAAAATGATCACCTTGATGTTTCTTGTCTTCCAGGCGCACTGTACAAAACACAGTGGAAAGAAGTCTAAGGAAGGCGAGACGTCTCCAAGGAAGGATCCAGGGACGCCCAAGCGTGACCTGATCCTGCGTGGTGACCTCGCGACCCCGACCAAACGGGAATGTGAGATGACAGAGGAGGAAAAAACCGAGCTTCGTTCTCACCGGTGCGTAGTCTATGAGCAGGCTTTCTACGACTGTGTGTTGAAGTGTGTACAAATACAAAATGAATAACATGTTCCTTGGTTTTCTCTTGTGCCCGGTGTTGCCAGACTGAGCAAGCTGGCAGAGGAGTTCTACTGCTGTGTCGAAGTCCCTGAAGTCGCAGAGGCCTGCAAAATGCCAGAGGAACTCGTCGATTTCATCTGCAGCTACTGGGTGCTCAAACGAAAGGTAAACAGATAAACATCCTGTTGCTGAAAGTTTCTATAAAAACTTGTGAATGTACATGGCTTAAAAATTGCTACTCATTTTTTGATAGGATGAGTGTGTTCTGTGTAAGATGCTGACAAAATGAGTCTGACCTCTTTTGTACTTCAATTTACAGTCTAACTTCAACAAGCCGCTATTGACGCCTAAGACGGAGGAGGCAGACTTGCTGCTGAGACAGAGAGAGGATAGTCTCGTAGCCAGGATGAAGATGTTCATACATCTCAGACAAGACCTCGAGAGGGTTTGTGTTCTATTTACCCACCAAATAATGTCTTGGGAGAAGACTGGTCGATGAGAGAGAAACCTTTTGAAGAAAAATTGTTTATATAGCGAAGTATGGATAATCTTGAAGCTGTGTTCATGCTCAAAATGTCAATAATTCCAGAAGTACTGACTATATTTGTCTTTTGTGTTTCCAGGTGCGTAACCTCTGTTACATGGTGAGCAAGCGAGAAAAGGTCCGTCGTCACCTCTACAGTCTGAAAGAGGAAGTCTTCCGACAACAAGCTGCGATGCTGGACAAGCTTCGGGGGAGTCAAGCCCAGACACGTGAATACAGAGCGATTGTTGGTGCACACAGGGAGCCAGCGACCATATACGACCAGTACGACGCCCTTCTTCGTGTCGCCAAAATCGACGAGCAAAAATCCCGACTGGAAGAGGATACTTGTTCAGAACTAGATGATTCCGAGCCACTTGCAAAGCTTCATTCAAAGCAGCGCAGATCAGCTGTTCGTGATACGAAAAGACGGCTAGCGTTCACTAAAGCAGTCGCTGGGTCCAGTAGTGGTGGTCGCAAAGAGGCAGGGAAAAGTGTAGAAACTCGGACTTCTAATCTGGTAATAACCAGTTCACAAAACTCCAGTATTGAGCAAATGAAGTCACCAGAACCCAGCAGGCGACGGGGGAGAACTTCACCGAACCACGGACAATATTCACAGAAGTCTCATCCTGAAACTGACGAAGAAATGGACGTGACGTCATCACCCAAATCACGGATGAAACGTCATTCAGTTTCTGACACTTTATCTCCCGGTAAAAAATCCAAGATATCACCGTCTTCGAGGTCTGTGGGATCCACTAAAGAAAGGGCGACTAATGTCACTCCTGAGAAGCAAACAGCAGCTGCCGGTGACAAACCGAGTCCTCCCAAAACACCACCTTGTGATCCAAGTCAGTGGTTGAGACGTTCCACGCGCACACATGAAACTCTGCCGCAAGAGGTGGAGGAATTCATCAAACAGAATGAGTCCTCAGATGAATTCTATGGCCCTCTGGAACTCTCCTTGGAAAACAGGTCGCCCAAGCCCAAGTCTGCTCCTTCGTCCCCTGCAAAGAGCACTAATAGCACCCCAACAAAGAAGACTTCGCCAAATGCTGGAGAGGGTAAATGTTCCAAATCTCAGGGAAAGTCAGACAAGTTGTGTGACAGTCCATCCGAGAAATCAACGGAACAGAATAATTTCAGTCCGAAGAAAACTCGCCGCTCAATCCAAGGCAAGCAAGTGGATGGAACCTCATCAAGTTCCTCTCTTCCGAAAAGTGGCAAGAACGGTCAGTCGTTGCCGCATGTGGAAGTCTCAGTTGACGAAAGTTCAGGGAAAATCAGTTTACATGTGAGAAAACACAGTGAACCTGTCAATCTGAAACAGAATACAGAGACAGAATACAAAAGATCTCCTCGCAAGATTTCAACAAGTGACAAGACTGAAAGTGTGTCCATGCATCGACACTCCCTTGACAGTTCAGTCTTGCAAAAAAGTCGCTCAAAAGAGGAAAGCAAATTCAGGACCCCGAAAAGAACTTCAGTCCGTGTCAAGGGTCTGGGGATAAACGGATTGGTGTCTCCGAGTCAACTGGTCGTCAAGCAAGATATCAAGGACAAAGTTGAACGGAGTTTAGGTCGACTACGTAGTCGACACTTGAACCATAAACATTTGGAGAATGGTATAGTGGACAGTAGCCAGAGGAAGATGGACAAGTTGTTAGCGGCACGGAAAAATTCCATCACCAGGCTAGATGACAGTCCAGAAATTATTGACCCTGCCAATGTTTATACCAAAGAAAACAATCCAACCAACGGTTCTCACCTCAACAACTTTCGTCCAATCAGCTTAGACGTACACAGCCCGGAAAAATCCAAGAAAATGAGAGTGCTATCTTCACCCAAACTTGAAAGGAACTCCCCAGTGTCAAGAGCTTCACTGACAAGTGTCTCCACATCCGGTCGCAGTACCCCGGAAACTCGACGAAGCTTGCGGTCAAGAACCTCCGCTGTCGAGCCTGGGGTCGAGATCTGCTTGAGCCCAAACCCAGACAAACAGACAGACAGTCAAGCATCCCCAGGCAGCATGAGAACAAGCAGGACGTCAGTTAATGGCCTTTCCATGGACCACCCCATCAAGAGTAGGTCGTCACGTGGTCTAAAATCTATGCCAATCATCATAAACGCCTCTGACAGTGAAGACTCGGTGAACGTTCCTTTCACATCGGACAGTGAATATGCAGCTTCAGAAGGAAGCATATCTAGTGATAACAGTCGCAAATTGCGAAGTCAGGTCAAAGTCATCACTGTGGACGAAGCCTCTCGCGACAGTAACACTTCGTCAGTGCGCAGCAGTAGTAGACTGAGTGGTAGCAGTCGGAACTGGTCCAAAGTCGTCAGTTCTCTGCAGAGCTAACATACAGTGAACAACTTTTTAAAGCTTTGGCATTTGTGTACTCCCAGTCAGAGTGCGTTAAAGGCAGCATGTGTTCTGGTAAATTATTAGTACTGTGTCAGGACTTCGAAAGTTCATTTAGTTTATTTATTGTTGTTTAATGCACAAATAGCCTGAATGTGTTTTAAGGCCTTGTTTCCTATTTGTTTTATTGGATTTATTACCCTTTCTGTGGGTCTTTATTATTCAAGACCATTTCCAGGATTGCTAATCACATACAGTGAATCTATTGATGGTAGACTTTTTGTTCTGATTTGTGGCATATTTATACAGATTTATAAATCAAATTAGTGAAGTAGCAGGTGTACCCTTTGGTAGTCATATAAGAGGCAGTTGTTCGAAAGTGCAGACTGTTGCAAATATTATATATACATGTACTATCATTGGATTTTAGCATGATCATGAACTTCAAAAAAAAAACTTATTGTTGGGAGATGCAGACTTTCTACTTAAACTGGGTAAAATGTGCATCAAATTTTTTTTAATCTGTAAGCCATTAAAATATTCTCAAATGCCTCTGATATTCCAAGAATTTATTTATTTATTCTTAACTCAAATCCATTGAATCTGACAGTAAATGTATATAGAGATCTGTAAAATTAGTTCTGACTTGTGTTGATGTAGACTAAAATTTCTCAAAAAAAACTTAGTTCTTGGAAATTTTGGAGGTTTTGTAATGTGAATTTCCATTTGATACCATCTAAATCTTTGTTAGTGTTGAATATTGGCATGTTGCCAATATGAAAATTTATGGCATGTTTGCCTGTTGTTGATATTATTGTAAATATTGTCCATGATGTATATAAAACTTGGCATCTGTACATATGTGTGAATGAATAAATTGTTGAAGATGGTACAAATGTTGTTTTTGTCCCATTCCACTAGATGTCAGACTATGGTTTCAAATTTCTCAAGGAGGAAATACAATGTTACCCCTACAAACCTTCAGTTTCGAAAAATATATCATAATAGAATGAGGAAAATCGCCTGAAAGTATCTGCTTATAATGCAGGCAAAATAATAAATGTTTGGCACGTTATGATTTAGGTTTGGGGAATCTCCGATACCTTTATGGAAGCGTGGTGAAATATTAAAGCACACGTCAATTTGAATCTTAATTTAATACGCATGCAAACTAATATAATACCAGTAAAAAGGTAACTACTAAGTTAATATACTCGAAATAACTAGTGTTTTTCTTTGGTATTTGATTAATTGGCGCTACATGCAGAATTGGGCATGCTGTGTATGGATAATAATGATAATATACGAGCCGTATCGTCGTTTTCGCACCTTTGCATATGATTATCGTTATTTAATGTTTATCGGAGTATCATAACGTCAATAGCGCGCACCTGCTCGAGCACCTGCTGGTGCAAACAAACGCACGTGCTTTATTTATTTCCCGCCTTTCTACGTCACGAGATATTGGCCATTGGATGTAGTGACCGTACACTCATAATATTTTGACTTTCGTTGAAATTATTCCGGATTATCCATTAAAAAATTCTCAAATGACGGACAAAATACTCACATTTTTAGAAATTGATAATTTTAAGTGCAAGTATATTAGAATTCGTGTGCAATTCTGTGTTTTCTTCCGTATCAATTATATCCATGGGGGAGTGCGTGCACAGGATGTAACAGCGCTGTCAAATCCATTGGCCCGTGACTAAGAATAACTGAACATGGCGATTTAGAGGGATGTGCTTTGGATTACGCGCGCTGTTATCTGTTCTATACTCGGATATCACTTAGGAAATATGCAACCACCGCCCAGAAAAGTGTGTCTTATTGTCAATGTTTGATGTTTAATGATGTTTGGTTCATGTTCCTCCCACCGGGGCGTAGTTATACCACGTTCTAGTGCAATGTTTTGATTTTGTCATCTCTCATAACACGCAGGCCAAGCAATCGTCGGCTCACATGAAAACGGTGCATGCCGACCAAATATCGAAACTGCAACATAAACATCAACATGAAGTAGAAATACTTGAGGATATCAGGTAATTTATACTAGATGTTATTAGATTCTGTTTCGTAGTGTATTATTAAGTGTATTGCATATATCTAATTATTGCACACCAGAAAAGACTCGTACTTTAATTGTGTGGTAGAGTAATCCAGCCTATTTTCGGACACCACCAGAAATCGGACACTTCATGATTTACCACCAATTTTCTCTGTCAGTTATTATGTCACAAACAAAATTTCTCAAGCACTGGAACGAGCCAGGTGTCTGTGGTCTTTGCTGGTTTGAAGAAATTTCTGCGAAGTGTTAGCAGAGGTATCTAGTTTGATAGGTTCCACAAAGTTAGCTTCCCTGTTAGTGTTAGTGTCCGAAAACTGTCTAGTGTACTCTATATGATCTTCCTGTCCTCAGGGCTGCTTAATTTTATTTCATAACTGATCTTTAGCCTTGCAACAACTACCGATTGACAGCTTCATGTATATAGCCTTAAATTAAAATGATATAGTTATTATTCTTAAAGACACAGAAGGTGTCCGATTTCTGTCTGGGGTGTCCGATTACTGTCACTTGAACTCACAGTTCATAATTCACCAATATCGAAGTCAGGACAGAATAATATTTCCATATGACTTTATAACTTTTACCACATTTATGTGCATATGCCGTTGCATGTAAAATAAATCATCTGGTATTTTTCTCTACAGTCATTATTGAGATTTCACCTTAAGTGTCCGAAAACTGTATGGTTTACTCTATCATGTTTATTGTTGATTCCCACACTGCCTGCATGCTTGTCATTTTTGCGCCATGAATTATTATGCTTTTGATTTGGCATAATCATGGAAATATAGGGACATAATTAACGCAATTTGACTTGCAGTTATTTTGCATATCTACATGTGTTTTGTATATTGCATAATTGCAAAATATAACAAAAAGGGACTATTTTTTGTAGTGAAATTAGTGAATCTTATCTAGAAATATTAGGCCAAGACATAATGTACTACATTCCAGTTATTATTGTGCCACTGTGTACAAGTACTGCATCTTGCATGTATGCCGGTGATAAAAGAAATTTACACGTCAATCCAAGGAATCAAAAACTACTAAATTGATTGTATAACTTAAGGTTAACAGATCTATCGTCTTCATGAAATTGTTTGCATGTTCCCAGAAGTAGGAATGAGAGCTTCATGTCTGGTGAAAAGAAGGCAGCATGTGTATCTCATTTGAAGAGTTGCACCAGTTTTTCAGTGTTTTACCGGAAATATAAAAAGTGGGTCGGATTGCCTGATGAAATTAGTAGGCACAGAGTTTTTTCTTGTGTGTGGACCATCCCAGTATCACATTGCTGGCAACTGAACAAAATAGTGTATGAATTTTGTATACATGAAATATTGCTGAGCTGGCAACAAATGTGATATATATTTCCCATTCATATAATTCACTTACATGTACATATAGGTCAACATGACATGTAGTCGAATGCGTAGTGATAAATACATGTACACAGTTTGAGGAACATCCATCATTGAAAAAATTGAAATAGTAACCATGGCAACCATCTGGCATCTTCAATCTCAATTATGCCAAAATGACGTAATGTATTAACATATATATTGGTACGTCTAGAATGCCGAAGCCGTCATCTGGAGATCCCTCATAATAAAAATGTTGAGATTGTTTAACATAAGAAACCTATAAGAAATATGGGTAAACATGTATGAGGATGAATTTTTGAACTTGTTTATTATTTTATGTGACGGAACTGTGTAATTTCTTGTGACAGGTTTCACCTTTCATAACTGGAGACTTGGCCTGCTGTTTTATCCAGCACAATCATTGATTTATGGCAGATACATGTATTAGCATGATCAGCTTGAAGCACATTGCTTGCATGAACATGTGTGCCAATTGTTATGCAATTGACTTTGTTCAGGTCAACATAGTCAAGTTGAATACTTTCAGTACTTTCAGCTCATGTGATATCAGGGGCTGAAAGCATTAAATTCTAAGGTGAACATGCGAAGCCGAAGCCCCGTGAATATCCCCAGAACGGGACCATAAACTCAATAGTTTTGATCAAGTGACGATAAACTGGCAAGCTGTGAAAACAGCACAAGTCGGTATGTTCCATGTTTGGGTTGTATATTTGTACCCAAAAATGAAAATAAAGTAAATCAATTTTTGGGAGTCATGAATGTTGAAGCAGCTGTGTTGCGTAGAAGGGCAGAGTAAAGTTCATGCAGCACATGTGGGAGGCTCATAGATGACATGTGTAAACAAGCAAATATCATAGTACAGCTTTGGGTAAATGTACCCTGTATAGTGTCTGTATGTCAACATAATCTACATGTAATTAGTTCAATTTAATAAACAGAAACAATATGCACTAGTGTATTAGATTGAAAAATATCTTGTATATGTAACCACCTGTAAATGATGTTTGTGATACATTTTTAAAATAAAAATAGATCATTGAAAACAGAAGCCTATGATCTATATTTGCTATGTTTATATTCAAAACAAACAGCTATGCAGTCATGTACATTGTGTACTGTAACTTGATTATTATACTTTGCCCAAAATCAATTGGTTATTGTATATGTGCGTAAACCAATAGATTTAATTCCTGAGTAGGGGCTAGGGGTTGTATGTTCATTTATACCGGCATCAAAGCTTTGTCGGCATGTAAAATGCTAGTAACAGAATCCTCACCAATGTTCCGGATATATGTGTATATACAGTGTAGCAGGTTTGAAAACGTACATGTACTTGTATAGCTATTTCGCCTCAAAACACAAACCACTGGTCTGTCTTACAACTCCTTTCTCTAACCATTGCCAATGTCAGAACAATGGAAATAAAACATTGGCTGATAGATTAGCCATCACAGTGCCCATACAGCCGGCCTTTTCTACACCAGCCCCTCGAGTAAATAGGGGCCTGTGCTAAGTAGGGTCTGATGTGAGGGAAGATAGAGTGGGGTTTATTTGGTGCAGTTTGTGGGTTCTTAAAAAGATGCAGGGAAAAACTGTGTAATGTTAGGCCCGTGTGGCGTCCCTGTGTTGGTATCAGTTTGTCCACAGTGTAAGATAGTGGCAATCGTTTGGTGATATTGGTGGCCAACGAAATCATGTTTTAAACATGTCTCATTCACGACTAATATCTGCATGACTTTTGTCTTCTGTTTGTTTCAATAAACTTGTTGACAAATATGCGTGACATTTACGTAATCTTTCACATTTTGTTTTGCAGGTTATTCACAAAGCAGCGATCTTCAATTGAAAAAGAATATGCACAAGTGAGTACGTCAGATGTTTTTGGGCTCTTCAGGATAATACATGACATTTTTACATGCACAAGTGTCCAATAACATTGCACTACATGTGTTGTACATCATATTTCATAAACCCTTGAAAATGCACTGATGAAGAGTGTGTTTCTAAATTATTCCTCGTGTTATTGGTTATACATGCCATAAAGGCAGAATGGAAGCGGTATTTCTCCTGTCAGATTCACGGTGTTTGAAGGATTGGCATATCTCAGCGGTCCAGCGCTCTAGTGTTTTCCCACTCGATGGGTTTGAGGATTATGCAATAACTTTCCCAGCTAAATCTCGCCAGGACTCTCCTGGATGATTTACATTTAGTAAAGCACACTTGGTCTCCATCGTTATTGCTCACACATTCCCTCTGATAGATGGCATCAAAGCTTCTGGAAATGGTGCTCTTTGGCCACCGTGACCTTTTGAAGTGGTGTTTTCTCTTCCCGAATTCGCAAAAAAATGTCCCATGGATAACATGTACTTGGCCTTTTTGAAAGTCACTTTGGGCAGTGTGTGATGAGAATTCAGATGTGATTAAAATCTCTTATGGGTTTCTGGTGAATTCCAATAAAAAAATTCAAGTATATATAATATACATGTATAGCATGTGTTTTTTGTGAGGGTCCAACAGGTTTGAGAAAGGTAAAAATACTTGTACTGGTAATTTACTAGTAATTAGAAGATGTTCAACATACACCTGTGTATGTCATCCATATTTCAGTAATCTGGTATATCTAAATTTTTACGAAAATTTCCGCTTTACGTGTGGTATTTGTATGATGATTTACAGATATTCGTCCATCACATCAAAAATGAGCATGGATACCACCCTTGAGTCACACACAAAATCCTGCCCATCTGCTGTTCTTCCTGTAGGCAAGCCCACTTTCCCAACGTTGGTAGTGACCTCGTACAAATCATGCAAATTAGCCAAATCAACTGGTGCCTTCTCCAAGTGAATCCAGCTGGCTGGACAGACTTCCTAGCTTGGCCAGTTTGATTTCAGGGAGGGCCATACCATGGTCAATCCAGTGTTTGATTCTGCATTTGCTCAGGTTTTAGACTAAATACATTACCATGGTTGGTAATGGTTGGGAGGGGGATGGAGAGGGGGTTAGGGAGCTCTGACTGGACATCACAGATGGGGGCTATTGTTCACTACTGACCCTGCCTCCAGTACCTCTCAATGAAGCATGAACATTACGTTATGCAACCCTGTTATCACATTAGCATGTTCTTTGTCTGCAGCATCGGCCTGGCATGGTGGTGATACGGTGACAGATTGGGAAATGATTGAAAAATTCTTTGAATTCACTGCGGGTCGTTTCATACATTTGCATGTCTGTAGTGACTGCAGACCCAAAAGAAAATTTTTTTGCCATGTATTATAACACATGAATCAGGATGAATACTATAGTATTGTTTTTCATCAACGTGACCAAAGACAACTGGAAAAGACAATATGCCGCAAACAATTGGCCATCATCAGATTTGATATACAAGCATGTCGCTATCATTGGACAACAAGTTGACAAAAAATGAACAAGTCTTCATATCTTTGACATCAAAGACTCCCTTGACTTCTGTCACATTCATGGACTGGGTTTGTCCAAACGCAGCTGTCGTGTAAACTTCCAAATATGGGACACTTGTCGCATGTTAATGCCGCAATTAATAACAATCTCGCCACATCTTGCTGTCACTGTCTCGATAAATTAGTCGATGATGAATAGTTTAGCTTCAACAGTGCAAACATCATGCTGTCATTCAGCTGAGGTCAGAGAAGTTGCTTACTTTTGCATATTGCTCACAATTCTTTGTGTCCATGTGATCAGTCACTTGTTAGATCTCATGTTCCGACAAATGGCGGCAATTTCCCAGGGATTTGTAAGCTGTTGAGTAAAATTACACTTTTTGCTGCCCTGGGGCTTGTAGGCATTGTTGTGACATATCACAACATTTATAATCCTGATAATTGTGCAGTTATCAACAAAACCATTTCTAGGGAACCATAACATAGCATCAGAAACCCATGTCTCTTGTGGGTTTCTGATAGCATGAGGTATGGTGTGTTTGATATCAGCCACACTCACAAACCTAAACATTGCAGATGTTGTGAAGACCGTACTGTGTGAATCACGCGGGAACAAGTCCTACTTCTGTGCAATCTACAGCCTTCCTCTAGAAAAAGACCAAGAACTATGATTACTATTCTGGACATTGGCCCTTTTTTCCCCCAGCCAGCCTTCATTCTTCTGACCAGTATTGATGGCCACCTTATTGAGAGTTGAAAGCTGCGGCTGGTAGCACAGTAAGTCCCTGTTATATAAAGTAATACCCCCAAGACAAATGGCCGGGGTTTTATTCCACTGACTTCAGGTGCGGGCCCAGATCTTCCAGACTGTGTTTACAGCAAAAATTGATTTCCATGCGGAGGTTTTTAGTTCCCAGTCGATAACTCAATTCCCCAGCACAGTGTGAGAGCACCCCTTTTCTTTCTCGTTTTGCTGATAGCAAGATGAACAAAAAACCAACACCCGAGACCATTCTGACGGAAGTAAGACTGTTATGACTTTGTGCTGTACGGAGCCAAATGGCTTCAAGATTGTTCCAAAATCTTATATCTGTTCTTTTACCCACCAGCAGAGCATCTTCACTGGACATAAATTTCACCAATTCCATTAAAATGGTCCCGGTTTTGCAGTTGATTTCTTTGCACAAGAGGGAAGATTTTTGACTGGGTTAGTGGGATTGGAGAAGGGAACGGTTATTCTCACCATACTCTGCTGAAAGATGTCAGTGTTCTGTCCTGGAGGCGCATTGCAACAAAAGCCA
Organism: Terebella lapidaria; assembly: GCA_949152475.1. Taxonomy (NCBI): domain Eukaryota; kingdom Metazoa; phylum Annelida; class Polychaeta; order Terebellida; family Terebellidae; genus Terebella; species Terebella lapidaria. Next base: position 34,149,983 of record OX424556.1, read on the forward strand.
GAAAAAGGCACCATAAGTAATTCCAAGACTGTGCAGAAGCTCTCATCCTTTCAAGGTCGGAGTGGTGTTGAAACCGCTCCCCAGCCAATAGCACCGCTGGCGAGGCAGGGATTGTGAGAGACGTCCTGCCTACAACCAAAACTAGTCTTATCATATGCCATAAAAATACTGTAGGGGGTTTTGAGAATGTTTTTCATGCCAAATCCCTTTGCTGTCAGATGAGGGGATCAGTACTGGTAACCCGACATGATGGAAGTCTAGGGCAGGGGTGGACATGTGCCTGTTGACCTGTTGATAGAATCTATCAATATTTATTTGATACAACCATGTACACGTTGACCATGACCATGACATATAAGGATCATGAAATTTGATAATACATGTACATGTATTATGATGAAATGTCATTTATTCCATACATCACCAATCTTAACAACTACATTGTACTACATGCTACTTGTATGAAACAATTTTCAATATATAAATTTGACTGCTACATTGTATATTGGAATTCCTGAATGCACATTACTGTTACCTGCATATCTTGTACATGTTTGTTGACCAATTACTTGGCCCATTAGCCTTGGGCCCCTGAAGGTTGCCCATCTACACCCATGTCTACCTTACAACTACACTTACACTTACTCCAGCATTCTTTGATCAGACAGTTTAGCAAGGCCCCTGAATCACAACAACTTTAATAACACTAGAGAGCTACTCGTGTTTCTCCAATAACCACCGCAGTAAAGCAAGGTGTTCTTCAGACGGCTTTTTCAAAACAGCCTCGTCCAGGTAAATTATAGGCTGGAGTGTATGTGTAGTAATTGTGGGCATTCAGTCAGAGAGAGGATTCCGGGTAAATGTAGCCATCAGATGTAAAGACGGTGAATTATTCAGGTGATGAGGTCTAGGAGTTAATGGAAAGAGATGGATGAAATGCTGCTCTTCCAAAAAGGAATTATATATGTGTATTGTAATCTGTAGTCTATTACATCCATTTGACATTTACGATTTTATATGAATCATGAATATATACATGTTAATCAGGAATGTATTTGACAACAAGTAATACAGGATAAGCGTAATAACATACAAGTCAACTGGCAGGCTATGAACAGCTAAATATAAGGGGAAAAAAAATTCATATTAAGGCTATTATAAAACTTCATCAGCTACAGTTACATGTACCATCAAAATATATCAGTATATAAAAAGTAATTAATAAGCATGATAAGGATTTACATATACCAGTACAAGTACATGTGGTTCACAGCAAAATAGGTTCTAAAGTTGGTACATCTGATATCATGATCATTGGGCACAATAATTATGATAATCACACTAATAACAGTAATCATGAGTAATGGGGATGTCATTTATCAAGCCCGCTATTCTTGCAGATACTTGGTGCATCATGGCTGTTAATCCTCTTTGTCCCAGAAGGAGCAATCGGTATTGGAGTCAATAAATAGAAGGATCATACAATCATTATAATGTATATGTACATGTACATGTAATTTACTGTGAGAAAAATGAAGATCATAAGAGGCAACTTGGATATTAGCATCAGCGGGATAAGTTATATATTACAGCTCTGTATGATGTTACATCAATGCATTTTACTTAAATGCTATGATCAGAACACGATAATGCACTGTAATAGAAGCACCTGCCCTAAAACACGAGCACCACACTCCCCCCCCCCCCCCCCCCTCTTTTGCAGAGAAAAATGATGTGTATTCCACTTTAAACTGTCATTATTCTCTGATAGCAAAGTCTTACATTGTTTTAAACATCATATATCCAGGCTATTTTCACCAAATTCATGCATGATAGACACTGTATAGGTATTATATCAGCAAATTTCATCTATTTCTACACGCGTTAATGTTGAAATTCTTGCATTAAATTCTTGCATTGAAATTCTTGTGACACTCCTCTATTAGCATGATTAGGACCATTATATGGTACATGTCTTCCATTCTATATAGATGCAATTTGTTCAACATGTTCAAGGTGCACATGTGTGATCTGTGTACTGTTAGTATCTGTGAACAAATCATTGAAGAATGTTTTGAAGAGCCATATCATGACTGACTTGAAAGCTTGGAGCTAACTGGATCCTTCACCAAAATATTCAACCCCCCTGCCTCCAACCCCCTCTACTCCCCCCCCCCCCCCCCCCCACCCTGCCTTGAACTAAACCCTGTGCAATCTCGCTGCACATGTTTGCACAGTGCTAGTTTGTGAGCAACATCTCAGTCTAGCTTCTCGTTGTACAGTGCGGCAGCATGCCGCATGCTGGAAACGCAATCAACACCGGAAGGAATTCTGGCCAAGAACGTAGAAATGTTTGGCAAGTGATTGATTGATTGATTGGTGGCCTGATTGATCGGTTCCGCGTTGGTGCCAGTTTGTAAACTCTGACCGTGCGTCTGGCTGTAATGGGACCTGTGTTTGTGTGTGTGGGTGGGAAGGGAGTCCAAATAGGTGATAGGAATCCATAGACAGGGTGGGATCTTATAGCGCAAAGGGTGTAGCGAAAACCTTCCTAAGGAAGATGGAAGATACACAGAGACCGGGGCAACAAGACTCCTGATGAGATCACATTACGAGAAACACTGCGGATATCCCATGATGCAATTTTCTACTCCGGTCGATTTTGAGAACATTTCTGTTACCGTCGTTGAAAAATGTCTGCAGTCCACTCTTCCAGCAAGTAATGACACATCCTTCTTCAACTCCGTCCTTCGGGTCACATGTATGACTCCTTTCGTAATGTTCCAGAGTTACTCAACACCCGAGTACTGTCCATGCCTTGCAGTTGTAACATGTAAATCAGTGAAAATGCCCTCTCTCACCCCCCCCCCCCCCCCCCCTTCCAAATTCAGGACTCAATAATCACATAGCATTGCCCCTCCCAAGGCAGTTGCTAACATTTCTATTGATTGCCAACTAATGGTAATTTGATATCCTCGGAGCAAGATTGCCATTGATTTTCCCATGCTGCCGGCTTGCTGAAGAGAGTACAATATACATTGCCTGAGTGATGTACATACACGCACTCAAGCATAAAACCATGTCTCTAGGCACTCAAAGGCAGTATTGACTTCCTTTGCCATGTAAAGGCATGGCACAGCTGAAAAAGCTGGTGAATGTGCCTCTAAATGCCATTGCATTCATAAATTTTATCTGTGAAAAGGCATGCAAAATATATGATTTTAGTATGTGATGCATTGTGGTACTCATTAGATGATTATTGATGATAAAATCGCTTCAGATTCAGTGGCTTCCAATTGATATTACATGCATGTACAATATGGCACTTACAATTTGAAAGTTAGTCTTGGCTTAAAAAGTTAAGTGTGTAGAAAAATATATGATGAATATTATCAGTTTTTTTGGCAGGCCTTTTCCAACCAATCACTCATCCAATGCACTATTACTAACTAATATTAATCATGATAATGGATGGTGAAATCGTGTTAATGAGTCACTGGGAACCTGAGAGAAGACAAAGACAATCTGCCTGGTGCAGGACACTGGCCGTCCGTCCGTCCGGATGTCAGCCACATCTTGAGGCTCCCATGATGGGACATCGAGAGCCCACTGAAAGAAAGTTCTTCCTCGCTTGGAACTTTGTCGCTGATAACTGGGGAAATGAGTATGGTGCTGGAGGAGTTGTCAAGTTGGGCGAGAATAAATGCAGCGGCTGTTAACCGTGTTAGCTGTGTAGCTTGGTGATAGTGGAGAGAAGGCAAACATTGATGAAACGTTAGAGGGAGTTAATTACATGTCACTCATGAGAGACAAGTCATGTTAAAATTGAGATGGAATGGAGGGTTTACATGTGAGCACTAAGCAGGTTCATTGTCCAGAGATTCGTGAATGCATAAAACTTTATCCATCATCATGATTGGCAATTTTCATTTTGTACATAAGATTGATAAAAACAACCTAAATTTGCACACTTGAATACTGTAAACCCGTTAATGTTCGCTACCCTTTTATTTCGCGGTTTTAACAAAATAGCGAACTTTAATGGATCGCAAAATTACATTGAAATTGATGTAAAAATAAACAAAACACGAACTTAAATGGTTAGCGAACAGTCAATATTTCAAAAGCGCGAACTTTAATGTGAGCGAACATAAATGGGTTTACAGTAAATAGCTCTTTGCACTTAATGCCTTAGTCTTCTTGGGGGTAATGAGGCAGAAATATCGTGCACTTGGTTACATAACTTGACATAAATAACATTCAGATATACAATGTCATGTAAGTGTTGATCAGTGAGGATGCTCAGGACCAGATGACGCTGAATGTATTTTGAATACACTACTGAGTAGCTGAACCGGAGGTCATCCAGTTCTAAATTCATTCATGCTGATTCACGCCAACTCATTCCGCCCTTGGGTTGAATTGACCATTCATCAGTTCATTAGCTTTGGGGTACTATCCACGCGAATTCAGGGTACAGCTTCAGCGGATAGCAATATTCATGGGAATTTGAGCAAGGATAAAAGTAGCCAGTGGGGAACTAGTATTGGGGAGGTCAATGCACCAATAATCAATACGGTACTGGGGACCAGAGCCACCAGAGGCATCCCGCAAACTTCATTGATGGCAGGGACCGCTGGCAGCAGGCGTTTATAGCGTGTCGCTGTCGGCAAATGGCAGAAACCCAATTTGTCCCTGTGTTTCGTCATCCCGTTAGGGACAGTTGTCTCAGAGGTGTTCCACTAGCATGACTACATGTAGACTGGCTTAAAACTGGGTGTTCGGTAATCAATCAATCAATGAAGTAATCAAATTTAATGCATACATGTATTATTCTTAGTTTCATGATCATGATGATAGGTTCATTAATTTCACTTCTCAAGACAACAGGACTCATGTTGCTGTGACTGGGGGGTGAGGAAGAATTGCTCATTTCGTGATTCCCGTTTCCCGGAAACCACCATGTTTATGGGACCATTGCTGTCCAGGGAAATGACCGGGCAAGTGCCTCGCATCTATCCCAATCTTTGCTATCTCTGGACGACCTGTCTCTGATCACAGACTGTCTAAAAAAGATTCCCACTTCTCCCCAAAAGCAATGTCCTTTTGACATTTCGAGACAGTTTTGGCATTGTCCCATATCGATCTCTGGATCCACCAGTCTGGACTTTAGAACCCGAGTTTGGCTCCAAACGTTTTTCTGGGAAGGAGACTATTAGCCATATTTAAAGAGTCCGTGATATGACTGGGTTATTTCAGTGGTTTTCCCCACGGCTACTGCTTTGGAGTCTCGTCCCGAGTGTGGTCGCCACACGAAAATAACGGCAGCGGATGGCCGTGAAAATTGTTCTATTTTTGTCGTTTTGATTGATCGGCTGGTCGCTGAGATTGTGCCTTGATCGCAGGCAGCACTGTGGTCGAGCATCAAGAAGCACAAGCCGTGGATGACAGCGTAATTTGTTACCCGGAGCCAACAAATGTCCCATGTGCAAGCATGATCTACCCGCACTTACGTAAAGGAAACATATCTCTTTCACAAGATAACTTTTTATAGGCCATGTATTATTAATCCCTACTCAGTTGGCATGCATTTTATAGGCATGTAAACCAGACTCAGGTGATTCCTCAGTGCAGGATTTTGGTGCCGCCCAATTGATATTTTGTGTGATCAGACAAAAAAAGGCACTTGCCAGACCCCACCAAAGAAGTCCAACTCCATGCCCAATCCTCATGGTCCTAGCACGCACTGGAGAGATTCAGCCATTCCTAGGTAATGCTGATGATGGATTTATGGGAACATAACAGACTGCAGAGCAGCTCTCCACAGATAGCAAGCATTATATATTACCCAGTGTCCCTAGTTCGCCAGTCATTTGTCAGCCTGCCGCACCACTGCCAAGTGGTCTACCTATCAATGCTAGTTTTCCATAATCCACCCAGTGCCTAGCTTCTTCTGGATGTTTCTGCCATCACAATCATGTGAGAACATGGATGCAGGAAGTCGTCACCCCGCCCCTCCCCTCTTCCCATACCTGTCACACTTGAAAATATTGTGATTTCCCAAGTATAAGCCCACCACCGGCCGGCCAGATTTGTTGTCACGGAAATGCTGAAGACAGGATGTGTGCAAATCCGAGGATATCAAAGTATCCAATACCCCGGTACCACAAAACACCTCATATAGACAGCAAATATGAAATATCCTTCAAGTCAGAATGTTTTTCACAGAACCGCCACCCCGCTCTGACATTTCCCCAGCTCCTGCTGTTTTGTATCTCACTATCAAGTGGACAGAGACACTGCCATTAGACATGTAAGGTGACCGAGAAGCCAGCTTTGTGTCCGCCGAGGCCACACTTCCGTTTCTCAGATCTGTCCTTCAATCGGCTGTACTTATCGGGACTCCAGTCGTGAGGGCCATACGGATTTCTGTGGACATGTTCCAATTGGCCATGCTTCAAGGTTGACTATGGAGACATTTATACATCTGTTTCTGCACTTTCATTTAGCTCACTTGTAGCTGGTTCAGCAATGTATTGTAATGTAAAAGGTGGGACTTATCCTGTATCATGACTGGGTGAGCACAGACAAAACTGTCCAATATGTGCCAGGCAAAGTTGTTTATGGGAATGAGCCAATAGAAAGGTCATCAAGAATGGGTGTGGTCAATTAATTATTGAGGATTCCGTATTCCAACGCATGCACTACTGAGGTCATTGCAAGGGAATATGCCAGAGAACAGATATATATATGAAAGTGTATATACATTATCTGATTATATAGATGTGGTGAAATCATTGAAAATTCAACACAAAATTGAGATCAGACAGCAGTAAACTCGTACAATGCCTGTGGGTTTCTGGTTGTGTAGCAGCATGATTAGTGAGGCTCCGGGAAGCCCAATGATTTACATGTACATTGTATAAACAAGGCCAATTGACCCTTAGATCCTGATATGTTGACACAATCTTGTCAAACAGTGTTAAATCAAAGCATGAAACAGCCCATAACTGCCCCTATAAAATTGCTAATGTACGGGCTTGCTTCTTTGATTTCCCGCCCACATCTATCTCATACACTGGATAAATATAAGCTGGAGTTTGTTTACGTACCCGGTAACTACACTTACCATCAGCGCGCCTGGCTACAGATATCATTAGCATGGTTGCACACATGTGTAATTGCTGTCCTATGTGCCACTGGTAGCAGTAATTAGGATTTAACGTCAAGTCATCATGGACATTATGTCATAAATTGGCACATTCGTGTTGGTGCGGAAATTACTAGGATTACATCACAACCACGAAAACCTTGTTTATGGCCTGAATATCTTTGTGAACATAGTGATCTTCATCAGTTCAATAATGTGTATGACATACTAATTAAATCGTTTCATAAGTAGGTTATGTGCAGCTTATGTTTTTTTTTTTTTTAAATTGGATTTGAATCTACATTTATCCCATTCCCAACTGAGATTCCATTCTGTTTATTTTCACGTTCTCTCTACATCATGGATCTTTACAAACTTCCCAGTTTCAGTCATATCAGCTGCTTTGACATTTGAACATGTTCTGCCAGCATAATATAAATGTAGAAACTTGTGGAAAGTAATCCCATCTTGAGGAATCGCACACTTCCATCTATTGAAGTCTTCTGATGTGCAGACGATATCGATCACTTGCAATAATGTTCTGCCTCGACAGTTCAGAGAAAGGAGCCGCTGTGAATTTGGTTTGATCGCCTGATGTTTCGCAATTATTCATCTGATCGAGCTGAACTGCTACCTTGTGTATGCCAGAGATGTGGTACAGTTCATCATGTTTATGCGTGATATGTGATGATTTTATTCTGCTGTGTTGCTGCTTGCGTAATGATCAAAATAGCAATATACTCGTGCTCCGATAAGCAATATGACAATTATGCAAATTATTTGTAGATTGGTTAGATCCCAACATTTCAAGATCAGAATACAGCGAGAATACAGCGAGGTGCAGCCACTGGAGAGCGTCTGAAAAATATCTCAGGAAATTGAGTTTGTTGAGCGGAGAGATTCCATTATCCAACCCCAAAAAGGCACCTATGTTCTTCAGATTCGGATCGCAATTTGGTGAAGGAAATGAAATCGTAGATTCGCTGGGGTCGGTGGGAGCAAGAAGGATTAGATCCTTCCTCTGGGGTCCTCTCGGGTATGGACCTCCAACTGCACCAAAATAATTCGCGTGATTAGTGTAGTTTTTTCCCTCATGAAATAATTTGCATCAAACGGGGTGTTTCAAAATGACTGGAATCTTTCTTTTGTGCGCTGGCTGGTGTTATTCGCACCATTTATTCATTGGCGGAAATCCAGAAAGATATTGATGCAAAGAGTATTCTGACAGAATCGTGGAGGCAGTTGGGATATTGAATTGTAGGGGAAGGAGAAATTCCTCTGTTGAATTCCGAAAATGATTATCTTCATGTATTGACCTGCTCAATGCTGTCCCAGGGATTTACGTGAACTGAATTTAACTAGATACTGATGGAAGATTTGCTGTGTACACATTGGTGTGACAGGTAGAGCTGCATGGATCAATGCCGGGTGTGTGCATACACCGGTCACACTGAGTATGGTACATGGGCACAGTGGGCATTGTGTGTGGGCAGGAGGGGTTGAGTGTATTGGGCTAGAAAGCAGAGTGTGAGGGTGTAGGAGGGTAATTTTGACAGTAAACAGCGTCAAAATTCTATTCGATTTCCAACATTTTACCAGGTGACAATAATGAATCAAGTACATGAAAATTAACAAAAATCGAATACTATCCATGAAAGGGAAAACACTAAAGAACAAAGCTAATGCTAATTGAATGGCCCCTGTAGGTGGTAGAATCGGTCACCCTCCCTGACCCAAACTGTCACTGCTTGTGGGACGCAGGCTGCTTGATTTTCCCCGCCGCCAATGCTGCTGGCCAGTCTGATGCGGGAGGTTCTCCATCAATTACTGGGACAGCCTGAGGGGTGGTCGCCGTGGTGATGGGATATTGGGGGCAGAAACAAGGCCCTGGCATATTGGGGTGACCAAGTTACCCCTCAGCCCTTCTCATAACCTTGGCTTGTTGGGGTGCAAGTCTTCCGTCCGGACGAAGCCCGAGAAAGAACCAACCCACGAACGAACGAGGGGAATACCCTTCATGTTCGGGAGTGTTTGTTTGTGGCCCTAGTTTCCATGCGCCCTTACCCCTCCCTCCCCTCCCCCACCCTTACTCTCTCCTTCTGTGCCCCAGTTCACTCTTTTCATTGATATTGTGAAAAGGTGGGGGAGGGAGAGGAGACAAACTGGGTCTGGGGGGTGTGGGGGGTTCAGACACATAAAAAGGGGTCAGATGGAAAAGGGGTTATATTCCTGGAACAACATAGAGTTCAGGGTTCGGAGATGTCCGCCTTAGTGAAATGGAGGTTGTAGATCACGGAGATTAGACTCCTGATCATGTCCCGGTATGGCGTAGCGTCACACAAACTATAACATACTGTGCTTGACTGTGCTTGCATAAGCTAAAGGCAGTGAGTAGCCAATGGACGTTTTTGGGCCTGAGTTCATGGCAGAGATTTTGCCGATGGTGACCAGATCCCCCCTTCCCCCTCCCCAGACAATCTTTTCCGCCAGCTGCACTATGAAATATTAAAGAGATTTACATGTAGGAGCAGAATGGGGATCTTACCTAGGCTTTTACGTATGTAGGCAGTGCCACTCTTTCCAGCTTTTGTGATTATTCAACCCGTTCTTCTTCAAAAGCTGCAATTGCAGATTGCAATGAACAAAATGATGTTTTCAGCCCCCACATTGATTACCCAATGGTTCTGGCACATGCGGCTGTGACGAGAGAAAGAAGGGAACTGATTTCCATTGATCTGTCCATTCTCAGTGTCCGTGCTGAAGTAGCCCCTCCACTTTGCTTTGTTTGTGGAAATCCCGTCGTTTTTGCGATATTTTGTTGTCCAATGGACACAGCGCCCCAGACGAGAAAGGAATAGAAATAATTGTATTGATCAATCACAGCTTTCCTGACAGATTGTCTGTATTGTCATGATAATTCTAGACCATTTCTCTGCAAAATTGGATGGCGGAAGTAACTATGAATAATGTTATTGATGTGATGAAAAAAATGTCTCTTGTGGGACATTTGTGTGGTTATTGCGCTTGGGTTGTTTCTAACCACATGTAATGGATTCTTCACCTGCTTCTGTTAATATTATTGTGTCAAGTTTCTTTGAGATGATGAACAAAACACATGTACATTTATGTACTCGTGATATACTTGTAATTCCGATAGTTTCTTTGGCATTAAAGCCATCACTCTACAACATGCATATAAATTACAACACGGTATGTATATCGATTTGACGACGCTTCAAGCACATTCCGATGTTTTATATATTATGTGTGTTTATATATTTTCAGTCACTATGCAAGATAGCACAGCAATTTTTGTCGAAGGGCAAGTTTCCTGCGACCCCAAACATAGCAACAGAAGATGGCAAGGAGTTCAAGTGAGTAGTAAGCGGTGAAACCCTCGCAGATCAAAATCAACATGTATCTTCCTTGTAGCGACCATGCATAACCATCCTATCGCTTGTCATAACTTATACTCATGTGATACTGCTGTTATCTCCCTTCTTCTTATATCCATGTTTATGTGTATATATTGCTATGTATTCAACTTTTGCCGTTACCACATCATTATATTGTAATATACATGTATTTATGTACCATACGAAATGTCAGTTGTATATTATTACTGTGTGTATCAATCAATGTGATTTAAAAGATGATATGAAAGTAATCATTTCAATACATTCCAAAAATCATGATCATTCCAAGTAAATGCTGTTGTGTAGAGTTTAGTTATGGCTTTTGATGTTCCGAATTTAATCATAGCAACTTGTGTAATAACTTGTGAATACTGACTATATTGTATAATAGTATATTAATATCAACGTTGACAATTTTTTAGCAACAGTAACTAAACCCATAATCTGAAAATACCATTATGTAAAGAATAAAAACTCATTGATGCGAATCAGAAGTTTAGTTTCACAAGAGATATTTTCTAATTACAAACATACTCACAGGAGAAATTCTGGAAGGTAATCGTAGTGGTATTTCTGATGTTTACAGCCTCAATGTTTGATGGTGTTTTCACTTCACAGATTATATAGCAACACACAGTGCCGTGTTTATCTTGAAATGTTTTCCTTTCAACTATCAAATTAGTTTCCTTCCAGTCCAACATGCTAGTACATTGTATAGTTTATATTTTGAAGAGCAATATGATGTGAGGTGTAGGCCTACAGTAGCCCTACTTGTGTGCAAGTATTTTAGAATCGTTGGACCTCACTTTCTTATATTACATAGTATCATATGATTTTCTTCCTCAAACATGTTGAAGAAGCAGTTGCATGCTACTTGGTTTATTCACATGATTTGTTACATTAATTTGGACAGTTTTCTTATTTCTGATTAAATTGTATTATGTGTGTATTGACATATACGTACTACATGTATATTGGATATCGACAGCTTATTCTCTGCATTTTGAAAATCCTTAAATATTTTGGATGAATGTTTGTATTAATTTCTTTTTTTAAAATATAGGTCTTTGTCCATCTCGTCCAGCCCTAAATCAATTCAATCTGGAATGTAATGAGAAAAACTTTCACATATATTTAGAGATACATACAATCATGTACTGGTACATATTCAGTAAATTTTGAATCAGAGACTAGTTGTTTCAGTATCCCAGTGTCAGTTTTTGATGAGGACTTCATGAAATGAATGTAGCATACGAATAGTGAACAGAACATCTGAAAATAGTCCATTCTCATCTCCGACGTCTCGTTCCTCGGTTCCTTCCAAATCACAAATTCTTTCAATCGGCAGGTCCGTGTCAGAGGTGTGGAAAACCGTGCTTGAGGAGACGGACCGCGTCGGAAAGATTCGGCTCCAAGCGGCCGAAACGTACCTGCAGCAGATCTCAGAGCCTGTCAAACCCATCAAAACCACAAAAACCACCGTTGCTAAAAAGGTAAACCCAGCAAAATTCAAAACCACCATCACCAAAAAAAGAAAACCCATCGAAACCATTAAAGCCATCATCAATTAAAAGGTAAACCAATCAAAAGTCATTCAGAACCCTTAAAACCACCATTGCCAAAAAGGTAAACCTATCAGCAGTTCAAAACCACTGAAAACAACCATCACCAAAAAAGTAAATCCATCAAAAGCACTGTCGCCAAGATGAAAGATTCGGCTACAGGCGGCTGACACTTGCTACAGGCGGCTGCAGAAGATCTCAGAGCCTGTCAAACCCATCAAAATCACAAAAACCACTATCACCAAAAAGGTACACCCATCAAAGCACCACCGCCAAAATGGAATATCATGAATTCATGATCATCAAATCCATGAAAACCCCTCGAAACCACCGTTGCCGAAAAGGTAAACCCAACAAAACCATCGTCGTCAAAAAGGTAAACCCATCAAAGCACCACCGCCAAAATGGTATATCATGACTGTCAAAACCATAAAAACCCCTCGAAACCACCGTTGCCAAAAAGTAAGGTTCGACCAAAATGATAACTCCTTAAATGTTTGATCTGTTGATCAACTGAGGGTTTAACATAACAACTCGAACATTGTTTGTTGAGGAAGTACATGTGTACTTTGTGTAGGGATGCATCGAATAAGCAACCTTCAACCATATGTTAAAAACTTAATAAATAAAACGTAGTCACAGGAGAAAATTGCGTCATGTATATTGTTATGTTGATAGATAAAATTAGTCAAACATTCTAAGCATCACAAATTTTCTATTTTGCTTAAGTGTTCCATCTTGTAAATTTTTACTGGGTGTGGCAGTTTCTTATGGCATAGAGTAAGATAACCAGGTGTTATCTAACTCTTTCTGGAGCAAGTACGCACTCCTTCGCTGTGAGATATGCAGTGATAATTGCAGCATGAAAATCTACAGTTTTGTTCTTTCACGTGGCAGTATTTATCATATTTATTGCACCGGTTATCATGCAATAAAGCACTTTTTCCATTCAACAACCACCGAGGTTTGTTCTTAGGTTTTTCCCCCGGAAAATTAGACATTCAGTATCGATTCATCTCCCACTTTCAAAAACAACAGTTGTTTTGATGTGTTTTTGTTGGAAGCAAGGAACAACTTTGCAAAAGCCGAGGATTTTTATCCCCAAAACAAATTTCACGTGGTACTAATCCTTGAATGGAATTCATTGTGTGAGATATCTCAAGCCAAATTGTGCCCTAAATGCCATCGATCAAAGTCCGACTGACAGCTAAAAGAGTGGAAGATTGGACGCTTGCGGATTGTGCTATGTTTTTGCAATGATTTGTTCCTGGGATTACTCTCTTGCTCGTCTTGAGCATCATCAAAATAGATACAAACGTTAGCACTGCCAAATGAACCGCTGTACTTTTCATGCTGTTCGGTTTGTTTACACATCTGGGGCATGTATCCGATATTTTTGCTGATGTAAAAACAGAAAATAAAGCAGTTACATGCAGAGAACTGTAAAGAAAACACGGCCATACCAAGGCATCTAAAATACTTGATAAAAACGATGAAGCGATCAACCTGTATAATCATTATTGTAACTTTGAAATAAACTGTGTTGTGTTATAGATGTTTGATTAAATACTCGACAACTGTTGTAATTAACCTGGTTAACAGACATTGTTAATTACCACATTTACTGATACCAATGATTTCGAATGTCTCGATATTCCCAGGTGTTTGAGCAAGTGAAGATCCTGCAGAAAGAGCTGGAGCAATCTGTACAGGAACTGAACAAGTCACAGAAGACGTACAATGAGGAAGAACATATCACACACGATGCCGTCATCAAGGCGACAGAGGCCGAGGCAAAGTATGCAGTCGGCTTCTGGTCAACATCGCTTTATTGCCTCAATTTATGACATAATGACAATCATTTGCATATATATTTGATGAAAAATTCAGCATACCGGTACATTATGACATGCAGGATATATGTTAATTATTAGTAACTTGGCACTATAATTATGTACATGTATATTCACGCAGTGATACCATTGTGACCTGGCATTCACACAAATGTCACAGAATAATGCGGTTTCTCATCAACTGCATATCAATTACTTTGACTGATAAACATTTTTTTGGCAGGGTCAAGAATAAGTCGACAAGCATCTTTACATCTCTCGCCAAACTGCAGCAAACCAGTGCCAAAGTGAGTAAATAAAACTCTGGTCCACTGAAAACTCTCAAGGTCGTTCTTTCGTCAGATGCCTACAGTGTACGCAGAACATGTAACATTAAATTTTACATTATTTTATTATTGAAATATTAATAAATTACTGATTCAGGTAAAGAATGGTATTCTGGTGATGGTAACAATTTGTAAGACTTTTACGTATTTTATTCTCCAGTTGACTTCGAGGAAGGACGCTTGTGAGATCAAATCCACTGCTGCCCGTAACGATTACCTGTTAAATCTGGCATCAACAAATGTTCATTTAGACAGATACTACATCTCCGATCTACCAGAATTAATCAAGGTTGGGTTCTTGAAGCAGTTATATGTTGGCAGTATACTTCTCTGTCAATAAAATTAGTCAACAAAATTCTTTGCAACGCAGTGACAAATTTGAGACCAATAACTGTGATGTTGTGTATCAGAATATCAACATGTCTGACACACATAATAAATCGTATTGTATTTGTATTCGTCTTCCCTTTTAAACCCCTTATCCTGTCAGATGCTGGATGGGGAAATGTACGACAAAGTTCGGGACTTTTTCATCACCCTGTCAAAAATGGAGGTAGACTGTTGCGGACTCACACAGGAACGCTTCATGAAAATCCTCACAGACTCAACAATGGTACGTTGTAAAGTAAACTCATGAGCATTATGAGGGACCAATAAATATTCTTGGGGAAAGATAATATGCTAATACAATCGGTTAGCCTAATCCACAGTGCATGTATCTAATAGGAATCATCCGTTTCCATCAAATATTATTTTATCCCGACCCCAAATTACATCATGCAAACTTTTGTACTATTTTCTGATTCAGTTGATTCTGATTTTGTATGCTCTGACAAACTGATATTTATTGCAGATTAGTCGACAGTTTGACCATCAGTGTTTCCTCCACAACAATCTAGTCTTCACGGATAAAGTGCAATACCAATACGAACCTCAGGAAAACGATCCCGTAATATATTTTTTCTCTCTGATAAAATAACGTCTTCGAGTTAAGACATGTAACTGTGAAATGCTAACAATGATGATATCTCTTTCATCTGAAGTCAAGTTCATCTTTTTACAATATTCCAAAGTACATTTTCACCAATCATTGTCTTGCGCATATTAAAATTTGAGTGTGTGATTGTGTCTCGCAGGTTTCAAAGCTGAGTCAAGAATACAGTGCAGCACAACAGCTCATAGAGGAAGCCAAAAAATGGTCACTGAGAATAGCGAGAGAATCCAAGACAATAAAGAAACTACAACAGAAAATTGACCTGGCATTGAACAGAGTAGTCAATGGAGGCTCAAAGGTGAGATATGCAATTAAAATGTTCGCTAAATTGTCAATATATGAAGTGTCAAAACTGTGAGAAACTGAAAAATGCAGATACTTGTATATTGTTATGTTATAGTACGGCACTAAATGTGTTTCAAGTTCTTGATCTCAAGATCTTGATATGATGAACTGGTGGTTATGGCAGAGTGTAATTCGGTTGCCTTTTCTGTCTGTGTCACTCAGGAGGGCGAGCCCAGCAGTCCCACAAGTCCACACGATACAGAGGCTAAAGTAGACGATTTACGGATAGCCAGCCGCAAGGCTGAGGTTTGTGTGATGATCAAATCAGGGATTTCGTGAAATGTACCACGTATCTACTGCATGTTATGACAGAAATTCTTGTTTCAATGTACGGGTACCTCATTTGATGTAATTTGTCAGTTAGTCACAATTTTTTGAGTGATCCTTTAAACACTATGTATTTATACCACTGCCAGACAGCGAAACGGAAAGCCGAGGCACGAATAAAGACTTTGCGGGAAGGTGGAAGTGAGTATCTATCATTATAGAATTATAAGATTGAACACAAAAATGTGCTTGACTTTCTGAACAAGTAATTGAGGCTACAGAGACCAATGTGTGATGAATTCTTTCGTGCTTTACTGATCATCAAATATGTAACCATCTGTGCATATCATCATATTCTCTGTGTCCTCTATATAGAATATACCTGGATGTATTTTGTAGTATGAAAAATAATATATATACAGTAATGTAAAGTTTACAGTGCAGAATGTAGAATGTATAGATAGTAAAACTTTACCGTTTGTTCCCCAGTAAATGTTGACGAGTACCTGGCACAAGCGCAGGCCCAGGTGGACGCCGAGACGGAGTCCGCAGAGGACGAGGTCAGTCAGCGGTCAGTCTCCGGCCGGAGCGAGAGTATGGGGGGGGTCAGCGCCTCCGGTAGTCAGGGCACCCCCGCACCCACAGGGGGTAACACTGGGGCAGAGGTTACCACGGCAACAGGCAAATCTGCCAGGGTCAGTGCCACATGTGTGTAGTAGAAAGAAAGTTCACCAGTGGTCTAGCATGCAATCATTGGCTCAGTGTTTTGATGTATTGAAATTTTTTGCATGTGTTGGTAGTTTTGGCGTATACTAGTATTGTTCTAATTTTCATAAATTGATATTTTGTTGCTAAAAAATATATTTTAGTATTGTTTTTTTTATCAAATAATATCAAGAATTGTTTTCTGACAGTAGTTTCAATAGTTGATATTTTTTTACTTTTAAAATGCATTTTGACTGCATGTTTTACCAGTTTATTGTGTAATTCAGAACAAAATGCATGTTGAGACTAAACATTCCACGAGGTATACTCATGTGGCATTTTCCCACTGTGATATCCGGGGTGTCTGTATAATAAAACCCTTTGCAATTGCAGCTTTCTGTATATATTTTCCTTTTCTGTGATATAATCATATTCCCGACCTCAATTCAAGGATGTATTTGATCTTTTTACATATAATTTTTGCAGTGCCTTCAATTAAGCGTCTCTGCATTCTTTTCTTTGAATCACAAGTAGACAGTGGAGTGGGCAACTGTGTAAAAATTTATTCCAGAAAATCTAAAAATATATAGTCAGATATATTGAATACTGTTCTTGGAATTCAGATGAGTTTGGAAAAGAAAATTTTAAAGAGATTCAAAATACATGTATATTGATACATATACTCTCACAACTGACTCAGCTTCTGTAAGATTTTCTTCCTGTGCTACGTACGGTTGATGTGTGTTGTTGCTGTTTTCATCACAAATGTAACCCTTTCAATGGCTTTCTGTTCAGCATGATCCGTTTTCCGTCAAAATTCTGACATGTATGTTGCACTCTCATCTGGTGTGGTAATCTTAATAATAACCCTAATATATGACAACAATATGTCATATATTGACAATATTAACACCTGTAACAAGATGTTTCTATACATGTACTATTTGAATATTTCTATTTGAATATGATATCATTAAGTATTACACAAACTTATACAAATATTGTATACACATGTTACACATATGAATTCTTAAAATCCAGTTGAATGTACCCCGGTAACAATGATTTGTAACTCCAACATAACGCAAACATTTCCGCGCTACACCTCACTAGAGCCGAAGCCAGTCACAGACAGAACAGCCCCCTGCGCCCGAGGACTCCACCTACGTCAACTACCAGGAGGATGACTACGACGAGACGTTTGCGGCTACAGATGGCGCCACGCAGGCAGACGGCAGTATCGGCTACGCGTCGCTCGGACAGAGCCTGCCCATGAAAGCCATCGCTCTCTACGACTTCCAGGTAAATGTGTCGTCTGAGAGATGTATTTCTAGGGTGGAATTTGGTAGACTTCTAAATTATTATGCTAAGTGTCATGTCTCATGATCCAGTATTGCTATTATTATCAACATTTGGAATCCTATCCAGAGATATTTTATTTGAAGTTGTTTGATAATCATCACACTGGTAACTATGTCATAGTTTTGGATTTTATCTAATTCGATAATGGATATCCCAAAAGTATACCAATAATATTTACGCAAGTCTGTTGATTTTGTTATCGTGTACAGTCGGACAAGCCAGATGAGTTGGATGTCAAGGAGAATGAGGCGGTGGAGGTGATCGGGGAGGGAGATGGTGATGGCTGGGTACAGGTCAGTATGAGCCCAGTGTGTCTTGATAACTTGAGCGTACTTACGTGTGTGTGTCCATAGTTTTGCCTTCATTCCAGAGTTAAGATTACAGAACATGTTGTGCATATTCATTCATGTATAGATATCGCCTGTGGCAATCAATTCTTCTCTCACTATTAAGATTACCCGTCTAGTTCTACAATTTATCTACTAACAGAAAGTGGTCATCCGTCATATTCATGACTTCTTTATCAACTACCTCTGCCAATTGCTCCCTGCTCAACAGGCTCGTAACGCAGGTGGACAAGTCGGTTTTGTCCCGCAGAACTACCTCCAGTACACGGACAACCCAGCAAGTCCCGCTGCTATCGAGGACCAGAACGAGATGAACGTCGACCACGACACAAATGGTGACTTTGACTCTGTCGGCGCGAGCGCTGGCTACAACTCGGCCTCCGCGTCTGTGGCGTCCGCGTCCGCACCGACCAGTGCGGGGTACGACTCAGCGCCACCTAGTGCCGGATATGACACGACGGGGAGCGGCGGGGACAAGTCAAACTACTCCACGACAGACTACGAGGTGCAGCAAACCGTCCGGCCAAACGACGGACTCACTGGTGGGTAGTTTTGATGGTGTCTGAAAAAGATATCGAAAAGAGAATTAGTGATGTTGATGATGATAAGATTATAACAAAGTTATTACATGTATACATCAGCTTCAAAGTGTTCTATTAGTAGGTAGATGTCATGTTCGGGCTAACTCCTAGTGTTTGTCGAAAATACTTGTACTTAATATATAGACATGTGTCTGAATACACATTTGAATTAATACTTGTTAACTATTACTGGAGTTTATAAGCATGTTCATACATTACCTATGTCATCTGTTTACATATTCTTCACCTTGTAGTTGGCGACGGTTCGATGTGGGCACGTGCTCTCTACGACTTTGAGGCGACGAGTGAGGAGGAGCTGTCCTTCCAGGAAGGTCAACTGATCCGCGTCATTCAGAAGGATGAGCAGGGGGTGGACGACGGCTGGTGGAAGGGCGAGATCAACGGCCGTGTGGGGGTGTTCCCATCGCTGGTCGTGGAGGAAGTGGCACAGGACCAAGTCACACTACAGGTTTGTGTCATAGGGTGGTAGTCATACTGTAAATAGATTGTACATGGTTTGAGGTTCCTTTGCTGATTATTAAGCAGTTTATTTTAGTGATTTTGCAAAGATTCTCTTTTTATTGATTGGTAATGATTTGCTTTGGTTTTGATTTCATTTGTAAATAATTATTTGCTTCTTCAAATAATCTCCAATATATAGAACTCAAAGACAGACGAGAATCAAAATGAGTGATTTATTCAAGGTATAAAGAATCCAGTATATTTGCTGATAAGGGTGATGGTTATCTATGAAAACCATGTGGTTGAGAATCAAGTACACAGTTCATATTCATACATGCATGTTAGTAGATATAAAAAACACTATTTATTGAGACAATGGGACCGCAGCCAATCAAATTTGTGCACTTGATTCTCACTGCTTCCAAGGTTTTCATTCATATATATAGACTCATATATTGTACATAAGCTTATCAAGAAAACAACATATTTGTACAAACCCAATTTTCCTCAACCCTTCCTCTCCCCCTGCCCATCTCTGTCCCCTGCCATGCACGTATACAGGACATGGCCTCCCCCAATCGGCCCGGGCCCCCCGCCTTTACCCCTCCTGAGCCGGGTCCCCCACCCCCACAACTCGCAGTCACCCAGCCCACCCCTAGCGACGAGGGGGCCCCAAACCTCGACCCCACAGCCAACGGTAAGCTCTTTGATCACTTGGTGTACTTAGTAGTTGGTGTTCTACTTCCGTTTGTGAATACTTTCACCGGTGCATTACTTTATTGTTTTCTATATAGTATTGATATACCAGGGTACTAGTCTTTAGAACTTTACTGTATTGTTCACCACTGTAAAGTATTTGTGATGTGTGTAGTACTTTGAGTTTCAAATTGCTATAGTATCTTCAAACTAGTGCATCTGTAAAATCCCTAATTTCACCATATTTGTGAATTTTCAGTGACAATAATTTATTGTTTCAAATTTGTAGTAAAGAATTCACTGGTGATCTCCTCACCTTGCATGATCATCCGTGTTATTTTATTTTCTTACTTATGTGTTTAGTTTCAATGATCTCACTTCACAGGGGTGACGTTTGGTTACCATGCCAACCAAAACATGCATCAGCACTACCGCGCCAGTCACACACAGTTGTCCGGTGTTCCCCACAAAAACGTAGAATCGACAGTGTAGCACCATCCCTAGGACGCATTTCATCGAGTTTATGTTCTAAATTTTTGTTCCGATGTTAGCCATGGTAAAAAAAAGATTATATTTGCATTTAGTTATTGCTTGTACTGTATCAGTATTGTTTTTGTTAGGTTTCAACATTGCAAATGTTATGTAAATTGTATATTTTAGTTGCTGTATACGTGTATACTTCCTATTTGTGAAGACTGAATCGACCATATTACACTTGTAGATTTGCATTGTGCTTTCTATATTTCATGAGTTCATAAACCCATTGAGCTAAAAATTCACCATACATGCGAGTTTTGACATTTACCATAACTATGTTTCAAAATCTTGGAAAATAGAGGGCCAAATTGGACCAAATTGTAACCTCATATCATATACATACATGTACAATGTATTTTGAGTGGAATACCTTGCTATATTGTACTCAAACATATAATCATACAAGAATACTGAGTTCACATACTTATATACATAGACGTATTTATATTATATGCGATAGTGGTTTGTTTATGCGATATGTGATCAGATCATTATTTTGTACATGTATATAAAGTAATGGTGCAGAAGTATTTGTGCACATGATAGCACTTAGATCAGTTTATATAGAGAGAGGGAATTTGATTTGTGGGGTGCTATACTCAGTATGTTTTTCAATGTGATCTACCTTGAGAAGCATACAAACCAATGCATGGCTGATCCTTACACAAAGAACAAGTTGGAACCTGAGTTTTTACTTCAGTACAGTTTTTGCATCATACAAATGTACATCATTTGCTTTGGGCTAAGTCACTGTTATTTTATAAACATTTGAAGAATTCAAGTGTGAAACCCATGTGAATTTATGACACTTTTCAATCAAAAAAAGAAAAATATTTGGGTTTGCCAACTCAAACGAAATTTGAGTTTGGATGTTGTTTGTTTTCAACCATAATTCATGTACTAGGGTTCTCCTCATCACTTCACCATTGAGCGGTCGGTATTTTTCACCAAAATAGCAAAACGATGAATATATGTCTGCATGTACACTTTCACATACATGTATTTGTATATCCGTGTTAATGTTGACAGTTTGTAGTTAGTGACTATTAATGTTATGTATTTATTATTTTCCCATAATGTGCCAATATTATACATGTAGTTTTGTTTTATCTGCTTTGTACATTGTGCCATCTGTCGTGTACATGTTGTATTGGCCTTTTTTCACGCTACCATGTTTTACTGACTTAGTGTTGATACGACTCCCATGTGTTGTGTTTGTGTCCTTGTATGGAAATGTCATTATATTTTTTCCCTCGAAACTTCCTTCAGACATTTATTTCCAGACTGAATATTGATAAAAGTATACCAGTATACATCTATACTACATCATATACAAAAATAATATCATGAAATAATTAACCAGTACATGTATCCTGTCTTATGTATTCTTTGTCTTGCATTACTTTGTAAAACCCATTGATCAATATATTATCACATACTCTGAAACCTGTGTTCAGAAGTCAAGGAAACCTGCAAGATCTGTACTATCTCATTCAAGGCTTACTGAGGGGAATTTCTATTTTTTAGTGGTTAGGCCGTCGTTATACATTGACTTTTTCGGTGCTGAATCTGTGAATAATGTATTATCGTGAAACAGGATCATGACATAATATTTTTGTAAATAAACTATATTTGTTATACCATGTACTAAATTTTTTGTTTTCATTTATTCAATCGTTTTGTGAGTAAGATACAATGAAAGTGTCAGATGCCATCAAAAAATGTAGAGCTCTGTGCAGAAACCTTACTGCCTCTAAGTAGAGGTTCTGACACTGGACATTCACACTAGATTGCAAACGGATCAACATATGAAATCAGAGTTCATGATAACTACATACACATGTACATACGGTTCTGGAAAAGGAATATTATTTGTGGGGAATTTATTGCCGATTTCGCGGCAGTAACAAAACTGCAAAATTAAATTCACGAAAAGTTAAATCCCAGCAAAAACACTTGTTTCTAGTTTGTTTACCCAATACTGGTGTACATTAAGATTTTGTGTAAAGTTAGATAAAAACTCGATTTCAGTCCATGAGCAAGATCATAAAATTGAATTCCCACAAATTTGTCTGGGATCCAAATCCGCAAAATAAAGTACCCGCAAATGATAGTACCTTCACCATGTTTACAGTTTCATCTCTATGATGCATTGGTATATGTATGTTCATACAAAAACAGTACACAATACAAGTAAGTATGCAGGCAAAATATGCTAGATTTCTCTTAAATTACTTCTGTTATTCATCACCAATAATAATTGTGTATTTATATAATTGCTATGAATTGTTGTTATTCACCACCCCAGACTCCGAGGCCCCTGTATCCAAGGACGCCCCCACCCCTGAGCTAGTGATGGTGACCCCGGTGGACGACCCTAGTGATGACACTTCCGCTCCTGACCTCCCGCCTCCACCCCCAGACCTCCTTGTAACCGACGGCGACCAGAATGACGACGCTGCTTCGACTGCCGTCAACTACAACAGCGACTCCGTAGATACGTGTAGTACAGTGAATGGTGATGCTGAGGTGGATGGCAAGGGTGACGCTAGGGCAGGCGAGGGTGATTGTAGAGTGACTGAGAGCGGCGAAACTCAAGGGGACACACAGCCATCAGATCCGGACGGTGGGGAACATGTCGTCGTGGTAGCGGAGGTGCACATCGACCCATCAGGTAAGACTCCGGTGTAAGGTGGACACTGGCTTTGTTGAACCCTATATATTCGGCATTGTATCCAAGAAAAGTTATTCAAATGTATTTGGTAAATTTCGTGACAAGTTTGACCTTATACATTTATATTTATATTTGGGTGTTTCCAGGTGAACAGGAATGCAAGGTAAATGAGAATAACTTGCGCATTTTCAAAACATGGGCAAGCTATTGCATGAATTTATTTGACATTACTGAAGTATGGAAAACGGATATCGTATACATTCATGTACATGTATGATCCATTTGATTTACAGGATGCCGTAAATAACATAGATGTGGTAGAACTCTCAGACGAACCAAATGGAGAATCATTGCTCTAGGACTCCACAATAATTCATCTATATATATGTAAGAAATTGACATTGTTGCAACAAAACCAAAAAAAAAAGGTTTGAAAAAAAAAAGAAAGGCCATTCCATGTTTTAGAATGTTTGCATTTGATTATATATGTACTTAGGAGTGAGTGATATTTGTAGTCTACATTTCAACTGCAGTTATATCGTAATGTGTTTGCTATACAAATTTGAATAGAGAGAAGCAATAAGAAGCTGCGTAGATCCCGAGTGGAAACTGTTAGCTTGTACAGTTTTTAGATGAATATTCATTAGACTAGAATGAGATAGATTTTAGGAGTAAACTATGTGCACACGTTTCAGTGTCAAATATTCATGAAATTAATTTGTGTAGAAAAGCACGTATTGTGGGAAAATTGTGAATAGATAATTAAATTGTTGTGCGGAGTGTTTGTGTGACGCTACAAAAAAGCAGGATTTACAGCAATACCCACACATTGCATTACCAGTCATATTCACGGAGCATTATGATCAGTCGTATGAACGAAAAATATCATAATGTAACCATATTTGTATCGGCCATCAGAGACGTCGTATAGCATGTATAGTATTGATTCCAAGTATATTATTATGAGTTGAATTCAAATTATATCTAGGTGTATAATATACACGTGATTGCATATAAAACTGTTGATGCGTTGTTATATAGAATATACACAGTGTGTTTATTATTTAATGTTATGACGTTATGCAGATAACATAGTGAATAGTAATGTGTTTTGTTATCAGGTTATTTACTGTATGTACATGCTGTGGTTAAGCATTTTATGATACAAGTAGTACACTGTTTGGGAAGGGAGTTGTGTACAACAGGAATATTTGTACTTTGTTAAATAACTAGGCATGTATAGTGTAGAATGAGACAATAAACCTATAGCATCTTGAACTCGCATTCAAAGACTTTTTTCACACCTGCCCCAAACGACAAGCAGCAGCTTTTCAGGCAGAACAATCTTTTATGTAAATAATGTGAATAGGAAATATGTGAAACTGAATTTATTTACATTCTAAGGATCCAGATTCGAAATAAATATCACCAATTGTGAACATTTATTATTTAAAAATATTTTTATCTGCGTGGTACATTTACTGAATAGAATGTGACTTCATAGAACATGCATAATGCTCCATACATAAACAATGTATTATGAAGTTTTCTACAGGAAGAGCCCAGTACTAACCTTGAGCACACCAGAGGCATATCGCACGGATTAGAAGGCGTAAAGCCCGGGATAGGTGGGGGTTAGGGGGTAGAACAGATCACTCCGATCGTGGGATCAGAACATTGTCCTCGCTCCCGGCGGCACTAGAATGAGATCGTCTCTCGACTAGGAACAAAATCAAAAATGTCTTCGTTCAGAGAGGTTCGGGAAATAAGCACACTATATATATTTCATTTACATATAAGTATAAATAAAATATAATTAAAACGAGATTAGTTCCCTGGTGCGAATCAATCATGATTCTCCAAAGCCTGTCCCTAAGCGAAAGAACCGTCCCACGTCCCCGTGTCTTATAAATCTAAGACTAACTCCCAACTCCG
This sequence comes from Terebella lapidaria, assembly GCA_949152475.1. Taxonomy (NCBI): domain Eukaryota; kingdom Metazoa; phylum Annelida; class Polychaeta; order Terebellida; family Terebellidae; genus Terebella; species Terebella lapidaria. The sequence goes on from OX424556.1 coordinate 34,175,195, forward strand.
CATTACAACCGCCATCTAATGGAATATCCACATTTCTCCGCTGGGCTGTTCGCGGATTATACCTGCCCAATGGCGGTAGATAATCCATCTGTCAGATTAGTCTCTGGGAAGTGTGAGAAAATAACATGCTTTCACCTTCGGTGTAGATCGCTGGAAAGGGATTGAGAGGAAAGGCGTTCGATTTATGGTCTTGTTGATCGTTGAGGATACTGGAAAGATGGGGCAATTTACTTTCGAAATTATTAGGAATACCGAAATGCACGGATTTTTCGTGTGCCCCCAAACGTTTCAGAAACTGCTCCTCAATATTGGTAGACAGAAACATATGCCAGTGATATTGAAAAAAACATATGCCAGCGATATTTGCCAAACAAAAATTAATAGAAATTGTTCGTTTCAAATTGATTGCAGTCATTGAATTAATTATCTACGAAAAAGAGGTCTGGACATCTTTGTTTCATCAATACAACACAATGGACGAATGAATAGCGGTATTCCCTTTCGTCTGGGGCCTTTGTAGTCCTACTTTAGATACCGCGGCGACCGTAATGGGAGTCAGTATTGTCCATGGATGCGCCGTTTTTACGCGGTCTTTTCACAATCGGAAGACGCGACAAACGGCCAGTGATTGATTGCAAATAAGATGGGTTTTGTTTCGTTATCAACAAAAGCACTCTTGTAACACAAATTGCGTGATCAGGTTCATTATTTGCAGACGGAATGCACAGAACGATTCGACTCTTACCATAATATTCAAGTAGTTGAGAAATATACGTATTGAAAATAAACCTATATATTCAACAATACAATCTTGTTTTGGGACAGGATTATCAGGATATATAAACGAAAATAGGTGGTTCGAGCCAAGCTTGCACTGACCATGTGCAGGATCTACTGTGCTGTGCTGGAATAAATAGACTATTCAAATATGGACTGAATATACTGACTTCAGACAAGTCGAACACAGAACACAAAACGCCAGTAAATCATTTTGATAGTTAAATAGTGTAATTCCACGAAAGAAATATACAGTGGGATTTTCAAAAATTTCAACATAACAAGGCCCTGTGGTTAAATGGTGGAGCAAGTATTACGGTATACATTATGAAAATCAAACTATCCGATGTGATAAGTGTCTGTGGTCAAGTGGTAGAACATATGACTTTGAGCAAGAGATGTATGGTTCCAGTCAGAATGGTGTTTTTAACGAATTTCATTCGAACATTTAATTTAGGAATATACAGTAGGAGTTTCCAACATTTCATTGTAACAATGGTCTGTGGTTAAATGGTAGAGTATATGCCTTGTATCTAGATATATATGGTTCGAGTTAAGATAGTGATTTTATCCGATCATTTGATTTAATATGAGTAATATCAAGTAGTAGTTCCAAACTATTCAAAGTAACAAGGCCCTGTGGTCGAGGGGTTAAGTGCACGATTCTAAACTAGAGATTTTTGGTTCCAGTCAGGATAGAGATGTAGACGTCTTTTATCCAATGGTTCAATTCAATATAACAAATATACAGTAGGAGTTTCGAACTGTTCTTTGTAACAAGGGCCTGTGGTCGAGTGGTTGAGTGCACGATTCTAAACTAGAGATTTATGGTTCCAGTCAGGATAGAGATGTAGACGTCTTTTATCCAATGGTTCAATTCAATATACCCGGTAACAAATATACAGTAGGGGTTCTAAACACTTACACGCGTAACAGTACCCCGTGGTTAAGTGGTAGAGTGATAGACTTGGAGTCAGAAGTTTAGTGGTTCAAGTCAGGATAGAAACTGACACGAATTTTAATCAATTAACCGATTCAATACAAGAAATATACAATAGAAGTTCCAAACTGTCGATTGTAACAAAGCTTTGTGGTTCAGTGGTAGAGCCCAGGAGTTGTACCCAAAGGAGGCTATGACGAGTGGTTCGAATCAGGGTGGAGATTACGAGGATTTTTTAATCATTAGTGAATTGGTTGCAATGAAGATAGAGTAGGAGTTGTAAACAAAGAAAAGTAAAAAATATTCTGTGGTTGACTGGTAGAGTGCTCGACTTTGATACATAGGGTTCCTGGTTCGAATCCTCGTTCTGTGGCTTCTCAGTTTTAAATATTTATTCAACCTCAAAATAGTGAACCAAATACCTCAAAATAGTCAATCAGGAAATACTTCACCCTGCCTGGTTTCTTTCGTGCCCGTTTCCATGGCCTCTGGCTGGGCTCGAACCTGGTCACTTGGTTTGCCACTGCTCCGTGAGCCAGCGCTCTACCTGTGGAGCCATTTCGGCCCCCAAACCCCCACGGTATGAAACCTCCTAGCCAATCTTGAATCATAGGAGAGGCTGGTGCATTCGGTTTGTCGTGGTGGCCCACGTGAACAAGAAACGACGCCATATTTGGTACCTCTTGGCACCCTATTCTTGCTAGCTGCCCAGTTATCAATCTGTTTGATATGTACACGACTATTGATTACTGTAATGTGTGCAACTATGATTAATGTAAGTCATTCACCGATAAGGATTGCATGATAATATTTTCAGGAGGCATCAGGTGTCAGCGATTCCATCTGTTTCAGGCGCTCCTGTCTCACGAACTCTCGGCGCTGCATCGGTCCTCGTCTCCAACATTCTTACTGGCACATGCAACACGTTCCGGACCACACAAGGTCCAGGAATATGTGTGCTATCAAAGAGTTTAACACAATTGTGTTGAACTCTTTGGTGCTATCTAGGTGTGTTATGTGCCATGTGATATCATGCCAGTCGGTTTAGTCTGGACTGTTTCAATCAGTCAAGATCTAATCTAATATAATTCAAAGTAGGCCTATTTGATTAATATAATAATATAAAAATAATAATCAGATTTATTTAACGACGGTCCATGATAATAGGCAATTTTGCATGTCTTCCCATCGCCCGTCGGGTGACAAGTTAGAATTCGGAAAGCACATTCGAATGGAGAAACCTTTGCATTGCCAGGATGAAAACTCCACCTACTTTGTGCTGGTGACGGGGATCGAACCCGCGTCACCTACCGCCTCTGAGCTTCGTTGCTTCAAGAGCCACCGGTCCCATCCACTCGGCCACAGAGGCGGTTATATATTATAGTATAATGTTAGAGGTGCACATCTGTTTTTAGGTAGGTCCGATAAACTATTGACATCGTCGTCGGCGTCCGTCCACATGTTTATCTGGAATTTTGCAAACAAATCCCAAAAAATAATTCAAGAGTTTTCTAGTTCTTTATTTTCGCGTCTGTTTCACAATGGCGCCCGTTTTCGGTGAAAAAATGGCCAATTTTGGACTTCCATTTTGTCATCTGCGAAAAAGAATCGGTCCGAAATCTAACCTTGTGAAGTCTATTTGTTTTGTTGCCATTGAACCGTTGATGTGCGTTTGGAGGCCATTCGAGTTTTCGACAGATTGGCGAATTTTTTAGAGTCTGAAATCAAGTAACTATTTGTTTTGAGACATTTCCAGCAAAAAAAAAAATTCGGACTTTGTTAGGAGTATACTCCATACAGCTTTTATCACAGAGGGAAAAAGTGGATGAAATTGCGAATTTCCGAGAGAGTCCGAACAAGTGGTAACCTTGAATATAATCTTCAAGGATCCTTAACGATCAAAACAGCAATTATGATAAAAAAAAAACAATTGCTTCTTTATCACTATACATTTCTCCGGTATTCTTTCTTACCCCATTCGGCTAAGTTTGTATCAAATCTAACGTTTTGACCATACATGTAAGAACAAAACACTGATTGTATGATCTACAAGTTTCTGGATGTATTGACGAGAACATCTCTGTCGTTCCTGAAATGAAAATGTTTTAACTAGAATTAACTACAGCGGCGACTGTCCTACGGGTTCTAGGTTGCAATGCATATACATGCAGGTATCTGATGCTATGATAAGTGTATTGAAGTCTTACAATTTTTTTGCCTCTGGAACTATTTCAATCGTGTAAAATAATTGTCCCGTCATCATTCAATTGTAAACGTAAAACATGACTTAGTTATCTTTGTTGAAACAATATTACATTTTGTTTACATCGGACATTTCTTTGAGAAAAATCGCCTGAGGGAAATATAGAAATCTGAGAAGCATGTCAGTTGGATCAGTGAAAAATCACGCATAAGCCTACTTGCAAGCACACATTTCGTGATTACGGGCGACACCAGCACGCATAGATGTGTGAGAACTGTTTGATAGCTTCACGCCGGGTGTCAATGGTCAAGGTGATCCCAGTCAATTACACTCTCTTATGGGCCAGGTTTTTTGCATTAGGCCGATTCGTGCAATGCAATGAGTAATAGAAAAGTCATGTATACATTGTTGAAGTAGTGCTGTTCGACGATTTCGTTTCATATCAATACAAACGTCAGGAAACGTAGTGGAACGTATGAGCTAGTTGGCAGTGCGGTGGTCATTTCGAAAATTCGATATGGAAATCACGGATCGAATTTCCTCACAGTATGAATCAGTCAATTGATCCTGAGCTATACAATGTATCTTCAAGAGTTAGTATCCTATGGCCAATGTACACATTTGGAGGCAGACTGAACACCATAGGTGAGCTGAAGTCACTGGTGACGTATCCTTCGTATTCTTCTCCTTCTGTCTATTTGGAACAATAATGATATGTTTACAGTGACAATTTACATGTAGGTCGTTGATGTAGACCAAAAATAGTCCAGTCCTAGGGCAGTTCCTTAAGGGACGCCAGATGTTACTGGTTTAGCATCGGATGACTGTTACTCGAGAACTACGTTCTGTCTGATAAGAATGACCTAATTCATCCAAGGGATTTGTCATCTAGGCCGACAACTTGAGCCTCAGGAGGAGGCGTTGATGTGCAACCTTATCCAAAGGTTTTATCGACGTCTATAGGTCCTAAGGGGATGGCATAAGTATGAATGTTGTTGCCCAGGGACTTCAGGAAATCCTACGATAAGAGGAGATGCGTTTCTCATGATCTTTTCATCCTCAAGCCATACCGTGCCTCGCTCGAGATATTACTCTGGTCCGAGTGTCTCATGACCTGTGAACTGATGATATATTCCATTACTTTCAGGTAGATTGCATCAATTTCAAGCAACATTGATGCATTTGCCATACATATGGGACCAAACACTGTTTGTATGAAGCTCTGAAAATGGTGGTCAGTATCGGGGCGAGATGGTCTGCAGTTTCCACGAGGAGGTGAGATGGTACCTCATCAGATCCAGTAGCTTTGTGTGCCTTCTCATAATCCGGTGCTTCTATTTGTTTTCGTTACTTCAGCCAAAATAAATACATGTATACTGGTGCAAGCGTACAACAAAACGAAGGTCATGATTTTAAATTGTTCACTGGAACAAGATTAGCATCAGCAAAGTTGTACACTTTCTACTCATCTCATAATAAATGGTTCGCTCTTTGCTCAACTCAGAAACCTTGAGTGGACGGCAATACAATACTAATCCTATACTCAAACAGGATTATGACATCATCTGCAAATCACCAATGGGCGAGCCAAGTCTGTATAGGGTCTGTAAGTCTCGTGCCGTCACGATGTGATTCTGGGGACCAACAAACACACACCTTTTGTGTTGCCTGAGTAATTTGAGTTCTAACTGGAGTTCTACTCACATTTAACAAAAGGTGTATGTTTGTTGGTCCCCAGAATCACACCGTGACGGCACGAGACTTACAGACCCTATTGCTCCGTGATACTACTCTCTTTTTGTGAAGAATAAAGAACAAAAATATCATTCAATCCTTCTCGCACCTTTTTGATCTTTGATTACTAATAAAGAACAAACCGCGGCCCAAGTAACTTTGCTGCTTGTTCCTCTATAATCAGTAAGGATTAAAAGGATGCGAAACGGATTAAATGTGCCCGACTAGCACAAGTCTGTTGTATTCGGCTCGTATATTTCAAGCAACAAAAGTTTTTGTGTCCAGGGATATTACTGTTATCTGATTTTTTCATGAAACATACATTCTGAAACCCATTGGCCTATAGACAACACACCTTCAAATGAAATTATAAAAGCTAATCTTATTTTCACACACGAAAACACTAGTAAGGTAGTATAGTATGGCAGATTCAGTTCTATTTCAAGACAGTAATCCACTCAGACAATTTAATTCCCTTTTCACCATTGAGATAGATTCAAGCTCTGTTTTTCAATGAGAATCGTGGACCCCATTAAACGTGATAAAACTACTGGAAGCCAAAACAGAAATGGATTTACATCAAACACATTTATACTGGCAGAATAACATTACCTGCAATTGTGTTCTGCAACGATTCTTCTGCAGAGATATATAAATATCGTAGTATTTCACATGATTTTTCAATGGATACAATACGTTCCCATTGGTGTCATCCATATTATCATCAAAAATACATCTCTCGTTTATATATTTCTGTTATCATTTGTAACGGTATCGCCGAGTATACATCCACTCTATCATTGTATACATTAGCATTTCAGTCATCGTTTTTTATTTATTTGTGTAATGGACAAAACACATGAATATAGACAAAATGAGTAGAAGTCAGTGATCATGTAAACCATTCTTTTCATTTTAACATTGCAGTTAATTATTTTCCTTACAAGAATACAAACATGCAATTAGACCATAGATACCCGTGTGCATTACCTATTGACCTTATATTTATCCGAGCATACCTTGTCTGAATGCTCTGATACAACAACCTTGCAAGATGCAGGACATATCCAGTGTCAGCTACCGACAGCTGTCTTTGACGTTCCTACACATCGTGGTCACTGGTCAAGGCGACTTGGACTCCCTTGTATCGATCACGCACATGCTAAGTACAAAGTGAGAGGGATGAAGTCGTAACATCTCTTGGGTTTCTGGAATGAATGTGATATTTATTTCACCAGTAGCAATTATTGAGCGTATGTCACACCTAAACACTGTCGCACATGTGTAGTATGCCCTGTATGTTTTCAATATTAACCACCAAACATGTATGGCAACCATAAAAAGGATTTTTTCCATGTTTTGAAGATTGTCGCATTCTTGCAAGCTGAAATAAAGTAAAGTGAAGTTGCAGTTGACACCAAAGACACTACAATTCCTCTGTGTAGCCTCGTTAGTCGACACCTACATTAAACGTCGGCAACAAATTCCGAAGTAGCACATGAAAGGAAATTGATGGCAAGTTTGCCCTCCTGTACGATTTGTCAAAATTTATCATGCTACGTGGACCATTTCTATAATTGAACAATCAAAACTCTTCACTTGCCCCAGCAAGTATTTCTTACTCAGTCTCATCTTCTGCCGAAGACAGGTCAAGTGATTGATGATATGAATTGTAGCTATCGTGTTTGTAGCACCAAAAACCCTCGATCTACCAGAATGTGTTTATGGCTTACAAAATACGCTATCCTGTACCAGTGTTCTATTACTTAAGTTACATGTGTTACTATTTTTAGTGAATTGTTGATAGTAATGAAAGTAATATAATGATATATTACATATAATATTGTCTCATTATTATATTATATTGATATTTTGTATCAATATAATATACACAAGTTGATCCGTATTGTAATTTACATGCAAGAACGTGTATAGAAATAAGTACAGAGTGTGAAATGAACAAAGGCCTCAAAATGTCTGGTCGATCACTATATATACCTAATAATCCTGATTCACGATACCAGTAATTGAAATTACAAAACCTAGCAACACACACACATGAAATATTTTCTTTTTAAACCTAAATGTGATTGACAACGCACTCCACGTTATAGTGATCCAAATTCTCCCATTCAATACAACCAGATTCAAGTCTATGTAAAGACAATAATCTACAGTCCGACACACCGAAAAAACAGTTAAATCCTTTAATCCACTGGAACAGATGTATGTGCTTTTTCAATGAAAATCACAGAGCCTGTTGAATGTGATAAAACTACTGGGAACGGACACAGAAATACATTTCCAACAAGATCGCTTCACACCTGAGAAAAATATCACCATCTGCAGTTGTATTTTAACCTCCTGGTTATATCAATAGTTTGGTATTTCTAAAATGATTTTTCAAACTGAAACAAAACTTTATAATGAATTATAATGCTCCCGTGTAGCCTTATATATTTCTTCCTAACATCCGCTGAATTGTCTGTGATTTTTTGTACCTACAGACTACATACAATCATTTTGCATAACATCAATATGTATAAGACATTTTAGGGTGCTTAGCCCTCCAATAGGAGTTGGACCCCCAAACACAAATTCACCTTTCTGTACAGCTTGTTCATCCAATTTCTGATATGCATTTTACGTAGTCTCAGTTACAAATTACACCATAACGTTTAATATTACTAAAACTAAAGCACAAACGTATGTGAACAGGTTAAGGAAATTTGAGTTTCACGTTCTACTTATCACATGGTAGCGCGGATCAAGAATTTCACCGCATTGTATTCAGCTATGTGGAACAGAACTATATTATTAGAACATTATACACATAGAAAGCCTACAGCGTATTTTTAACAATGGAAAAATTGCAAGTTACAAGCAATTAAATACTGCATTTCATATTTGCAAATAAAAGATTTCCGCGCTGTACTCATTTTATGAGCATATTCATGTAATATTATAGTGTGGCCATATTATTTTACGAAAATTAATACATGTGATATATAAATCCAAGGAACAATGCTGCTTACTTCCCACAATCCAACGGTGAAAACAAGACTGCAGGGAAGTAATCCACTCAGACAGTAGGAAAAGGTTAATTCCCTTATCCGATTGAGACAAAGTTATGTTCTGTCTTTCAATGGAAATTATGGAACCCATTAAACACAATACAACTACATTTGCATCAAATATGTTTTACGCTGACAAAGAGGCATTGTCCGCAATTTATTTCAGACGAGACAGCTGATATCATAGTTTCTATAAATATCGTAGTTTATGATAACAAAAATCTGTCAATTAACTAGACGTTGTATCGTTACTGGCAACCATAGTCTATTTTCTTATCCCGCCCATTATCCCAGCTACATTCTTATTAAACCTCACAATATGTTTATTGAACTGACGAAAACCAGCCAGACATCATTCACTATTTCACTGTAGAATATTCGAGCAAAATCAATCAGTTTTCCACTTATGAAGGTAACTGAATGTCAAATTCGTCATTTTAGAGATCACATACAGTGAGATCAATTCACCCTAGCGGAGAGACTGCAGACTTACGTATCATTAGCATATTATATGTATGAATGTGAGTCATATTAATGTCATTTTATGAATTGTCATTTTTTTCGACCTATTCAGATATATTGGTATGAAATATCTTTGACCTTGTTCAATGAGTGTCCAGTATAGATGTAGGTCATAATGACGTCATTTTATTAATTAACTTCACTTTTCGACCCTCACTATATTGGAATAGATTATCTTAGACCTTGTTCAATGAGTGTCCAATATTAATGATGGGTATCTGTGACTGATACTGACGGTGTACCTCATTGTTCAGTGAGTGCTTTTCTAATAGTAGGGATTGTATCTGCAAATGGCCCGGATTTAGAATTAATGATAACAATGTTCACGGGTAAATTTTTTGTCAGAGCTGTCTAGAAGATGTGATTCATAATTCGGTATATTACGAAAAGTTGTGTAAAAAGACAATTAGAATATCTGGGTGGCTTCATCTCCTTTCATCAACGGGATTTGAAGTTGTACTGCAGATGTCATTTTAGTACTACTTCTACCAGCACTCTAACAGAAGCCATGTCAGTTCAACGTCAGCCACCGACTAAAGTATCTGATACCTCTACACATCACGGCCATTGGTCAATGACAAAGTGACCCCACACACTGAGCCCCTTGTGCCGAGCACGTGCATGCACAACACGAGCAAACTTCTAGTGAATACTTGAAACCCTTCACTTGCTTTTATGTGTTTCATACCTTCCACCGAACACTAAGAGGTCAGTGATTGATGACATGGATTGTAGTTCTCATGGTGTTTGTGACTTTATAAGCTATCCGCTATTGATGACCACAAGAGAAATCAGTTTAATACCTAAGACATAAGCATTGTTTAGCATAAAACATGCTTAGAAAAATCTCGTATAAATCCCACTAATGTTTCATCGCTATGGGTTTCTCCGTTTCTCTGTGAAACTGGGAACACTGATTACAATGAAGGCAGCAACAATAAATCCATTATCACAATTCTCATTTAAGACACACAACAACATCTTACTGGGTTCCTCGTTGTTGTATGTGGCATAACACTCCTTTGCACCAGTCACATATCATTCCCATATTTTCTCCAAGTGTCGTGAGTACACCCGTGGGATATCTGAAATGAGATAGATGTATGTAATTAATCGAAGAGTGTCAGAATCGAAAGTATTGTGAATTCTTCAGTATTTTTCATTTGGTATGAGATTCTATCTCGTTCTTACGTGTTGTGTGTAAACGTTAGGATGTTAATATGTGGAAACTCGAATATGTGACTGTAAATATGCCACAGATGAAATGTGAAAAATACCACAATATTCCCCTTCTATATTACTATGTTATCTTACCAATTGTGTCACACTGCTGAATGTGTAATAATACAATCTGTAGCATTAAGTCGCCCTGGTGTACTTGTTCGGTCCCAGTCAGTTTCTTTGATGCTCCACATTCTGATTCGTACTGTGTTTGGACAAACATGAAACTCATTTTACATATGTATGAGCTATATCATGCAATGTTATTGGAATTAATCGTTGCAATAATAATAGGTGCAAAATACTCAGATGATTAATTGAACAGCAAATGCAAAGTAGGTTGATGTTATCTGGCAGCCATTGTTCCACAAGGTTGGCAGGGCAAATCACACCTTACGATATCTGAAATGGATCTTCTGACATAGGTTTGGAAGATAGGTAGTGTTACGACATCTGATTTGACCAGATATTTGGCGAGTCTGAAGAGTCTCGCAACTGGATATCTACATAAAAACGACCGTCCAATATGTGTAAAACTATAAGGTCTACATTCCAGTATTAGAACACAGCTAGACGCATTGACATTGCATCTAAACTGAATGTTCCAGCAACTAGACAGATACAGCTGGGCTGTGATGGTTTCAGAGTGCATTTGAAACCAGACAAGAGTGTTGAATTATTACTAATATTTCAATTTGTATTCAATCAGAAAACCACATCGTCTTTCAGATTGTTTGTTCCTGCAATTATCCAGCTTGAGCATCTATGTTATATTTAGCATCTGACTACTGAAGTACAACTGGACACACAATTTAAAAAAAACAATAGACAGAGAATGGTGAAAGTTGTGATGGTAGTAGTAGTGTCAAGTTCAAAAAGAGTGCGAGATTGAGTGTTAAGGCATTCACCACGATATGACAACATGGCAAACCAGATAAGTGAACAGTGATGCAGCAAAACAGTGTGGTAGTAACAAACGTCATTCACAGCGTGGCTAATACCACATTATCTATGGAACCCATAAACAAGATGACGACACACCACACCAATAGTATCACCTTGTTTAACATAGACTCCTTCCACCAGGCAAGAAGCACGCCACATGACAGCACCAGGATCATAATTTGGAATACCTATTATGCAAGCTACCTTGCCTCATGTCAGGGAGAAGGCCAGGGAAATACCACACAATGCAGCTTTAATGAGTTTGTTTGCGCTGATCAGCTATCAACAATCTCGGCACCATCTTGACCGGGACTCGACAGTGTTTGGCCTGCGTCATCAATCACGTGACCTGACATAGCCAAACACTTTGACTTTGAAAAATAGCCCTTGTTAGAGAGGATATAGTTCAATAATAGAAATAGCTTTACCAAGATTATAGATGTTGGCAAATCCAGCTGAACGGCAAATTGTCATCTATTTTTGGATAAAGTACTCTGCCGAATTTTTGAAGCCCAGGTCTATTACAACAAAGCGATACTTACAATCTGAATGTATATACATTGTATGGCAGTAGATGCACTGCAGAGTGGATGTCAAAATGACAGTAAATGCAAGGATATGAAGTAGGCCTAATATAAGGCATCCAAATCTGACCTGATAGTTTTAGGGCCGTTCATTTTCATTAAATCTGTCTAATCGAATGTACCAGATTACCTAATTTACCTGATAAAATTACCATTTCATTACCTAGGACATGAAACAGTATCCAGCAAAACAATTAATTTACACTAATTACTAATAGTGCTGTTCTGGTGTCAAATATCGTTGACAGTGTAATCGCGTTATTTGCTTACATGCACCATCTTATGCTGGTCTAAGTATAGACTCGGATACAAAGCATACACGTATCAACATTGAAACTGAAGAGAACGGGACGAAGATGTAACAAGCTGACCATTCCTGGCGATCAATCTCACAGCAATTCGTGACCTTCTGAATTTATAGGATTTTGTTAGGATGAACAGTCTACTCCATGGTCGTTCAATTACTTTTAATGGATTCAAAAGTGAAAGTCTATCTCGATTGCTCCACGAAAGTTACTTTACCCATGGCATATATGTCTTGAAATCATTGCAAGTCGATAGGTTCTGTATATTTCTTTAATTGTTTATGCATATGACCAATGACCAAGATATCTATGGTATCATTTAGAAGCTCTGAAAATTGTGGTTTGTATCAGGGAGAGATGGTCTGCAGCTTCCATGATGAAGTGAGCTGGTACATCAGATCCAGTAGCCTTGTGTATTTTCTCATAATCTGGTGCTTCCATTTGTTTTTGTTACTTCAGCCAAAATAAATACATATATACTGGTCCAAGTGTACAACAAAACAAAGATCGTGATTTTAAATTGTTCACTGGCATGTGACGAAAATTTGTAAGAGCTAAGATTAGCATTGGCAAAGTTGTACACTTTCTACTCATCTCATAATAGATGGTTTGCTATTGCTCAACTCAGAAACCATTTAACAAAAGAATTGTCTGGACGGCAACACCTTGAGTGGAGGGCGGCAATACAATACTGATCCTTTATACCCATTGCACTATTGAAAATTCGGTATTATCGCCCCGTTGTTTTTCTCCTAACTTGGACTTGGCATTGCTCAAGTTGCTGATTGTCCAGACGACTCAAATAGGATCTGTAGCTTCTTAATACGACTCATCTAACGAGACTCTTAATTGAGTTGTGTTCTCGCATTTTAAGCCTCAATGACAAGAGAAGACTGAGTTGCACAACAAAGGTGCCCCCGGTGTGAGGTATACGTTTGGTAAGTCGATTTTAATGAGTTGCTGAGATGAGTTGAAAGTGATCTCAATGGCACTCTGAGCAATGCCAAAGGCCATGTTAGGGGGGAAAAAGGGGGCGATAATACCGAATTTCCAATAGTGCAATGGGTGTATTCTCAAAACATGATTTTGACGTCATCTGCAGTCATCTATGGGCGAGCCAAATCTGTATAAGCCAGTTCAGAAATGTTTTAAGGTCAGGTCGAGTGGTATAAACGAAACGTTCGTACACACCATGTTCAAACGTGAGTGACTTAGTGAACTCGAAGTAAACAAAATATTTGGTATTGTACAGGAGAAATCGAGTGATGTGTTGGTGACAGTGACTTGACAATGGTAGTGTGACAGCATGGTTTGGCTATGTTTATACCAATTGCCTGACCAAATTCCACTGACCTGACAACATTTCCGAACTCACATATTCCTCCGCGATAATACTCGCTTTTGTGAAGAACAAAAAAATAACATTCAATCCGCCTGGTACCTTTTTACCTTTTTTGTTGAATTTAAAAAACTAACCCAAGCCCAAGTCACTTTTGCTGCTTGTTCCTCCATATTCAATGAGGATTAATCAAAGTGATAATGGCAGGAAAAAAAACATTTGTTTCAAATAAACTACAAATATACCTGCTCCCTCAGAAAAATTGGGTACACAACAAGCTATGGTTGATCAAATGGAGAAATCAAGCATATGACAGCTCTAGCAGCCGCTTTTCTTCTGTTTTGTGTGGCACTCAAAGTTACCTCTCACTTGACCTAGTTTACCAGTGTTTCCGTTCGAACATATGCGAGTGAGCTGATATCGCTTCAAGGGACACAAAGCACAGAGAATCGCGGTAATGTCAACAAACTCAAACGATCTGTACCAGAAACTCACAACGAAATCAACGAGAAAGGGGCATCTTTTGAACAAATCAAGTGCATATATACAACTAGTATGGTTTCTTCATTCGGTCAGACATGGATAGCAAAATTCATAACTTTTTGCCAATGTCACTTCAAAAAGATGTGAGACAGATTAAACGGTTTTCAATGGACGAGTAGTATTAAGGGACAGTACAAGGTACTTAGGCCCCACTAGCACTAGTCTGTTGTAGTCAGCTTGTATATTTAAACCAACAAAAGTTTTTGTATCAAGGGATATTACTGTTATCTGATTTTTTTTTATGAAACGTACATTCTGAAACCAATTGGCCTATACACAACATACCTTCAAATGAAATTACATAAAAGCTAATCTTATTTTCACACACGAAAACACTAGTAAGGTAGTATAGTATGGCAGATTCAGTTCTATTTCAAGACAGTAATCCACTCAGACAATTTAATTCCCTCTTTTTTAATGGAGTTAAATTGTATTTCTGTTATCATGTAAACGGTATCGCCGAGTACACATTTCATTCTATCATTGTATACATTAACATTTCAGTCCATACATCGCTTTTTTTATTTGTGTATTGGACAAACACACATGAACATAGACAAAGTAAGTATGAACCCGTGACCATGTAAACCATTCTTTACATTATAACATTGCAGTTAATTATTTTGTTACAAGAATACAAAAATGCCATAAGACTCCGTACAAAAATGTGAACATTAAAGACAAGATCAATGAATGCACGTAGGTTTTACCTATTGATTTTAGATTTATCACACCGTGCTTCGTTCTATTCTGAATGCCGAGATGCAACAACCTTGCAAGATGCATGGCATACCCTGTGCCAGACTGACCTCTTTGATGTTCGTACACACCGTGGCCACTGGTCAAGGCAACTCTCTTATATGAATGAAGTCGTGGATGAAGTCGTGACCTCTCTTAGGTATCTGGAGAAATGTGATATTTATATCATCAGTAGCAATTATTGAGCGTAGTTCACGTCTGAATTACCATCAATTACGCTCCACAAAAATTAAACCATGTATGTTTCCAAGATTAAAACACGTATGACAACCATGGAAGGATCTTTTATTATTATTATTTATTTTACAAATTGACTCATTCTTCCAAGCTAGAATCACGTCACAAGTTTGACACCAAAGACACTAAAATACCGCTGTGTAGCGTGTTGCCTCTTTAGTCGACAACTACGTTAAAAGTCAGCAACAAATTCCGAAGTAGCGCATGAAAGGAAATTGATGGCAAATTTGCCCTCCTGTACGATTTGTCAAAATGTATCATGCCTCGTGGACCATTTCTATAATTGAACATCCAGAACTCTTCACTTGCACCAGCATGTATTTCTTACAAAGCCTCATCTTCCGCCGAAGACAGGTCAAGTGATTGATGATATGAATTGTAGCTATCGTGTTTGTAGCACCAAAAACTCTCGATCTACTAAAATGTGTTTATGGCTGACAAAATACGCTATCCTATTCCAGTCTTCTAGTACTTATGTTACAAGTGTTATTTACTTTAGTGAATTACTGATAATAATGAAAGTAATGTAATAATATTATATTACATATAATATTGACTAATTATTATATTATACTGATACAATATACACACGTTGATCTGTATCATAGTTTACATGCAAGAACGTGTATAGAAAAACAAAGCTTAAAATCAACAAAGGCCTCACAATGTCTGGTCGATCACGATATGTAAATTATAATCCTGATTCACGATATCAGTAATTGAAATTACAAAACCTGCAATACACACACTTGAAATATTTTCTTTTCAAACCTAAATGTGATTGACAACGCACTCCACGTTATAGTGATCCAATTCTCCTATTCAATACAACCAGATTCAGGTCTACGCAAAGACATTAATCTACAGTCCGACACTCCGAAAAAAAACAGTTAAATCCTTTAATCCACTGAAACATATTTATGCGCTTTTTCATAGAAAATCACAGAGCCCGTTAAACGTGATAAAACTACTGGGAACGGACACAGAAATACATTTCCAACAAGATCGCTTTACACCTGAGAAATATATCGCCATCTGCAGTTGTGTTTAAACCTCCTGGTTATATCAATAGTTTGGTATTTCTAAAATGATTTTTCAAACTGAAACAAAACTTTATAATGAATTATAATGCTCCCGTGTAGCCTTTTATATTTCTTTCTAACATCCGCTGAGTTGTCTGCGATTTTTTGTACATACAGACTACATACAAGTGTTTTGCATAACATCAATATGTATAACACATTTCAGGGTGCTTAGCCCTCCAATAGGAGTTGGACCCCCAAATACAAATTCATCTTTCTGTACAGCTTGTTCATCCCATTTCTGATATGCATTTGTATGTAGTATCAGTTACGAATTACACCATAACGTTTAATATTACTAAACTAAAGCAAAAACGTATGTGAACAGGCTACGGAAATTTGAGTTTCAAGTTCTACATATTACATGGTAGCGCGGATCAGGAATTCCACCACATTGTATTCAGCTATGTGGAACAGAACAATGCTATTAGAACATTATACACATAGGAAGCCTACATCGTATTTTTAACAATAAAAAAATTTGCAATTTACAAGCAATAAAATACTGCATTTCACATTTGCAAGTAAAATATAACGACTATGTATTATATTTTATGCGCTGTACTTATTTTATGAGCATATTCATGTAACATTATAGTGTGACCATATCATTTTGCGAAAATTAATACATATGATAGATAAATCCAAGGAACAATGCTGCTTACTTCCCACAATCCGACGGTGAAACAAGACTGCAGGGAAGTAATCCACTCAGACAGTAGGAAAAGGTTAATTCCCTTATCCGATTGAGACAAAGTTATGTTCTGCCTTTCAATGGAAATTATGGAACCCATTAAACATAATACAACTACATTTTGCATCAAATATGTTTTACACTGACAAAGAGGCATTATCCACAATTTATTTCAGACAAGCCAGCTGTTATCATAGTTTCTATAAATATCATAGTTTATGATAACGAAAATCTGTCAATTAACTAGACGTTGTATCGTTACTGGCAACCATAGTCTATTTTCTTATCCCGCCCATTGTCCCAGCTCCATTCTTATTAAACCTCACAATATGTTTATTGAACTGCATAAAACCATCCAGACATCATTCACTGTTTCACTGTGGAATATTTTCCTAATCCTAATATTGAACCAATTTTGCACCAAAAATGGGTTGAATGTTAATTTGTCAAAATCCAACATTGTAGTTTTTAGAAACGGGGGTTATTGAAGAATAACGAACGTTTTTATTTCAATGGACAACAAATGGAATGCATAAATCACAATAAATATTTGGGTATTGTATTTTCGTCGAGATTGACATGGTCACTGGCATTAAAATATTTGTCATCTCAAGCTGAGAAAGCAGTATTTCAGTTGAAACGTTTCATAAAAGCTTGTGGAGGGATACCTCTCATATTATCTTTAGATTTATTTGATAAATTGGTTGTGCCAATCCTGTTGTATGGTTCGGAAATATGGGGAACGAAAACGCGTGAGTCTATTGAAATAGTACATTGAAAATTTTGCAAGTGTATCTGGTCTGTTTCATATAATACATCTAATGCGGCAGCACTCAGTGAGCTGGGTTGACTGCTTTTGTCTGTTCTGTATAAGCATAAATGTATAAAATTTTGGTTGAAAGTTGTGCAAATGATGAAACGAAAATACAAAATTCACTCTATAAAATGCTAAATCAATTTGACACTACAGGGGGTATGAATTGGGCATCTGAAATAAAACAACTTTTTTATATATTATGTGGATTTGGGGAGGTATGGCTCAATCAAGGGGTTGGTAAAACAGATATATTTTTATGTACATTAAAACAACGTCTGATTGACATATCCAGCCAACTTGGCATGATGATGTTTCAACGAACTCGAAACTTGAATTATATTGTAAACACAAAGACACGTTGAGTTTTGAGTTATAGTTATCATTAGATCTTTATTGGAAACATAAAGTTGCACTCTCAAGATTTAGATGTGGTAATCACAAATTAGCGATAGAACGCTATCGATATATAAATTGGGATTGAGGTGACCGCCTTTGTCAGTATTGTAAAAACCATGGTGTAAATGTAATTGAAAATGAAATTCACTTTCTTTTAGTATGTCCGATGTTGGGAAATTTACGCCGAACTTATTTGACCAAACATATAACATCATATGGTGAAACTGAAAACTTTGTAAAACTACTATCCTCTCAGAACCCTCAATGTATAAAAGATTTAGACGCGTTTTTATATCACGCAATTAATTATCATCGTAAAATCAATGAATTGTTCTGCTCATACCACTACACATTGTCAAATTATTCCATACCAACAGAGCTAACTAAAGGACATACAGTGAGAACGATTCACCCTAGCGGAGAGACTGCAGATTTACGTATCTTTTTCGCCCTAATTAGATATATTGGTATGGAATATCTTTGACCTTGTACCCAATGTTTAGGGTACATTTTTGTCAGGGCTGTCTAGAAGATATGATTTATAATTCGGTTTATTACGAAATGTTGTGTAAAAGACAGTTTATATCTGAGTGGGTTCATCTCCTTTCGTCAACGGGATTTGAAGTTGTACTTCAGATGTCATTTTTGTACTACTTCTACCAGTACTCTAACGTCAGCCACCGACTGAAGTAGCTGATACCTCTACACATCACGGCCATTGGTCAAGGACAACGTGACCCCACACACTGAGTTCCTTGTGCCGAGCACGAGAAACTTCTATTGAATACCTAAAACCCTTCACTTGTTTTGATGTGTTTCATTCCTTCAACCGAGGTCAGTAATTGATGACATGGATTGTAGTTCTCATGGTGTTTGTGACTTTATAAGATATCCGCTATTGATGACCACAAGAGAAACCAGTCTAATACCTAAGACATAAGCGTTGTTTACCATAAAACATGCTTAGAAAAATCTCGTATAAATCCTACTAATATTTCATCGCTAAGGGTTTCTCCCTTTCTCAGTGAAACTGGGAACACTGATTACAGTGAAGGCAGCAACAATGAATCCATCATCACAATTATCATTCAAGACACACAACAACATCTTACTGGGTTCCTCGTTGTTGTATGTGTTATAACACTCATTTGTACCAGTCTCATATCATTCCCATATCTTCTCCAAATGTCGTGAGTTCACCCGTGGGATATCAGAAATGAGTTAGATGTATGCAATTAATCGAAGAGTGTCAGATCCGACAGTAATGTGAATTCTTCAGTATTTCTCATTTGGTACGAGATTCTATCTCGTTCTTACGTGTTGTGTGTAAACGTTAGGATATTTAATTTAATATTTGGAAACTCGAATATGTGACTGTGTATATGCCACATATGAAATGTGAAAAATACCACAAGATTCCCCTTCTATTTTGCCACTTTATCTTACCAATTGTGTCACACTGCTGAATGTGTAATAGTACAATCCTTCGCATTAAGTCGCCCTGGTGTACTTGTTCGGTCCCAGTCAGTTTCTTTGATGCTCCACAATCTGATTTGTATTGTGTTTGAACAAACATGAAACTCATTTTATATGTATGAGCTATATCATGCAACGTTATTGGAAGTAATCGTTGCAATAATAATAGGTGCAAAATACTCAGATAATTAATTGAACAGCTGATTCTAACATTTAGAGTAGGCTGATGTTATCTGGCAGCCATTGTACCACGAGGTAGGCAGGGCAAATCACACCTTACACTATCTGAAATAGATCTTCTGACATAGGTTTGCAAGATAGGTAGTAACACGACACGTGTCAATCTGATTTAGTCAGATAGTTCGCAAATCTGGATAGTCTTGCAACTGGATATCTACATAAAATCGATTGTCCAATGTATGTTAAACTATAAGTGCCACATGCAAATATTAGAACACAACTAAAAGCATTGACATTGGAATTAAAAAATCGTTCAATCAATAAAAATGTAGTTTCATTTTGTGTAGACAGATACATTAATAACCAAAATATACAAAGCTGGGCTGTGATGAGAAGTGCATTTGAAACGAGACAATCAGAGATTGCAGACCCTCACCCTGCAGAATAAGTTCAGGAGTATCAATGACAGCACATGAGCAAGATCATGATCATGCTATATATGTAGGGCAGAAATGGCTCACTCTTTCTGGAAGACCTACATGATTTCACTTCATGTCATGTTTGGGGTTTATAAAAATAATATACATTATTCCTTAATCAAGGCATAGAAATCAAGCAGGTTTTTTGTACATTGATTTTATTGATATTTTAGATTCCAATCTAAAATATTTTAGATTCCAATCTAAGGTTTCCACATCCACAAACTGCGAGTGTGTAATGAAAATGATACAAGACATGCTGTGTGT
Source organism: Terebella lapidaria (assembly GCA_949152475.1). NCBI lineage: Eukaryota > Metazoa > Annelida > Polychaeta > Terebellida > Terebellidae > Terebella > Terebella lapidaria. Next base: position 34,195,769 of record OX424556.1, read on the forward strand.
TATTTCACTTCATTAGATATTGCAGGTAGGAAAGCTAATTCAAGGAACCATTTTGAAATTGAAAAAAAACCAAACAGCAAAGGAAATATCATTTGACCTATGAAATAATGACCAAATTACGAAATTGCAATCAGCTTGAAACCGATGAGAGCAGGTATTCTACTGGCAATATGAAAATATATCTACAAACGTTCACGAAATGATATTACCGTACAGTGTAATTTGCTTCACCGATTCACGCATAAACAAATTTTACATGATGTATGCATTTACAAAATAATGTGGATACATTATAAATTTTTACAAACGTAATTTTGTAGCGGTCATAGGGGTAGACTGCCCTCTCGCCATCTTGGCGATTATTCTGCCCCACAGGCCCACACCTTACATGTATGCGTGCAAAAGATGCGTGACATCAACTCAACAAAATAATGTAGATATATAAACATGATTTTGTGGCGGTCATAGGGGTAGAGGTATGAGCGCAGACATTTGCACTGAAACGTCGCTGACAAAAAATAACCGAAATCGTGACCCCCAAATTTTTCGACATCGGCGATAAAGGAGAGTTGTCATCGTATAGCATACGATCGGGAATTGGCCATAGAAAAATACAAAATTAGTTTGAAAAATTAATATCAAGTAGAACTGGAGTTATAGCCAATTATGTGATTTTCGCTTTTTCCGTTGCCAAGGCAACCGTTTTCATTCGATTTTGACAAAATTTTAAGGAGACCGAACCACTAACATAGCGCTTCAGTCCTATCAATTTCAGATCGATCAGACCTTTTTTTTACCGAGGTATGAGCGCAGACATTTGCACTGAAATGTCGCTGGCGAAAAATAACCGAAATCGTGACCCCAAAATTTTTCGTCATCGGGCGATAATGGAGAGTTTCCGTCGTACGAACTTCGACCGTATATCATACGATGGAGTATTGGCCATAGAAAAATACAACATTAGTTTGAAAAATTAATATCAAGTAGAACCGGAGTTAGAGCCAATTATGTGATTTTCACATTTTCCGTTGCCATGGCAACCGTTTTCATCCGATTTTGACCAAATTTGAGGAGGGCCGAGCCATTGACATACCGCTGCATCCCTTCGAATTTTACACCGATCGGACCATTTATTTCCCAGTTATGCGGACAGACAGACAAGCAGACAAACAGACAGACAGACCCAAATGCAATACGGGGGTGAGGGTAACCAGATAAGAATGTTGAGTTCAGTAACTACCAATATTTCAAACTGTACTCAATCAAAAAAAACACGTTGCCTTTCCGACTGTGTGTGTCTGCATTTGTCCAGCTTGAACGTCCACTTTGCATTCAGAATGTGATTCCTATGACTGCAAAAGTACAAATGGACACACAGACTCATATAATGAAAAGACAATGAGCAGAGAATTGTGAAAAGTGTGATGATAGTGGTAGTGTCTAGTTCATATCGATCTGCAAGATTGTTACATATCTATATCCGAATGAGTGCGAGATTGGGTGTTAAGATGGTGAAACCCTGCCGATTGTTGGCAGTAAATTTCACGACTTTAGTACCGCATACAAAATCTGAGCATTTGTCATAAAACTTCTGGTAGTCCGAAGTGACTTTTTGCAGTTGGAGGGAATAGAGGAGTCATTTTCTTGTTTTAGAAAAATACAGTCTCCGACCTGAAACGTCTGGATCATTCCGGATCATAACGATAAAGTTGGTACATCCGTTCTCAATATGAACCACGTAATCTTTAGAATACATCGACTTTTTACATAGTGGAGCAGTCAGTGTCTATGAGCCGAGAATAACTTTTTGAATATACCGCCTACATTTGTCACAAAATGCCCGACTGTCTTTGACACATTTACGAGGTGCGCCATTTTCAAAATATCACGTGGATTTGGACAACACACAGACTTGAAATATCATCTATTATTTTGATGATTTTCAAAGAATAGCTGACTTACTTGGGATTGGTACATCGTAGACTCCATAACGAGCTATCCAAAGCCATGTGACAATGCGTTTTCCCCCGTAAAATTGAGTCTGAACATCGGCTACTTTCAGCGTCAGGTGCCTCGAAATCGTGTTTACATATTTCCCAGGTCAAAGTTTAATGTATCCTTACGCGAGACTTATCTTTGGTCATGTCGATTCTGGTAATCTGTATAATCCATTGATCACACCAAATAATCCACTTTCTGAATACTGAACGGGACTACGGCAGAAAATGTTCGCAGTACGACACATTACATGTGTTTTGTGATATCAATTGGTAGCGGTCATCCTCAGAATATTTCCTTCGGTTGTGAAGACCATATTTTGCGACTATGAGATTCGGTAGCTTCGTCCCCGAATGTTTTCCCGCGGGGCACCAACAGTCCCATGTGTTATGCATGTATATCGGCATATGACGGAGGTAATCCCAGAAATATGTACATAATCGAAGACATATTAGTTCATAGACAAAGAATTGTTGTAGATCGGGGACTGACAAACACTGAAAACCATGTTTCCAGACGATAACTGACATATCGCTCACCACGTGAGTTTGTATTCGCTCCGGTGAGAAAGCCGTTGAAATCCGTGCACAGGGTTTTGAGTTCAATGTGAAGAGCAATACTCACTAGCTGCTCAAGTCCAGTCTCGGTCAGTGATCGCATGGAACCACACGGAAAATCGTCGAGCACATGTCCTGGGGCGGATTATTAACCCTCTATCAACCCTTCTTGCACATTGGGAGTTCATTTTCACAAATAGGTAATATATTACTATATTTGTTCAGGTACGTACACGTAATTTAAGCATTCTGTAATTGAAGCCCCGTCTCTATCAACACTGATCAAGTATCTATGAGTACCTATTCCATAAGTTCGTGGTTGAATACATCTCGATAACAAAATGAAACTGTATGTAGATGTATATCTATATATGTATGTCGAGAAATTTAAATCAGGTGCCCTGATTGAATTTAAATCAGGTGCCCTGATTGGCACAAGTATATGAGGTAATTATCAATAAGCAGCTATATGAGTTATTCATATCACCAACATATATATATTTCTCTAAATCAAAAATTTTACTTGATTGTAATATTCCAGTGATCAATTCAAGGCAATGTGATTGGTATCAGCAACAGAATAGAGTGCCATCTGACAAATCCATCATCTCATGTTTTTCTGACTCCAGATGACTCCAGATGTTGCTGACAACTCCACACCACTTTCCTGACAGCTCAGCCAGAAGACAACACAACCAGAAGCTCCATAAATCCTGGTTCAAGCCTCAATCAGAAGACAGGCAATAGCAGCTCCACACCACTTGACTGATCCCCCAATGACAGGCACCCAGGAGCAATCATTCAGTTGGCCAACAATATGGATGTCAAAGCATAACAACAACTTGTGTTTTAAAATTTGCACCAATATATACATGTATATTAAAACAATATATATATAAATTCAAATTAAGTGCATGTTGGATCTGTGATTCTGAAAAACCTGTATAGAATTGCACACCACCATTTTGGGTATTGTCACTATAAGACAATTGGATATATTATACAACAGCAATTTGGGGATTCAATGGCCAATTAATAATATTTCCATATTTTATATTTTAATGGATAAAGTGGCTAACACATTGTATGTATCAAAAATTTGTTATTGATACACATGTGTAGGTCAGAAATACATTATGAAGATTTGAATGGCAGTGTATCAAGTGGCCATGTGAAATATTGTTTGCCAATTATGATAAATTCATAATCTTTTTGATTGGTATTATATTTGATTTATTTTGTTCTTGTTTACCTTCCATGTACAAACTTTGTAAGATGAACATATGGATAAGGAGTATACTACCAAATACACTATTTATTCATGACATTCCTTGTCTGGTATGTTTGATATCATACCTGTGATCCATGTATGTCAAAAGATGAAGTGCTCCAATTCATAACTCATGAATCGTACTAATAAAATGCTACCACTGTGTGAATTTCACATCAATTATGTTGACACAACCAATGTGCAATAATGATACATTAATGTCACATGTAATCATGATGACAATGAATCAAAAGCCTGGTGATATTTACATTTACATGTTATTGGGGTCAGGATGTATCCTGTATCTAGCTTGAGGTTTGTGTTCTTTGTATGCACAGACACAAGCATCATGCACAATAGGGTCAGTGAATACATACATGTACTGTTAGTTATTTGATGAACACAGTGTTATGAATTATGCCAAATACAAGAAGATGTTTAAACTTATAACTGTCACTTCGGAAATACGGGTTATTATTTGCATTGATCAGGTGAATAGAGTAGTGTCATGGTCCAATGCACACAGAAGCCCTAGCATGTAGCAGTCTACATGTAAAAGCCAGTGTGAAGTGTGCACAATGGAGCATATGATATTGAAGTCTCCCTCTCACTGTGGCAGTGTCTTGAAGGGTTAAAAAGTAGTGCCTGTGCTGGCCACTTGGGAAAATTTTCAGTTGTCAATAAATGTCTGAACTTCAAAAATCATTTGTGATGCAATGGATTTGAATTTCAAAAAAATATTTCTCGGCTCATAAACTAGCATATGTAGTAATGCTCAGAAAAATACTTAGAACATTCGTAATCGACTTTTTCCACAAGAACGGATGTCCCGAAATTTTGGTAGTCAATTTCACCAGTTTTAACATAAGATGCATAATAAATGCGCGTAAAATGCTTCAAATTAGTTATTAACATGATAATATAACATTTATGTGAAATATGTGTTCATTTCTTCAAGAAAAAACATTTTCAAAAATATTCAGTGCGCATCACTGACTAAAATATGGCGAGGGTAACAACCCCTTAAGGAAGAGGGCCCAAGTAACATACACTGCGCCTTAATACTACTCACCCACTAAATGAATGCCATTTAATCCGTCTGTTACCTTTTTAATCTTTATTGAACATGGAGGAAGGTGCAGGATATGATACTTGGGCCAGGAAGAGCGTTCCCTATCTTGCAGGCATCCTTCGCTGTGACAAGATGCCAAACCAGATACGTCTTCATAGAGTGCCGAAGTGTGACGTCTTTTTCGGTTCTAAACAAGTGTACAGCCTTTGTTTCAAGTGAGCAGAGCCATTGAATTTGAGTTCTTCAGTACCAGTAGGCGGATTAATCTTTTGTTATTCAAATACTCTACGTCATGACTTCGGCTCTCTATAAAATAAATGGCCCAAGTATCATACCCTGTGCCTTAATACTACTCGTCCACTATATGAATGCCATTTAATCTGTCTGTCACCTTCTTAATCTTTATTGAATATAGAGGAAGGCGCAGTGTATGATACTTGGGCCAAATAAATAACAACAAAGTTTAGTTATTGTACTATAAACTGTCATTCACAGGGTGGCTAACATCACAGCATAGAAACAGTGTTCACAGAACCTATAGTCAAGATGACAACATATCACGTGAATGATATCACCTCCTGCAACGTAGATTCCTTGGCAAGATGCCACATGACAGCATCAGGATCATAATTTGGAATACCTAGTATGAAAGCTACCTCGCCGCATGTCAGGAAGACGGAGGAACGTCGTTTCTGTTACGTGTTGGTATAATGCCACAATAAAGATCACGTCAATTCCCGTATCTGCCCAACCAAAAACACAGCATAGAGGTGAAAGTGTGATAGTAACAAGGAGGTCTGTCCAAATAACTGGGTAACTGGTAAATAATTTGTATCAACATCTGCGCAAAATTCGGTGGCTTTTACTGGCTTGGATGTAGCCAGTGAATGCCATAACCCTACATCACAGCACCATAAACTATTTTTGCACAAGTCAACAATCTCGGCACCACCTTAACGGGTACTCGGCATTTTTTACCAGCGTCATCAATCTGTGACCCGACTTAGCCAACCACTAAAAATATTCCTTGTTAGAGAGGATATAGTTCAATAATAGTAATGACTTTACCAAGAATATAGATGTTGGCGAATCCAGCAGAACGACAAACTGCCATCTATTTTTTGAGAAAGTGCTCTGTCAAATTCTCTTAGAATACACGCATTATGCTTCAGACTTGACAGCATGCTACAGGCTCCACTGCAAATGTGGAATAATAATTACTATTTGTCCAGTTAAATAATCGTTTATAACAAGACCAATACCGTTCCTCAAATAAGTCCGACATATAGAACACTAGCATCGTTTTATTACGCATCATCCAACAATAACTTACTGGTTCATTTACATCTGACAACATGCCTATATTGTCCAAATAGTCCAACTTCACCTTTCCTACGTACGATAAATCATTGAGCTTGGCGACATGTTGTCCCCTCAGTGACAAGATAAATGGTCACCGCTTCTCTACGGGTCTAAACAATCAATCGCCATTCACTGGCGATTGGGAGAAACTCATGTGTTTTCTATGCCTTCATCCGTTTGAAATACTGTAATGATAAACGGATAGGCGTTCATTTTACAAGGTAGGTTGCAGACTACTATAATATACAAATGTACAAGCAATTCGCACATCCGCTTAGCGTTATAATAACTGTTTTCTAATCAGAAGAGCTTCGCTTAGTTGCGACATATTTCCACGATATTTGTCCGCTATATCCATGTACATTCAAATTCCCTAACAGCTCTGGTAGTTCTGGTAGGGCAGTTCTATGTTTGTCCCGATGCATGTCACATTGAAAAATGGTGGAGATTCGTAGAACCAATGATACAGATTATGAGCTGACTTTCCTTATATTTTGATACATAGGTGGACATTGGGACATTTCGTCCATGATGCGCTTACTGTTGTATCAGCGATCAGTTGGAGTTAAGAACATAACAATAAAATTGCTCATATTCAATATGAGGGTTTTTTTATGTTTAATATTCCATTCGCATACGTGGTACCGCATGAAAGAGACCTTCAGACACTCACATACTGAATTCGAGTCAAATACTGAATTGCATGGCCCTCACAACAGAGCGTGACTTACAAACTGAATGTAAATACAATGTATGACAGTAGATGCACTGTAACGTGAACACCAAAAACAGTGAATAACAGTAAAGGAAATGACATAAAGTAATATAAGGCATCCGAATCTGACGTGATAATTTCAGGGCCGTTAATTTTCATTAAATCCATCTAATACAAATTACCAGATTACAAAATTTTCCTGATTTGATTAACTAGGACATGAAACAGTATCCAGCGAAGCAATTAATTTGAACTAATTAGTAATAGTGCTGTTCTGGTGTCAAATATCGTTGCCAGTGTAATCGCGTTATTTGTTTACCTGCACCACCTGAACATAATGTATGCTGGTCTAAGCATAGACTCGGATGTAAAGCATATCCACATTGCAACTGAAGAGAACGGGGCAAAGATATAACGGCGACAACAAGCTGACCGTTCATGGCGATACGTGACCTTCTACGCTCTGCTTCTACTGAATTTAGGACAGCTAGGAAGTCCCTAGGAAATAGGACTTTTGTTAGGATGAACAGTCGACTCCATGGTCGTTCAATTACTTTTAATGGATTCATAAGTGAAAGTCTATCACGAATGCTCCACGGAATTAACTTTAGCCATGGCTTAATATGTCTTGAAATCATTGCAAGTCGATAAAGTCGACATTTCTTTAATTATCCATGCAAATACGCAATGGCTGAGATATATATGGTATCATTTTAGACTAACGTGATATTTAGAAATGCCATGAAGACACACCGATGGGGTAGAGTACATAATCGACATTAATATTACATTATGGCATGAATTTATTATAGCTAGCTATAGATGTGGGCGCTAGGCAACAAGAAAATGCAGCAAACTGCGGAAGACGACATTGGAGCTTGAGCAAATCATCAGCACGACAGCTGAATGTATCTTACACAACGTTACTACCCCCCTCCCCCCCCCCCCCAAAAAAAAAAAGAAGCCATAATTTCATCTCCTACGTGATTCCAACTCATTTCCGTGTACTAGGATGAAAAACATGGCCTACTTCATTCATATTACTAATAAGTAAACATTTATTTTAAAATCGATCAATGGAACAGATACGCCTGCTAAAATGATATGGGACGTCATTAAAATAGCCTCAAAACATTGGAAACTATGACGAATATCTGCATCTGATATCATCAGATATAGCCTAAAACATGCCTTTACTGGGCAAAAGACTTCGCAATCCAGCACAGAACACCAGCTCAATTGTCACGTTATAAAATACGTCAAATTACGGTAAATGTAGCCGTGGCATCTCAGACGAATCGCTGTGTTTACGTCATAACGCCAAAAATGTCCACACGCAGATGCCCACATGCATGTATGCATGCGGCACGAATTGCTGAACAGAAATTGTGTTCCAAAATACGCGTGATTGTGGTAAAATTTGCTTTGCATTCTGGGAACGTCAATTTCCATCGGCTCCGCCATTTTGGGACGTTTTTAGATAACTTGAACATTTTACGTAATTTTCTCAAACCTAACACATCGATTCTTGCCTGATATATATATGTGGAATAGTCAAAGTTTCCCATCAATTCGAGAGATTTTATGTCAAGGACGAAGAAAATCCTCATTTGAAGTAGGTATCTAAACGCTTACATGCCAAAACGTGCGTCGATAGGTTGGCATGAATCCTCCATAAAAAAAGTCAGCACATAGACATGTAGAGGGTACGCTCTAATGTCAAAAACTGAAAAAGAGTAGCTCCAGTGGAATTACCCACCATTTCACGAATTACAATGAGAGTTCAAGAATTCGATCTTCTTTTTTTTCAATTCATTATTATTAGCAAACTTACTTTTTTTGTAGCCAAGTAACAGTTTTTGTTTTCGGTTATATTCAGTCATTAGCCATGTACCTATAGTCTTGCAGTTTTGAAGCTTGTAGACCCTACTCCACTTTCATTAATTCATCTGATTACACCCACCCATTTATAATATGTGGTGTGCGATTTTATGCCACCAGGAGACGGAAAGTGTGTAAAATATAGTTGGCCATACAATGCCCTTGATACAATTAGTATACTTCATATATTGGGAAAAATATTGACCAAAGTATCTTAAAGAAAATCCTTATCAATTTCGAAAGTTTTTTTCCTAACTGACAGAGAACAATAAAATGTTATGCATAAGTTTAATAAGAGATACAATAAAATATATATATATAAAAGAACACATATCCCCGCTTTTCCGAACCATCGATATCATAAAACGTATGGTGTCACTAACAAATCGAGCGTAAAGATCAATCAGTGGCTGGACTTGTCTTGGTTCGAACACGAGACTATTCATACTGATGCAAGTATAGAGTTCCTATTGTTCAATTACAGGAGTGGCTCATGTTCGGTGATTCATTTCGACACCTTTTACGAAAGGACATGAGTGTCATCCATTTCACCCCACTGGAACATTGAAGCACAAGACATTGCATACTGGGAAATACGAAATTTCGGCCTTGAACTACAAATGTCACTGAGCCAGGGGAACACAATGTCATTATGATACAATCAACAAAAATATCAATTTTCCAGTACAATATATTGTCAATATGTATGTCATGTTTTCAAGTTTTATTATACAATACCACCTACAGTATAACTAAACATATCTGAAGGAGTTTCATACAGGGAAAATTGATGTAACTGTTGAAAACATCAGGGGAAACAATTTGTATTATTGGCAGACCCTTTTCTCGCAACGAATATTTCACAGTTTGTTCTGACTGGCTGCGACAGCTCACGTGATTAATGACGTGTGCCAAGAGCTGTCAGATTTCCGCGGAGGTAGTGTTGAGATTCTTGATCAGTCAAAGATTAGGGGAGCATTGCTGTTTATTGTATGTTTTTCCCAAACCACACAAGAATTTATGAGATGGGTAGATGACCCACACAGAATCTTAATTAATGTTTGTAAGTTTCACATGTAAATTACTAAAGCTGAAGGCTCAACCTGATATTATGCAGTAACACTCAAAACAGTTGACAAATTTCATCGAAACATTCACCAACCTCACACGTTTCAACTTTCATTTTCTTTGGATAATTCGCAAAATCCGGAAATAACGATACTTTAAATACAACAGCTTGATCCAGAATATCTAACAATTATAAACGAAAATCGTTTTACTTCACTACTGTATGGTGTTGAGACCAGTAATTCTTACAATCGAAGTGATCGCTGCTAAAGATTGGACCAAGCTGTGGTGGGCAGCTCATTTTCTGACAAAGTTACGCACATTGAATGTAGACATATTGTAATTCGAAAATGAAATAGGGACAAATCAGGCGTGTAGATTAGCAGTAATTCCATACATGAAAAAATGAATCTGATACATGAAAGAAAACGGTGACATGATCTAAGAAAATTAGAAAGGAGTTCACAATGCAAAGTGATTTGGTAGTCACATCACGATCCTCGAACAAAAGCATCGTGTCACTTTGTTGACCCAGTGTAACATATCTGCAGTGCCTGCAGAAAATTACAGTTTAGGCCCAAAAATAATCATGAACTATCACGAACTCACATGGACTGTCATTCATGACGGTAATGCTGAATTGGTCATCAACAGTCAATCGAGATGATGTATGAAAAGCTTGAAGGTTGAGGTTGCTTGTAAGAAACAAATTACTAGACACTAATGAATAATTATCACTTTGATGATAATATACTTATATATCATTCACTAGTGTTGTGCTAGTGTTGTGCTTTTATTATTGTATCAAGTGGTACGTCGTGTATCAACAAAATTCCGACGATAGGAATATCTGTACTCAAATAATAGTGGATAAGTTTGTCACGTCAACAAATCAGTATTGAGGACTTGATTGTTTCACGTGGAACAGACCCCGCCCAGACAACCCCGTGAGAGTTCCTATGCGTGTCACGGTGAATATGCCTTATCAACATTCTATACCAAGGTGGGGGGGGGGGTGCAGTGTTTAGGAATAATTGATTGATATGGTGGTTTTGAAATCTCAAGAAAGTGATGATATTTGGAGATGATACTAAAATTCACATACATCCACATTGAAGTGGAAAGATGATGTCGTTGCATGACCGATACATAGCCGGACGGGAATGTAGTCGTATATCCCGTATGACCCAAAAACCTAGCGATACTTTCAACGGCTGAGGTTGAAACAAATATTATGAAAGTCATTGTGAGTCGTGATCCATACTGAATACTCCTGAAAATCTTGATGATCAAAATTTATGTCCGTCTTAGTACCATCTCACCTATGTGATAAATATAATCAATACCTTTCCAAGTCGGCATCCAGATTTTATGTCATCAATATTATAGCAGATACGAATCAGAAATATGGCTTTGATATAAATATAAAAATATCTTTTATAGATAGTCAGTGAGAAATGAATATGACAGGCAATCATAAACTCTGAGTAAACAACATGCTTAAAACATAATAATGCCAGAAATTAGGAAAAGTTTTCATCAACAAAAGGTTCAAAGTAGTTCTTAGGATTGTTATAGTAAAACCAGTTTGGGATAGTCTGTTGCAAGTGAAAAAACAACAACAACAAAACAACACTTTAACAAAATATCATTATTAACGCTACTTATCCCTGACATATGACAACCCCTGCTGTTGCATCCACGATGGTGGATATATTCAATGGATGAACACCACTGATTCTTGTGTTTTAGGAAAAGAACAAAATTGTTATCTAGCATTGATTATTTTACTACCTTATTTCCAAATATCACATCATTACACTTTCTGTGTCAGTCATCATGCTTTCATAACCATTCGTGGTCCTCGGCACAGAAGGAGGACATTTTGTTTCGATATACATTGCATTTAAACACCATTCACAGCCAGCTTATACTACGTTACATAAAGAATATTTATCGGACTTGTATAGGCATTATGACAACGGATCACGCGACTGGGATCACTTCTTCTCTTGTAGATTTCATTGAGTCAGAAGTCAGATGACACCGCCGCAACAGATCATACATCGACAGACCAAGTACAAAAGTGCCCTTGCTGTCCGTCAGGCAGACAAAGCAACATTCTCTGTAAGTAGCCATAATTCTTCGCAGTTTGGGAAATATTGTCACATTAAAAAATAGAGATATTTGATACATACTATCAAAGTATGCTACTGAGCCAATCCGGGATATACAGTCGAGTGTGTACAAATACCTCGAAGGTCTCTTCATGGTTCTTTCTCCGTGGAGCTTACTGGTTTGCACATAGTGTGGAGAACATCAGAGTCGCCCGTCAATAATTGCTGTAGTACTTCTGCGCTGATCAACAATCCTCGATACCAGCCTAAATGCAATTCGGCATTTTCTGATCTACGTCATCAATCATGTGATCTGTGACAGCCAACCACTAAAAAGAAAGAAGAATCTTCAGATGTAGTTCAATCATACAGTTGTCCTACCGAGATGATTGATGTTGGTAAATCCAGTTGAATGGCAATTCTTCATCCATGACTTGGACAGTGTTACGTCGGGAGTAACAATAATCTCACCTGTAAAATTAGTAATTATCAATACATATTTGTCCATTTAGTCACATTTAGTAACAAGACCAATAGTACCATTCCAGTTCACATAATGCTCTAGCAAGAGTTCTCCCACATTATTCAATGAATGACGGGTTCATTTGCATCTGACAACACGCCTATATTGTCCATACGACCCGACATCACATTTTCAGCACCATTCATCACTGAGATTGACGGCATCTTGTCCCCTCAGTGACAAGATAAATGGGTCACATGTTTTCAACAAGTATAAATACTGGATTACTGTCGTTGACTCACGACAACCAGATTTGAATGTTCAGATGTGTTCATCCTTCTGAAGAAGGGATATTGCCAGTTAGGTTGCCGTATGTAATATGGAGATGTACATGCAACTCGAACCCACGTCATATCGTGATATTCCATGGAACCAGGTAACCATCCCGAACTTTTGCAAATATTATGTTTTTTGTAATTGAAACACCACGAATATTGCTTTGTTTTGGCTTGGGTTCAAGTGTTATTCGCCTTCAATATAATGACAGTTATGTTGTCTTATTCAGTTCCATATTTAATGACAGGATCACTTCAAAATATATGCTTTGGTATAAAAGTCTTATGTTTTCTCCAATACAGGTCAGACTCAGACGTGACTTTAATGTTGTAGTCGAAGTGTTACAGATTCAGTGTTATAGATACAATCGAATTTTCCCACTAATAATGAGATATTGATATTGGTAATGTTTTGTTGATGATGTTGGATTAGAAGTTAGCATATTATAGATTGGTTCGTCCGGGATTTCATCACAGTATGAGTATGATACTAAAGATGATCTTACACTACATACTCATTGTGAAAAACACCTTATTTAGACACTCACATACGGAACTCGAATCATACATTGAGTTTGTTTTCCCTACAATAATGTTGACCACTTACCTCATTAGATCGTGACCTACAGCATCGTTGTATTGAAACAGCAACATAAAACTGAACGCTCCCGGAGATTGTGTCGTCGATCTCACAGGAAGTCGTGACCTCTTACTGGGAATTATGGGAATTTCAATAGGATAAATAATCGAATCCATGTTCGATCAATTACTGGAATAGCTTCAATAGTGAAAGTCGATTTGGGATTCTATAGCACATGTCCATGCTCCACGAATATACTAATTTTACTTGGTTCCAGCATCGCTCGGACTAATAATTGCAAGTGGATAGGTGCAATGCCATGACATGAATAAGGTTTTCCACACTAGTAAAATGACACACGCCTCTGAGGATTTACTTAAATTAATGCTATGTGTTGAAGTGTTGTAGAGACAGCCTATGTCTCCATTAATTTTATAAACTTAGACGGAAAGAGTACAGTTTAGATTTCAGCAAGTCACGTAGATCTACTCACATCCCACCCAATCCTCTGATTAAATATCTGTATCATTTCTAGCGATGTGATACTCTTTTGTTATATTATCATATAAGTAATGAAAAATGATCAGCGACTATTCAAGCATCGTCCATATCCAATATAACACCAGAAAACCATAATATCTTCTATGGGTTTCTGATAATACATAAGATATTATGGTTAAAAATACACCCGTAGCAACAAAAATACATGAATTAATTTGATTACAGATGTACTCTGTAATCAAACAAATATATCAGATAAAATCAGAAAACCACAACAGAGATGGGTTTTTAATAAAATACACCCATTGCAGGTGGTCAGCTGTAAAACTCAGTAGCAAAGATCACTATACATACTGTCTAGAAAACCAAAATGCTATGCATTCTCGAAAATTCATTTCAGTTGCACACGGGATAAGTAAAAATATACATGTTGAAAACTGTTAGCTCATTAAGTAATAAAATCCGTGTAAGTACGTTTTTCATGAATGTGGAAGGTATGTATCAGTCTATTGTCATCAATGAGATGGTGATCGCAATATAATTAGAAACATTGAATACAAAATTTCGGAACGAAGTCTGACCGAACATTTACATCCAAAGTCACACTGGTGTCATCAGCGGCAGATACTTTGAAAAAAATTATAGTTGTTTCTTCTATCCACATAGTGAAATTAGTATACATAATCGGTACATTGAATCTGAACCTGGTGATGGGCAGTGATGCGTGGGCAGTGCTGCATAATAAGCACTAGATAATGATATTTAAATGATGTACCATGCAATTATACGTATAGAACAATAAATTCAGACTTTATTGAATCGTCAGCAGCGTGGAGCTTAGGATGTCATCAACAAAATCTATGCCATGATCCATCAATTGCTTGATCTGTCTCGGATAAAATATGCGGATATCCACGCTGCATGATGTAAGTGGAGTTTCGATTGTTCAATTATAGAAATAGTCCGAGTTCGATGATATATTCGACACCTTTCACGAGAGGGCAAACGTGTCATCCCATTTTCCGTCAACGGAACATAGAAGCACAACACTGTCTTCTGGGAAGTACAAAATTTGGTTCTGGAGTCAAGCAGGTTACTGAGTCAGGCCACTAAACTAGGGTGCAATCGACAAATATATCACAATTCCACTACAATATATCCAAAATATGTATCGTCGGGTTTTCCAGCTAAATGTCTACAATACCGTCCACCATGTATAGTTATGTCAAGTTTGTACCAAACTTTTGAGGGATTTTGCATTGGGGAAATGATGACAATAAAACACCTCGACCAGATTTAGGCAGATTTTGGTCCACGCCATCAACAAAACCAGTGATACGATCCATCAATTCCCATCAATCGCTTGAACTGTCTATGGCTATAATATGAGAATACATAAAGATGTAAGAGGATAGTTTTGACTGTTCAATTATAGTGATGGTCGGAGTACGATGATATATTTTGACACCTTTTACGAGAGGGCAAACCTGCCATCCATTTCCCCTCACTCGAACATTGAAGCACAAGGCATTGCCTGCTGGGGAATACTAAATTTGGGCCTTGCACCACAGATGTCGCTGAAGCCGGGAATTGGTTGAACCATAGTACATTAAACAAAAATAATAAACAATATTGACAATGACGGATCATTGATGGATAACATGTAATGCAAATAGACCCTGATACCGTGGCAGTTATGAGACCTGTTTACTAGAATTGTGATATTATTGCATTAAGTGGTACTCCGCGCATTACCCAACAACTTCAAAAAAGGGTGAAATCCACACTTAAATATAACTGGATGGGGTTTTCCATGTCAACGATTCATCAATTGAGGGCCTGAGAGTTTCACCTGAACCGAGCTCGCCTAGCCCAGCTAGTGAGACTTCCTATGTATGTGTCACCTCGATCGAACGATGTACCTATCTTGTCAACAGTCTGCAGTAGAGAGGGCCAGAGAAATTGATATTTGATATTATTTGGTGATGGCATAACCACAAAGAAGGAATTTTTTATGATCTTTTGAGACGTACTGGAATGTACATGCACCACCTTCTGATTTGGAAAGGTTATGTGATTGCATAACAAACCAGACCTGGGCAGGGATACAGTATATATAGAATTACCCAAAAACCTAATGCTCAGGCAAATTCAAGAAGTGATGACATGCAGAAATATGTTGATGACGGAGAATCTGTTCGTGCTAGTAACATCTCACATGTCTAATACTTCATAGGTAATAATATAATCAGTAGGGCTCCAATTGGGGATCTCAATGTTATGGCATACACGATTCAGAAATACTGATGCCAAAATTAAGAAGATTTTTTGTCAACAAAATGTCAAGTTCACATTCAGGATCCACACTCAGGTTATTATTACTTAATAATTTCACCTCAGTTTGTTGCAGTTCACTGAGATGGAAAACAAATGAAACACAACATACCAAAATCAATTTCACACTGAATATACGATGACATTTCATTATTAGGTTCCTCTGCCCCAGGAACAAATTCAGTATGTTTCCCAGCCAATAAGAGAATGTGCTTCTTTTGGATTTGCTGTTCTTCTTAAGTTGATATATAGGGCAGACAGGATTTGCTCATTATTTTGTAGAATTACCTTTGTCATTTGTTTTTATTTTACACATTATTATGTAGTGACAATTGGAGAGCATCGTGAACATACATCAATAAGAAAAATTAGCCCAAGGGCTGAAAAAGGTTACAGAACCAAATATATTTCAGATATTAGCTTTTTTGACGACCGCTGGGGTGTTTCCCCCGTAGCCCTATCACCCCTGTCGCCTCCAAATTATTAATAGACTCGACTAGCAAAAATTATCGTTAACCAATTTCATAATATGACCATTATTACTACAACCGTCAGATTTTTATGACCAGAAACTTTACCTTGAGTCCAATAATAAATGTTTCTTGTCTTAACTACTTTTGTTCTGGTCAATAATAGACTTAACTAGTAAAACTAATGTTAACTTCTTCGGTTATAGCCATGAAATCTCTACTGGATAGGACATTTATCCTGTTGAGCCATATAATAAATGTTTTCCTGTCTTAACTAGTTTTATTGCGGTCAAAATAGACTTAACTAATGTTATCTTTTTCAGTAATATTGTTTCTCAGAAACCCAGTGTATGGCCTCAAATGCCGAGTGCTCCAATCCGCCAACAGTTTTTTGTCCACATCATCCAGACATCCAGTGATGTCCAGTGATGTCTTTCGTGAATCCGTCCTTGTCAAACTTTGGAATTTATCTGTATATATTGTTCTTGTGTGAACGTGACCATGTTTTTTACATGTTATTTTTATTTCTGTAACCTGTATGTTTTTATACAACCCATATTTATTGTAGGTGTCTATGGACCATGGTGTCTGGAATAAAGATCAAACAAACATTTTTCTGTTTTCACCAAAAACATCAGTTCTCTATTCTGAACAAGAATCTGTTGCCATTTGCTTTCTTAACATAGGTTACTGGAGTGATCACAGATGTCAAAGTAGGTAATTTAATGGTCGTCATCATCATTCATTTAAACTCCCACCCGTAGAGCGTTCACAAACTATGTGTGCTAAACAGGCAAATTTGAGCACAAAATGTGTCGCCAATCGGCCAATTTGTTTGCTATGGCAACGCCACGACAATAGGTTATCATACCAAAGGTCCGGTAATCTAAAATTTCGTTTTCAAAAACTGATAATTACTTATTTTGACATTTAATTATAAGTAAACGATCATTATAGCTGGTAAAAAAAACAATAAACCTTCAGTTGTATTTTGTTGCAATAACGTTTCATATCAATAATAAAGTCGTTTCAAAGAGGGAAAACTTTTGTTTATCCTGGCGCAGGTCAAACTGCAATATAACTGTGACTCGTGTCCAGTATTCCAGGATAAAATCATGAGTGATACTTGCCGAACAGAATTGTCAGAGGTGAAGGTTTCCTCATTTTTATAAAAATGCCTAAAAATATTTCAACAGGGAAGTATATTTCGTTTTTTTTTTATATTCACGATTTGTCAAAATTGCGATTTCGGACTTTGACGGTCATTTTCTCAAAATCTGTTCAGTAACTTTATTTCTTATTGGTGTATAACACTCCTCGTATGTACCCCTGTGACGTGTATAAGTGTCGTTGCCCTTGAATCGCTCGAAGTGGACAATTTTGGCCCAAACTCGGCCCAAATGGGACTTTCCCCATGTTAAATTCATCTATGCTTTATAATGGGATACACTTTTCCAAACATCTCACTAAATATTGAGATTCGAGATTAGAAATCAATTGTGGATATATAGGAAAAGATATATGCTGGTTCTCACGATGCTGAATTTGACCTTTGACCTAAATTTCAAGATCACAGGACAAAACGGCTAATATCTCGCTTAATATACTCTTTACATCTCAGGAATCAATTGTAAACATATAGGAAATGATATATGTAGATTAATGTTGTGACCTTGAATTTGACCTTTGACCTCATTTTCGAGGTCATAGCACAAAATGGCTAATATTTCGCTTATTATCGACTTTACAGCTTAGGAATCAATTGTGCATATATTGGGAATGATGAATGCCGAATATTTTGATGACTTTGAAATTGACCTTTGACCTCATTCTAAAGGTCGTAGGACAAAATTCCTAATACCTTCCTTGCTATTGAATATACAACTTAGCAATCAATTGTGGACATATGGGGAATAATATACATGTATGCTGTATATTCTTGTGACATTGGATTTGACCTTCTTCTCAATGTCATGAGACAAAATGGCTAATATATAAAATATAAAACATATATTGTCCGGTAACCGTCTTACCCTGTGGGTTAATTTTTTAAGCTGGTATCGCCTACAATTGTATGCCCCGAATCATCCATTCGAATGGCAACACTACCCGAAACATTGGTTGGATATGTCTTGAAATCAGTGTAATAAGAAATTTCTAAAATGGAAATCTTCGAACAATGTCGATATCTCGGGGTTCTTAGTGTTTGATGATGTGTTTGCTTCGAATGTATCTACATGCATGTATGTTGAGTTTCCTCTCAGGGTTATAACTGTAATTGATCATCAACAAAGTTCGTGAGACGGAGAAACGTTTTTGCATACCCTCGTATATAGGGCAATTATAACAAACCCTGCTGTGACATCCTCGATGGCAAACATATTCGATGAAGGAGAATAATTAACCGACTATTGTGTTTTAAGAACAAAATTGTTAGTTAGCATTAGGAAGGGGAGCATGTTTGTAGAATATACGATGGATTCCAACATCATTCACAACCTACTTATAATATTGCGTAACAAAAAATAGTGTTTATCGGACTTGTGTAGACATGAGGACAACGGATCACCCGATCGGCTACTAACTACTACATGCCTGTCCCTCTTGTGGATTTCTTTGAGTCGGACATGAGTCAGATGACACGGTGTCAACAAGATCATACTTCGATAGTACGAAAGTACAAAAGCTACCTCGACACCTGCCCAGCAACCAGAGCAACGTCCTCTGTAAGTAGTGATTCCCTGCGTTTTGTGAAATATTTCCACAATACAACATTAGAGAATAGGTAAATACCTACAATCTACTCAACTAACCCTGGAATAATATACAGTCGAAACCACAAATATCCCTCAAAATGAACAGGTAAATGGAAGAATGATTTTCATCAGCTCTCTTATCTCCTGTGGCTCTGACTGATTTGTAAGTAGTAGAATTTCCCCACAATACATCAATAATATTAATAGATAATAATATTGTGGACAATTTGAAATTGTATGCTAATAATTGCTACAGTATTCCTAAGCTGATCAACTAACCTCGGCACCAGCGTAACCGGAATTTGCTCTTTTTGGGCCTATGTCATCAATCACTTGACCTGTCTTAGCCAACCACTACGAATCTGAGAAATATTGCACGAAAGAGGAATCTTCAGATGTAGTTCAATCACAGAAATGCTTTACCAATGATTGATGTTGGTACATCCAGTTGAATGGCAAATGTTCATCCATTTCTTGAACTGTGTTACGTCGGGAGTTTTTTTTGAATACTCGCCATAAATTACAGGCTCCGCAAAATGCCACAGGATTTCCCACCATGATAATAACTTTATAAAATTCATAATCTATAAAATTAGTAACTATAGGTTAGTGTAATTCCAGTTTGTTCTATGACCAAAAATATCATTTCAGCTCACAAAATGGTTCAATCCACACCATTCCATCATCACTGACGGGTTCATTTACATCTGACAACACGCCGGACAGTCCGACTTTTCAGCACTCTATGGAATCATTGAGATTGACGGCATCTTGTCCCCTCAGTGACAAGATAAATGGGCCATATGTTTTCCACAAGTCAAAAACTGTTTTTGCCGCTGTTAACTGACGACATTCTGATGTGAATGTTTGTATGTTTTCATCCCTCTGACAAAGGGATAAACAATCATATTGCCAGTTACCCGTGACTATATAGATATCATGCACCTGTGTGTGGTTGAAATACCACGACTTGCTATGTTGTGGCCTGGTTCACACGAAATTTGCCTTCAATAATGTGACTGTTATGATCAACATGAACTTTTGCAGATATTATGCAGCTTTTGTTGTAATTGAAATCGAATTTCGTTTTGTTGTGGCCTCCTTTACACGAAATTTGCCTTCAATGTGACTGTTATCACCTTCTTGTACTCTGCAGATATCATGCATTTTTTTGTAATTGAAATACCATGAATTTTGCTTTGTTGTGGTCCAGGTTTACGCTGAATTTACTTTAATAACGTGGCTGATATGTTGTTGTGTCCGAGTTCATATTCCATGGCAGAATAGTATCACAAAGTATCAAAACAAGTATTCTGCTTCTGTACAGGAGATTCGTGTTTGTCCCGATACAGGTTATATTCCTGATACATCCTCTGACATGTTCTCAATATTTATCGCTAAGGTCAAACTGTCATAGGCTAATATTGACATATGGACATTGCGACGTTTTCGTTGACGGAATATTGTAGATTAGAAGTTAAATAGTTAGGGAATAGCTGGTTCAAGCACACACTATATAACATATATGATCAAATACTACATATTCAACATAACTATGTGAAATATTATTAAACATTGAAAATCTGAAGTTGTGTTTGAGTCATGCACTGATTTTTGTTGTCTCTACAATATTGCTGACCACAACCCAATTAGATCGCGATGCTTTTGACCACAACTAATTAGGAATCAAATAGCCCCCAGCAACACTATTAAGTTCCATTGAAAAGTAACGGTGTTGTTTCCTTTCCCAATATACAATCAATAAATCATATACATTGATATAAAAAGTCCATTTTCCCTGTTCTGATGCGTGCGAAATCTTCAAATTTCTGACATGCGGAATATTTGTGCTGAAATAAATAGCCTGGCACGAAGATGTAACGGCGACTTGAAGCTAAACGCTCCCTGAGATTGTGATCGATTTTACCAGAAGTCGTGACCTACTACTAAAATTATGAGAATTGTGACAGGATACACTGCAAATACTGCAATAGCTCCAATAGTGAAAGCCTTTTTGGATTTCATATCATATGTCTATGCTTCACAGAAATATAAACTTTGCCAACATCGCGTGAAAAAATTAATTTCAAGCGGATGAGTGCATTATAAACGCATGAAAAAAGTTCTCTACAGTTTCAAATATACTACTAGTTATGACAAACACCTAAGGTTTCATTCAGATTAAAGTGCAGAGATATCGTGGAGCAGCACATGTAATCAGTAATTGTATACTATGGAATGAATGTAGTTTAGATGTTCATTGGGTCACGCACGTATTTTCATATTCCATCCTATTACAGCTATCCAGTAATGTGAAATAGGTGATGAACCACCACCAATACTAATAAGTAGTCGAACTGTCTTGGCTGTAATATGAGTATATCCATACATTTGTGAGTAGAAGTTTTCGAAATGTTTAATTATAGTACTGCTCCATGTACGATGACAAAAAGTTTAGGAAAGTAACTATATATCTTATTATTGATTCGACCATGCTGTGATGGTCCTGTGACCATGCCGTAATAAGATCATATCGCAAGCCTGGTGGGGTTAAACCTTACAACTAGCCGCCGAATGTTATCTGACCCAGTTCTATTGTGTTGGGGTCAGGTCATGATTATGTTGACGTTCTGTTGTCTTCAAAAGTCCGACACATGATGTAAACAGGTGAAAAATAACAATTTACAAGTAAGTATACTTTTATAATCTATTCCATTCCATGTCTGAGGATGTTATGAAAAGTTGTGCATTGAGATTGTTAGACTGTGACTAAGAGTTTGGATGAAAAGTGTCTTGCACTGCGACGATGTAACACTAAAGTCCGGGATGGATGTAAACTTCCCTCAATTTGGAGCATAAAAATTAGCATTTTGAGAGAAATTTAGCACATATGTACAAAGGTTGTTCAGTTTGAAGTTTATATACAATACATTGTTGTATCTGTCCGATATTTTGTATCTGTCCGATACAGTTGTATCTGTCCGATCAATTGATCCGTGACATGATAACGTTCTGAGGCTCTGGTTATCGTTCTGTTTATGCTTGAAATGTAATCATGGATTCCTCCTCTTGGCATGTGGAAGCAACATTTATGAGGTTGAGATCCTCGAGCTTTTAGGTTCATTGTTCGGTGCATTGTATAGGACGAAGGAGACTTAACGGCACTCACAGATATTAAATCCTGACTATAATTTGATCCACAGAACGTTAACCACGGTAGCAGAACGCCAATTCAACAACAAAACAATTATTATTTGTTTATTACACCCATTTATGCCCTGTTGTCACATACTATCCAATAAGTGCATTCAATGTTACATGACATTTCGCAATATTGTTTTATGACTAAAATTAGGTTCAAAAATACATTGAATATTGAACGATGTTCATGGAACTGAGCATAGTGTCAACATTGCATGGCACTTTTCTCAACAATGGGCTGTACAATTAAGACTCAGAGCAATACAATTCTAGGGTATTCGGGACATGGAGTCCACATGTAGTCGATGCACAAGTCCAACAATATGAGGAAACATATATTTTGTTCCCGTATATCTTCATTTCTGGTGCAATAGAACGTTAACGTAAACATGACCTGACTCAAACACAATAGAATTGGGTCAGATAACGTTCGGCGGCTAGCTGCAGGGTGGTTATGTAAGTTGAAGGTAGCTATTATATTAGAATTTTAACATGAAAGAGGGTGTATTCAG
This sequence comes from Terebella lapidaria, assembly GCA_949152475.1. Lineage (NCBI taxonomy): Eukaryota > Metazoa > Annelida > Polychaeta > Terebellida > Terebellidae > Terebella > Terebella lapidaria. The sequence goes on from OX424556.1 coordinate 34,218,961, forward strand.
GCGTGTAGATTACCAACAAAAGAGTATAAAATGCCAGAAGGTTTGGAAGTCACATCACGATCCTCAAACAAAACCTTTGTGTCCCTTCCTTGACTCAGTGTAACGTATCAACAGTGCGTGAAGAAATTAACAATTCAAGTTCAACATCAATCGTTTTTCGTCATTCATCGACAACAATCATGCTAAAAAAAAGTAATTCATATTGTTGTAATCATTAAACAAGTGAAGATAATTGAAATGATGTTTGATAGGTTCGAAGGTCGAGCATTCATTTGGTAAGTTTGATCATTAATAGATCACGTGTGATGCAAATAGACACTAATATACATTGATCACATTGATGGCTATATAACCCCTAAAACTATGTTGATATTATTGAAATAGGTGGGACATTTTACATTTGTTACCCAACTTCAGACCAGATGAATATGCTCCATGTCAGCAAATCATCAATCTATGGTTTAAGTGTTCCACCCGGAAGCGAAATCACACAGGCCAGCTAACCAGACTTCCTGTGTGTCTCACCTCGATCGACCGGTGTATATATCTTGTCAACAATGTGCAGAAGTCCACTTGTTATTATAACGTAGTGTATAATTACCAGTAGGAATGGTTAATGATATTCCTGAGAAATACTTGACATTATGGAACGCACATATAATCACTTTCTGATAATAAACACTGATTATGTTCAACAACGGTATCACCTATACATGAAAGTTGGGATACAAATCTATACAGTAAAGTCAATACGACAAAAATCTGAGGCATGTTTCCAACAGGTGTGAAGCAAATGATAGCATCATCTCCTATATATGCATATGAAACCCAATAATATATGCTTTACGTTATCAATACTATGGCATATACTATCAAAAACTATGAGTCATTGAGTATGGATATTCAGTGAACAATAGAAGTGTGGAGCATTGTGAACGTAATGTAATATTGAATGTTATGCTTGAAACGTCCCCAATCTGAACATGAATGCCCAAAATATGAATGCTGGGAATCAGGTTTTTTTTGTCGTCAACACAAGCACCATTGGAGATCTACATCATTCAAAATTTTTAAAAATATCTCTGATTCACACACACAAGTTCCATGCAGGGTAAAATTGTGATAGCACATAAACATCAAAACAGCATCACGACAATTCACAATAATATATCCAATATTAAATCATTACTAGGGCCTTCAATACTACGTGTTCCTTAAAGATAACATGTTTGTTTACAGGATTTTACAGAGTATTTCCTTCAATTACCTTCGCAAGAGTCGTTTGTACATATCAGTATGTAGCAACACGTGCAGAACAAAAACGAGAGGATTATACAGTCAAATAATGAATACATATTTGTCGTCGATTATTCGTAAAAATTCCTTCTGGATGTTGAGGGACTAAAATTCAATAAACAATCTAAACTCAATATGAGAAGGCTCCTTTATGAAACAATGGGCTTCAAAAATGTTTACTGACAATTCATGTAATGATGATGATACCGGTATTCAACTCTCTGATATCGGGTCACCGGTATGAAATATCATGCACTAGCATACCCATGTCAGCACAACACATTGTTGCAATATATTAACTGCTTAATTGAATATTACGTAGTTTCAATAATGCCTAACCGAAATAAATTGTCTCAATGCGATGGTGTTAAATGTTATAGTGATAATGGAAGGCGCTCCAGTTGGGAAGAGCATTATGCTTATCCCAGAGAGGGTCATATTGCAAAATAGTGCAAGATTATTGGCCCACTGATACCTACCGGGACTCAAGCAAATGTTCCCGGATTATTCGTTGAGTGATTTAATGTTCGAGGCCAGAACATTGTTATATATTGTGATCATTGAAAATAATATCATTGCCTGAAAATCCATCTGCTTCAAACGCGTCTCTCGTGTGTATATAAAACTGGTAATTACCGAAATTTTGAGACAATGTTCCTCGAACTCATATCTAACACAACAACATTGCGTGCTCTAAATGAATAAATATCCCAAGTAATGCAAAAAAAATCCTCATAAGAAGGTTTTGATTTTTACACAATGGAAAACCTTAGTTCAGAGAACTTGTATCAAAAAGACATCGTACATTACAGCAACCCGGATGGCCAGCGTTATGTAGATCTAACCCAAGGGGAACAATAGTGGGAGTCTAGTGAGTACTCATCATTTATTCAACTAACAATTGACGACCAGCGAGCATGATATCGAAAGTTTGATATGAACTAATATAAAAACTACTGCCCATGTGATAGTTTTGAACATTTAAATGTGCCGCACATCGTTCGTAAATATTCCTCACAGCATGAAGTGAAAAAGAACACATTCCTATCGATCACACTGATCAAAGCGTGTGTATCTAGCTTGTATGAACCGCAAGTGTTAGAACATAGGCATGCATATTGACACTTTATACAAACATCAATATCTTTGGCAACCCATAATATCAGTGCATTATTTTGTGTGCGGCTGAACGTAAAAGTCAGACAAAACTTACGTTCAAAGCCGGAATTTATGACCGACATTCACATAGAAACAAATCACAGCGTGGCTAATATTACGCCACAGGAATGAAATTTATCGAACCTGCATAGACATGATGACAACGGATCAGGCGACTGGTATCATTTCCCTTGTGGATTTCTTTGAGTCAGAGGAGAGTCAGATGACACGACGGCAACAGGATCATAATTTGACAGACCAAGTACAAAAGTTACCTCGCCGCCTGTCCGGAAGACGGCAGTAACGTCTCCTGCGTACGGTAATAAATTCTTTAGTTGCTGGGAATATTGCGACAATAAAGATGAATCTGAACCCCGCTATTAATGGGTATACATACGAAGTATCAAAGCATGTAACAATAACATGAAGATATTAAAATTGGTTGAAAAAATGAGCAATTATGTTATCTCTACTTTTTCACGATCTACTACTGGCTTAAAAGTAGCTTATGAATCATCTCACAATAAAGGCAGTAGTTACAAGTAGTACTTGATTGATCAACAATCTCGCCATCACCTTGACCAGAAGCTGGTGGTTGTCGAGGTACGATATCAATCACGTAACCTGTTTTAGCCAATAAAAGCAAACTGTGAGAAATATTCTTTGTGAGAGCAGAGTTCAACTATATGAATGGAATCTAACAAAAACACAGATTCGGCAAATGCTGCTGAACATCAATTCGTCATCCATTTCTTGAGATGTTCGCTGTCCATATCCCAAGTGTTTTTTGTCCAGTCACACTCTGTAACAATGTCAATGTCCATTTTCGTTCATGTTTGTTCCTTGCCCGCCTGATAGACTTTGAATTACTTTCCAATACATGATCTAACGTTAGTAATGGTTTGTTTTAAATTTTGTTTACCAAGTACAAACTCATTTTAGGAAACAAAATTGTTGAATACATTTTCCTTTTTCTGTTTTCGAAGAATTGAGTGCGTTACAGCGTTATGCACTGCTTATCTATGCTGGCGATGGACCTAAGCATGCAGTCATGGTTGAGGAAAAGTCCTATTGCACATCATCAATTGTGTCATCAATCTTGTATTGTCCTCCTATTGGAATTTCGTGATTTTTGTTAGGATGAGCTTTCAAATTCATGCCAGCTTGATTAATGGGATAGCTGCAAAAGTGAAAGCCTACTTCTGATTTTGTGCGGACTGTCCGTGCTTCACGAAAGCATCAACTTTAGACATGGCATGGCTCGAAATAGTCACTGCAACACTGCTAGAGGATGTGTGCACTACCATGTCTTTTTAACACTGTTATGATAGGACTAATAGCAAACATCCCTATGGTTTCATTCAAACTGGAGTGATGCGCAAATATATCATGATCATGAAGACAGCAAGCTGTAGAGTGTGACCGACAGTAATTATATACTTCTTAAAAATATAGTTTTCATTTGCAATAAGTCACGTACATCTACTTCCATTTCAACCATGCATCTGATTGCATCTACAGCAATATGAAGCCTGTTTTATGTGGTGTGATATCACACCACATAGCCTCGCAATACTGATTGAGGTGTGTAACAGTATGTAATATATAGCAAAATATAGACAGTGTGTAAAATAGCTGTTTCTACTGTACACTTGATGGCCTCAGTATAAATAAAAGTAATTTAGATATATAGAAAAGGCCAGAATCTACCCGTGAATGGGCTACAACTATCCATCACAACTGACATAAAAACAATTAAATATTACTGCACATGTAAGGTATCACGTGCTTTTCATCTGAATTTGAACTCGAGATATTACAGAAATTTGGAAAATACATGACAAAATAGCATATGGATAAACTGCCTTTGTGTAAAGTTGAATTATGTAAATGACCTTCTCTCACAACGAATATTCTCACAATCTTATTGGTTTGCAATCGCAGTTCCTGTGTGTGGAGACGCATGCCAATTCTGCCAGATTTCAAAAGTTTCACACGTATTGAAATGGAATGTTGATCAATATTTTAATACAGTACCTAATATTTCTGAAAAATGAGTCGTTGTACTTCACTGTTATTTGCATAATGTTCAAAAATATCAATACATCAATCAAATTGATAGATACAAGCTGTGATGGTCATATCATATGGTGAATTTGTAGGCTTCCATAGGTTTAATATACTAGTACTTATAATAATTTCAAAATGAAAGAGGACACAAACTAGGCGTGTAGATTACCAACGAATCTTGCACACGAAAGTTCAAGGAGATCGAGATGTCACACCGCGATCCACAAAGAAACCATGGAGTCCCTTCGTTGCCCCTTGTATTGTCTGAACAGTGCGTGAATATAACATCTTTATTGACCTCAATCGTGCTGAATGAACTGTAATGCATATTGTTGTCATCACTGTGCAAATAAAGATAATTGAAATTATGGCTTATAAGTTTGAATATTGAGCATTCATGCTGTAAAGTATATCATAAAAGCATAAGGTGTGATGCAAATACACACTGGTATGAAATTATCTCCTTGATGGTTATCATATTGATTCACAAGAATTGTTTTGGAATTGGATGGAATTGTTCCATGTCAGCATATCATCAATTGAGGGCTTAAACGAAACACCAGGATGCAAAGTCAAAACCCCGGCCAGTCAGACTTCCTGTGTGTCTCACCTCGATCGACCGGTGCATATATCATGTCAACAAAAGACAGAAGATGCACACTATACGTTGACGATCGTGCACATGTAATCGAGAGTGAATAATAAAATTTTGATATGAAACAATACAAAAAAATTAGTACATATGTCAAAATTTCTGAATAGCTATCAATGGTACCTCACATTCCTACGGAATATTCTTCACAGTAAACAACAGCATGAAGTGAAAAATATCACCTCTATTGATCATACTGTCAGAAAAAAATATGTTCCTGCTTTGGATGAAGTTTTGGTACACAGGCAGAAAAACTGACACTACAGGCTACAATCATTTTGGCAACATATAAATGTTTGTGTATTGCATATGCTGTGCATAACTGATCGTGACAATGAGACTCACATTGAAAGCCAGAATCTTAATATGATCGAAATTTACATTTTCCAACCAATGGTAGCATACAACATCGCCATGACAATAGCAAATCAAGTTCAAAGCCATGGGAACATCATACATAGACTATGACATATATCACTGAAGGATCATTTCGTATTCCCAATGTAACACCTGCTCTGCCATTCACGAATATAATACCGGAATAGGAGAACTTCACGCAACATGTCATAGCGTGAGCGTGGTACGAGAAAAAAAATTGATATTAAGTCCTGTTCAATTTTGTATCATCAGCTATTTCAAAACTACTGATTGATATGCATTGGTTAAAATGCCAATTGCAACCAGAAGGGTCATATGTACCTTGATGAACTGCCATTCACGGCATGGCTAATATTACACTACGGGAACAATATTTATGGAACCTGTTTATGACAACGGATCCCGCGACTGATACCACATCTCTTTTCGTAGATTTCTTTGCGTCAGACAGAAGTCAGATGACACGGCGGCAACACGATCATAATTTGACAGACAAAGTACAAAAGATGCCCAGCCGTTTGTCAGGAAGCCGGGAGTAACGTCCTTTGCAAATGGTAATAATTCCTTTAGTTGCTAGAATATTGCCACAGTAAAGATGAAACTGATACTCGCTACCTATGGGTACACGAAGATACTTGTAAGAATAACATAAAGGTAATAAAATTGGTTGAAAAACGAGCATTTATTGTTTATCAACACAGCGACATTGTCCAATTGGCTTGAATGTATCAATTCAAACAATATAGAAAGCAGTAGTAAGTAGTCCTTGATTGATCAACAATCTCGACACCACCTTGACCAGAATTCGCTGGCTTTCAGAGTGTGGTATCAATCACGTGACCTCTCTTAGCCAACAATAGCAAACTTCGAGGAAAATTCGTCGTGAGAGTGGAGCTATGGGGATGAATTCCAGCAAGAAGACAGATTCGGCAAATGCAGTTAAACGTCAATTTCTCATCTTTTTCCTGAAATGCTTTCTGTACGTATCCTACGGGCTTTTTGTCCAGTTACTATTTGTAACAATACCAACACATACATTTGCAGCTCTTTCAAACAGTTCTAACGCACAATACAATGGCACCAGTTTCTTTCACATCATTTCATCATTAATGACTGGTTCGTTAACATCTGACAACACATTTGGGGTTTTTTTCCACACATTCAAAAGTTTTTTTTCCACACATTCACCTCTTTTCCATGCGTTAAAACACTCGATTGCTGCCGCATATACTGTATCAACCCTTTCTCTGGATGAAGTACAATATCATCGTGTTTTGAAATTCCGTGGGAGGTATGTTGATCAGACATACTTCATGAACATTAGCAAATATATTATATATTTTCGTTCAAGTTTATTGCACCACTGATACAGACTATGGGTTGAGGAATTATTGCATGAATTAGTAATGGTGCTTTTTGTATCACCAAATTATACACACTGATTTCAGGAAACGGAGGTAGAGTACATTTTTTTTGTTTTCGAACAAATAAGTGTCAATTCACTGAATTATGAACTGCTAATTCAAGCGATGGACGATGGACCTAAACACACTCCTGGTTGAGGACAAGTTCCATTGCAAATCATCAATTGTGTTATCAATCTTGTAATGTGAGTTTTGTTTGGAGCTTCCAAATCCATGGTAGCTCGATTAATGGGATAGCTGCAATAGTGGGAACCTACTTTGGATTTTTGTAAGGCTTGCCCGTGCTTTGCGAAAGTGTCAAAGTTAGATACGGTAGTCATTGCAAGTAAAGAGTTTATGTGCGATGTCACGTTTTATTTTTCACATTTCTGTTCACATCCCTGTGGTTTCATCTAATTGACAGTTATTATATACTTTGTAATACATGTAGTTTTGAATTTCAGCAAATCACGTAGATCTACTCCCATTTCAGACATGCTTCTGAAATGGTCCAAGTACGATGATTTATTTTGACACATTTCGCGAGAGGTCAAACCCGTCATCCATTTCCCCTCACCGGAACATTAAAGCACAACACAATAGCTTGTGGGGAATTCGGTTCTCGAATTCGGGTCTTGAACCGCACAGGTTTCCGAACAAAATTAATTAACAATAATAAATGGTTCCAGTGCAATATTGTGTCAATAATGTATCGTTAGGTATTTGTGACACCAGGTAAAGATTATCGGAATGCGAAGTTTGCACCAGGGACTCTGAGGAATTCTGAGAGAATTTTGGAAAATTCATGCCTGCATAGCAGAATGAATAATTTTTTTTTAAGGCACGTGATTGAACTGTCCAAAGGTCTTCTCTGACACAGAATATTTCTCACAGTTTGCTCTGGTTGGCCAAAACAGGTGGTGCGATTGATGACACAGGCCAAATGTGACTGGATTGAGGTCCGACTGATTGTGTATCTGCATTTCTCAAACTGACTAGCATTCCAAAGTGGAGGGGAGGGGAGATTCGAGGTGTGTAGAATACAAACTATTGTGCAATACCAAAGAAATAAATGGCATGTCTCATGAATCAGAAAGTCACATCACGATACGACAACGAGAGCTCTTCATTACTCCATCGATCCCTGTGTAAACTCAAAACTGATATGTGAACAGTGCGAGAAGAGATTTACATGTTAAGGTCGACATTCCTCTTCAACTGTCATTCATTCATTTATCCTCCCTTTGATCTCAGAAACCAAATACTGATATTCAAATGTTTCTGTTGGCACAGCGGCTCATTATTTATGATCATCGAGCAGTGTGGAATAAATATCCAGCATTACTGACATCCACAAACTCACTCACTTCAGTCTCTGCTGATTGATTACTCAAGCAGGAGATATATGTGTGGCTCGATCGAGGAGACACACACAGGAAGTCTGACTGTTTGGTCTGGATGACGGTTTCCGGGTGAAACACACAAATCATCAATTGATAATCCGATTGCATGAAACTATCCTATCCATTGTCACAATTTTATGCTGGTAACCCACATCGGATGCATTGTACAATCGTGTTTAGACATTAAACATGTTAAGCAATAAAGTGTTCAGGAAAGTGTCAAGTTTCTAAGCATCCAAATAGCTAAACGCGTTTCAAAAGTGACTACAAGATATGCGTTCAGGAAAGTGTTTGCATGGTGCTACAATTAGATAATAATAAGTTATACATGTTTATTGATTATCCGACTTCACAGTGCATCTAAACGTTGTACAAATATAATAGTTTGTCTGTTGTTATCAACTGAACTTCCACATTGTGGAACATGTCTGCCCAACGAGTGATTTGAGGAACATATGCTCATCAAAACATTATTATTACTTGAACTATTAAACCTGAAGTTTCGAAAAGAACATAAAGTTTTGGTATTTTGCTGATATCGGCAGACAATGGGCATATCTCAAATACTCGTGAGTGAACTTGAAGGATGCTGGATATGTACATTTACATGCATATCAGATAATATATGAATAAGAATATGTTCCCTTGAACACATGATTTGATTTGGTGTATCATGGTGTAGCGTTCGAAAGCAAAGATAATAAGGATATACATGGACAAATACAATATATCGTATTGTAAATGTTAAACGAGAGCAAACCCGGATGTGGGAATCAGTTACTGAATCCGAACGAATTTCTCCTCCATTCATCCATATTTTAGTATATTTTTTATGCGAGAGTAGACCACAAGCGTTTTTAACTATAGCGAGGAAAATTGACACGAGTCCATCACGTACTTTATATCACTGTTGTATCGCTATATTTGTAGCTTTTGTACAACTTCGATTACATCTTTGTACTTATATTCGAGTACAAGAAATTGTCCACACAATCAACAGGATTTGCCATCTGGTGTACGTGGCAATATTTTGAATAAAACGGCACCGATGTCTTTATATTCGAAATACTTTCTTGTGAAAAAAATGCATTGTCCGAAATATAAAGACATCCAATGCACAGACACTTGGAGAACTGGATACATTGTGCAACTATATACAATATATTGCAAACAATCATCTGTTTAATGCTCTTCAAGTGTCTGTGATCCAGCGCAAAACATATTGTAGAACACATATTGCAAAACAGGCTTACTGAATGTTTATTTTCCTTACTTTGATTTTGGTAACCTACCACTCATAATCACCTACAATATGGCACTCATCCAGGCTGCTCTCTGAAGCTTGGACAAATCTTTGAGGTAGAAGCCAGTATTACTGTCGTCCATTCTCCAGAATTGGTACAAAACATGTGAACATGACCAAGGTTTCATGTGCTTATTACTTCTTCCTTTCAGCAACACAAAAGTCGCATGACACGATGTCAGGATGATCATAATTTGACAGACTTAGTACAAAAGCTGCTTTGGTGCCTGTCAGGATAAGGAGGTGAAGTCTTCTGTAAATGGTAATAATTGCCTTTACTCACTGATAGACTGTCACTTGAAATACAACACTGGCAATGTCACAATACGATTCGATGTTTTATGCGGAATGTAAGTATCAATCTATTACCCCCAATACAGTCAGATTTTACATGATGACAATAACAAACGTAAAATACAACATAATATGGGTAAAAACCAGAAGGTCGTAAGCGCCATTTTTGGTGAAAATGAGTTAATCAGTCAAATCAAGCCAGGAGCTTCTTTGTCATCATCCAATCGATGACTGATCATGCTCTCAATAAACCAAAACCGGAAATTCGTTTTTTTCTAAAAAGTCGTAAGCGCCAAATTGCACAAAACGTGTTCGCCAAAAGGTCGTAAGCACCAGCGATTTTTGCCAGAAGGTCGCAAGCGCCCGTGTGTGATTCACAATGGTGACGCCAGAACCTCGTAAGTGCACTTGCGTCAAAGCCAGAACATCGTAACCGCCAACACGTGTTGATATACGAGGACTTTTACCCGATACGTGGAAGGGTTATAGGTTACCTAAAACATATGTGAACAAATAGGGAAGGATATATTCTGAATATTGTCATGACCTTGAAGTTGACCATTGACCCAATTTTCAAGGCCAGAGGACAAAATGGCTAAATCGTATCTAGCTATGTCTTTGGATAAACTATTTGGTCGGGCTTTGTTTCTATTGCAAAATGTTGTATTTTACGTTTGTTATCGGTATCATCAAAATCTGACTGTATCGGTGGTAATAGATTGATACTTACATTTATACCACTGAGCCGGTGTCACTGTTGGTGGACGTTAAATCTGTCCCCGAGGATACCATCAACTAAGTAGCCTTTTGGCTTGTGATTAGGTACTTATAATAATAATCGGTTCTTATACATGTGTTATATAGCGCTTTATCAATCTACACACATTCTCAAAGCGCTTCATAGTTTGGAATTTAGTCCTCTGAGAGTGGTCACTGCCAGGGTACATGTCGTTCTCAGAGGGGTCTTTTACATCCCTTCACAACATATTTTAGAGAAGGGACCGCCATTTTACGAAATATCCGAGTCACGGGCACACTGCCAGTTGTGAGGACAGGGAGAAAATCCCCGTACAATTACCGCACATGCGGCCCGACGTAGGATCGAACCTACGCCGGCGATAGCTGTTGGTTCAAATTGAGCGACTGAGCGCTCGCACGTATACACTCGGCCATCTTTTCCCTTCAGATAAATCATTTGGTCGGGCTTTGTGTCCATTGAAAAATGTTGTATATTACGTTTGTTATTGGCATCATCAAAATCGGACTGTATCGGTGGTAATAGATTGATACATTATTACCGATTTTACAGCTTAGAAATCAATTGTGAACATAAAGGAAATGATATATACTGAATATTTGACCTTTGATCTCAATTTCGAGGCTACAGGACAAAATGGTTAATATCTCGCTTCTATTGACTTCACAGCTTAGGAGTCAAATTTGGACATATAGAATGCGACATGTGATCTCATTTTCAAGCACACGGGACAAAATGGCCAATATCTTGCTTCTTATCGACTTTATAGCGTGGGAACCAATTGTGAACATACAGAAAATTATATACGCTGAATATTCTGATGACCTTGAACTTGACATTCGACCCTATATTTGAGGATAGAGCACAAAATGGCTAATATTTCGCTTATTATCGACTGTGTACCGCTCAGGTATCAATTGTGCACATAATAGGAAATGATATATTATTATGCTGGAGATTGTCATGAACTTGAATTTGACCTTTTGAATTTTGACCTATTTGAACTCATTTTCAAGGTCACAGCACAAGATGCCTAATATTTTGCTTATTACCGACGTTTCAGCATAGGAATCAAGTGTGCATATATAGGGAATCATGTATGCTGAATATTTTGAGGACCTTGAATTTGACCAGAGACCTTATTTTCAAATTCATGAGGGAAAGTGACTATTTAATGTATGAAACATATGTTGTCCGGTAACCTGTCTTAGCCGTGGGGTATTTTTTTTTTCTCGCGGACTTGATCATGTTGATGTGCCATTCATCTTGGTTCGTATATGTTGATAGGCAAGGATCTGAGACCCGCTCAAGGGCCTTGAGCAGTAGGCCTACATCTAGCCATATCCATTGTTATGTCCTGTGGTAGATTCTTGGCTACTGCTTCGTAAAGAATTCCAAAACCTCACATGTAGGTTTACAAGTAGGCCCGGCTTACAGGTAGGATCGTATAGGCCTAATGCATTCCATATATGGAACATTGGACTGGCCATGTGCCGTGTCGATGTACAATCGGCAATCTTATCAATATGCATATCATGATATCAATACTGTATAATTCAACATAGTATATAATATGATTGTTTTAAAAAATCCGCTGCTGCAGGCCTATGTTTAAAGTGATCGTTCGGCGACTGTAGTATTCGATCGATCGGTTCAGCCTACAAAGTTACAAGAACTATTATGCTGAGGAAGTCTGTAAGATTATAATTATTCAGTTATTCACAATTATAATCATTTACAACACCAATGAATATAATCGGCCATGAGTCAAGCTCGACGCATATGCCTACCTTCTATGAATTAATGTACGCATAGTTTTACATTTAGGCCCTAACATATATCCTGAACAATGTCCGGTATTAGAAAATAAAAATCTCCCGAGCAATTTGCAGCATAAGAAATTGAAAATGGTTTGAATGAATTTCAGCAGTTGGTGATTGCATGCCAAAGGACTACTCTTATTATTTGAGATTATGACACTTGGCGGTGGCCCCTTTCGCATGCCATAGGCCTAGGCCCACTCATAATACAACTGAAACTTCAACTAAAGTAATTTTTTTATGTGGGCCTACATGTAGATCGAAACACACTGTAAAAAGCATATCTTGGAAAAAACACAAATATTAATTATAATGAATTTATCGGATATTGTGAAACAAAAACAGCATAGATCTAGAAAATAAATATTGAACAGAATGTAGCCGGGGAATGAAATACCTTTGTATTCGAACGCGAGCGCTCTAACCACTCGGCCACTGCGGCATCACGCAACCGAGCGTTATACACATGTTATACTCTCTCTCCAACTAGCAACTACGGTGGCTCCAATATGACATAATAATTTTTTTTATTTACGATAATAAAAATTTTCTGAGGGACGTTTACCCCACGAGAAAAACTATTTCCCCCGTGAGGGAAATGTTTTCCTTGCGAGGAAAATGTATTTCCCGCGAGGTAAACTATTTTCCCTGCAGGGGAAATGTTTCCCTCGCTAGGAAAACGTTTAACCCGCGAGAAAAACTATTTCCCCCGTGAGGGAAATGTTTCCCTTGCGAGGAAAACGTTTACCCCGCGAGAAAAACTATTTCCCCTGTGAGGGAAATGTTTTCCCTGTGAGGAGAATGGTCCCCTCGCAAGGAAAAAGTTTGACTCGCTATGAAGCGGGATAAATGTTTTCCTCACGAGGGAAACATTTCCCCTGCAGGGAAAATAGTTTAACTCGCGAAGGAAATGTTTTCCTCGCGAGGGAAAGATTTCCCCTGCAGGGAAAATAGTTTACCTCGCGGGGGAAATGTTTTCCTCGTGAGGGAAACATTTCTCCTGCAGGGAAAATAGTTTAACCCGCGGAGGAAATGTTTCCCTCACGAGGGAAACATTTCCCCTGCAGGGAAAATAGTTTACCTCGTGGGAGAAATGTTTTCCCCGTCAATTAGATTATTTAATATTTTGTTCCCAAGGCTCCCAACAAAATTTTTATTATTCTAGAAAAAAATATTTATTATGTCATATTGGAGCCACCGTAAGCAACTGATTACTTACAACAGCATGACGACCAGAGAACGTTAAGAAATCCAACACCAATGTAACGACCGTAAGCCCTTCCCCCCCCCCCCCCTGCCCCCATCCCACCCTCCAAAAAAAAAAGAATATTTGCAGGCTGTGTAGCACTTCTGGTATGTACTTTAGCAGTCTTTAGGCATTGGAACTATAATTAAAGATTACACCATTGAAACTTGCCTGCTTCAAGATTTGACAATATTCATCATGACAACTTTCTAGTTAGGCTTAATTTTACGAGAAAGAATAACTTATCAATGTAGGTATACTAGGATATATATCATGTCGGTCCCAGTAGTGGCACGCGCCCTAATAGAAGCACGCCCCCTCTTTTCCCCAAAAATATTCGCTTCTCGTAACCCTATATTTCACGTCATATTTTTCTAACATCTTGGGAAATCTCAATCAACATATTTATGACATTTGAATCATAATGAAGAAGAATTGAAGGCTATAGGTATATTATTCAGTGTTTGTCTCATTTTTGACCTCAATTGTGACCTCATTTTTGCGCGCGATGCTGTAGGAGATCTTGCTTTGGCTCGCCGTGCTAATATTAGGACCAATACGACAATTTAATTGCAAACACACGCATGGTAAGCACGAAAAAGAAACACTGTTATATCACTTTGAAATGATGAAATGAAATGAAATGTTATATCACTTTGAAACTTCATCATGATAGTGATCAATTTAACAATATTTAAGTTCGCCCACAAGAGATATGACTACCTCACACCCAAGAGCCACGACGTCACACTTGCGAGGTCTCTGTGATATCCTTGTGAGATCATCAGTGTGTTACACTATCAGTCAATATTCATTCCCAATATATCCATGTATATCAAGATGTCATGTGAAAATTACTCCGGGCAAGATTGAAAGATAAGAATGAAAAAGAAAGAAAATGAGAAACAAAATGTGGATATGTCTGTTAGTGAGCATTTTCTATCCAGTATCGCCAGGGACATAACATGAACCTCCCTCAAAATCGACCTCCCAAGGAATATTAATAATTCAAAAGTGTTTACGGCTAAAAAGTTGGAATGGGAGGAGGGGTCAGGACAGTGGTTGCTGAGTGGAACTGCGTTCATTGAAACTTGGCCCCATAATATGGTACATAATATTGCCCCACATGAAGCCGTAAAATCAAGCACCCCCCTCCCCGCCTACCCCCCTCCCCGCCTACCCCCCCCCCCCCCCCAAATTTGTTCGACCTCGGGATAATCGGGAGTTTTGGCCGTACGACCATCGGACACACAGAAAAGGACACAAGTCTTAGTCAGAAGACTAGTCTGAGAACACAAGTCTTATTCAGAAAAAAAAAATTTGCATTTTTTTTCTCGATTTGGACCTTTTGCTTGAACGTTACTTTTTTTTTTATTTACCATAGTCATTAGGCCATCACCTCACAAAGTCCGTCTGGTACTCCTAGTTACTAGTACCTAAAACACGATACACTCGCCTGGGTACTTATTTCTTAGATATCTGTACAGTAGATTCGGTGCCAATTTGTAGGTTGTTATCCAAGAGGAAAATGGTTGACCGTACTGTAATGAGTCAAATATTTGTTGGATTTCAATAAAATGAAACGTGGTAATGTAAGAATCAATCTATTACCACCAATGGTCAGGTTTTGATGATTTCAGACACGAAGTATGATATAACGTACCTGAGATTATGAATTTTCATCAAAATTCAAAATAACACCAGCAAATGCCGGAGATAACTTGGATGGTACGGGAAAAGTTATGTGCCGTTTGTATGGCACACAAAAACAGTGGCATCTTCTATAAGAAAACCGAAAAATTATATTCTACTCTATTACGAATACAGCAATTGGTGCCCGCGAAAGAGCGCAAAACTCCATTCCTTATCCAGTAAAAGCTTCATGTGGGCTTCATAGCCTAAATCACAACATTTTGTTTTAGTATTCTATCACGTTATTGTCACGATGATGAAGGCTTCATAATAATACAAAAAAAATTAATACCCATGGTCATCATTCGAGGTATAACACGCTCACTATTCAGGATAAACAATGCCAAAAGATAGAGTAAAATGTTTTTTCTGGGCAGACGTTCTTCACAGCCACTGGCACTTACGATGTTCTGGCGAACTCGTGTGGCGGTTACGATGTTTTATCGATTTAACCCATTTACATTGCTGCAATTTTAATTTCGTTTACCGGGTAGGATCCGCTATCCATGTATTGTGCAATGAACTCGTGTCATTGTTGTATTTTGAAATAGAACGGAGTTGTGGCCTCGCGAAAAACACTTACGACCTTCTGGCGTTTCGTCAGTGTTAGGTCTTTGCGGAATAGTGACGAGCCAGAACCTCGTAAACACCATTTGCGTTGTTCATGCTTGAAAGCGAGGGAATCGTTAAGATATCGATGCGAAGATATTAGTTTCCAAAAGTAATACTAGAATAAGCATGCATTAGCAGAGATTCTCCCATTTAAAGTTGTCGCTTACGATGTTCTGGCTGGTACCAAGCATGGCTATGCCTTGTTTAGACGTGACGCCAGAACATCGTAAGCCACATTTCCTCTGATAATTAAATAAAAATAATAGCTATGGTGAATGAAATAAGTGAATTGACACCAACAATCCCTATTACAAAGCATGTGGCAGAAGAAATTTCAAGGATCGCAACAAGTAACTCTACAGGATGAAAAATGACGCTCTTGTAAAATTGTGAAATTGGCGCTTACGACCTTCTGGTTTTCACCCGTCGAATTATGTGTATATACTGTCTACAATAATTATTTGTATACAGGGATGGCTTTCATGTGTCCGTTTTTATTCCTTCAATTATGTTGGTTATTACGAGTACACACCAAATTACTCCAAAGATAAGACGTGCAATGAAACTATTTGTTGAACCCGTTCCAACAACCATTTGCGTTGGAGCTGAGATCAGGTTGAGTAAATTTTGAAACGCAATTTCTTGCTGGCGTAAATTCAATATAGTTCCGATGAGATACCAATATATTTGACCGATAAATTGTTAACAGTAAATAATTAATCCTTTGGTCCTTTAAACACAGATCTTCTGCATTAGCTGATACCGTATCAGCTTTGGCAGTCGTTTTCGCTATCCAGTTTAACTTTGACATTGATCACCCCACCCCCCATCCCCCTGTGCGAAGTGGTTAAGCCACTTTTAACTAAATTTTTGATACAATATACATTAGTGATGTACCCACCTAATGGTTATAGAATTATTTTGTCAGGTACATTTCTGGTGAACCTGAACGTAATTTTATTGTAGTCTGATCAGCATTCCATTTGAATGCGTAGCGCCCCAACACCCCCGCATAATAACTTTCAATAGTATAACGTAATCGTGGGCTGGCTGGCTGGCTGACCGTTTCAGTGATCGCAGGAGGGGGGAAGGTGTTGCTTGCTGGCCGTATTTTGTGATTTTATGGGCAATTGGGACCAGATATACTGACCGCATTGTGGATAAGGGGAGTGACCACAGTACAGGAGTACCCTCAACATGTAAATGCCTATGCTGGCGTTCGGGACCGATGCATCCGACCACAATATATGGGTTGACCACATTTCTGGAGTGACCGCAGTCTGGAGTTCTACTGTATATTCAGACACCATGCTGAACATAAACAGCAATGTTAATCTTTGGTTGATCAACGATCTCAGCGCCAATCTGACTGGAATCCATCAGCTATTGTAACACGTCATCGATCACGTGACCTGTCTCAGCTTTAGAAAGATGATAAATTCTGGTATGAATTCACTTCAGTTCTATTTCTTTGAGGGAGAGGTTTACTCGGGAGAAGAGCATTCATTTCAAAATGTGGAATTTCAGTTCTTCATGAGAAACGTAAATCATTTGGATAAATAAATTATGGCATTGTATAACAAACACAGGCTAACATTCACTTTTTGAACACACCCTATAGCTCCACGTCACCAAGTACTAGTAAACAATTGATGGCTTCTGTGTTTCGTCCGGAAGCAAAGTCACCAACCAGCCATTGGGACATCATGAGTGAGACCGTGATAGGACGTTACATATCTCGTGTCTCCAATCACCAGAGTCTACAGTAAGCGATTGTAGGAACTGATATATGTGCCACGAGCACAGGGTGTACATTTGGGTTGGGGGTGCAGTCTGGTAGGTACGTACTTAAACGTAGGGGAACGATAATATCATGCACTAAAATTTCATATCCGAACGTTTTTTTCTGCTCGGAGTCTGAACATCGATATGTTTTGGACACAAGAGTGTTTTACTAACCTTGAGTCTTCATACAATCTAGTAGTACAGCTCGCACAACAGGATTTTGAGTATAGCAGTAGGAAAAACGAATACTGAACAGATCTGGAATCAAAGCACGACCAAACCTTCGTGTCGAAATCGACATCAACAGAGTGTACAAAATGTCGTCGTATCTGTCGTTCACCCGATGATTCAGTACACAACAGCCAATGTTGACGATCATGTACATGATATCGAGAGTGAACAATGGCATTTTGATATGAAGTAATAAAAATCTACTACACATGATAATAGTTCTAAATAGCTATCAATTAATTATACCTCTATACAAAATATTCTTCATAGTAAACAGCAGCAGATCAAACTGATAAAACAATATGTTACTAGCTCTGATAAAGTATTAGGACACAGGCAGGAATACTGACACTACAGGCAACAATCGTTTTGGCAACCTGGTGCATTTTATATGATGTCTACAACTGGTCGTGACAATAGGACTTACATTGAAAGCCAGAATCTTAATATGATCGATATCTACATTTTTCAACCAACAGAAGCATACAAATCGCAATGACAATAGCAAATTAATTTCAAAACCATCTGAACATCATAGACTTACATATATCACTCAAAGATCATTTTGTATTCCCAATGTAACACCTACTCTACCATCCTTAACTGCAAATATAACACCGGACTAGGGGGACTTCACGCAACATGTCATAGCATGGTACGAGAAAAAGTTATGTTAAGCCCTGTTCAATTTTGTATCATAAAGCTGTCTCCAAACTACTGATTGATAAGCTTTGGTTAAAAAGCCAATTGCAACCACAAGGGTCATATGTACCTTGATGAACGGCCATTCACAGCATGGCCTATATTACTACACGGGAACAATATTTATCGAACCTGTTTAGACATTATGACAACGGATCCCGTGACTGATATCACTTCTCTTCTTCCAGACGATGACACGGCGGCAACACGATCATAATTTGACAAAGTACAAGAGATGTCTAGCCGTTTGTCAGGAAGCCTGGAGTAACGTCCTTTGCAAGTGGTAATAATTCCTTTAGTTGCTAGAATATTGCCACAATAAAGATGAAACTGATACCCGTTACCTATGGGTACACGAGGTGAAGATACTTGTAAGAATTACATAAAGGCAATGAAATTGGTCGAAAAACGAGCATTTATTGTTTATCAACACAGCGACATTGTCCAATTGGCTTGAATGTAGCATTTCAAACAATATAGAAAGCAGTAGTAAGTAGTTCCTGACTGTTCAACAATCTCGACGCCACCTTGACCAGAATTCGCTGGCTTTCAGAGTGTGGTATCAATCACGTGACCTGTCTTAGCCGACAATAGCAAACTTCGAGGAAAATTCGTCGTGAGAGTGGAACTATGGGGATGAATTCCAGCAAGAAGACAGATTCGGCAAATGCAGCTAAACGTCAATTTGTCATATATTTCCTGAAGTGCTTTCTGTACGTATCCTACGGGCTTTTTGTCCAGTTACTATTTGTAACAATACCAATACATATATTTGCAGCTCCTTCTAACAGTTTTAACGCACAATACAATGGTACCAGTTTCTTTCACATCATTTCATCATTAATGACTGGGTCGTTAACATCTGACAACACGTTTGGTTTTTTTTTCCACACATTCAAAAGTTACCTTTTTCATCATTGAGGTTGACGCCATCTTGTCCAGTCAGTAACACCATACACCCCTTTTCCATGCGTTAAAACACTTGATTGCTGTCGCATATACTGTATTAACCCCTTCTCTGAATGAATGTGCAATACCATCATGTTTTGGAACTCTGTGGGAGGTATGTTGATCAGACACACTTCATGAAGTGTCAATTCACTGCATTATGAACTGCTAATTCAAGCGATGGACGATGGACCTAAACACACTCCTGGTTGAGGAAACGTTCTGTTGCAAATCATCAATTGTGTTATCAATCTTATAATGTGAGTTTGTGTTAGGAGCTTCCAAATCCATGGTAGCTCGTTTATTGGGATGGCTGCAATAGTGTAGGCCTACTTCGGATTTTTGTAAGGCTTGCCCGTGCTTTGCGAAAGTGTCAAAGTTAGATACGGTAGTCATTGCAAGTAAAGAGTTTATGTGCGATGTCACGTTTTATTTTTCACATTTTTGTTCACATCCCTGTGGTTTCATCTAATTGACAGTTATTATATACTTTGTAATACATGTAGTTTTGAATTTCAGCAAATCACGTAGATCTACTCCCATTTCAGACATGCTTCTGTCTTAAGCGATATGAAGTGTATTACAGGGTGTGCTATAACACCACATAGCCTTGCAATATTAATTAATATGTGTAGCAGTGTATGATATATAGTAAAATAGAAATACTGTGTAAAATTGTTGTTTATATTGTACACGTACTTGATGATATCAGTATACATATGTGTTAAACCGATATAGAGAAATGCATCAGACTCTGTCCGTGGATGGGTAATACAGCTGGCATATATACAGTTTGGACTTCACAGCATATGAATCATTATGAATACATAGAGAATGATATATATGCAGATTATTGTCGTGACCTTGAATTTGACATTTGACCTCATTTTCAAGGTCACAGGACAAAATGGCTGATATCTCACTTATTATCGATTTTACAGCTTAGGAATCAATTGTGAACATATAGAAAATGATATATGCTGAATATTGTCATGACCTTGATTTCGACTTTTGACCTCATTTTCAGGGTCACTGGACATTTATCGACTTCATCCCTTGGGAACCAATTGTGGACATATAGAGAATGATATACACTGAATATTCTGATGACCTTGAATTTGACATTTGACCTCATTTTCTAGGTCAGAGCACAAATTGGCTGATATCTCACTTATAATCGACTTTTAGCTTAGGAATCAACTGTGCACATAAATGGATGTATGTATGCCAAGTATTTTGATGACTTTCAATTTGACCTTTTTTCAAGGTCATCTTACATGTTATTGAATTTACAGCTTACAATCAATTGTGGGCATATGGAGAATAATACACATGTTTGCTGGATATTCTTAGGACGTGGGATTTGACAAGTGACTTTATTTTCAGGGTCACGGGGCAAAATGGCTAATATCTAAAATATAAAACATATTTTGTCCAGTGACCTGTCTTTGCCTCTGGGCTAATTTTGTATTACCAAATACAAACTAATTTCAGGAAACTTTTTTTCTTCTTCTGTCTTCGAACAAATTTAGTGTCAATTCACCGCATTTTAATCTGCGAATTTATGCTTGTGATGGACCTAAACACACTCCTGGTTGAGGAAAATTTATATTGCAAATTATCAATTGTGTTATCAATCTTGTAATGTGAGTTTATGTTAGGAGCTTTCAAATCCATGGTAGCTCGATTAATGGGATGGCTGCAATAGTGAAGGCCTACTTCGGATTTTTGTAAGGCTTGCCCGTGCTTTGCAAAAGTGTCAAAGTTAGATACGGCACGAATTGAACTAGTCATTGCAAGAGTTTATGTGCGATATCACGTTTTATTTTTCACATTTTTGTTCACATCCCTGTGATTTCATCGAATTGACAGTTATTATATACTTTGTAATAAATATAGTTCGGATTTTCAGTAAGTCACATAGATCTACTCCCATTTCAGCCATGCATCTGCCTCAAGCGATGTGAAGTATATTACAGGGTGTGTTCTATAACACCACATAGCCTTGCAATATTAATTAATATGTGTAGCAGTGTATGGTATGTAGTAAAATAGAAATACTGGGTAAAATTATTGTTTCTACTGTACACTTGATGATATCCGTATACATATGTATTAAACAGATATAGAGAATGCTTCAGAATGCTTCAGACTCCGTGTCCGTGGATGGATAATACAGCTGGCATTTACCTTGAGAATGAAATAACTAGAAATAGATAGTATTACATATGGTGTGTCATGGAATAAAAATTGGCTCATGTTGCATATCTCACGTTGCATATATCTTTTTTTGGCTACAACTGTCCTCTAACAATAGAATGTTACTGCATATGCATGGTATGATATGCAATAAAATATGAAACATGAATCCCCGCTATTTAGATTCCATCAGTAGCAAAGAGCTTAGGATGTTATTGCCAAAACGAGTGCTACGACCCATCAATTGCCATCAATCGCTCGACTTGTGTTGGCTTAAATATGAGAATATCCACGCTGATGTAAGTAGAGTTCCGATTGTTCAATTATAGAAATGGTCCAAGAACGATGATTTATTTTGACACATTTCACGAGAGGTCAAACCCGTCATCCATTTCTCCTCACCGGAACATTAAAGCACAACACAATAGCTTGTGGGAAATTCTGGTCTTGAACCGCACAGGTTACCGAACAAAAACAATTAACATTAAAAAAATAATTTCAGTGCAATATTATGTCAATAATGTATCGTCAGGTATTTGTGACACCAGGTAAAGAGTATCATAATGCGAAGTTTGCACCAGAGACTGAGGAATTCTGAGAGAATTTTGTAGAATTCATGCCTGCAAAGCAGAAGAAGTAATCGTTTTTTAAGGCACGTGATTGAACTGTCCAAAGGTCTTCTCTCACACAGGATATTTCTCACAGTTTTACTCTGGTTGGCCAAAACAGGTGGTATGATTGATGACACAGGCCAAATGCGACTGGATTGAGGTCCGACATATGATTGTGTATCTGCATTTCTCAAAGTTTCCAACATGAGAGGGGAGATTCCAGGTGAGCAGGTGTGTAGAATACAAACTATTGTGCAACAGCAAAGGAATAAATGGCATGTCTCATGAATCAGAAAGTCGCATCACGATCAGACATGGGGTCGAATACGTGTAAATGTATTCAATACGTTACTGAATACTTTGGAAAAACATGAATACAATACTGAATACTGAATACATTTTTTATTGATGAAATCAAATACATTACTGAATACATCTTAATGTATCCGAATACAATACTGAATACTTTTACCAAATAATTTGCACATCCCTGTTTGTCGTTTGTAGTGATCTAGTACATGTTACTAGTATATCATTTTGGTTGACTTGGCGAGGATGGTTGGGTGTCAGTTTCATGAGCTTTTTGGACAGACCTCTGAGCTTGTGTACACATCCAATGGCAAACTGTTTATAATGTACATTTAGATGCCAGGTTTGATAATGTGATGGAGCAACTCCATACCACATGTACACACATGTACACACTAAATTATAATTAATAAAATGTCATTTTGTATACCGTATTGACGCGCATAGAGGCGCATACGCCTATAAGTGAGCATGCGCCTATATCCGGATAGAGGCGCATGCGCCAGTATGTGAAGCAGTTGGCATTTTCGCCACCCAAAACCATTATCCAGTTAGGGGCGCATGCGCCTATATATCGGAGTAGTCTAAACCACACAACGTGTGTTTTGTTCACACGTTCTTTCTTGGAAGAAAATTAAAGCACACGCCATATGGAACTCGAACTTGTCTGTTGCTATACTGCATAGTGTCGTAGGGGTATGGGGGGAGGGTACATGTCTACTGTAGAAGGATCCCCAGTAAGCACATTTCACGTTAGGAAAAAGCTCTGTAGGTCTATAGGTATGCATAAAAAAGATGAAAAAATGGTAAAACAGTTGTACAACATCAGCAAAAGTAGGCCTACAACACCATCACCCACCTCAACACAAGCCAGAAACCCGCCACAAATCCTGTCACATGTTCATTCAGTATACTGCAGGGTCGACCTCTCCATCCACCTTAAATGACTCCCAACACAACATGATAGGGCCTATGCAACACCATCCCCTGATCCATCTCCATAAAAACTCTTTGTCCTCCATTGTTTTAATGGTCAATGCACGTGGTGACCTCGTGATACCTTTTAACCAAGGGTTTTCATGAGATATGTATACCCGTGTCAGGAAAATTATTAACTGATAATATTTATATGCAAACACAGGAGCAATAAATGGAACTTAGAGTGCGCACGTACGTGAATATTGGGATATGCCTCTATGTGAATATTGGGGTGCGCCTGAATGTGAATATTGGGGTGCGCCTATATCCGGTTATAGGCGCATGGGCCTCTATGCGCGTCAATACGGTACCTTTGATACAAAGGAAGATATATGGCACTGGATATCATAAAAACTATCCAGTACTGCTACACAATCTCTCACTGGCTCCATTGTTTTAATCAAAGCAGGTCATGTCCTTGTTTGATAGGAGGGGAGGGGGGGGGGCAGCGCTGGGCACATGCAGATCAAATAATCAGAGAACATTCATGAAAGGGGTGTAATGTCTGTTTGAAAGTGGATGATCTTTGAAATTACATCATGACATTTATCACACACTATAAACTGCAATGCTAGAGGACTCCGAAAGGTGTGATAACCTTTTCTGTATCAACCTACTTCAAATTAATCTGTATCACCTGCTGACCCACACCGGGCCGAAACTACTTTCTCACGCGGATTACGTAAGGACCGTTATTGCGTAAAGGAACAATGTGATGTCGTATGAAAACGATTCTAGTAACCTAGAGTTACTTACCAAGCCCAGACTTGAGATTTTTCGGACATCACATGCATACTTTCATGAATATAATTAAATTATTTAATTTATTTATTAATGATCATTCACAATGTTCGTTGATAACGACGGTATTTAATATCATATCTGAATAGTAGTGTGTGATAAAATAAAAACCACGCTCGTGTGTTTTTTTATCTGTCTGAGAGGGCAGCAGTTGGCGAATCTGGGTATACATATATAAAACCATGCGAGTGTGTTTTCCGCAAAAAAGATATCGGTCGAGTTTGGTCTGGCGGATGAATTCAGGATGCACGAGTCCGAAGGACGAGTGTATTCTGTGTTCATCCGCCAGACCAAACGAGAAAAAAATCAAAATGTATTTGAAAGTAATCATTGATTACTGAATACTTTTGAAATGTATTGAATACAATACTGAATACTTTCATCTCAAGTTATCATGAATACTGAATACATTGTGAATACTCAAAAATCTGTATCCGATTACAGATGAATACGAATACTGAATACGAATACCCCATGTCTGATCACAATACGCCAACAAAAGCTCTTCATTACTCCATCGATCCCTGTGTAAACTCAAAACTGATATGTGAACAGTGCGAGAAGAGATTTACATGTTAAGGTCGACATTCCCGTTCAACTGTCATTCATTCATTTATCCTCCCTTTGATCTCAGAAACCAAATACTGATATTCAAATGGTTCTGTTGGCACAGCGGCTCATTAGTTGTGATCAGAGAGCAGTGTGCGATAAATATCCAGCTTTACTGATATCCACAAACTCCCTTTTCGATCACTTCAGTCTCTGCTGATTGATTACGCAAGCTGAAGATATATGTGTGGCTCGATCGAGGAGACACACACAGGAAGTCTGACTGTTTGGTCTGGGTGACGGTTTCCGGGTTAAACACAAATCATCAATTGATAATCTGATTGCATGAAATTATCCTAACCATTGTCACAATTGTATGCTGCTAACCCACATCGGATGCATTGTAAAATCGTGTTTAGAAATTAAACATGTTTAGCAATAGAAATTAAACATGTTTAGCAATAAAGTGTTCAGGAAAGTGTCAAGTTTTAAGAATCCAAATAGCTAAACGCGTTTCACGCGAATACAAGATATGCGTTAAGGAAAGTGTTTAGATCATGAACACCACTCTTTACAGTGTATGCATGGTGCTACAATTAGATAATAATAAGTTATACATGCTTATTGATTATCCGACTTCACAGTGCATCTGAACGTTGTACAAATATAACAGCTTGTCTGTTGTTATAAACTGAACTTCCACATTGTGTTAAATATTGTCAATATTAGAGTCTACCAGGAATGAGTAAGTGTGACTTTGTGCATCTCTTGTTCATTTGGGTGCCTATCTGCCCAACGAGTGATTTGAAGAATATATGCTCATCAAAACAATATTATTACCTGAACTATTAAACCTGAAGTTTCGAAAAGAACATAAAGTTTTGCTGTTTTGCTGATATCGGCAGACAGTGGGCATATCTCAAATATTCGTGAGTGGAATTGAAGGATGCTGGATATGTACATTTACATGCATATCAGATAATATATGAATAAGAATGTGTTCCCTTGAACACATGATTTGATTTAGTTTTATTATAGTTAGCATTCGAAAGCAAAGATAATAAGGATATACATGGACAAATACAATAGATCGTATTGTCAATGTTAAACGAGAGCAAACCCGGATGTGGGAATCAGTTACTGAATCCGAAGCAATTTCTCCTCCATTCATCCATATTTTAGTATATTTTTTATGCGAGAGTAGACCACAAGCGTTTTTAACTATAGCGAGGAAAATTGACACGAGTCCATCACGTACTTTATATTACTGTTGTATCGCTATATTTGTAGCTTTTGTACAACTTCGTTTACATCTTTGTACTTATATTCGAGTACAAGAAATTGTCCACACAATCAACAGGATTTGCCATCTGGTGTACGTGGCAATATTTTGAATAAAACGGCACCGATGTCTTTATATTCGAAATACTTTCTTGTGAAAAAATTGCATTGTCCGAAATATAAAGACATCCAATGCACAGACACTTGGAGAACTGGATACATTGTGCAACTATATACAACATATTGCAAACAATCATCTATTTAATGCTCTTCAAGTGTCTGTGATCCAGCGCAAAATATATTGTAGAACACATATTGCAAAACAGATTTACTGAATGTTTATTTTCCTTACTTTGATTTTGGCAACCTACCGCTCATAATCACCTACAATATGGCACTCATCCAGGCTGCTCTCTGAAGCTTGGACAAATCTTTGAGGTAGAAGCCAGTATTACTGTCGTCCATGCTCCAGAATTGGTACAAAGCATGTGAACATGACCAAGGTTTCATGTGCTTATTACTTCTTCCTTTCAGCAACACAAAAGTCGCATGACACGATGTCAGGATGATCATAATTTGACAGACTTAGTACAAAAGCTGCTCTGGTGCCTGTCAGGATAAGGAGGTGAAGTCTTCTGTAAATGGTAATAATTGCCTTTACTCACTGACAGACTGTCACTTGAAATACAACACAGGCAATGTCACAATACGATTCGATGTCGGACAGTCAGATTTTGATGATGACAATAACAAACGTAAAATACAACATATGTGTATATACTGTCCACAATAATTATTTGTATACAGGGATGGCTTTCATGTGT
Organism: Terebella lapidaria; assembly: GCA_949152475.1. NCBI lineage: Eukaryota > Metazoa > Annelida > Polychaeta > Terebellida > Terebellidae > Terebella > Terebella lapidaria. The sequence continues at coordinate 34,246,263 of OX424556.1, forward strand.
CCGTTTTTATTCCTTCAATTATGTTGGTTATTACGAGTACACACCAAATTACTCCAAAGATAAGACGTGCAATGAAACTATTTGTTGAACCCGTTCCAACAACCATTTGCATTGGAGCTGAGATCAGTTTGAGTAAATTTTGAAACACAGTTGTTTCTTGCTGGCGTAAATTCAATATAGTTCCGATGAGATACCAATATATTTGACTGATAAATTGTTAACAGTGAATAATTGATCCTTTGATCCTTTAAACACAAATCTTCTGCATCAGCTGATACCGTATCAGTTTTGGCAGTCGTTTTCGCTATCCAGTTTAACTTTGACATTAATCACCCCACCCCCCACCCCCCTGTGCGAAGTGGTTAAGCCACTTTTAACTAAATTATTGATACAATATACATTAGTGATGTAGCCACCTAATGGTTATAGAATTATTTTGTCAGGTACATTTCTGGTGAACCTGAACGTAATTTGTTCGTAGTATGATCAACAGTCCAACACCCCCGCATAATAACTTTCAATAGTATAATGTGATCGTGGGCTTGCTGGCTGGCTGACCGTTTCAGTGATCGCAGGAGGGGGGAGGTGTTGCTTACTGGCCGTATTTTGTGATTTTATGGGCAATTGGGACCAGATATACTGACCGCATTGTGGATAAGGGGAGTGACCACAGTACAGGAGTACCCTCAACATGTAAATGCCTATGCTGGCGTTCGGGACCGATGCATCTGACCACAATATATGGGTTGACCACATTTCTGGAGTGACCGCAGTTCTACTGTATATTCAGACATCATGCTGAACATAAACAGCAATGTTAATCTTTGGTTGATCAACGATCTCAGCGCCAATCTGACAGGAATCCATCAGCTATTGTAACACGTCATCGATCACGTGACCTGTCTCAGCTTTAGAAAGATGATAAATTCTGGTATGAATTCACTTCAGTTCTATTTCTTTGAAGGAGAGGTTTATTCGGGAGAAGACCATTCATTTCAAAATGTGGAACTTCAATTCTTCATGAGAAACGTAAATCATTTGGATAAATAAATTATGGCATTGTATAACGAGTACAGGCTAACATTCACTTTTTGAACACACCCTATAGCTCCACGTCACCAAGTACTAGTAAACAATTGATGGCTTCTGTGTTTCGTCCGGAAGCAAAGTCACCAACCAGCCAGTGGGACATCATGAGTGAGACCGTGATAGGACGTTACATATATCGTGTCTCCAATCACCAGAGTCTACAGTAAGCGAATGTAGGAACTGATATATGTGCCACGAGCACAGGGTGTACATTTGGGTTGGGGGTGCAGTCTGGAAGGTACCTACTTAAACGTAGGGGAACGATAATATCATGCACTAAAATTTCATATCCGAACGTTTTTTTCTGCTCGGAGTCTGAACATCGATATGTTTTGGACACAAGAGTGTTTTACTAAAAGTGAGTCTTCATACAATCTAGTAGTACAGCTCGCACAACAGGATTTTGATTTTAGCAGTAGGAAAAACGAATACTGAACAGATCTGGAATCAAAGCACGACCAGACCTTCATGTCGAAATCGACATCAACATCAACAGAGTGTACAAAATGTCGTCGTTTCTGTCGTTCACCCGATGATTCAGTACACAACAGCCAATGTTGACGATCATGTACATGATATCGAGAGTGAACAATGACATTTTGATATGAAGTAATATAAATCTACTACACATGATAATAGTTCTAAATAGCTATCAATTAATTATACCTCTATACAAAATATTCTTCATAGTAAACAGCAGCAGATCAAACTGATAAAACAATATGTTACTAGCTCTGATAAAGTATTAGGACACAGGCAGGAATACTGACACTACAGGCAACAATCGTTTTGACAACCTGGTGCATTTTATATGATATCTACAACTGATCGTGACAGAAGGACTTACATTGAAAGCCACAATCTTAATATGATCGATATCTACATTTTGCAACCAACAGAAGCATACAAATCGCAATGACAATAGCAAATTAATTACAAAACCATCTGAACATCATAGACTATGACATATATCACTCAAAGATCATTTTGTATTCCCAATGTAACACCTACTCTACCATCCATAACTGCAAATATAACACCGGACTACACTAGGGGGACTTCACGCAACATGTCATAGCATGGTACGAGAAAAAGTTATGTTAAGCCCTGTTCAATTTTGTATCATAAAGCTATCTCCAAACTACTGATTGATATGCTTTGGTTAAAAAGCCAATTGCAACCACAAGGGTCATATATACCTTGATGAACTGCCATTCACAGCATGGCTTATATTACACTACGGTAACAATATTTATCGAACCTGTTTAGACATTATGACAACGGATCCCTCGACTGATATGACTTCTCTTCTTCCAGATTTTCTCGCATCAGACAAAAGTCAGATGACACGGCGGCAACACGATCATAATTTGACAGACAAAGTACAAAAGATGCCTAGCCGTTTGTCAGGAAGCCGGGAGTAACGTCCTTTGCAAGTGGTAATAATTCCTTTAGTTGCTAGAATATTGCCACAATAAAGATGAAACTGATACTCGCTACCTATGGGTACACGAAGTGGAGATACTTGTAAGAATTACATAAAGGCAATGAAATTGGTTGAAAAACAAGCATTAATTGTTTATCAACATATCGACATTGTCCAACTGGCTTGAAAGTAGCATTTAAAACAACTCACAATATACAAAGCAGTAGTAAGTAGTCCTTGATTGATCAACAATCTCGCCACCTCCTTGACCAGAATTCGCTGGCTTTCAGAGTGTGGTATCAATCCCATGACCTCTCTTAGCCACCATTAGCAAACTTCGAGGAAAGTTCGTTGTGAGAGCTATAGGGAAGGATTCCAGCAAGAAGACAGATTCGGCAAATGCAGTTAAACGTCAATTTGTCATCTATTTCCTGAAATCCTCTCTGTACGAATCCTACGGGCTTTTTGTCCAGTTACTATTTGTAACAATACCAACACATACATTTGCAGCTCCTTTGAGCTGCATAGTGCAAACGCACAATACAATGGCACCAGTTTCTTTCACATCATTTCATCATTAATGACTGGTTCGTTAACATGTGACAACACGTTTGTTTTTTTCCACACATTCAAAAGTTAACGTTTTCATCATCGAGGTTGACGCCATCTTGTCCACTCAGTAACACCATACACCTCTTTTCCACGCGTTAAAACACTCGATTGCTGCCGCATATACTGTATTACCCCTTCTCTGAATGAATGTGCAATATCATCATGTTTTGAATTTCTGTGGGAGATATGTTGATCAGACATACTTCATGAACATTAGCAAATAGATCAATCAAACTATAGATTTTCGTTCAAGTTTATTGCACCACTGATACAGACTATGGATTAAGTTTCGAATTATCTCGCCTATTTTATTTTGCATGAATTAGTAATGGTGATTTTTGTATTACCAAATTATACAACCTAATTGCATGAAACGGAGGTAGACTACATTCTTTTGTCTTCAACCAAATAAGTGTCAATTCACTGCATTATGAACTGCTAATTCAAGCGATTCCCCACAGCGTGAAGTGAGAAGAACACATTCCTATCGATCACACTGATCAAAGCGTGTGTACCTAGCTTGTATGAACCGCAAGTGTTAGAACACTGGCATGCGTATTGCATATTGACATTTTACACAAACATCAATATCTTTGGCAACCCATAATATCAGTGCATTATTTTGTGTGCGGCTGAACGTAAAAGTCAGACAAAACTTATTACGTTCAAAGCCAGAATCTATGACCGACATTCACATGGAAACAAATCACAGCGTGGCTAATATTACGCTACAGGAATGAAATTTATCGAACCTGCATAGACATGATGACAACGTATCAGGCGACTGGTATCATTTCCCTTGTGGATTTCTTTGAGTCAGAGGAGAGTCAGATGACACGACGGCAACAGGATCATAATTTGACAGACCAAGTACAAAAGTTACCTTGCCGCCTGTCCGGAAGACGGCAGTAACGTCTCCTGCGTACGGTAATAAATTCTTTAGTTGCTGGGAATATTGCGACAATAAAGATGAATCTGAACCCCGCTATTTATGGGTATAATACATACGAAGTATCAAATCATGTAACAATAACATAAAGATATTAAAATTGGTTGAAAAAATGAGCAATTATGTTATCTCTACTTTTTCACGATCTACTACTGGCTTAAACGTAGCTTTTGAATCATCTCACAATAAAGGCAGTAGTTACAAGTAGTACTTGATTGATCAACAGTCTCGCCATCACCTTGACCAGAAGCTGGTGGTTGTCGAGGTACGATATCAATCACGTGACCTGTCTTAGCCAATAAAAGCAAACTGTGAGAAATATTCTTTGTGAGAGCAGAGTTCAACTATATGAATGGAATCTGACAAAAAGACAAATTCGGCAAATGCTGCTGAACATCAATTCGTCATCCATTTCCTGAGATGTTCGCTGTCCATATCCCAAGTGTTTTTTGTCCAGTTACAGCTGTAACAATGTCAATGTCAATTTTCGTTCATGTTTATTTCTGCCCGCCTGATAGACTTTGAATTACTTTCCGATACATGATCTAGTAATGGTTTGTTTTAAATTTTGTTTACCAAGTACAAACTCATTTTAGGGAACAAAGTTGTTGAGTACCTTTTTTCTGTTTTCTAAAAATTGAGTGTGTTACAGCGTTATGCACTGCTGATCTATGCAGGCGATGGACCTAAGCATACAGTCATGGTTGAGGAAAAGTTCTATTGCACATCATCAATTGTGTCATCAATCTTGTAATGTCCTCCTATTGGAATTTCGGGAATTGTGTTGGGATGAGCTCTCAAATCCATGGCAGCTTGATTAACGGGATAGCTGCAATAGTGAAAGCCTACTTCTGATTTTGTACGGATTGTCCGTGCTTCACGAAAGCATCAACTTTAGACATGGCATGGCTCGAAATAGTCACTGCAACACTGCTAGAGGATGTGTGCACTACCGTGTCTTTTTACACACTGTTATGATATGACTAATAGCAAACATCCCTATGGTTTCATTCAAACTGGAGTGATGCGCAAATATATCATGATTATGAAGACAGCAAGCTGTAGAATGTGACCGACAGTAATTATACACTTCTTAATGAATATTGTTTTCATTTGCAATAAGTCACGTACATCTACTTCCATTTCAACCATGCATCTGATTACACCCTCCAGCAATATGAAGCCTGTTTTATAGAGGGTGATATCACGCCACATAGCCTCGCAATACTGATTGAGGTGTGTAACAGTATGTAATATATAGCAAAATATAGACAGTGTGTAAAATAGCTGTTTCTACTGTACACTTGATGGCCTCAGTATAAATAAAAGTAATTTAGATATATAGAAAAGGCCAGAATCTACCCGTGAATGGGCTACAACTATCCATCACAACTGACATAAAAACAATTGAATATTACTGCATATGTAAGGTATCACATGCATTTTATCTGAATGTGAAGATATTACAGAAATTTGGAAAATAGATGACAAAATAGCATATGGATAAACTGCCTATGTTTAAAGTTGAATCATGTAAATGTCCTTCTCTCACAACGAATATTCTCACAATTTTATTGGTTGGCAATGGCAGTTCATGTGTTTGGAGACGCATACCAATGCTGCCACATTTCAATAATTTGCACACGTATTGAAATGGAATGTTGATCCGATCCCATAGAACTCAACTAAGGTATATCTTTAGTTACGTGATGAAAAATGAACCACCATTCTATAGCCGACTAGCAGGTCGAGATACTAGCATTGATAATGCAGCTCCAAGTTTACTCACTATAGTATATGCATGTGTAAATCTTCAAACTTCCCAAGGGGCTTTTAACTTAGGCATACCTGATACTTACACTCGAAACAAGTGAGGAAAAGTTTCGTTCAGTAGCAGAAATATCATATGTTTACACTTTCATATTTCCATAACAATACAAAATAATACTTTGGATACCGTAACTAGGAACCATGCAAAAACAAAGTCAATATTTTGAATACAATATCTAATATTTCGGAACAATCAGTCGTTGTACTTCACTGTTATTTGCAAAAATATAAGTTTCGATCAAAGTGATAGATACATGCTGTGATGGTCATATCATATGGTGAATTTGTGGGGTTCCATAGGTTTGATATACTAGTATTTATAATAATTTCAAAATGAAATAGGAAACAAATTAGGCGTGTAGATTACCAACGAATCTGGCACACAAAAGTTCAAAGAGATCGGGATGTCGCATCATGATCCACAAAGAAACCATGGAGGCCTTTCGTTGCCCCTTTATTTTCTTAACAGTGCGTGAATATAACATTTATATTGACCTCAATCTTGCTGAATGAACTGTAAGGCATATTGTTGTCATCACTGTGCAAAAATCGACAATTGAAATTATGCCTGATAAGTTTGAATATTGAGCATTCAGGCAGTAAAGTTTATCATAAATGAATGATGTGTGATGCAAGTACACACTGGTATTAAATTATCTCCTTGATGGTTATCATATTTATTCACAAGTATTGTTTTGGAATTAGATGGAATTGTTCCATGTCAGCATATCATCAATTGAGGCCTTAAACGAAACACCCGGATGCAAAGTCAATAACCCCAGCCAGTCATACTTCCTGTGTGTCTCACCTCGATCGACCGGTGCATATATCATGTCAACAAAAGACAGAAGATGGACACTATACGTTGACGATCTTGCATATGTAATCGAGAGTGAATAATAAAATTTTGATATGAAACAATACAAACAAATACTACACCCGCAAAATTTCTGAATAATTATCAATGGTAGCTCACATTCCTACGAAATATTCTTCACAGTAAACAACAACATGAAGTGACGAATTAATCTCTATTGGTCACACTGTCAGATTAAAAATATGTTCCTGGTTTGGATGAATTTTTGGTACACGGGCAGAATAACTGACACTACAGCAAAGACCGTCACCACAGGCAACATCTAAATGTTGGTGTATTTTATATGATGTGTACAAATGATCGTGACAATGAGACTTAGATTGTAAGCCAGAATCTTAATCTGATCGAAATTTACATTCTCCAACCAATGGTAGCATACAGCATCGCCATGACAATAGCAAATCAAATTCAAAGCCATGTGAACATCATACATAGACTATGACATATATCACTGAAGGATCATTTCGTATTCCCAATGTAACACCTACTCTGCCATCGATGACTGTGAATATAATACCGGAATAGAATGACTTCACGTAACATGTCATAGCGTGAGCGTGGTACGAGAAAAAACTGATATTAAGCCCTATTCAATTTTGTATCATCAACTATTTCCAAATTACAGATTGATTTGCATTGGTTAAAATGCCAATTGCAACTACAAGGGTCATATGTACCTTGATGAACTGCCATTCACAGCATGGCTCATATTACACCACGGGAACAATATTTATCGAACCTGTTTAGACATTATGACAACGGATCCCGTGACTGATATGACTTCTCTTCTTCCAGATTTCATTGCGTCAGACAAGAGTCAGATGACACGGCGGCAACACGATCATAATGGACCGATTCACAGAATTTCCCGCCAAATAAGCCGAAGTGCCGACCAATCAGAAGCTGGGCGCTGTAACGGTCGTAAACATATTGACCAACCCTATGAAAACACACGTTTATCAGTGTTTGACATTAAATTGACAATAGTGTTCGATAATATGTGAAAGTGCATTGTCATTTTTGCATTTATTATCGCAGCTTGAGCATTAGTGGCCCGATTTCGCCATCACCATCACATGCGCACGTGCAGGGTGGATAACCACGTTGCGGGCAGATCGGATTTGGGGACCAGTTATTGTTTCGTAGTAGGCTATTAGTATTCGTTTCCAGTTTTGTTCAACTTCAGAGTGTCTTCACAGGCATTTTAAAAATGGCCAATAAAGCAAGAATAACTGTTTTGTATGTCTAGTTGTTGTTTAATGATAGTTTCACATGAATAAGGAATATCTCGCCGGTGGTGAAAATACTCGTAGAGGTCATACGAAAAACATGACAGGCCCCATATACTAGTATACGAATTCGTGAGTAAGAAAGGTCAGAAATGCCCTCCCCTATGATATGTTTATTCGCCACATACAATGGGATGCATTTTCCGGTACACGTACTTTTTGACAACAAAATTTTTATTCTCGTCATGTTTCAGAGTATTTTTTCTCTAAGATGAGGTGTCAAAAATATAATTCTTCTTTATCGGACAGATTATAATTTTCCGTGTCGATTGTGGAATGAAGGATATTTTCTTGTCCTTGTGTAAGTCTTATTGATGCACATATATCTACTGTAATTATATTTCATATGCTCAACGTTAGAATGATAGGATCCGCTCGGCTATGGACTTTCACATGTTTTTTTCGACGATGGATTAAACCAAAGATTCTTCAGCTATATAGTAGGATAAATGGTTGTTGTTGTTGTTTTTTTTAAAAAAAAAAAGGAAACACATTCATTCAGTACGTGGTCCAACATCATTATTTTTTCCTCCATCTATCACTGTTTCCTCCATCTATCAATGCGTGCACAAAATAATGAACTGGTCTCTTCGGTATGTTTACATCGGCCGTGTGACAGGCTCGCACAAGGCATAGGCTCGCACGTGCAACTGAATACAACAAGATAGGCTGCACGTGACTTCTAGTTGTATTTGTGTGATTAATGTATGTTGTTTGTAGGAGAGTTCGTCAAAAAAAATGCTTTTCTTGTAGGTCCATTATGCTCTACACACTTCTTGAACTCCTGCACTTAACTCCCGCCATTTCTGATGTGTGGTTTTATTTAATATTCGCCTTCGAATGCCCGTATGTGCGCCCAGTCGCCCATTAGTTCATTCAAATTACGGAAAGTTACGAGTATTCATGACTTGGCGGGAAACTCTGTGAATCGGTCCATTTGACAAAGTACAAAAGATGTCAGGAAGCCGGCAGTAACGTCCTTTGCAAATGGTAATAATTCCTTTAGTTGGTTGAATATTGCCATAATAAAGATGAAACTGATACTCGCTACCTATGGGTACACGAAGTGAAGATACTTGTAAGAATAACATGAAGGTAATAAAATTGGTTGAAAAACGAGCATTTATTGTTCATCAACACAGCGACATTGCCCAATTGGCTTGAATATAGCATTTGAAACAATATAGAAAGCAGTATACTCTGATTTTTCTAACTCGTTTACACTGTTTTTCGCTGATATTTTTGCGATGCTAAATGCTATCGTTCTATAACTTGGCATACTTCACCTGGGAGACAAACGGCATTCACTTACCGAATTTCAAACTTGTATCACGAAAATTGAAAAAGTTGGCAATCTACACCAATGTTAAATATAGCCCTGTCATTTAATTTCTGGGTCCGCACACAATTTTGTGTATTGGCTCGATTTTGTAGTATCGCAATCTTTTGAAATTAACATGTTTGTGTAGAATACACCACAATGTGTCTTCTGGTCTAAAATTACAACAATACATCGATTCTTGATTGATGTAAACAGGATCAAATCCTCGAATATGCTCAGATTCTCAAGATCCCGTTTTTGGCTGGAATTTAACATTGGGGTAGATTGCCAACTTTTTCAATTATTGCAATAGGAGTCTGAAATTTGGTAGAAAATTGCCGTTTGACTCCCAGGTGAGGTGTGCCAAGTTATAGAACGATACGATGTAGCACCGCAAAGATATCATCAAAAACCGGTGTAAATAAGTTAGAAAAATCAGAGTATAGTAAGTAGTTCTTGACTGATCAACAATCTCGCCACCACCTTGACCAGAATTCGCTGGCTTTCAGAGTGTGGTATCAATCACGTGACCTCTCTTATCCAACAATAGCAAACTTCGAGGAAAATTCGTTGTGAGAGCTATAGGGAAGGATTCCAGCAAGAAGACAGATTCGGCAAATGCAGCTAAACGTCAATTTGTCATCTATTTCCTGAAATGCTTTCTGTACCTGGGCTTTTCGTCCAGTTACTATTTGTAACAATACCAACACAAACATTTGCAGCTCCTTTAAGCTGCACAGTTTTAACGCACAACACAATGGCACCAGTTTCTTTCACATCATTTCATCATTAATGACTGGTTCGTTAAGATCTGACATCACGTTTGTTTTTTTCCACACATTCAAAAGTTAACGTTTTCATCATCGAGGTTGACGCCATCTTGTCCACTCAGTAACACCATACACCTCTTTTCCACGCGTTAAAACACTCGATTGCTGCCGCATATACTGTATTAACCCCTTCTCTGAATAAATGTGCAATATCATCGTGTTTTGAAATTCTGTGGGAGGTATGTTGATCAGACATATTTCATGAACATTAGCAAATATGAAACTATAGATTTTCGGTCAAGTTTATTGCACCACTGATAAGACTATGAATTAAGTTCTGAAATATTTCGGCCATTTTATTTTGCATGAATTAGTAATGGTGATTTTTGTATTACCAAATACACACTGATTTCAGGAAACGGAGGTACAGTACCTTCTTTTGTCTTCCAACAAATAAGTAAGTATCAATTCACCGCATTATAAACTGCTAATTTGTGCTTGCGATGGACCTAAACACACTCCTGGTTGAGGACAAGCAAATCATCAATTGTGTTATCAATTTTGTAATGCGAATTTTGTTTGGAGCTTTCAAATCCATGGTAGCTCGATTAATGGGAGACTACTTCGGATTCTTGTATGGCTTACCCGTGCTTTGCGAAAGTGTCAAAGTTAGATACGTCACGACTTGAACTAGTCATTGCAAGAGTTTATGTGGGATATCACGTTTTAGTTTTCACATTTTTGTTTACATCCCTGTGGATTCATCTATTCGACAGTAATTATATACTTTGTGATAAATATAGTTTGGAGTTTAAGTAAGTCACGTAGATCTACTCCCATTTCAGCCATGCATCTGCCTCAAGCGATGTGAAGTATATTACAGGGTGTGTTCTGTAACACCACATAGCCTTGCAATATTAATTAATATGTGTAGCAATGTATGATATATAGTAAAATAGAAATATTGTGTAAAATTGTTGTTCCTACTATACACTTGATGATATCAGTATACATGTGTGTGAAACTGATATGGAGAATGCTTGACTTTGCCCGTGGATGGGTAATACAGCTGACATATACCTTGAGACTGATCTCGAAGAAATAACTAGAAATAGATAGTATTACATATTGTGTGTCATGGAATAAAAATTGGCCCATGTTGCATATCTCACATTGCATATATCTTTTTTTGGCTACAACTGTCCTTTAACAATAGAATGTTACTGCATATGCATGGTATGATATGCAATAAAATATGAAACATGAATCCCCGCTATTGAGATTCCATCAGTAGCAAAGAGCTTAGAATGTTATTGCCAAAACGAGTGCTACGACCCATCAATTGCCATCAATCGCTCGACTTGTGTTGGCTTAAATATGAGAATATCCACGCTGATGTAAGTAGAGTTCCGATTGTTCAATTATAGAAATGGTCCAAGTACGATGATTTATTTTGACACATTTCACGAGAAGTCAAACCCGTCATCCATTTTCCCTCACCGGAACATTAAAGCACAACACGATAGCTTGTGGGAAAAGCGGGTCTCGAATTCGGGTCTTGAACCGCACAGGTTACCGAACAAAATTAATTAACAATGATAATGGTTTCAGTGCAATATTGTGTCAATAATGTATCGTCAGGTATTTGTGACACCAGGTAAAGAATATCATAATGCGAAGTTTGCACCAGAGACTGAGGAATTCTGAGAGAATTTTGGAAAATTCATGCCTGCATAGCAGAATAGATAATCGTCTTTTTAACGCACGTGATTGGACTGTCCAAAGGTCTTCTCTCACACAGAATATTTCTCACAGTTTTCTCTGGTTGGCCAAAACAGGTGGTGTGATTGATGACACAGGCCAAATGCAACTGGATTGAGGTCCGACATATGATTGTGTATCGTCATTCTCAAATTTATTAACATTCCAACATGAGAGGGGAGATTCCAGGTGTGCAGATGTGTAGAATACAAACTATTGTGCAACAGCAAAGAAATAAATGGCATGTTTCTTGAATCAGAAAGTCACATCATGATACGCCAACAAAAGCTCTTTGACATTACTAAATCGATCCCTGTGTAAACTCAAAACTGATATGTGAACAATGCGAGAAGAGATTTACATGTTAAGGTCGATATTCCTCCTCAACTGTCATTCATTCATTTATCCTCCCTTTGATCTCAGAAACCAAATACTGATATTCAAATGTTTTTGGTTGGCACAGCGGCTCATTAGTTGTGATCAGAGAGCAGTGTGCAATAAATATCCAGCATTACTGACATCCACAAACTCACTCACTTCAGTCTCTGCTGATTGATTACTCAAGCAGAAGATATATGTATGGCTCGATCGAGGAGACACACACAGGAAGTCTGACTGTTTGGTCTGGGTGACGGTTTCCGGGTGAAACACAGAAATCATCAATTGATAATCCGATTGCATGAAAATATCCTATCCATTGTCACATTTGTATGCTGCTAACCCACATCGGATGCATTGTAGAATCGTGTTTAGAAATTAAACATGTTTAGCAATAAAGTGTTCAGGAAAGTGTCAATAGCTAAACGCGTTTCAAAAGTGACTACAAGATATGCGTTTAGGAAAGTGTTTAGATCATGAACATCACTTTTTACAGTGTATGCATGGTGCTACAATTAGATAATAATAATCCGACTTCACAGTGCATCTAAACGTTGTACAAATATAATAGTTTGTCTGTTGTTATAAACTGAACTTCCACATTGTGTTAAATATTGTCAATATTAGAGTCTACCAGGAATGAATAAGTGTGACTTTGTGCATCTCTTGTTCATTTGGGTGCCTATCTGCCCAACGAGTGATTTGAAGAATATATGCTCATTAAAACATTATTATTACCTGAACTATTAAACCTGAAGTTTCGAAAAGAACATAAAGTTTTGCTGTTTTGCTGATATCGGCAGACAATGGGCATATCTCAAATACTCGTGAGTGAAATTGAAGGATGCTGGATATGTACATTTACATGCATATCAGATAACATATGAATAAGAATGTGTTCCCTTGAACACATGATTTGATTTGGTGTATCATGGTGCAGCGTTCGAAAGCAAAGATAATAAAGATATACATGGACAAATACAATATATCGTATTGTAAATGTTAAAAGAGAGCAGACCCGGATGTGGGAATCAGTTACTGAATCCGAACGAATTTCTCCTCCATTCGTCCACATTTTAGTATATTTTTTATGCGAGAGTAGACCACAAGCGTTTTTTCAACTATAGCGATGAAAATTGACACGAGTCCATCACTTACTTTATATTACTGTTGTATCGCTATATTTGTAGCTTTTGTACAAATTGGATTACATCTTTGTACTTATATTCGAGTACAAGAAATTGTCCACGCAATCAACAGGATTTGTCATCTCGTGTACGTGGCAATATTTTGAATAAAACAGCACCGATGTCCTTATATTCGAAATACTTTCTTGTGAAAAAAATGCATTGTCCGAAATATAAAGACATCCGATGCACAGACACTTGGAGAACTGGATACATTGTGCAACTATATACAACATATTGCAAAACAATCATCTATTTAATGCTCTTCAAGTGTCTGTGATCCAGTGCAAAACATATTGTAGAATACATATTGCAAAACAGATTTACTGAATGTTTACTTTCCTTACTTTGAATTAGGTAACTTACCACTTATAATAACCTACAATATGGCACTCATCCAGGCTGCTCTCTGAAGCTTGGACAAATCTTTGAGGTAAAAGCTAGTATTACTGTCGTCCATGCTCCAGAATTGGTACAAAGTATGCGAACATGACCAAGGTTTCATGTGCTTATTACTTCTCTCTTTCAGCAACACAAAAGTCACATGACACGATGTCAGGATGATCATAATTTGACAGACTTAGTACAAAAGCTGCTCTGGTGCCTGTCAGGATAAGGAGGTGAAGTCTTCTGTAAATGGTAATAACTCCCTTTACTCACTGACACATTGTCACGTGAAAAAAATGGTTGTATTATACAGCACTGGCAATGTCACCGTACGATTCGATGTTTTATGGGGAACTGTAACCAGTTATTTGTATATACTTTCTACAATAATTATTTGTATACAGCGATGGCTTTCATATGCACTGTGGTGATACTGGATGCACTAACGATGGTTAGTGCACCCCGCAATGGCGGACAGTAAACACGGTCAGTTTAGTTTTTAACCGTATTTTATCAAATGATACGTCCATTTGTGATAAATGGATACTCTGAAGGTAGCTTAGTGTTTTGGTCAAAGACATGCGTAGTTATTTCAAGCAGATCACGCTTTTCTGTTTAGATATGTTGAGGAAAAGAATCAGCGATAAGATTCACCAACGACAAAAGTGAGATTCCCTAACGATATAGGCCTAATACGTGTATATTGTAATAGGTCCATATCATACACCATTGTGAGTTCGTTGATTTATGCGACATAAATTAGCTAATGTCACATCAAAAATAGGAAATCTGTACTAGTAGATCATTGTACACATCAATACATGTCAATTGGTACCTTATTTCACGTTCAACATTTAAATAACGTAGATTTGAATTAATAAAAAAAAGATCGTTAGGGAATCTTCACATGTTCGTTAGTGAATCTTCGATTTTACAAAAACAATCGTTAGGGAATCTTTCGGCTTTTTTTCAGACGAGTTGTTCATGCTCAAACCAACATAAATCGCCATGTGTTTGCTACGAACGGTTGTTTCGTGCGCATAAGAATCAGCAGATGTATGTGTGTATCGATCACAATCGTAATTATCGGGAAAATGAAGAAAATTCAAACGAACCGTGAGTGGGTTCGCCATTGCGGGATGCACTAACGATCGTTAGTGCATCCAGTCTCACCACAGTGATATGTCCGTTTTCATGTGCACGCCCGGTCGATTTCTTCAATTATGTAGCCCATACGAGTACACACCAAATTACTCCAAAGGCAAGACGTGCAAAGGAACTCTTTGTTAAACCCGTTCCAACACCCATTTGCGTTGGAGCCGTTGGAGATGTGATCAGTTCGAGTAAGTTTTAACGCAGTTGTTTCTTGCTGGCGTAAATTCACACATATATATAGTTCCGATGAGATACCAATTCATTTGACCGATAAATTGTTAACAGTGAATAATTTATTCTTTAATCCTTTACTTTGAGAGAGCGATGAACACAAATATTCTGCATTAACTGACACCGTAGCAGTTCGCACGGGGAGGGGGGGGGGGGGGGGGGGTAATGTCAAAGCTAAACTAGATAGCGAAAACGAATGTCAAAGCTGGTTAAGCCACTTTGAAGTGAATTATTGATGCTACTATATCCACGAGTCACAATATACACAAGTAAACTACAGTGGAGAGAATCATTTTTGTGGCCAGCGGAAATATGTTGGGATGGGAAAGTGTGTATGATTAACAACCTTAATTTAATGGATTAAATTGTTCATTATCCTCCATATAATAAACAAATTCAGACATTCAATGGCATTAATGTTGCCCAATGTTTAGGTTCAAATTGATAGTTGATACGACTATTGTGGTGAAAAAAAATAGTTTTCATCCAATTGGCCAAGTGATGTACCCACAGGTATAGTTATAGAATTCTTTTGTCAGCTACATTTCTGGTAAACCTGAACGTAATTTTATTGTAGTCTGATCAGCATTCCATTTGAATACGTAGCGCCCTCAACACCCCCGCATAATAACTTCCAATAGTATTATATTCAGACACCACGCTGAACGTAAACAGCAACGTTAATCTTTGGCTGTTCAACAATCTCGGCGCCAGTTTGACCGGAATTCAGCAGCTTTTATACCATATCATCGATCACGTGACCTGTATCAGCTTTAGAAAGATGATAAATTCTGGTATAAGTTCCTTTCAGATCTATTTCTTTGAAGTAGATTCTTCATGAGAATCATCAATCACTTGGATGAATAAGTTATAGCATAGTACAACAAACGCAGGCTAACAACATTCACTTTGTGAACACACCCTATATCTTCACGTCACCAAGTAATCAAATGATGGCTTCTGTGTTTCATCCGGAAGCAACGTCACCAAGACCAGTCAGCGGGACATCCTGAGTGAGACACCATGATTGAACTGTACATATATTGTGTCTTCAATCAACAGACTCTGATGAGTGAATGTAGGGACTGATGTATGCCAGAAGCATAGGGCGTTCATTTGGGTGGGGAAAGTGCACAGTAGTCTGGTAGGTACTTGCTTACATGTAGGGGATCGTGATAATATCATGCACTGGAATTTCATATCCGAATTTTTAAAACAAATCATCTGCTAGGAATCTGCATATCGATATGTTGCGTTTGACACAAGCAGAGTATTTTACTAACAATGAGTCTTCATGCAATCTAGCAGTACATCGCACACATGATTTATTGATAACAATAGAGAAACCAATATTGAACACCTCTGGCATCAAAACAAAGCACAATAAAACATTTCGGCCCACGTAGTGCATCTTACCATTTCTTCTAAATTCAATGAAAATTAACAATGTGCCAGACGGATTAAATACGGTACACATTCAGTGGATGAGTAGTATTAACAGAGTAAGGTGTGCTACTTGGGCCAACATTTCTATCCAAAGCCACATCAGCATCATCAGTGGCAGGTAATGTGTAAAATGGAATCGTTTGTGTCGTTCACTTGATTATTAAATACACAGCAGCCCACCAACAGTTTAAGTAATTTGAACATCCAAAACCAACCCCATGATATAGGTGTGTGACAAGTATATGAGTGCTTCCTCACATGCTCAATAACAAGACTTCTGAGTATGTTCATAAGCATTTTCGCTCGATCATATATCACCTTTTTTCTATGTCACTGATTCTGATGTTCATTCCACCGAGGTTGCAGTTCGTATCGACGTTTGAATAGATAATCTTGTAGATAAGCATAGAATTCAGAGCACAATCGTGTTTTGGCAATTACAGCTACAGAACAGCAAGGAGCCTAGTTGGCTAATTCACGCTCACAGCACCAACCAACACCGCCGAATCTGTAATGTATTTGAATCATATAATGCCGAGATGTTTGCTCGGACCATATTTGTTATCATTGGGGGATATCATTGGGGGCAATAAACCTTCATTAAATCGCAATATTACCCGTAAACTTGAAATATGAAAGTTCCTTCGCGATTGATGCGATCCAGATTTCAAATGTGATCCAATTTCAAGTTGGACAATAATAAAATGATTATTGATGTAAGACTCGATCTAGCCCAATTTTGATGATTCCAATAACAAACATAAAATACAACATTTTGCAATAGAAATGAATGTTGCATAAATGTATTTGTTGAAATTGTATATTTCATGATCATGATGATGGTAACCGGGATTGTAAATTAGATATCATGCTACAAAACATGTTAATGAAATTTCAGTATACATAAATGAAAAAAAGTATTTTAGTTGTAGTCGCATAAATACTATTAATATTTATAGCATGGATAAAACATGGACCGCACAATTCTTTCGCATTTTGCTTTGCACATGTTGCCACATCCCGATTTGTACAATTGTTCATGGTGATGGTAATTCATGGGCATTACCATTTAAGCCCTGTCTGCCATATAAATCAGCTTAAGCAGATTACAGCGAAACCAAAAACAAGCACACTCTCTGAGTGGCTGGAAAGCATAGCTGGAAAGCATACTGAATTTATTTTTCGAGGTAGAGCTAAGCCCCAGTAATGACACAGTATTACGTATACTAATCGTGAATTTGATTTGTTTGTTTTGCTGTATCCGGTACCAGGTGCTCACTCTACAACAACTATGGAAATTAGCAATTAGGAAAATATTGTTGATCTATCATTTTCATATGTTTATTTTGTGCATTGTAATGGATCAAGATGAATCAGTATCGTTATGGTTTCGGCATTTTTTCCCTTTACAAGTGATATTATTTTGAGCACTCTCTCTTTCATACATTCATTACTAGTATTCACCATATGTCTTACTCATTGAATCAGCCTTCGTCTGAAAGTTGTTTGGGCCGTCAGTGAAGGTCACACTAGAATGGATCTCGTAACACTGGTTTCATTCTCGTCTGAGAGAATTAGAGGATGTACCTCTATTAGAGGGTGTACACCAGAGGGTGTACACTTGTCTTTCAGTATAGCTCATAAAATAGCATAAACTGTTCAATCACGTGATCATAGGCCATCGAATGATGCCAATCAATCAATTATTTTGGAACAGTGACACACTACGACTTTGTAGATTGCTGACAAATTATATGCACTGTTCGGTGGAGAAGACACGCACAGGGAACATGACTGGCCCGGCTTTTCAGATGACTGCCCGCAGTATTCAGATGAAAATCCAGACAAACCTCTTACACGATTTTAATTCCGACTACGAGACACATAGACTGGGCTTTTTATATCTATTTGGCTGTATGGAAATTATCAACTATTCATACAAGTATTATAGAAAAAAACTTACGAATTAGAATTGATACCCTTAATACTGAAAGTCATATTGATACTTACATTCAACAGCCGATATATATAATTTTAAAAAATGGAGGTGGCTACTTTACCGGGTATCATAGGACCGTATTGACGATATGGCATATCTGGTACATACTTCAATACACTGCATAAGTGTACGTGCTTGTGTTTTGTTACAGTCAGAGTCAATGGTTATTCAAATGGAATATCCATAAATAATGTGGTGAACATGAATGGCGTAAAACATTCAACATAGAATGCCTCACATGACTGGTGCAAAGTAATTAGATAAATGTCGGAAATCTGACTTTATATAATATGTAAATAAAACTCATTCCCTGGTGTAACATTATCTTCATGTCCCATCAAGCTGCATCCGTGGCATTTTCACATATCACATAACTCTGAATGAAACTATTTATATAGGGAAGCTTATCATTAGTAGAATGCATGTGAATGAGAAGGTGGCGCTGACATGCGGCAAATAGATGTCCATTTATCTTGTCACTGGGAGGACACGATGTCGTCAATCTCCATGATTTATCGTGTGCTGAAAAGAGCAACTTGGGCTGTCTAGACAATATAAGCAGATTGCCAAATGTAAATGGACCATTAATTATAGAATGGTGTTGAACCGACTGGTGCTGGTGCATTGTGAGCTGGAGTTGTTCCATAGGGAGCTGAAAATGTATGTGTTGGTGTCTACTGTCCGAAAATTATCAATATTTTTTTTCTGGAAAAGCCTGTGGAATTTTGCAAGGCCTGAGGCCAGAGATTCTGAAGTGTTCCGTCAGAACAAATTTCAAGGAATAGACGGCGATTCGCCATTCAACTGAGTTTGCCAATATCCATCATCTTGGTGAAGTCATTTCTATGATTGAACCAGCCAAAGAATATTTTCTCACAAGGAATATTTCACACTGTCTGAGACAGGTCACGTGATTGATGATGAAGGTCAAAAATTGCGGATTGCGGTGAAGCTGTTGCCGAGATTGTTGATAATAGGAGAAATAGTATTGATCTGTGGATCGAATGGATGTTTCAACCCCTTACCACGACCACAACTAGATTATGATGATGCCAATAGCAAACGTAAAAAACAAAAATGCCGACAAAACAGTTAATCCAAAGATACACTGGCGTCATCAGATACAGACAGTGTGCGGAAAGTAGTTGTTTCTACTGTAAACCTGATGGAATTACATGAACTATACAGCTGCCCAAAAACCTATGAATATAATTTAGAAATTCGAATAAACCCCATGAAATAGATGTATGACGAGTACATAAGTACCTAATCACAAGCAAAAGGTGACAGAAAGAATTCAGTCTGTAATGTTTGGTACTTTACATAAACATGCCAGTAACAGTCATGGGGTCTTCGTTGAGAAAATTTGCTGATAGATATGAATTTGCTGATTATCTATCACTAAGAAATTTTGTTTTCTTCTCACATCGACCGCCTGTATATTGGTGTAGTGGATTGACTTTGGTATATACCATGTCTTTGGTATGCGCAGTGGTTGGATTATCTAACTCAACTTAATTGCGGCAATATTCCAGTACAGTGAAGGAATTATTACCACTTACAGAGGATGTTTCTCTGTTTCTCCTGACATACGGTAAGGGAGCTTTTGTTCACGGTCTGTCAAATTATATTCCTGTTACTGTCGTGTCATGTCACTTTCGTCTGAGCCTAAGATCGTACTAGACGAGCAGTGATACCAGTCACGTGTTCCATTGTCGGCATGTTCGATATATATTGTACGGATGTGAAAGGCAGTTCATTAATAACTCCCCATTTGCATTGTATCCATACACATATTCGCTCAATTATATGAAGCAATTTGCTATGACACTGATTACAAGATATACTGGGACAAATTCAAGTTCGTGTTGACCTTGGACCATCTCATAAACCCACAGTTCAGAGCATAAAGTTTGAGGGAGATTACAGCTGCACAAAGTAAAAAAAATCATCATAAGTAACGACTCATTTCGAAAGTTCACGCTGTTGTAACAAAACCATGCAACTGCCGCGCTGAAACGTTCGTTAGGAACGGTCACGTGATCTGCAAAGTCCACTTGCGAAGACACCGTTCGCGGAAGAACCGTTCGCGGAAGCACGATTGCGGAAGCATCATCAGCGGAAGCATCGTTCGCGGAAGAACCGTTCGCGGAAGCACGATTGCGGAAGCATCGTCAGCGGAAGCATCAGTCGCGGAAGCACCGTTCGCGGAAGAGGAGCCTTCGCGGAAGAACCGTTCGCGGACGCAGTCTTCACCACGTGGAGAAGAGTGCGGAAGATACGTTCGCGGACGAAGATGCGCGCGCGGCCACCCTGGCTATATAAGGGAGAGCGGACGGCCGCTCTGAGAGCACTGCAACAGCGACATCGACCGTGGGGAGATCGTCACCGCCACAGCCAAGGGACTCGACGAACTCCGTGCGGACGACTCCTTCTTCAGGGCCTTAGAGTCAACCGGGATTTAGACCGACTACCTGGAGAAACCATTCGACTAAACGGGACGGGAAACTTCAACGGGAAGGGACAGAGAGACGCCGCCGGCTAAGAACTCTTTTTAGTTGTGCCCTCGTGCACTATTTATTTTTGAAATGTGATCATACAGTGCTCCATGTCTGAACTTCATATTTGTACGTCACGTGGGTGACCAGCCATACAATTGTAAGTTGATTTGATGTATATAAATCTTCAATTTATTTACATCTGAGTTGCTTCTTGCCTAAGTGAAGCCGGTGAGCTACGGAGTGATGATACACCAGCGTTGGGGGACACCAATTTAGTGACGGCTCTCGAATCACAACGAGCGGGAGTTACATAAAGTCTATACGATCAGAGAAACCAGGTTTTTTGGGCCACACCGAAAACAAGTCATTACCAAACGTCACAACTTGGTGCCGTGACCAGGATCCCCGAGGGTCTACTGCCAGGGAACGAACCTCAGCATCACTCATGTCCGGCGAAAACGACGAAACTGCCCCAGGGAAGACAGGAGGTGAAGAGGAAGACTCTTCGCGGACGGCCTCACTTGCGGACGAGGAAGACAGCGGTTCGCGGAAGCCGACCTTTGCGGAAGAGGGAGACGACCGTTCGCGGAAGACGTTCGCGGAAGACGACCGTTCGCGGAAGACGTTCGCGGACGACAACCGTTCGCGGAAGACGACCTTGGCGGAAGAGGCCGACGACCGTTCGCGGAAGACAACGTTCGCGGAAGACGACCGTTCGCGGAAGAGCAGCTTCACAGCCAGGGGTAGACGGGACGTTTCGACGAGTGAGGAGCAATCAGGGAGGTCGAGACCTTCCATGGGCCAGTCGACTAGTCAACAGAGACCCCGGAGCCAGACACCCGACAACCGTTTTCTTTTCAGACACGACTCTGGGTGGCAGCACGATCGAGACAGGGAGAGGTCAACCTACCTTGAGAGCGTTAGGAGGGGCCCCGAGTTCCGACGAGTGCTGGGACCGGAGTACGTCAATCTGGACGGGGAGGACGGCGAAATCTGGGCGAGGAGGGATCGGCTACAGCTACCGGAGCAGAGTCCAAGTGTGGCACCTCCAGAGAATGCAGCATTGAGACGGCTTTGGGACCAGTCCCAGCAGCAGTCTGGTGCAACAGAGCAGCAGTCTGGTGCAACAGGGCAGCGGTCGGGTGTGACGAGTCGACAAACGGGAGTGACTGGAGGACGGGTTACTTGGGCTCCGACCCAAGAGAGCAGCTCGAGAGGGAGAGGACTTTTCGCGGAAGAGAACATTCGCGGACGAGAGGCATTCTTCGGCGACAGGGACGCTTGCAGCCGGGGATCCTTCGTGGATGAACGGGCTCGTGGGCGAGGGGGAGTCTTTGGTGACGAGGACGCTTGTGACCGGGGAGGGCCCTTCGCGGACGACCACGTTCGCGGACGAGGACGACTCGCGGAAGAGAGTGTTCGCGGAAGAGAGGAGTCTTCACCCAGACGGCGGCTCGACGAAAGGAGTGATCCAGGCGACCAATCTTCCTTTCCAGTTTTTCAGAATAGACGGGGAAGACCATTCGCGGATGAGCCGGTTCGCGGAAGACTCGCGGAGGATGGCGTTCGCGGACGTGCATCTTTTGTGGAGGGACGTCTCCGAGACATCTTGGCGGACGGGCCCGTTCGCGGAAGACTCGCGGAAGACGGCGTTCGCGGAAGAGGCCTGTTCGCGGAAGAACTTCTTCGGGAGCTGTTGGCGGAAGAGTCCGTTCGCGGAAGGTTCGCGGAAGACAGTGTTCGCGGAGGGTTCGCGGAAGACAGCGTTCGCGGAAGAGGGAGGTCTTCACCCAGTCGACAACCGAGACAGCCAGCCTCCTGGAGAAATCCAGCTTCTATTTCAGTCACCCAGGGAGGCCGGAGACAGCACCCTTTCTCATCATCGGGCGATGAGGGGCCTTCATCTGATGGAGGGACCGACAGCAGCCATGGTTACCCGGGACGGGGGAGGAGACCACCGAGGCGGGGACCGCCGCTGCACCGACGAAGCCCTAGGCCGAGACGGAGGCAGGAGGACTCGTCGTCCGAGGACAGCACAGTCTGGAATCAGAACGGCAGAAGGAACCGGAAGATGCTGACCCCTGACAAGTTCGATGGGACTTCCATAGAGTGGCCGGTGTACCGGGCCCACTTTGACGTCATCGCAGAGGTCAACGGATGGAGCAAGCGGGAACAGGGCGTCTACTTAGCCGGGAGCTTGACAGGAGAGGCGCGACGAATGCTGACCAGCCTGAGTCCTGCAGACCGGAGGGACATCGACGTTCTGACCGACAAGCTGACCCTACGATTCGACCCTGACTGTCAGGAGGAGTCCTACAAGGCGACCTTGGGACAGAGAACCCGCAGGAAGGCAGAGACACCCCAGCAGTACGGCTATGAGTTGCAGCGACTGGCCGGCCGTGGTTATCCGGATCTGAACTCCGCAGCTCAGGAGGCTATCGCCTTAGACCACTTCTGGAAGGGCCATCCAGATGGGGACATGAAGGTGATGGCGCTCATGAGGAAGATGAAGACCATGGAGGAGGCCATAGCGTTCGTGACCCAGTACGAATGTGTCAAACCCAAGCCTGGGAAGCCGGTGATGTCCATAGAGTCGGAGGACTCCGAGCCAGCTCTAGGACGGGTCCTACAGCTGTTGAAGAACCAGCAGGGAGGCGAGATTACCACCAGTGGGCAGCAGAGCAACCAGCCGAACGTAGCGGGTCTACCCAGACTTCCCTACTTCAAGGGGCTCTTTGAGAGCCAAGACAGGAAGCTGGATCGACTAATCGAGCTGTGTGAGCAGGTGCTATCCATCAAGCCGAGGGCCGCCACTGCTGAGAACAAGGGACCAAGCGCTAGGCCGGGACCAGATGACTGTTGGTACTGTGGGAAGCCGGGTCATCGGAAGTACCAGTGTCCAGATCGGCCGCCACCTCGGACCAAGGAGGAGCGCTTGAGTCGACTAATCGAGGAGATTGGTGAGCGGAACAGTTTGACAGACGAGGAGTCGGAAAACCAGTAGGGCTCATACCAGCCCCCAACCGTATGGGCCATTGGCAGGTGTGTGCACGGCTTCACAGGCGAGAAGCTCGACGAAGACGTGAAGAACACATTGCCAGGGGGGAATTTTTAGTTTCACAGATTTTTAATAGGTTTTTCCGGTGTGCATCCGAAGTAACTGGATGGGCGCAGGAGGAGCTCGAGGATCGAATTCTCGACTATTTGGAGGGCAAGCCTGTCAACACAGACGGGAGTGCCAATGTACAGCAAACCGATGGAGCCGTGGAGCGTCTAATGCCCCGCGGAGACGTCAAGGAAATGCAGACCGATGGAGCCGTGGAGCGTCTAATGACCCGCGGAGACGTCGACGAAATGCAGACCGATGGAGCCGTGGAGCGTCTGGGGACCCACGGAGACATCAACGAGGTTTCTGCTAGCAGCAAGGAGAACCAACAGGTTACAACCTTGAGGCTGGAGGCTGCGAAACAGCAGGGACCCCCCTATGCAACTGAACCACAAGCGGCCGTGAAAGAGGAGACGGAGGGCCGGTGGAGCGGAATGACCAAGGGGCCAGCGCAGCAGCTATTGCTGGTGGACGACTCATTACTTATCCGGAGCGGCGGTTCCGAGGGGAGTGATTCCCTTAAGACTGACAGAGAGGACCAGGGTGGTGCATCACTGTGGGTGGACGACTCAGTACTTATCCAGGGCGGCGTCCCTGAGGAGAGTGGCAGCTCTCTTAAGATTGACAGAAATGGCCAGGTGGTGTCGCTGTCAGCCGGTGCCCGAGGCACATTGGCGTGGTATGCGGCGTGCCACGTTATGGGGAAGGCGACTCGTATGTTGGTGGACACGGGTGCCTCTTCCACCGTTCTGGACGAGTGTCTCTTCGACCAAATGGATGACGAACATAAAGCAATGATAAGGCAGACGAGAATAAGGTTACGGGCAGCAACCGGAGACTACTTACAGGTTCAAGGAGAGATGACAGTTCAACTTCTACTGGGCACACGACTCGTGTCGGCAGATGTACTGGTAGCCAAACTAGGGATCCCGGGAGTGTTGGGGCTTGATGTACTTCAACAGATTGGGGGACAGCTGGATCTGCGTAAGGGCGAGTGGCAGGTGGGCGACACTACCGTAGTGATGAGCTCGGGCCACGAGGACGCCGTCTACACACTGGTGACGGAGGAGACGGTCGTCTTGCCACCCTTTTCAGAGATGATGGTGGACCTCAAGCTGACAGGAAGTGAGGGAGGAGTTCCGAAGGCCGGCCTCGTGCAGTCCGCAAGAGAGCCGTTGGAGGACGACCCCCTCGTAGTGGGACGAGCCCTGGTACGACCCCGAGGACGCCTGGTACCGGTGGTACTTCTGAACGCCGGCGCTGGAGCTTGCACTGTGCTGATGGGGACCATCCTAGCCGAGCTTCACGGAATAGAGGCCGTGATCGACCTGGGATTTCGTCCCGATGGAGGGAAAACAACCCAGAATGAACCTAAAAGGGAACAGTGGTACCGGGAGGAGAGCGGGAGGGAGCATGAGCCCCTTACACCAAACTCCACCAAGTGGCGGAACCGGACGCCTGAGCAGCCCGAAACCAGAGTGCACGCCATGCACGCAGAATCGTCGACGAAGACACCAGAGTGCCCGGAGCATTTAGAACCGCTCCTGGAGGGAATGCATCCGAACTTGACGGAAAAGGAGGTGGAGGTCGTCAGCGATCTCCTTCGACGCCACCAGCAGGTCTTTATGGGACCAGATGGGAGGTTGGGCCGGACGTCCCTGGCGAAACACGTCATCGACACGGGAGATCACCCCCCGATCAAGCAGCCTCTGAGGAGAGCCCCGTACTACCAACAAGAGCTGATCGAGGACGAGGTCGACAAGATGTTGAAAGCTGACGTTGTGGAGCCAAGTGACAGTCCATGGTCGTCTCCCATCGTGCTAGTGAAAAAGAAGGATGGTGCACTGAGATTTTGCGTCGACTACCGCCGTCTAAATGATGTCACCCGGAAGGATGCGTACCCCCTGCCTCGAGTCGACGAGAGTTTTGATACCTTGTCAGGAGGACGATATTTTTCGACGCTAGACTTGGCTAGTGGTTACTGGCAGGTCGAGATGGACGACAGGGACAAGGAGAAGACGGCGTTCACTACCCGTAGTGGACTCTATCAATTTAAAGTGATGCCGTTTGGATTGGCGACGGCCCCGGCTACTTTTGAACGTCTAATGGAGCTGGCACTGAGGGGACTCCAATGGAAGCGTTGTCTAATTTATTTGGACGATGTCGTCTGTCTTGGAAAGACTTTCCAAGAAGCCGTGGACAACCTCGAGGACGTGTTCCGGAGACTGCAGGCTGCCGGGCTGAAGCTGAAACCCGCCAAGTGTGAGCTGTTTCGACAACAGGTCAACTTCCTGGGCCATGTCGTGTCCGACCGAGGCATCCAGTGCGACCCTGCCAAGGTCGAAGCTGTAACAAAAATGGTTCCTCCGACCACCTTGACAGAACTAAGGAGCTTCCTTGGGTTCGTGGGGTACTACCGCAGATTCATCCCTGACTTTGCCACCCGAGCGGGACCCCTCAACCACCTGTTAAAGAAGGAAGTCAACTACCATTGGAGCGAGGCTCATCAGCAGGCGTTCGAGGCGCTGCGTCAACCCCTGACCGAGCACCCCCTGCTGGTGTACCCTGACATGGACCAAGAATTTATTTTAGATACTGATGCTAGCGGCTACGGAGTGGGAGGCGTCTTATCCCAAGTGCAGGACGGACGAGAGCGGGTGATCGCCTATGCTTCCAGAACCCTGAGGGACACCCAGCGGAATTACTGCACCACCAAGCGGGAGCTCCTGGCCGTCGTCAGTATGATACACCATTTCAGACATTTCTTGTGGGGGAGAGCGTTCTTACTACGAACCGACCACGCCTCTCTCAAGTGGCTACTGAACTTTCGGGATGCGGAAGGAATGATCGCTAGATGGGCAGCTCGCATCGCCAGCTACGCCTTCAGGTGTGAGGTCCGACCGGGAGTACAACACGGGAATGCAGACGGGATGTCCAGATGCCGACAGTGCCGGAGACCGGATTGTCCCGCCCCTCGCCACACCACAAGACCCGAAGGAGAAGAGGAGGCCTGTCCGACTCAGGAGGAGTGTCCCCTACCCCTGGAGGACCTCTCTGACGAGGATCTGCTTCCACCGATCAGCGGAGAAGGATGGAGCCCCGGAGGACCTCAAGTTAACATCTTGCGGGAGGTCCCTGTGGAGCCCTGGACGGAGGACTACTATTGCGGAGATGGAGTCGGGATATTCCAGATCTGGGAGGTGCGCTGCCAGGAGGACCCGAGGACGACTACCCAGCCGACCGAGGAATGCCTGCCTGACCGGAGCCCCCCACAGACGGAGGAAGGAGCCAGGAGCGTCTGCAGAACCCTGCATCAGCTCCGCCCCTCTGCCTGGGTTTGGTTTCTCCTGATGATGCTCCTCGCACTGCATGGTTTGGGACCGGAGGTTGTGGCCGGAGCAGCGATCGGCGCGACGGCCGACGTGTGGATGCGCTGCCGAGAGGAGCCCTTCCTGGACCCATGCCCCAACCCTGTGCTCCGAGATCCAGACAAACAAATGCTAGCTGTCACGCGGGCTATGGCTACGGGAGGACGCCGGAATCCGATGGAGGGAGCCCCGGAGGCCCAGGTCCTGAATGGTTATTCCCAGGAGGACCTAGTGACCCTTCAACGAGCCGACCCTGAAGTTGGAGGCATCCTCGGGTGGAAGAATATTTTCACTGAGAGACCTGCATGGCCCGAAGTCAGAACAAAAAGTCAGCAAATGAAGACTCTGTGGCAACAGTGGGACCAGCTGGAGCTACGTGATGGGCTTCTGTACCGGCGGTACCAAGCGGCTTGCCAGAACGCACCAATCCATCAACTGGTCGTTCCACAGGTCCTGAGACGCGCCGTCATGAAGGAGGTCCACACCGGCAAGCTGATGAGTCACCAGGGAGTCACCAAAACAGTCCACCGACTAAAAACGAGAATGTACTGGCCGGGTATGACGAAGGACGTGGAGCGTTGGTGCCGGGAGTGCCTGAAGTGTAGTGGGAGAAAGCCGCGACCGGGGCCCAAGTACCACCCCATGGGAAATCTACCGGTAGGCGATCGGCTAGAAAGGGTGGCCATGGACATTTTGGAGCCTGGAACGATCACCAATTCTGGGAACCGGTATATACTGGTCGTGGGTGATTATTTCACCAAGTGGACTGAGGCCTACGCTCTACCCAACCATGAGGCTCAGACGGTGGCGGACGTCTTTGTGACTGAGTTCGTGTGCCGCCTGGGAATGCCAGCCAAGATACACACCGACCAGGGACGAGAGTTCGAGAGTAAGCTTTTCCTTGAGATGATCAAGATCCTAGGAGGGGAGAAGACTCGGACGACCCCTTATCACGCCAAATCAGACGGGATGGTCGAGCGATTCAACCGGACCCTGCTGAACCTTCTGGCCGTGGTCGTGGACGAGAACCATGACGACTGGGACGACCATCTGCCCTACGTGATGGCGACTTATAGAACATCAGTACACGAAAGCACCGGGTGTACACCATTTCGAATGATGATGGGACGGGAGGCAACCACCCCATTGGACCTGAGGTACCGGACGAAACCGGACGATTTGGGAGGACCAGTCCCCGAGTGTGCGTCCGAATACGTCGAATGGGTGAAGGAAGCCACCATACAAGCTCACGAGACTGCCCGAGAGTGCCTGAAGACGGCTACGGTGCGACAAAAGCGCCATCATGACATAAAATCAGCCGCTCGACATTTTCCGGTGGGCACCTGGGTGATGTATTGGTACCCTCCAAAGGCTAGACCAAAACTAGGACTAGGGTGGACGGGACCTTATCTCGTTGTGAAGTCTCATCTCGGATGGATGGTGTCCATACAAGATCGACCCGGTGGCAAGATTAAAGATGTCCACATTGACAATATAAAAAGGTGCTGGTTCACCCCTGAAACCGACGCCTGGATACCCAATCCGGACGATGTGACCCCAGTCCGGACCCCCAGTGATGACGAGGGACGAGTGGAAAACAGCGGGAATGCAGTCCAAACGATGTAAACGATGACGGGAGCGTTCGCGGAAGAACCGTTCGCGGAAGCAGCGTTCGCGGAAGCAGCGTTCGCGGAAGTACCGTTCGCGGAAGCACGTTCGCGGAAGCAGCGTTCGCGGAAGAACCGTTCGCGGAAGCAAGCGAAAAACGTTATTTCGTTCCACGACAATGCTTTTTCCCCCAGATCCCTGGTCCGCGCCTTTTCTATATAAGCAGGCCGGCCTACGATTCCGTCATCACTTCAACCATGAACACACCAACTCTGCAGATCATTGAGATACCCGCATTTGCAGACGAAGATTTCGGGGACGTTCCAGATTTCGACTTGGCTGACTTTCTGCCCCTTGAAGTCGACAAGATGAGCGACCCACCTACCAAGCCTGACCGAAAGCGGGAGCGCTCGAGGAGCCGGGAGCGTCGTGAGGAGCCCCGAGGAGGTCGACGGTCCCCTGCCCGGAAGTTGTCCACCGAGAGAGGGCGACGCTGGTGCAGCCCCTGCCGGATCCACGTGACGGCATCCAACTTTAGCCGACACGTGGCGACCAAACACACGCAGAAGGAGGGGCGGCACCTCTGCAAGATGTGCAGCCAGCGATTCGCCCGCCGAGCTGACAGAGACCGGCATGAGACGTCGCATGCCAGCGGCAACACCCTCAAGCCAGGACGGAGGAGGACGACGACCGACACGCCCGTGTCCGACCCCCGAGATGGTCCGACTACTGTGTCTGCCCCTGAGCTGAAGACTGTCAGCTTTGCGGCCAGCGGGACGACCAGCTCCACGCCGTCAAGCCCCCGGGAGGACGCCCCCAGGTCAGAGGACGCCCCAGACCCCGAGGACGACCCCCCGAATAGCGAAGAGGAACCGGAGTCTCAGCAGGAGCGGAGAGAGGCGGAATCCCCGGAGGCCCCCAACCCCGAGGACGACGGACCCCCCGTTCCCAGAGACTCGGCCCCTACCTACAAGCCCCTAGACCTGAGTTGGTACCTCAAGCCCGTTCCGGAGGAGGAGGACCAACTGCGACCGTATGTGGAGGGCCTGGGCAGAGCGGTCACTGCCGGAGAGAAGGCCCTGGAGGACCTGGCATCCACGATAGCCATGGGACGACGCCACCTCACCCAAGCGGAGGCTCGGCTCCAAGCCAAGGAGGAGCAGAGACAGCTCGAGGCCGAGGTGCTGCAGCTGCGAGGGGAGGCCTCTCAACGAGAGAAGAGCCACCGGAAGGAGCTGCGAGCCCACGTCCGAGAGACCAAGCTGCTCCGGGAACAGCTCCGAGCGTACACAGACACTCGGGACAGGCTGGCGGAGACGTCCGAAAGCGAGGTGGATCGCCAGTGAAGTGGAGGGAGAGAGCCCTGTAAACATCAGACAGGCAGGAAAAGACGAAGAAGGAGGAAGAAGAGAAAAGAAGAGAGAGAAAGGATCAACGGGGACGTTGATCTCCAGAAAGGGTGGAGTTGTAACAAAACCATGCAACTGCCGCGCTGAAACGTTCGTTAGGAACGGTCACGTGATCTGCAAAGTCCACTTGCGAAGACACCGTTCGCGGAAGAACCGTTCGCGGAAGCACGATTGCGGAAGCATCATCAGCGGAAGCATCGTTCGCGGAAGAACCGTTCGCGGAAGCACGATTGCGGAAGCATCGTCAGCGGAAGCATCAGTCGCGGAAGCACCGTTCGCGGAAGAGGAGCCTTCGCGGAAGAACCGTTCGCGGACGCAGTCTTCACCACGTGGAGAAGAGTGCGGAAGATACGTTCGCGGACGAAGATGCGCGCGCGGCCACCCTGGCTATATAAGGGAGAGCGGACGGCCGCTCTGAGAGCACTGCAACAGCGACATCGACCGTGGGGAGATCGTCACCGCCACAGCCAAGGGACTCGACGAACTCCGTGCGGACGACTCCTTCTTCAGGGCCTTAGAGTCAACCGGGATTTAGACCGACTACCTGGAGAAACCATTCGACTAAACGGGACGGGAAACTTCAACGGGAAGGGACAGAGAGACGCCGCCGGCTAAGAACTCTTTTTAGTTGTGCCCTCGTGCACTATTTATTTTTGAAATGTGATCATACAGTGCTCCATGTCTGAACTTCATATTTGTACGTCACGTGGGTGACCAGCCATACAATTGTAAGTTGATTTGATGTATATAAATCTTCAATTTATTTACATCTGAGTTGCTTCTTGCCTAAGTGAAGCCGGTGAGCTACGGAGTGATGATACACCAGCGTTGGGGGACACCAATTTAGTGACGGCTCTCGAATCACAACGAGCGGGAGTTACATAAAGTCTATACGATCAGAGAAACCAGGTTTTTTGGGCCACACCGAAAACAAGTCATTACCAAACGTCACACTTACAGAAGCAACAAATACTACCGGATCTGTAACGTTCCCACTTCAGACATTAAATCACTCATTAAATAATCCTACATTATTCACAGAAGTCACAGTTGCTATCTTGGTCCAATAAACCAAAATTCTATCGCAATATCACCTACATGGGGAAAAACCTAAAATTTCCTCCGCGAACTTTTGAAAAATCGCAATATTGCTAAAGGTTTGGTACTTGTTATCTGTTGTCGGTAAATATTCATAAATCATATGTTTTACGAAAAAGCATTTATTTTTATACATATCTTAGCATGTATAAGTTGAAAAGACAGGATAATTACTCACCAGTATTTAACCGACAGAATATTTGAAGTAGTGTTTGTTATTGCTTTGCAAATTTGGCGAAATACTAACATGTACAGATATCTATAGCAAACGGGATTCAATATGATGCCATGCTAATCTTGTCTGCCTGATATAGCAGGATGAGTAAACTACTACAAATTTAATTCGCACACAATTTTCCAAAGGATGGAAAGATACTCAAATTATATTTCAATGCAACGTGTTAGTGCTAGCGATGATACCGATATATTCGATACCACGCTTTGTGAATTTGATTTGTCACACAGCTGTTTTGCTTTTATCCGTTACCGCAATTCTACAGCTACGGTGTAAATTGAACATTAGAAGAAGAAGCAATTGTAACTTAAAATTTCTTCGAAGTCATTGTTCCAATGACAAATTTATTCTTACAAAACTATAATTACAAAATCGCCAATACTAAACAAAACATAGGCCCCTAATTTATTTTTGCATATTACAAAAACAAATACTCAGATATGTGACAGTATGTAAAATTGCAATAGAAAAATATAGTTATCTATGAATCCTGCAGTATTTGTATCTCAATTCTGCGCAGCAACTGGAACTGACCAATTCAATTAATCTACTGGGCTTTCGGTGAGCATGGTAAATCCCACACGCTATCAACATAGTGGGATAACAAGTTAGGCAAGAGACTAGTCTGTCGTGTGTGATGAAGACACATGTCAGCTGAAACAATTTCTCCTAAATATTAAATATTATCCAATATTGTACAGAATCATATATTATTATGGTAAAATTACATATATAAACATATTTCAAAATTCGAAATAGCCTTGGGGCTTATGATAATGTGTTTGATATGTATTTGCCATGTACCTACTAGTATTTTAGGGAGATTCAGTAATTTTTTAGGCATTTGTACACTAAATTTACGAAGTGTACAATCTAAGTAATTACATGTAAACTACATGTCCACACTGCGCTGTGACAAATACAAGTGTTTGTTTGGGCTTTGTTTCTGTGTTAAATTCGATTGCTTGCAGGTGTACGATTTCAATACATACGTGTTAACCTTATTGGATTCATGTCTTTCGGAAAAAGAGCCACGTAAAATAGGATATTATTCTGAATGTTCGTGCGTGATATGAAAGCAGTCTACAACACGAGAATTACCAACCGTGTCATCAGTCACTTGACCTGTCACGGCTGAAAGATGAGAACTCGTAAGGAATACATCCAGATGCAAGTAAAGATTTTCGATTGTTCAATTATAGAAGTGGTCCAAGAGGATGATACATATTGACATATTGCACGAGAGGGCAAAACCGTCATCAATTTCCCTCTACGTGCTACGCTAAACCTTTAAGGAGTTCGAGGCGCACAGCGCTGCCAGGATTAGGTGTTTGTTCAGTTTGTATTCCTTCAATGCACTTCGTCTTCCATACCTACTTTAAGTCATAGATGGTTGGAAAGCAAGGGAGAAAACTGCTACAAAATCGGTTGACAATATTGATATATGATATTTTCATGTCATCAGATTATTAATTGACGATTCATTTTTTTTACTGAAAAGCAGAGTAACCCAGATCAGACAGTCAGACCGTGTGTCACACCTCAATCGAGCGGCACACATGTTTTTCGATTGAGTCATCGATCAGCAGAAACTCCAGCGGGATGACATGGAAGTACTCATATCTTAACTATCCTATCCATACATTGAGTTTTTCAGCATTTGTATGCTGTTAAACTGCGTCGTGTACAAACACGGTGCTACAAGTAGCTAATAATGATTCATGAATTCACCTACACTCTCGTCAAGCTAAGTGAGTCGTTACATAACCGTTAGAATGGTAGAACCATTTGGTATTCGAAGATCACCGGGAAACATATTTTACGACGATTGCTGAAAGAAAATACATTTTCAATACGCTTTCCCAAGCTATTTTCGATAGTAAACTTTGTCATGCACAGAAAGGGTTCAAGAACAGGCCTACAGTACATGTGCTCTGCCATGCAAAGCAGTTGTCTTTGTAAGTCGCCTGAAGCCGTGGCTACAAGATCTATTTTAGATAATATGTATTGCAATTCGTCTAGCGAACCATTCGGAGACAATGGCTCCCAGATAATAGTATAATGAACAAAAATAACATAGAGAGCGAACAGCAATACGACGAAATTATTCCATTATACGTTCAACAACTTGCAATAATATAACCAATGTGATTTCAATGCAATGCACGGAACTTAAATGCAAATAATTTCCCAGACATTTTGTCAGTGGAGAAAGTATCTTTGTTTCTGGAGTTTTTTGACATTAGAGCGTTGGGGGCGAAGCCCCCAACCCTCTACATGTCTATGTGCTGACTTTTTATGGAGGTTCCATGCCAACCTATCGACGCACGTTTTGGCATGTAAACTTTTAGATGCCTTCTACAAATGAGGATTTTCTTCGTCCTTGATATAAAATCTCTCGAATTGATGGGAAACTCTGACTATTCCACAGATATATCAGGCAGGAATCGACGTGCTAGGTTTGAGAAAATTACGTAAATGTTCAAATTATCTAAAAACGTCCCACAATGGCGGAGCTGATGGAAATTGACGTTCCCAGAATGCAAAGCAAATTTTAGCACAATCACGCGTATTTTGGAACACAATTTCTGTTCACCAATTCGTATATGCATACATGCATATGGGCATCTGCGTGTGGACATTTTTGGCGTTATGAAGTAAACACAGCGATTCGTCTGTGATGCCACGGCTACATTTACCGTAATTTGACGTATTTTATAACATGACAATTAAGCTGGTGTTCTGTGCTGGATTGCGAAGTTTTTTTTATTCTGAACTGGTATTTTAATTTGCCCAGTAAATGCATGTGTTAGGCTATATCTGATGATATCAGATGCAGATATTCCTCATAGTTTCCAATGTTTTGCGGATATTTTAATGAGGTTACATATCATACCAGGCGTATCTGTTCCATTGATCGATTTTAAAATAAATGTTTACTTAGTAATATGAATGAAGTAGGTCATGTTTTTCATCCTAGTATACGGAAATGAATTGGAATCACATAAGGGATGAAATTATGGCTTCTTCTTTCTTTCTATTTTTTTAGGGGGGAGGGGGGGAGGAGTAACGTTGTGTAAGATATATTCAGCTGTCGTGGTGCTGATGATGTGCTCAAGCTCTAATGTCGTCTTCCGCAGTTTGCTGCATTTTCTTGTTTTGTAATCTGCTTTAGTTATTCTAATTCAAATAAAAAGACTCGATTTAGTTGTGTTGTCTTCTTCTCGTGGATCATAAAACCTATAGTATATCTGCAAAGAGACAATAATGCATCATATTTGTGCCAGGACATCTTTTATATTTCAGTTACATAAAAAAACTGTTTTTGTACGACTGTTGTACGACACGTTGTATACATTTGAAACACATCACTATAAATGAAATGAACGAATAGTGTACAGTGTTCTTTCACATATTTTGTGCTTGTCAGTTGATGGCCATTTATGATGTGCAACAAATATTTCATATTCATCTCAGTTATGGCTAGTTCTCACCTATACGAATCTCTGTGCGAATGCCATGCGTTCATGGGTTATTGCAAGTTTCGTGTGGCTATGCGAATTTAGCACGAAACTGTCATGTTTTAACCGACACAGTCTCACGATTTTTACATGAATGTCATGCGACTCCCGTACGAGTTGTTCCCGCAAGTCACCAGATTACCACACGACTTTCGATAATGATACAATAATGAACTTTTTTTTCTCATTTCGAAAGTAGGTGCTCGGGAATGAAAGGCAAACCCGTTTAGTGCATATTGCTCGGACGTGGCGCAAGTTAACTAAATTTTTCGGAATATGTGTTTCATCAATCTTCAGAAGAGGCTGGACCTTTTTTCCATAGTTATGAGAAATTCTCTGGATGGACAGTCGAACTCACTGCAAACTATCAAAGAAGAGTAGTCCCAACATCAATAGGATGGTTGTTTCAATAGTGTACTAGTATACATTTCCCATATAAATTGGATTGTTTCTAGAAATCACAACGATATCTGAATCGTCGTGAGTGGTTGAAATGTACATTTATTTATATTACGCATCTGTGATTTCATCGAAAACAACAAACAAATAAAAGAAGTCATATACTCGATGGCATACCTCGTACTATTACTGTATTAGATGTAAAGATGTTGAGCAGCAACTCTGGTTGAAATAGACTATAAACAGCACCGGGATTTAGGCTGAGATATATCTTATAATCAGCAGTAAACGGGAATGAACCATCAATCAATTACCCACACATGGGCAATCAGAAAATTAAATCTGTACGAAATTTCCTTTATCAGAAACATCCATCCCAAAAGCCGACATTTAAATAGATGTCTATAGGAGAACGAAATATCTGAACAATTTAATAGCGTATTTTATTATGTACTAAAATAGCAACAAAATGGTGATTAAATCATGAAATACGTTGATACTGTGACGTAAATGAACATGAAATGAGTATATTTGATGGTATGTGGTATATGTTTATATAAAGCATTATTGAATTGGGTGACAACCAAGTACTAGTATCTTACACCATTTACAAGTTCCTTCACTGATTACATTTGATAAATGTACTCCTTGTTTCTATAAGGCAAAACTGTAATACACAGTTATAATCAAAAGGAGTATGCCAAATATATCAACCATTTCACTCGTTTGGAATTAATTTCGTCTCATTATATATACCAATAAAATATGTTCGCATGCTCTGTATTCAACCACTATTTGAATTATATCATTATTATATCTACCTCAATGAAGATTCGCTTGCTTGAAATTTTTCAAACATAACTGCAAATGAAATTCATCTTCATCTTTGGCACACAGTAAATTGGGTCTTTCTAACTAGTACCAAAAACCCATGCTTATATTTAGTAACGACGTATTTATATGAAACACCAAGTATTCATATGTGTGTGCTATTTGTGATCTTTTCCCATCAGCGTTGCACACATAATATACAATGTAGTGTCTGATATTTCAGCATGTAGATGATGTAAATTAGTATCCTGCACTTACTTGATGAAACCAGAAACTTATAACCTTTATGTAAATATGATAATCCAATACAATTACATGTGGGGGTTATCTTTGCATTACAAACACTAATGGTCGCTCAACATGGCTGCAGATTTACACTGAAACAGGAAGTAACAAGCTAACTGATGGATTCATCAACATGAAACGTCCCATGATACTGTTCTCGATGGATGAGTCCTCTGATTAATCACCTAATTGATATCAACGAAGTGAAATGAGTTGAGTTCCATTCTGGTGTTAGAAACAAAATCTGCACACAAACGATATCATGTGTTCTGATCATGGCAGGGGATTTACAACAAGTTGAACCTTTGTATTATTTCGAAACATTTGTTTGTTTGCAATGACTGGGACCCGTCCATAGATCATTCATCTTGGGACCACCTGAGCTACCTCCTCATAGATAGTATGCATAAGAATGCGAACCGTTTAGAGATTTCCCAAAAAGAGGGCTAATTGTAGCAAAGATTATATCTGGTTGAGGATCTTCATCCAAATGGTGTATGAAACTTCTATACTTTTTCGGAGTATTGGGGGAGTGTTGCCCACTTGGAAGAACAGCATATCACATAACTAAAATTAATAAGTCAATGAGAAATATGCGCGAGCATTTCTGTTTACATTGTTTAATAATTTGGTGTGAATGTTAACGGTTCAATAAATGCATTCAATCCAAAACAATCACTTACTGAACGTCATTTGCTCACATAATTCCATCATTGTTGAGTGCCTGAATATGCATCTCACAACATGCTTCTCTGGTCCAGACAGCCCAACTTCGTCTTTCCAACACACGATAAATCATCAAAATTGACGGCATCTTGTCAACAAAGTGGCAAGATAAATGGGTCATCTCTCGTATAGAGGTCCAAACGCTTGACATCGCCTTTGAGTGATGATTTGTCACAGCGAATCTGTCCATGAGAAGGCGATGAAATAGTACACCTACTCAGTTGCAGCATGCAATGTTAAGGTTTATTGTTTCAGAATAGCAATATACAAAATGCCCCAGAGATTTTATAATTGGAAATATGTATAATGGAATGAATATGCAATGCGAGCCTACAACGACTCATAGTATATTGGACACGAAACAGTATATTGTGACGAACAAAAACATTCTAATGTTAGTATTCTAGAACTATCTCAAACCACATTCTATTTCTATATATGTAGATTGCAGACGTGTTACAATTTTGACTCACATATACCTGGACAATGTCGCCTCGTATCCCTTGTCTCGTGTCATTCATTTCTACATAATCGCTACATATCGAGACTTACATTACCAGATCGAGATCGGTAAGTTTTGTATTTCGCAATACCGAATACCCCCAGGCCAAATACGCTACTTCGTATGATGGATATGGACCATATGTCCATTTCCCATATCTGGGATGTTTCTATTTCAATGCTTTCATCAATTCACACATTACAGGAACTAATGCAGTTTTCTTCATGAATTATAGAAATTGACGAGGATAAGGGAGATATTTGGTACCCTACTGGGATGTGATCCATCAAAAGTTTCGAGTCTAGACGGCATTTTCCCAAAAGAAAAAATTCCCAACATTATGTATACAGTGTACCTCCTAACCAGACACAAAAGTGCCTCAGCATTGTCCAGTCTGATTCCCGAGATTTTCTCTGTTAAAAATTGTATCTCCCTAATAGACTTTTATGTTGATAATGTCTTTACTAATATCCCATATCATTTATAACGATGGAGTATAATTTTTGTATTCAAGTGGTTTGTTGTAGTATCAGTGAATCACTTTTCTTGTTTGTGATGGTACGAAGGTAGAAGCCAATATACGTATCCATTATTTCTACTTACGAAAATGTATAGTATATAGCATACGTATGGTTTCTAAGCCTAATGTATATATATTATCTCCAGTGGTACATCAGGGGCTTCCCATTTCGAGTAGTGGACATGCAGACAGACGTGTAAAAATGATATATATTTTTTTTTTCAACAAACAATCAAAAGCAAAGGGCATCTGTCACATGTAATTAACATCTGACATGCATACATTGCACCTGGAACTAAATCCCGCTGATATTTAGGATTGGACTTTTGCAAGAGAATTGGATGTGTTTTACTCATAGAAATCGAGGAGAGGTCTATGTTGCACACAAATACACGAGGAAGTGAAGACAGTGGGCAGTAGCTTTCACCGCATGTTTTGAAATGTCTCATCGTTGGAACGTCGATGAGAATCATATGGTTGGGTTACATATATACAATTTATACATGAGGATATACAAATGAACATAACAGAAATGTTGCACTGTGTGAATAATATAATTTTTTTTGAAAGTTTAAATGTTTAAATGAATGTTTCAACTGAAACACTGTAATATTCTCGTAATATCAACTTCTACACCTCTCACTCTGCATAACAAGATCCCCAACAGGAACTGAGCACTTAAAAAAATTAGCCCAATGGGCTAGTAAGGTTACCGGAGAAATATACAGAGTTAAGCCGAGAAAGTTGAAAGTCAAATTCAAGGTGACCACTGAAATCGCCATATCTCTAACCTTGAAAATGGGATCAAAGGTTAAATTCTAGATCACCAAACTATTCAGCATACATCATTTCCTATATGTTTACTATGGACCCCTAAGCTGTAAATTTGATAATAAGCGAGATATAAGCCATTTTGTAATCTGACTTTGAAAATAAAATGACTGACCTTGAAATTTAGGTCAAAGGTCAAATTCAATATCATTAAAATATTCAGAATATATCATTTCCTATATGTTCACAATTGATTCCTAAGCTGTAAAGTCAATAATAAGCAAGACATTAGCCATTTTGTCCTGTTGACCTTGAAAATGAGGTCAAAGGTCAAATTCAAGGTCATGAGAATTTTCAGCATATATTATTTCCTATATGTTCACAATTAATTCCTAAGCTGTAAAGTCGCTAATAAGCAAGATATTGGCCATTTTGTCCTGTGACCTTGAAAATAGGTCAAAGGTCAAATTCAAGGTCACGAGCATTTTCAGCATATATCATTTCCTATATGTTCACAATATATTCCTAAGCTGTAAAGTCGCTAATAAGCAAGATATTGGCCATTTTGTCCTGTGACCTTGAAAATAGGTCAAAGGTCAAATTAAAGGTCACGAGCATTTTCAGCATATATCATTTCCTATATGTTCACAATTGATTCCTAAACTGTAAAGTCGATAATAAGCGAGATATTAGCCATTTTGTCATGTGACCTTGAAAATGAGGTCAAAGGTCAAATTCAAGGTCACGAGAATATTCAGCATGTATCATTTCCTATATGTTCACAATTGATTCCTAAGCTGTAAAGTCGATAATAAGCGAGATATTAGCCATTTTGTCCTGTGACCTTGAAAATGAGGTCAAAGGTCAAATTCAAGGTCACGAGAATATTCAGCATATATCATTTCCTATATGTCCACATTTCATTCCTAGTCTCTAATTTCAATATTAAGTGAGATATTAGGCTTAATGTGTCCCATTATAAAGCATAGGAAAATTTAACATGGGAAAGTCACATTTGGGCCGAGTTTGGGCCCAAAACGGCCCACTTCAAGCGATTCAAGGGAAACGAAATTTATACATGTCACAGGGGTACATATGCGGAGTGTTTTTCATCAATGAAAAAAAAAGTTACTGAACAGATTTTGAGAAAACGACCGTCAAAGTCCAAAATTGGCCATTTTTCGACGAAAACGGCCGCTCTAACTTTGAAACCAAGGTCAGAGGTCAAATTCAAGGTCACGAGAATATTCAGCATATATCATT
The DNA here is from genome assembly GCA_949152475.1 of Terebella lapidaria. NCBI lineage: Eukaryota > Metazoa > Annelida > Polychaeta > Terebellida > Terebellidae > Terebella > Terebella lapidaria. The sequence continues at coordinate 34,287,113 of OX424556.1, forward strand.
TCCTATATGTGCACAATTGATTCCTAGTCTCTAATCTCAATATTAAGTGAGATATTAGGCTTTAATGTGTCCCATTATAAAGCATAGGAGAATTTAACGTGGGAAAGTCCCATTTGGGCCGAGTCTGGGCCCAAAATGGCCCACTTCGAGCGATTCAAGGGCAACGAAATTTATACATGTCACAGGGGTACATATGAGGAGTGTTATGCATCAATAAAAAAAAAGTTACTGGACAGATTTTGAGAAAATGGCCGCCAAAATCCAAAATTGGCCAATTTTTGACGAAAACGACAAAAATTCAAAATGGCCGCCACACGCAGACCGGCGATTCAAGGGCAACGAAACTTATACACATCATGGAGGACATAATAAGGCATCCTTGTGCAAAAAAATAAAAAAAAGTTACTGAACAGATTTTGAGAAAATGGCCGCAAAAGCCCAAAATTGACCGATTTTCGACGAAAACGACAAATTCAAAATGGCCGCCACACGCAGACCAGGGAATCAAGGGCAACGAAGCTTATACACATTATGAAGGACATAATAAGGCATCCTTGTGCAAAAAAAAAAAAAAAGTTACTCAACAGATTTTGAGAAAATGGCCGCCAAAGTCCAAAATTGGCCGATTTTCGACGAAAACGGCCGCCATTTTGAAAATATTGTGAAAATCAAAAAACTAAAAAATACCTCCTTCTTGAATTATTTTTGTGCATTTTTGTGCAAAATTTCGGAAAGATTGGTCCGTAAACAAAAAAGATAAAAATGTGAACGCCGACGCCGACACCGGATGCCGGACGCAACGCCATGCCAATAGGTTATCGGACCATAGGTCCGGTAACCTAAAAACTACTGGACTTTCGGTGTTTTGGGTAAACCCCAAATGCTATCAACATTGTCTGATAACAAGTTGGACGTGAGGCCATTCTGGCGAAATTGACATTGGAATCTGTCAGTAAAATTTCATTTGAAAAATAATAATACTCAAACATTACAATCTGTCAGTACAGTTATCATTCTGAAAATATATCCCAATATTTAATTTGCTGGCTTTTGACTTGGGCTCAATCACCTATGTAGCATTTACATTTGAATGCACCTACTCAAGGATTGTTTTCACTTCCAACGATTTCTATCAATTGCTGGACGGTTATGCTCTAATCGTAAATCTGTGTGTGTGCACTCTGTAGCCTAGGTAACCACATTGCACACCGTGAGTATCATGTGTAAATGTCATATCAGGCTTTTGTTCCGACGTGACTTGTTTCAAGTTTCTTACTGGTATCATTGAAATCTTGTTTCACTAATGTATTTGAACGATGCAAACATGTTGAACAACGTATACTTTTTTTTCAAATGTCCTGATATCGTGTCATGCTGGAGGACCCATACAACCGAAGATGTCATTCCGAACGTTCGTGTTTGGTACATGATATCACTTCACAACAACACGAGAATGATATTCCGTTGTGAAACCTGAGGGTTTCAAGGCGCATTGTTGCTGCTCTTTAACATGATAATATTACATTTCTTTTAAATATATGTAAAGCCGGGATAATCATGAACAAAAAATACTTTATCTAATTTGGTCCTATGTTCCCACAAATCATATATTTGCAATTCAGAAGGTCATGTTGTTCCTTAGCATATGACCAAATGGACGAGATGTGCTGATTGATTGAATATATCTGAATTAGCCATCTTCCGAGAGCCACAAGGGGTCACGTGATCGATGACGTGGTACAAAAGCTGCTGGATTCTGGACAATTTGGTGCCGAGATTGCTGATCATGTGAAGATTAACAATGCTGCTTACGTTTCGTGTTGTGTCCAAGGTTAGACTAGTAAGAATCATTATGCGGGGCGTTGAATATCTTAAAAGAAGTCGAATAGAATGCTGCTCCAACTAGACCAGAGTGTGTTCAGATCTACCCTATAGCGGTAACACATGGGATACTCTTATAATCATAAGGTAATATTATATTCCACTCCGATAATATTATTATTCATAATGTAACTATAACTGGTTTAACCACTTTACTGGCAGGGCTGGGCTGGACAGCAAAAACAGATGACAAACCCACAGTCGTCAACGTGCGCACAGTATTCCTGTAGCGGAATTACAGGAAGCCTGCAAAAAACAACAACATAATCTGAGAAAATTGATGGTAGGTGGGTATTTTTGGCTAGAAACACATCCCAAACGAGGTTTCCGGCAAAGGGACTTAGCAGATAGATAAACATAATGATATTCTTTTGCGTGGTAGTTTCATTTGTTGTTGACACCTTCGTTATTATTAACAAATAAAGTGAGATTTTTCCTCAATTATATCGTCCGATTGCCTCTTTGTCTACATGCAATCACCATATAATGGAACTTTTGCCCACTGCTAATGTGCATGGAGTTGATTGGTTCACAGTTGATCAAATTCAACAGTTAATGGGAGGTGACACTCGTCTGTTTTTGTTTGTCAAGCAATTTATTATCGTAACACATACAAAAGTTTTCTCAGATTATGTTGTTGCTTTTTGCAGGCTTCTTGTACTTCCGCTACAGGAATACTGTGCGCACGTTGAAGACTGTGAAACCTATAGAATATTAATCAGAGCAGTGTATCTATCTGCAGCTACTTTCCAAGAATGGATAATTATACAAACGAAATTATATTAATAATCAGATTTAATTAACGATCTTACATGATGATAAGCAATTCTGATGATCACCCACCGTTTCTGAGCCTCATTGCTTCCATAGCCACTAGTCTTATCCACCCCACCACATAGATGGTTATCATGAAAACCATATGCATTGGGTGACGTGTTATATATTTCAGTTGAAGCATTGTTTCCAATATTTCAAATTAAACAACATCACAATCAAGAATATATATATATATATATATGCGAAAATAACGATTTACAAAGTTGTGATTGTTAACAGTATGTTTCCATCTTATTAAATTATCAATTGATGTATGTGTTTCGTTCGGAAGCAAGTCACCCGGACCAGCCAGTGAGACTTCCTGTGTATGTCACCTCGATCGAAAGGCGCATACATCTTTCGATTGAGTCATCAGTCAACATAGAAAACTGGGTCTGCTCATGGATAACACTATCACATGAGATTTATTGCACACTGCCCTCTCATCACACCTAGTTGTTTGTTCATTCAACATAACCATTGGAAATATTTCATTGGGTCTACATGTATGAAAAAGCTTTTTAACTTTATCGCCGATAAAAACATTTTCAACATTAATCAATATGGTTTTAGGCCTAAACACTCGACAATCCATCCAATATTACATCTCCTTAAATATATCACTAAAAAGAGCAACACTTCAACGAAGGACAAAAACCCTAGCTGTTTTCCTAGACCTCAGTAAAGCATTCGATACTGTCTCCCACAATATTCTCCTCAGTAAATTAAACAGATATGGGATACGAGGTGTTGCGAATAATTGGTTTAGGAGTTACCTTTCTGAGAGGTATCAATAGACGTGGAATCAATACCCAGTATTAAGTATTCCGAGCAAACAAAACAGGGTCCGTTATCCAATCTCATAGTCCGGGGACAGAAAGTCATATCAGGCATACGAAGTGAGAGAAAACAAAAATGACAGGGAAACTCACGAACCCCCGTAAATGGCCATCAGGAGGTGAAATCAGGTGTTCCGGAAAGAGTGAGCATTTCCTGCCCCACTAGTGGCACCCGTCATGAATTCCCCAAAATTAACATGAAAATAGATCTAGTTGCATGGCAGACATGGATTTGCTGTATTTATCAACCAGATCATGATGACGTCCATAGAATTTCTTAAACGCAGCTATAAGTCTTGGTAAAACATATCCTTGTCGTAGCAGTTTAGAGACTAGCTGGGCACTTCGATAGACAAAGTCCTCATATTTGCAACTAGCTCTGGAATAGCGTATAAGTTGAGAAACAAACACACCATATGCTGGTGACATAGGAATGTTGCTGCTTAGAAAAGGGAAATTGACTATGGAAAAATTGAAATCATCACGTTTGTCATATAATCTAGTTGACAGGTTAGAATCATTATCAATCTCCAACCTCAGGTCTAGATAGTTGGAAAAATTAGCGGATTCTGTAGTATCCTTAATTTCAAGTTCCTTAGGATATATGATATCCAAATAATCACCAAACTTGGGATTATTTAGCGACAATACATCATCTATGTATCGGAAAGTGAAATTAAAATTACATGTTAGTTTTTTAGAACCTCCTCTTTGTAAATGTTGGATAAAATCTGATTCATATGAGTATAAAAACAGGTCTGCCAATAATGGTGCACAGTTTGTACCCATGGGAATACCAATAGTTTGTTGAAATATTCGACCACCAAATATGTGGAATTAAATAGCAATAAATCAAAATTCTTAAAAGTGCTTCACGGTGTACCACAAGGATCTATTTTGGGGCCCCTGCTTTTTATCATATATGTGAATGATTTTCCGAAGTCCGCATCAATAAATATGCTCTCCTTTGCTGATGATACAACACTAGATACTTCTGGCAATAATTTAAATGACACTTTTCAATTATGCAACGACGAACTACAAAGAATACACAAATGGCTAAATAGCAATAAACTATTCCTCAATATAACTAAAACTAAGTATATGATATTCTCTCCAAATCACCAATACACGAAGCCTAATAATCTACAGTTGTGCATTGAAAATCACAAGTTAATCTACCATTCAAGTCATAATGTAAATCAACCACCCTTGAAATTTTTGGGTATCATCTTGGACGATAACTTGACCTGGAAATCGCACATAAAAATGCTATGTTCCAAAATATCAAAAACACTATATTTTTGTAGCAAAGTGAAAAGGGTACTACCATTGCATTGTCTACGCACCCTGTACAACACCTTAATTCAAAGTCATTTCAATTACGGTATCTTAGCATGGGGTAACAGCATACATCTCACAAATTTACTCAAACTACAAAAGAAAGCTATTAGAATAATACATAACTCAAAATATAGAGCGCACACAAATGCACTCTTCAAATCCAGCAATATTCTAAAAACTGATGATTTATATCACTTCCAGTGCACTTTGTTTGTATTCGATTACTTGAATGATAGACTACCAATCTTTTTCAATACTTTTTATGATAAACCCAGACCAAACACTCGCAGAGTAAACTATCTTCACACACATATCGCTCGAACAAATTTCTCTAAGTCATTGCCACATCAACACAGTGCAAATATATGGAATAATCTTAAATCGAATGTCAAGTTGATCACGTTCCGCACTGCACTAAAGAAAACTTTGAAATCTGATTATTTTTGTATGTATGGGAACGAGATTTCTTGTAGCAACCCTCATTGTTTAGAATGTAACATTCATTCAACTGCAAGAATAGATCCAACTGTTTCACCAATCCAAATCTAAAATAAAATCTAAATTGTATCTAAATTGTACTGAATTCGCTTTCTTTTCATCTGGTCCAACCTGAGACCACGCCTGATATAATCTTAGCGTCTTTGTGTTCTCCGTGGTCTCACCCTGCCTGCCGGCATCCTTTCTTCTCCCCGGGTAACCGATGTCAAAATGGAAGCCCGCTCTGTTCGGCACCGCGTGACTGGTCGGCTGGCGTTATGCGGGTTCAGGTGGATGACTTGTGTAGCAATGGATATGTTTTCTCGCTTTTATTATGTCTTGTTCCTTGTTCTTTTTTCCCTTCGTCTTTAAAGGCCGTGCAGGAAGACAGCCTATTGTGGCTATGCACGGCCTCAACAACATTGTATATTTTGTGTTGTTGGAAATAAACATTATTATTATATTTGTGTGTTCCTTGATGGTCCTCATGGATGAGTGAAAAATATATATTTCTCGGTCACCTGGTCACTTCTAGAAAGAGTCGATGCTGCGTCTGATGTTTCAAAATTGGTATCGGGGCATAGGGCTTTTTGGTTTGTAATGCTTATACCAACTTTACAACCATGAAAAGTGTGTTGTACTTGGCTACTACCGCCGGAACCCGAGGCCATTTGCATTTATGTTTAACTACTAATTAATCCTATCCCTCTGTCATCTTGGAAGCAGATACATACATGGGGATGAAGTTGCTCCAAAAGTGAAATATAAACCATATTATATTACCTATATTATATTACCTGGTATACTACTGGCATTCAGTTAACGTGGCGCCATAGTACAGCCGAATGTCCCTGAAGATTGTGTGTCATCAATCTTTGGAAGAGGCATGCCCCTTCAGCCAAAATTATGAGAATTCTCTGCATGAACAGTGAAATATATTGCGAACTATCAAAGAGGTGTCATCGATAGAAAGGCCTATTTCATGGCCTCTTTCGCATATTCTTCTTTTGTTTCATTACCCATAATTTATAACTTAGGTGGTAGTGTTCCACAAATCATGGGTAGCATTGTTTCAGAACATCACGATGATATATGAATCGTGGTAAATATTACTGGATACAATCAGTAAAAATCACCGTGATTATATCATCTGATATTCCAGGAATTCGAATGATTGATAATAAAACAGAATATAACCCAATACATTTCAGCAGGCATACGCACTGATGATACGTGTCATATCACATATCAGTGAGTTGTTGTGCATCATGCCTCCCGGATGGTCGAGTATGTGTTCGAATGAACAGGTCTGTCGGGATAATAATTGTGCAGTCAGAAAGACCGACCTGAGTCGGTGACCCTGAACTATAAAATTACCATAATTATTGTTGTTGTATATCAATGTCATCCAACTGTAGTACCATAAAAATACTCCCAAGGATCAAAAGCCAATGTTATCATGATACGTTTTTTTCCCCATCCTTCATCGGAACATTCTATACGCTGTACTGTTATCGTACCTAACTAAAGACGCGGGACATCTTTGCTTGACATTTTTTCATACACGGCGGCATGATTTAGACTGACATATATCTTACAAACAGCATTAAATGGGAATCAACCAATTACTCAGAAAATTGAACGTTCAAAAAATAAAGCTATACGAAATTTCCTTCAAGAGAAACATTAATCCCAATACAGACATAGGTATATATCAACAGAAAAAAGACACACATGTCAGTGATTTCGATGTGTACTTTTTATATAGTCACAACCCTCTGATTCAACAAATATGTTGATGTTGTGAGGACAATGAACATGGATTAGACAGAAAATATGGTGCATTCAAATATGACGAACTAATATGTGACAAACGATTCGATTATGTGATTTACGTTTACTAGTATATGGATGCATTGATGAATACGGTAATACCCCGGTATTTTTTGGGCACTATTTAGTTTGCCAAGTTTGAACTTACTTACCGATTATACTTCATTGTCTTTCACAACTCAATATTCGAGGCTGACCACTGAGTTTGTAGTTGGTCTGGTAAATCCCATGTGATGTTAGCATAGTCTGATAACATATTGAGCACAACACGGTGGTGTTGAATATCGTAGTAAGTATGAAATCCTTATACCATATATAGTCATTAAATAATCACAAAAAGAATCAAGATCCACCTTTTCTTTAGGAATGTCTATGGAAAACTGTCCGGTAATCTACATAGTTTCTATCAGACAAAACTGTAATATTTACTCTTTATGTAGAAGCAATAAGCCAAATAAAGATACTAAAAATCACACCAATGACCATGTGATTCATTCTAATGTCATTCTATTTCATACATCGAAAAAAACTATGCTTACATTCTCTGTAGTAGTTTTTAAACACTGCTGGTAACTGCCTTGGATCGATAAAACCGATACCACTACAGTACTATACCAGAACTGGGCGCATGCAGTTCATACAAATCTCAAACCACATTTCATTACTAATTCAAAGTAAAGAAAATGTAATAACATACATATTCTGCCTGTCCAATGAAATAAGGATAATACACTCAACACAAAGCATTATTTTTTCTACAATTCCATATTAAAATCATATTTTCACATCAGTCCACCAATATTGAGTGATGTAATTGACATCTGACAACTTACCACTTTTGCTCAGACAGTCCTACTTCAGCACACGATACATCATTGAGATTGACGACATCTTTACCTCTCAGTGACAAGTTAAATAGATTAACTCCTGTATAGACATTCAGACATTTGACTGACGACTTAAATTAAGTCAATGAGTTGAGATCGAGTCATGCGTTCATCTGTCCATGAGGTAACAACGAAATGACACAGTTATTCAGATGCATATTGAGTAGAAGATCTTAATTATGTTTTATCAAACATTCTGCTTCATTTCCTTAATAATTGTTTTACTCGGACTATCATTCATCCACTAACCACCATGTACGACATGTACATCTATGAACACTATCAGTGTGCAGATATGTCACAATATGTGTATTTGTATACTACACAAAACGATAGCTAAACTAAATCGCCCCACGTCTCCTCATGTCCTCCATTCATGTATAATCCCCACCCATCCAGACACTCCATAATAGTTTGATACCCCTAGAGCGAATGCGCTTAATATAATGGACATGGGCCATATGTCCATTTCTCATATCTGGGATGTTTCCATTTCAATGCTTTCATCAATTCACACATTACACTGATGCAGTTTTCTTCATGAATAATAGAAATTCACAAGGAATCGAGAGATATTTAATAGCCTACTGGAATAATATCCATCAAAAGTTTTGAGCCCAGACGGCATTATCCCAACAGTGATGATCCCACTAGACAAAAACTATTCACACGTACATTGTGTACTTCATTAATAGAAACAAACATGCTCACGCATCAGTCCAGTCTGACTCCGAGTTAGTTTCTGTTAAAAGATATATATCGTGATCGACTCACGGTGTAACAAGAACGAATCATCAGGAAATCTTAGATCTGATGAAAAAAATTGTCTCTCAGATCAATTGTATTATTACAAGTTCTCTCAGTCCTCTCAGATCAATTGTATTAAAAGTTCATTATCATTATCCATTTTTACCACTTACTAGCATTCATAGTATATATGGTATGGTCTCTAGATATGCAATACACGATCGCCTCAATGATGTGATAAGAACCGATAATTATGAAAAACTGTTCAATAACTCAATTCTCAGATGGATGAATGTCTTTCGCTGATATCCTGTAACATTTTTCACGATGGAGCATTATTTCAGTGTTCATGCGAGGTATGTTGTAATTTTAGGGAATCACATTATTGTATGTGGTGGTGCAAAGAGCAGACCATTATTTTTGTCAATTATTTCAACTTACAACAATTCATGGAATATAGGCATGAGTATGGTTTCTAAGCCTATGATATCAGAAACCCATAAGAGATTTTCTTATGGGTTTCTGATGATATATATCACCCGATTACTTCCCATTGCGAGTAGTAAACAAACAGACAGACGAGCAAAATGAGTTATTCTTATTTTTAGCACAACAATCAACTGCAAAGGGTATCTGTTACCTGTAAGTAACTTCTAATGCCATAATACATTATGCCTGAAGACTTTTCCAGGGGTATTGGATATATTATATGCAAATACACTTGAGATTGGAGACAAACTAGTTTGTGTATTATGTTTCAAAACATGTGTCGAAATACTACACTTGAATGAATAACAAATTAACTGACAACAACTGTTTCTAATTATCAGTCTGATTATATTTTAATCATTCAATAATGAGTATGAAATGAAATCCAGATGTCAAGTTGGAACGCTAATGAGAATCATATCATTTCTTATATACCCGAGGATATACACGAGAAAATATCAGATAGATTTTGTAACACTATCTGAATTATATAGATTTTATTGAAAGTTTAAGTTGAAAAGGACGTTCTAACTGAAACACCGTGATATCTTCTTAATCACAAATTCAACACCTCATTGTGTCTTATTGTGCATATCAAGATCCCCATCAGGAACCGACCAGTTCAATTAAACTACTAGGGATTCGGTGATTATGGTAAACCACACATGCCATGAAAACAGTCTGGCGACACGTTGTATGAAAGAGTAGTCTGTCGAACAAGATAAAGGAACATGTGGTCAGACAAATAAGGTTAAAATTCATCTAAATAATGAATAACATTTAAACATTATGAAGTATAATAAATTTTTACAGAAATCATTTTGAAAATATATCCTAATATTCAACCCCGCTGGCTTTTGGATTGTGGTCAAATATTTATGTGGTACTCAATGATTCGCTATGAGTTCAATATCCTTTCTATCAAATGATGGGCATTTGTACGCTAATTCTATGTGTAGAGTCTAAGCAACTACATCACACATTGCGAGGTGTTGAATGCAAATGTTTGGTCAGGCCTCTATTCTGACGTGAATTCCAGGTTTTTTAGCGGTGGCATTAAAAAATTGTGTTACTGTTGTATTTGGCCAAAACACACAAGTTAAACAATGAATACTTTTTTCAAATGCCATGATTTCATGTCTAGCCGGAAGACATGTGTAGCCAAAGATATTATACCCAACGTTCGTGCTAGGTATATGACAACACTTCACAACAACACGAGAATTACATTTCCGTGTCATCAATCACTTGACCTGTCTTGGCTGGAAGATGAGAAATTGTATGAAATACATGCAGATGCAAGTAAAGCGCTTCGATTGTTCAATCATAGAAATGGCTGAAGTCAGATGATGAATTTTGACATATTGTACTGGAGGGTACGTGCTGTGATAAACTCGAAATGATCTGAGGAGCTCAAGCATATAGTGCTGCCAGGGATTAGTGCAGTACCAGTTTGTATCAAGTTCAGTTCAACCTCGGCATGACCTTGGTATCAGCACACACTGTGTATTTCATGGATTGCAATAGTGACTTGGTGAAACTGTTTATCAAATGGCAATATTTTTAATCAAACTGTTATCCACTTGTTTAGATACATTATTAGCTATATCATTAACAAAACAATACGATATCTACTTTGGTCATCATTATTATGTCCTGTTAGTCATATATGTTCGCAATTCAGAAGGTCATGTTTCGTAGCATATGAATGGGTGACACGCACCGATTTATTGAATGAACCATCTTTCTGGCACCAAGACAGGTCACGTGATCGATGACGTGACACAAGAGCTGCTGGTTGGTACCGTGATTGCTGATCAGCCAAAGATTGGCACTGCTGTTTACATTTAACGTGGTGTCTGAGTGTTGCACTGGTGCAAGTCAATATGCGGGGGGGGGGGGTGGAGGCGGCGGGCTCCTTGAGCGCCTTAAGAGCATTCAAATGGAATGCTGTTCCGACCAGAACTAAATGTATTCAGATCTACAAGATAGGTTGCGGAAAAGATAGGTAGCGGAATCCTTTTACAACCATTAAGTTGTCAACATCATCAATGTGTACAGTCCATTCCAGAGAATATTAGCATTAATAATGTAACTGGAAGTGGTTCAACCACTGTACACATGAAGGTATTTTGAATGTCAGAGCTAGGGTGGACAACGAATATAGATGACAAACCTACTACGATATTAGTCAAATCAAATCAAACTACGTTTTGTCGGACGGGATTCGAACCCGCGCCACCTAGTCACCTACCGCTTATGAACCTCGTTCCTTCAAGAGCCCCTAGTCCTATCCACTTGGCCACAGAGGTGGCTTTCATGGAAACCATAAGTGTTTGGTGACTTATATAACTTTGTCACCTAGTGTTTGGTGACAAAGTTTTTATATTTCAGTTTAAAAAACATTGTTTACATTATGCCCTAATAAAACAATATCACGATCAGGAAAATATGTGGAAAACATCAAAATCAGGCAAAAATATACTAAAATCCAAACCTCGATTTACAAAGTTGTGAATATTCACATTATAAATAGCATATCAATTATCAATTGATGATGTCTGTGGTTCACTTGGAAGCAAGTCATCCCAACCAGGCAGTGAGACCTCTGGATATGTCACCTTGATTGAACGGTGTATATCATCCATCAGCAGAGAGAACTGGGTTTGTTCAATAATATCCCTATCACAGGAGATTTATTGCATATTGCTAATCACACCTAGCGCGATTTGTTATTTAAACATAATCGTTTGAAGATACATTCTATGGGTCGTGTGTTTTGTGTGTTAGTTGATGGTCATCTTGAATGTGTAGCAAATACTTTCTATTTTTGTGTATCTTTGTGACTTCTAGTTAGGATCGATACTGCAATTGCTTTTAGGTTACCGAGCCTTCAATTACAGGTCAAAACTCACAATTTTATTCAGCTTGTTGGGTTATTTTTTTTTTTAAAAAAACACATTATATATACAATTCGGTATAGAGGATTAAGGGCTTGTTCAGTTTAAATATTGAAATGTTTGTGTGGATCCATTTTACACGCAAGATACAGTGATACAGTGATTGCCAAAAACACTGCTGAGATATTTTTGTCATCCAACTGTGTATATACGACTGTATGTATGACGAGGCTCTTAACGTTTTGTACAAACGATTAACATACCATTACCCCCAAACAATAATGCTGTTATCAAATGTGTTGCATGGCTGTACTTTTGTCAAACATTTCAATTTTCATTAGTTTTGTTTGGATTAACTGGAAGATGAATCATGGCTACTTGAACGTATCCAAAAAAACAGAAACGACATATTTATCGGTATCCCATAATATTGTTATCTTCCCGATATGAATCAATTTGAAAAGCAGGTGCCCGGGAATGAAGGTGCCCCTAAAGAGAAGATCTCAAGCTGGTTCGCAGTATATTGCTGTGATTCAGATAACGTGGCGCCATACAACCGGTTGGTTCCTGAAGATTGGGTGTCATCAATCATTGAAAGAGTCATGGAACTTCAGCCAAGGTTATAAGAACTTCTCCGGACGAACAGTCTAATCTATTGCAAAATATCGAAGGAGTATAGCATCAACAGAAATGTCTACTCCAATGTTGTATTTGATTCCACTATTCCCATAGTAATAGTCCTGTTTTATTAATTTCATACCCCATATGTCCTGAATGGCAGTGTTTCATAAATCTGGGTAGCATTGTTTTTCAAAGTCACAATGATATATCAATATTTGATATCAGAAACCCATAAGGGATATCTCTTATGGGTTTCTGATGAAATATATAAGAATTATAGTTGATACAATCAGTGAAATTGATCGTGATTAACAGATCTAATATCAGATATTTTAGTAATTCAAATTATTGGTAATATGATTTAAACTGTTATTATATGTGCAACTGCTTCTTTGTTGACATTGGTATCGGAATACTAGTAAAACCCAATACAGTTCAGTACAGATACACGTTGATGATGGGCGTCATTTCAATATGTACTATAATTGCCACAGCTTAGTACGGAGCCGCTGAAAGGACATGGAAGAAATATTTTTTGACATATGGTTATTGCGTTCCCTCGCAATAATATAGCGTTCCCTCGCAATATTATCACGTTCCCTCGCATTCCGGATCGCGTTCCCTCGCGATATTATCGCGTTCCCTCGCGATCTTATTGCGTTCCCTCGCATTCTGGATCGCGTTCCCTCGCATTGTGCTGACGCCAATGACTTCTGAGAAGGTTATTCTACAAGATCGCGAGGGAACGCGATCCGGAATGCGAGGGAACGCAATAAGATCGCGAGGGAACGCGATAATATCGCGAGGGAACGCGATCCGGATTGCGAGGGAACGCAATAAGATCGCGAGGGAACGCGATCCGGATTGCGAGGGAACGCAATAAGATCGCGAGGGAACGCGATCCGGAATGCGAGGGAACGCGATAATATTGCGAGGGAACGCAATATTATCGCAATACAATGTGCTAAAAATATTTCTTCCATGTCCTCTCAGAGGCTCCGTAGCTTTGTGATTAAGTCATCAAATACGTTGATGCTGTGAGTGACATGAACATGACATTACCACAATTTTCAAATTGCCTACTAAGTACCATTCATTGTAATCACATCTCAACATAATTATTATTGTTGTTCCGGTGAATCTCACAAGATGTTTATATTTATGTTATATAAAATTATTATTAATAATAAATATATATATATATATGGCAGTGTATATATATACATATACATTATAATTATTACTATTATTATTATTGTTTTATAATAATAATTATTATTATTATTATTATTATCGTTTTTCCCACAGGACATAGTCTGATGAAAAAAACTACAAGGAGTCGGATTACAGAAGAAGATTATGTGTATGGTAGAAGAATGTCAATTATATGTGTTTTATCAATATTACAAAGGAATATTATTTTTTAAAAAATATATAAATGTGCCCAACTAACGGGCCCATGTATCGCAGCTGGCAGACGGATTAAATGGCATTCATTTACTGGACGAGTAGTATTAGGGCGCAGTGTATGATACTTGGGCCTTGCTCAGAATCCAATGAAGATTAAAAATGTGTCAAACGGATTAAATGGCATTCGTTCACTGGGTGAGCATTATCAGTAGGGTATACTGAGTAGTATGCGCTACATGGGCTCCGTAATACTACACATCCACCGAAAACATACCTTTCAATCCGTCGCGCACCTCCTTAATCAAAATAGAGCAACAAACAACATGTACGTTACTTAGGCCGAAATATGGGCCCAAGTATCATATACTGCGCCTTAATACTACTCGTCCACTAAATGAATGCCATTTAATCCATCTGTCACCTTTTTAATCCTTATTGAATGTAGAAGAAGGCGTAGTATATGATACTTGGGCCGAAATATGTATGAAAAATGTTCTGTCATTTACGGATTTTTCTATCAGAGAAAACCCTAATATATAATCCTATTCAGAAGAAATACATGTATGCAAAAAATATTCACCATTATTCATATCATGCAATTCAACTTATTATTATGCTAGTGTGTGTACCGAAGAAATATGATTCCAGTCTATGTAATAGAACTCGGATATATTGACTACAGAATAATAGAACTCGATATAATGACTACATTGTATCTATACTATTGTTACTTTTATTACTAACTGTAAGAAGCACCCACATAATTTGCTGTTCCATAACATGGATTATTATACAAGAGTCAGAGCCGTGGAGGACGTTTAATATACTTTGAAAACGACTTATCCTGAGTGTGTCTTCTCACCCCTACGTGCATTTAAACTGTCTTTTCTGTCTAAAATATATAGTGTGCTCTTCTATTGTTTGTTTTGTTTCTATTGCAAAATGTTGTATTTCACGTTTCTTATTGTCATCATCAAAATCTGACTATTGGTGGCTATAGATTGATACTTACATAGAACCATTTAATATTTATATACTGATTCCGTTCTATGTCGACCATACGTCAATTACGTGACCTGTCTTAGCTAAACAATGCATGATGCGCCAATTGGTTCGGGAGTGGGAGTGAAGTCTTCTGATCATAACAATGGTTATAGCTCGGTGACAGATTGGTTCATTCTCATCTGTGTTTTAAGCAATAACGCAGACGGTTCCAGCCATAACAGAAGATGTTACGTTCTTGATTAAACGTCTGTAATAATCACTGCTTCCTTATTGGGTTGATTTGAATGATATAACTAGTGGTATATTGCTGTCAGAACTGAGTGCGTGCAGTTCATAAAGAATGTCAATTCACACTACATGCCACATTCTTTTTTACATTTGGCACAAACTTATATTAGATTAAATGTAACTGTTACGAGATACTTGTACACATAGTTTGAGTTTTCAATGAAATAGCGAGACTGCATTCAACACAACACATTTGTTTCTAAAATTCCCAATTGAAATCCGTGTCCACATCATTCCATCGTTATAGAACATGCTTCTTTCGGCCATACAGGCCAACTAGTCCATTGCAGCACATGATAAATCATTGAGATTGGCGAATATTTTGTCCTCTCATTGACAGAATAAATTAGTCTAACATGTCTAGAAGTCCCAACATTTGTTCAGTCTCATTGAATGATGATTTGCAACATCCACAATCAAATGGTGTGTACATTTATATCTCAATGGGGAATGACTAAATGGTACACTTATTCAGTTGCATGCACGAATGAGAAGGTATTCTAAATATTTTACTCAAACTTTCACTCATGCCTGAACCATCATGCAGGATCAGCACACCCATATGGATGAACATAGAAACAGGTTATCAATTTGCAGAGCATGTCACAATTTATATTCTTGTATACTCAACAAGAACGAGAACTAAACTGAATTGCTGCACATTTCTTGTTATTCATTCATACAACCCCACCTATCGAGGCATTCCCACCGATGGAGATATCTCATTAGATTTGTGAGTTTCATATTTTGCCTAATACCCCTAGAGCAAAGCCACTACTTAATGTAATGGACATGGACCATATGTCCTTTTCTCATATCTGGGATGTTTCCATTTCAATGCTTTCATCAGTTCACACATTACAGGAACTAATGCAGTTTTCTTCATGAATTATAGAAATTCACGACAAATTGGGAGATACTTTCGTAGCCTACTGGAATGTGATCCATCAGAAGTTTTGAGTCCAGACGGCTTTATCCCAACATTAATGTTTCCCAACAGACAATAATTACTCACATGTATATTCTGTATCATACAAATAGTGGCAAGGAAAGTGTCTATGGTTTTATCCTGTCTGACTCACAGTGAGTTATATTTTCACTCATCAACAAGATATGCAAAAAGATGAACGAATCATGAATACAGTTAGACCAACCGACAACTAAATTTGAAGGTCGATACATACTTCAGCATTTACTAAAAACCAATACTGTTCTCGTATTTTAGTACAAATCATGTGCCTTGTCTGTGCTGGTCCTTGAAGAAGGCCAATGTCATTATTTCTACTAACTAGAACGTACGGTGTATGGCACATGTATGGTCTCTAAGTCTAGGAATATACATTATCCCAGTTGATACACCAGGGGCTTCCCATTGCCAGTGGTAGACACATATACATACTAGTACAAATTAGTTATTATTATTTGGAGGTGCAGACAGAGCCGTCTATCATATGTATTCTACATACTTTGTGCTTGATAAGGTTTCCCACTGGAATTGGGGAAGCGCATTTTCCATGAATATTAGATATGTTGTACTCAAATATGTAAGTGAAAAGTTTGAGCTTGGATGTTATGTTTCCGAGGTGCTTAAGTGTCTGAATGCTAAACTTTTGAACATAAATGTAAATGTAGTGTTGTCTATCATCCGGTTGTAATACTATCTGTAACTATCATGCTCAAGACATCATAAGACGAATATATGCTTTATATAAACCTACGTGTATTGACAACTCATACATGTAATTTATTGAAATAATGCCTCATCTTGGCCGACATGTCCTAACCAACAACCTTGCATATATATACAGGCACACATCATGTAACATACAATACAATACAATCAAACGTGACAAACTAGACAAGACTGAAATGTGTGAGCGTGCAGTGGCACGCTCATGACGTCACATTTGACTCGTTGTCATAACTACAGATATATTTATGATACATGTTCAATCCCCTGAAAATGAATCGTTCAATCTCCTGATAATGCCCATGTTGCAATAAAACGAAATTGCAACAGAAGTGTAAATCCGTGCGTCAGACTCTCATGTTTAATGTTGAAATGCATGATCTCGTAATAAACGAAACTTTCATATGTATGCTACTATGCTTCCATTTCTAAGAATGTCTGTGATTTCACGGTTTACATGACTGATCGCATCCAATCACACACTTTGGAGACCATGACAGAAATCCAGTATCGTCAGAAGAACCGTTTATAAAGAAGAACACTAATCTTTTCACTAGTGAAGAATCTGTTTCTTGACATGTATGTGCATGTATAAATGAAATGCTTATGTACAATTACTAAAATAAATTCAGAGAGTAATTGATCTTTTCATTATCATGAACAGATACCAGTGAGGTATCACTTTCTTACCAAACACGCGCATGTCTGTATAAATTCGGATACTTTCGTTTCTTCCAGAGTAACTTCTTTCTTTTGCTTCAGACAAGGAATGTGCGTCATTTGTTTGCAGTTTGAAACAGCCTTAATCAGATGTACCCTCTACCCAAACAGTAGTATTTAAACTCACCGGAGCGTGCGTTTCCATGCAGTATTCCTTCGTGTAAATACACACATAGATTTTTATATAAGCCCATTAACTAATTTGCGTGGTAGATAGCAATTTCGTCACCATTGTTTTGTCAATGGTTTCTATAGTTTATACAGCTTAGGACAGAAAGAAAGAGAGGGAACTCGGAAGACCGGTATTCATTTCGCCAAATTGAAAGTGATAATGTACTTACCGTTATAATAATCCGTGATGTTGTACATCAGGGTAATCGGCTTATCACAATCTCCTTGTTCGTGAGACCTTTCAAACATAACACACCACTAAAACATATAGTGTTAACACACATATTTCAGCATTTTTTTCAACAATGTCCACTGTTCCATGACATGACCAATACCATTGAGATGGACAATAGATTTGGCTCGGGGAAATGAGCATGAGCAGAAAACCCTCTAATCGCCAGGTGGTAGCACTGTTGACGATGGTAATATGATATCATAACGGTTTTATTGTGACGATACCATGGTATTATTCGAAACATACGTGATTTTCGCGTCAAATGTCACGTGCATGGTTCACAACAGACAATATTCCTTAGTATTGATTTGGCGCCAAAATTATCACTATTACAATGCTGCCACCTATCGAATGAGCTTTGTACACGCCCCATTATAACAGTTGATTTTTAAAAGAAAAATAATTCCCAAGCATATTATGTCATCGACGATATTATGCCATAACGTATAATTCAAAATTGGCCATTGATGTCATATCGAAATGTTTGGTTTCTGTCACAAGAATAGTTACAGTGGGATACATGATACAATGGAACTCATGTTGACATAGATTATTCGACTGAATATGTGCAATATGTCATACTGCCATAATTTTTGCGACTCCTGGATTACATTAAGAAATATATCAACCAAGTTGTTTGTCTAAACTCATCTATATTCCTCTTGACA
Organism: Terebella lapidaria; assembly: GCA_949152475.1. Classification (NCBI taxonomy): domain Eukaryota; kingdom Metazoa; phylum Annelida; class Polychaeta; order Terebellida; family Terebellidae; genus Terebella; species Terebella lapidaria. Next base: position 34,306,134 of record OX424556.1, read on the forward strand.
ATTACATACCATGTTTGGTGTTCACGCTTATGTGACGCTGTGATACTGTGTGGAGAGTAGGCCAACCCATTTCTCTTTATTTATTTTTAAAAAAAACTGTGTCTGAAACTAATAGAAGTTACACATCCGTGAAAATGAATTACGTCACTGGTATGATATGATAAAACATATATATTCTGAAATATTTCAGAGACCTTGTTGGTATGGCATGCTGGTTGAGGATATACCAATAACTCAAAGATTCAGTCCAAAATCTCTAACTAAAAATAGGCATACTCGGATCGGTATCATTTGATATCGCCAATGTTTTTTGGGGTTTTTTATCATTTCAATACTGATGCTGATTAAATTTCTATGATTGTAGCAGCTAGTCCATAAACATGTTCCAGATTTTATACGTTTATTTTTCATGGATTGACACCGAACGATATACAAATGTTCAAAGTATCGTTCGTTTGAATAGGCTCGAGTTTTCAGACACTGTGTTAATGTGTCTGAAGCATTTCAACAATCACAGGATGTGATTTTGCAAATGGGGGAAAAAACTACCAGATTACTTTTAGTTTATGTGATATTTTTATTATGGTGAATATAGAGTAGTATCTAGTCTAGAAACACTTTTTCACATCCATGCAATCAGACCACAGGATGGGAAAGTTATTCGCATGACACATGTATGCATTATGTAACAAATGACCCGCACGCAGACAATAACATTTTTTTTCTGTATCAGATAAACTGATAAATATATTGTGCAGAATTAAATCGATCAAATGAATGTATGGCATAAGAGAAGCAAGCAATTTGTTTAATATTTAGACGCCATTGTTTAATATGACGTTTATTTTTCTTTCACATTCATAGATGTTAACCAAACGTATTTACACACATGTTAGGGGCATCACATCATACAATATCATGGTGAGGGATCTTGACACCGTAGTTTCCAGTTCGGTGACACTAATATCACACGATTCTTTCAGACATTGCCATTATTATTTTACGATGAAACTACTTTCTTCGTGTAATATTCGCTGAAGTAATTTCACTTAATCTAATGTGTAGAATAGAATAGAATGGGTCATGTTCTCCTTACTCGGATGCGAGAGATTATATATCTCACCGCTCTCGTCCACTCGCTCTCATCCAAACATATTATAATCATTTAGGAGTCCATGAATATTTAAGTACAAAATGGAAACGTCTGTACCGTTGTCGAGGCAATGTTGTGACTGAGCACCATCACTCACACTGTGAAAAGAGTTATGTCCAGTAATATAGTTTTTGTATTGTTATTTGCATTAATTGAAAAGCAGTCCAACTGCAACAAAAAATAGTTCAAAAGGTTACCGGAGAAATCTATAGCTTTAAGTCACGGCTCTTTATGTAAAGAAAAATTAGCCCAAGGGCTAAGATAGGTTACCGGAAAGTTTTAAGCATTGTATCTGACATATGACTTTGAGATTTACCAGTCGAGATCATCTTTGTGAATTACAATGTCTTCATTAGGTATGCTGCATATGACTTCATATATATTCATAATACAAACAAATAAGCTTTATCAACAAGTATTTTGTCTGTAGAGGCAAATTTACACATGCCAGGTCAGGCAAAATTTTGAGATTTGCCCTTCAAGGTCAAGTTCAAGGTCACCAAAAGATGTGCCACATACAACATGACTTTTTATAGGCTTATACACAATCCTAACTTGTATGTGCAAGTGTTTAAGCCTCAGAGGCCACTTTACATATTTCAAGTCAGACATTTAGCACTCAAGGTCATCCAAGGTCAAGATCAAGATCACCACTAGTTGTTCCATATATGACTTCCTATATGTTCAAAATGCAAACTTAAGCTCTATCTACATGCATTTCACCTGTAGAGGCAAATTTGTGCATTTTTTAACCTTTCAAGGTCATCAAAGGTCAAATTCAAGGTCACCTCACAAATCGCCCTAAATGACTTCCTATTTGAAAGTGCCAATATCTAATCTCTATCTTCAAGCGTTCAATGAGTACAGCCCTGGCAGCTCCCATTATGAAGCAATAAAGTGCAGAAAGATTTCCAAGTCCAATTTTTTTTTCAAAGGGTGAAAATTTTTTTTGCCTAGAAATGGCCCAAAATGGATAGTAATGCGATTTGCGGTAAAAAAAATCAAAAATTCAAAATGGCCACCACACGGAAGCCGGCGATTCAAGGGCAACCAAACTTATACACATCACAGAGGTACATAAGGGGAAACTTTTGAAACAAAAATCTCAAAATTGTCTGAACAGTTTTTGAGAAAACGGTCGTCATAGTCCAAAATTGGGCATTTTTTAACGAAAATGGCCGCCATTTCGAAGAAAATGCGAAAATCAAAAAACGAAAAAGAACCTCTCCCGGGAATATATTCAGCTATTTTTGTGCAAAATTTCAAAAAGATTCGACCGTAAACTTTGAAGATAAAATGTGGACGGACGGACGGACGGACAGACGGACGCCATGCCATGCCAATAGGTTATCGGACCATATGTCCGATAACCTAAAAACCGCTGTTTTTACTTTTCATTATCTTTATAGGTCGAATGCAAGGTCACCAACAAAAAGCGTTATATACGACTTCCCATTTGAATCTGCCAATATTAAAGCTTGAAGTATTCTAAGAGCTTGCTCAATACCGCTTCTAACATGAAGGAAAATTATGGTGAGAATTACTCGAAACAGATAGTGAAAATGTATGAATGATATCAATTCAGCAATAATGGTGCATTAGACATCAGTATTCTTCTCAATGTTGTCTGACATGAAACGCCAAGCTGTTCAAATCACAGAGACATCAGATAGACCACTCGGCCTAGCTGTTTGCCTGTTTACAAAGACCCATTCTGACGGTGGGTTGAAGGCAACCCCAAGGAAGGTTACCAGAGAAATATACAGAGTCCAATTCGCACAGATGTGACCTTTGGATTTACCACTTAAGATCAACTTCAATCTCACCAAAAGACCATCCTCTTTGATTTCCTATATGGTCACAATTCCAATGTAGCTCCACTTTATACAGAACGAAAGATGAGACCTTCTGATTTACCATTCAGAAGATTCAAGACCACCAGAAGATCCGCCATATATGACTTACTCTGTGTTGAAAATACAAACCTAAGCTTGTATATAATACAAACGGCTGTGGTTGATGTCACCTTTTCTGAACCAGATATGTACTGTTTCATTCCACAATTATGGAACATGTATAGTATGCAATAGTCATACTAATGAATTACATATTACATATATAATACAGGTATTACATTATAAATATATGAAGCTCTGATTTGAAAAATAAAATTATACCAGACAAACCATGTTTTTGTAGTAGGCCTATCGTTCGGTAGAAGCATTCAGCGCTGCGTGGGTAATGCATCTTGAGCTCTTGAATCATTCTTCAAATGGAAAACAACTTGCAATCCGATGACGTGCGTATGATGCCAGGAATTAAACTGCCAGCGCAGTCAGACTACATGTCATTCATGCACCACTTATATATGTTCATATGGCCATAGTTATTTGATTCGCTGGTTTACGGATTTTCAACCAAACATTTTGGGTCGGGGGGTCAAAATGTAAAAATAAATAAAATTCGACAGTTTGAAAATAATAGTAAATAAATGTAAAAATAAATGTAATTTGACACTTTCACCAGTCGGTCGGCCCAAAATGAATATTATTCATGATCATCTTTCAAGAAGCTAGAAGCTTTAGATTCTCTTAAGGCCTGTCGGCGCTGGATAATCTATATATAGCACGAGTGCGACAGCACTAGATTATTCTTATAATTTTTGAGTTGGACACTACGGTCGGTTGCAAAATAAATAATTTGGTACTTTGGAACCAATTATCTTAATTTTCCATTTTTAAAAAAAATAGGGTCGGGGGGATCCGTAAACGAACGAATCAAATAACTATGACCTATACTGTATTATTTTATGCACTTATACTCTCTCGGTCTGGGCGCATACATGAAAATTATGTGATATAAATAAACAGAATGCTAATATCAGGAAAATGAACATGGCTATTGCAGGCCGATATATGAGTGAATATGACTTATTTCGAATTGCACTAAATTGAGATGCATTAGTAATATTTTATCCTCTATTTTTTAGGAGTTATTTTTATTTCCAACAAAGCTGAAAAGAAACATTATATGGTTTGGTGTATTGTATGGTGTGCAAAAATAATATGGTGTACAGTATATACTGGTCGTATTGGTTGGTCAATATATTAAATCATGGTATGTCTTACTACTAATTTCCTGTTTTCGTTTAATGGGGATTTGATCTTCGTTTCATTTGCCGAGGACATAAAATAATGAACAATATATCATAAAATATTATCCCACACGATCACTATCTCTCGCACGGGAATGACGAACTCCGGATATAAAAAAAATGTATTCTATGTCACGTGACAACGTTTGAACCAATCACAGCGCTGTTCTCGCTTCGAATATATATTCTACAGATAGTCTATTCTAAAGGAAAACAACATACATGTATATTGTTTCCAAGTATAAACATCATTAGTTATAAACCACTTCGTCATTGTCAACCGTACAGAATATATTTCGATACTTATATATTCAGACACAATTTTCTAATGGCAAATTAATTCCTTAGTTCGCAGGCAGCACATAATGCACAAAATACTACAGTTCAAGCCATACACAATATTAGTACAATTGGAACATCCGCCGTAATGTCTTTTTTTTGTTTACTCTCTGTAGTCGATCAGTTTATTTATTTGCCAATGAATCTAGCTGGAATTAATAATATGAGAAAATTCAAAGAAAACATGAACACTTTTAACGATAAAAATGTGAACGAACAACGATTACGGACGGATGACGGACACAATGTCACCCCAACAGGTTATGGGACCAGATGTACGGTAACCTAAAAACATCCATATTATATAGACAACGACCGTCAAAGTCCCAAATTGGCCGGTTTTTCATCGCAAATGGCCGCCATGAGAAATGTGAAATAAAAAATATGAATTACCTCCGTTTTGAAATATTTTTAGATATTTTTGTGCAGAATTTCAGGAAAATCCGACTGCAGATTTTAAAGATAAAAATTTGGACGATGGACGACGGACGAAAGTTCTCAAACCTCCAATAACCTAAAAAATAAGTAAACGCTTAACGAATAACAAGGTTTTCTTACAACAAAATCTGGTGTTACATGGAAGTTATTGTATTAAAACATTTCCTTTGAAAAGGCTGTTCCTCGTGTTGGAAATTCTGTAACTATAAAAGAATCAATATCTTCTCACGAAGTACATTTTTAGATATTCAATCTCATCAGTGTAATTGTCGTGTACACGTGAATGCTGTTGAAATAAATTGATTGATTGATTGATTGTGTATGCGAGAACAAAACAAAACCACCAATCGTCAAAAACATGCAACATGCAGAGCGCGAGACGGCAACGGGCAGCATGCAAGACAAGACAAAACATGCAACATGCAAAGCGCGAGACGGCAACATGCAGCATGCAAGACAAGACAAAAAAGTCATGCAGCATGCAAGGCACAAGGCGGCAACATGCAGCATGCAAGATCAGACAAAAAACATGCAACATGCAAAGTACAAGACGGCAAAATACAGCATGCAAGACAAGACAAAACATGCAACATGCAAAGCACGAGACGGCAACATGCGGCATGCAAGACAAGACAAAAAAACATGCAACATGCAAAGCACAAGACGGCAAAATGCAGCACGCAAGACAAGACAAAAAACATGCAACATGCAAAGCACGAGACGGCAACATGCGGCATGCAAGACAAGACAAAATAGTCATGCAGCATGCAAGGCACAAGGCGGCAACATGCAGCATGCAAGATCAGACAAAAAACATGCAACATGCAAAGTACAAGACGGCAAAATACAGCATGCAAGACAAGACAAAACATGCAACATGCAAAGCACGAGACGGCAACATGCGGCATGCAAGACAAGACAAAAAAACATGCAACATGCAAAGCACAAGACGGCAAAATGCAGCACGCAAGACAAGACAAAAAACATGCAACATGCAAAGCACGAGACGGCAATATGCGGCATGCAAGACAAGACAAAATAGTCATGCAGCATGCAAGGCACAAGGCGGCAACATGCAACATGCAAAGCACAAGACGGCAAAATGCAGCATGCAAAGCACAAGACGGCAAAATGCAGCATGCAAGACAAGACAAAACATGCAACATGCAAAGCACAAGACGGCAAAATGCACATGCAAAGCACAAGGCGGCAACATGCAGCATGTAAGGCAAGACAAAAAACATGCAACATGCAAAGCACAAGACGGCAAAATGCAGCATGCAAGACAAGACAAAACATGCAACATGCAAAGCACAAGACGGCAAAATGCAGCATCCAAGACAAGACAAAACATGCAACATGCAAAGCTCAAGACGGCAAAATGCAGCATGCAAGACAAGACAAAACATGCAGCATGCAAGTCACAAGACGGCAAAATGTAGCATGCAAGACAAGACAAAAAACATGCAACATGCAAAGCACAAAACGGCAAAATGCAGCATTCAAGACAACACAAAAAAAATGCAACATGCAAAGCACAAGACGGCAAAATGTAGCATTCAAGACAAGACAAAAAAACATGCAACATGCAAAGCACAAGGCGACAACATGCAGCATGTAAGGCAAGACAAAAAAACATGCAACATGCAAAGCACAAGACGGCAAAATGCAGCATGCAAGACAAGAAAAAACATGCAACATGCAAAGCACAAGACGGCAAAATGCAGCATGCAAGACAAGACAAAACATGCAACATGCAAAGCACAAGACGGAAACATGCAGCATGCAAGACAAGACAAAAAAGCATGCAACATGCAAAGCACAAGACGGCAAAATGCAGCATGCAAGACAAGACAAAACATACAACATGCAAAGCACAAGACAGCAAAATGCAGCATGCAAGACAAGACAAAACATGCAGCATGCAAAGCACAAGAGGGCAACATGCAGCACCTAAGGCAAGACAACAAAAAACATGCAACATGCAAAGCACAAGACGGCAAAATGCAGCATGCAAGACAAGACAAAACATGCAACATGCAAAGCACAAGACGGCAACATGCAGCATGTAAGGCAAGACAAAAAAAACATGCAATATGCAAAGCACAAGACGGCAAAATGCAGCATGCAAGACAAGACAAAACACGCAACATGCAAAGCACAAGACGGCAAAATGCAGCATGCAAGACAAGACAAAACATGCAACATGCAAAGCACAAGACGGCAAAATGCGGCATGCAAGACAAGACAAAAAAACATGCAACATGCAAAGCACAAGACGGTAAAATGCAGCACGCAAGACAAGACAAAAAAACATGCAACATGCAAAGTACAAGACGGCAAAATGCAGCATGCAAGACAAGACAAAACATGCAACATGCAAAGCACGAGACGGCGACATGCAGCATGCAAGACAAGACAAAATAGTCATGCAGCATGCAAGGCACAAGGCGGCAACATGCAGCATGCAAGACAAGACAAAAAAAATGCAACATGCAAAGCACAAGACGGCAAAATGCAGCATGCAAGACAAGACAAAACATGCAACATGCAAAGCACAAGACGGCAAAATGCAGCATGCAAGACAAGACAAAACATGCAACATGCAAAGCACAAGAGAGCAAAATGCAGCATGCAAGACAAGACAAAACATGCCACGTGCAAAGCACAAGGCGGCAACATGCAGCATGTAAGGCAAGACAAAAAACATGCAACATGCAAAGCACAAGACGGCAAAATGCAGCATGCAAGACAAGACAAAACATGCAACATGCAAAGCTCAAGACGGCAAAATGCAGCATGCAAGAAAAGACAAAACATGCAACATGCTAGTCATAAGACGGCAAAATGTAGCATGCAAGACAAGACAAAAAAACATGCAACATGCAAAGCACAAAACGGCAAAATGCAGCATTCAAGACAAGACAAAAAAACATGCAACATGCAAAGCACAAGACGGCAAAATGCAGCATTCAAGACAAGACGAAAAAACATGCAACATGCAAAGCACAAGACGGCAAAATGCAGCATGAAAGACAGGACAAAACATGCAACATGCAAAGCGCGATATGGCAACATGCAGCATGCAAGACAAGACAAAATAGTCATGCAGCATGCAAGGCACAAGGCGGCAACATGCAGCATGCAAGACAAGACAAAAAAACATGCAACATACAAAGCACAAGACGGCAAAATGCAGCATGCAAGACAAGACATGACAAAACATGCAACATGCGAAGCACAAGGCGGCAACATGCAGCATGTAAGGCAAGACAAAAAATTAGCCCAAGGGCTAAGATAGGTTACCGGACAATATATATTATCATATATAATAGCTTTTATATTCAATAGCTATTTTATATTGTGGCCTTGAAAATAAGGTCAAGGTCAAGTTTAAAGTCATGAGAGTATTCAGCATATTTGATTTCTTATACGTTCACAATTGCTTACTAAGCTGTAAATTAGGTATTAAGATAGATATTAGTCATTATGTCCTGTGACATTGAAAATAATATTAAAAGTCAAATTAAAAGTCATAAGAATATTCGGCATATATCATTTGCTGTATGTCCACAATCGACATTTTATCCTGTGATACCTTGAAAATGAGGTCAAAGGTCAAATTCAAGGTCGTGATAATATTCAGCATATATCATTTCCTATATTTCCACAATTGATTCCTAATGTGTAAAGTTGATAATAAGTGAAATATTAGCCATTCTGTACTCTGACCTTGAAAATCAGGTCAAAGTTCAAATTCAAGGTCATGACAATATTCAGCATATATCCTTTTCTATTTGTCCACAATTGACTCTCAAGTTGTAAAGTCGATAATAAGCGAGATATTAGCCATTTTGTTCTTTGACCTTGAAAATGAGGTCAAAGGTCAAATTCAAGGTCATCAGAATATTCGGCACATGTCATTTCCTATATGTCCACAATTGGTTCCTAAGCTGTAAAGTCAATAATAAGCGAGATATTTGCCATTTTGTGCCTGACCTTGAAAATTAGGTCAAAGGTCAAATTCAAGGTCATCAAAATATTCGGCATACATCATTTCCTATACGTCCACAATTTAGTCCCAAGCTGTAAAGTGGATAATAAGCGAGATATTAGCCGTTTTGTTCTTTGACCTTGAAAATGAGGTCAAAGGTCAAATTTAAGGTCGTGATAATATTCAGCATATATCATTTCCTATATTTCCACAATTGATTCCTAATCTGTAAAGTTGATAATAAGCGAAATATTAGCCATTCTGTACTCTGACCTTGAAAATGAGGTCAAAGTCCAAATTCAAGGTCATGACAATATTCAGCATATATCATTTTCTATCTGTCCACAATTGACTCTCAAGTTGTGAAGTCGATAATAAGCGAGATATTAGCCGTTTTGTTCTTTGACCTTGAAAATGAGGTCAAAGGTCAAATTCAAGGTCATCAGAATATTCGGCATATATCATTTCCTATATGTGCACAATTGATTCCTAAGCTGTAAAGTCGATAACAAGCGAGATATTAGCCATTTTGTGCTCTGACCTTGAAAATGAGTTCAAAGGTCAAATTCAAGGTCATGACGATAATCAGCATATATCATTTCCTATGTGTCCATAATTGATTCCTAGTCTCCAATCTCAATATTAAGTGAGATATTAGGCATAATGTGTCCCATTATAAAGCATAAGAGAATTTAACATGGGAAACTCCTATTTGGGACCCTTCAAGAACATGAAAATGGCCGCCACACGCAGACCGGCGATTCAGGGGCAAAGAAACTTATACACATCACAGAGGTATGTGAGAGCAATCTTTTGCAATAAAAATCTCAAAACTGTCTGAACAGTTTTTTCAGAAAATGGCCGCCAAAGTCAGAAATTGGCCGTTTTTCGGCGAAAATGGCCGCCATTTTGAGAAAAATGCGAAAATCAAAAAACAAAAAAATAACCCCCTCTTGAAATATTTTTAGGTATTTTTATGCAAAATTTCAGAAAGATCCGATTGTAAACTTTAAAGATAAAAATGTGGATGGACGACGCCGACGACAACGCCGACACCGACGCCAGACGACGGACGCAATGCCATGCCAATAGGTCATCGGACCATATGTCCGGTAACCCAAAAAACATGCAAAATGCAAAGCACAAGACGGCAAAATGCAGCATGCAAGACAAGACAAAACATGCAACATGCAAAGCACAAGAAGGCAAAATGCAGAATGCAAGACAAGACAACACATGCAACATGCAAAACACAAGACGGAAACAAAACATGCAGCATGCAACATGCAAAACACAAGACGGAAACATGCAGCATGCAAGACAAGACAAAAAAGAATGCAACATGCAAAGCACAAGACGGCAAAATGCAGCATGAAAGACAAGACAAAACATGCAGCATGCAAGTCACAAGACGGCAACATGCAGCATACAAGACAAGACAAGCATGCAACATGCAAGACACAAGGCGGTAACATGCAGTATGCAAGACAAGACAAAACATGCAGCATGCAAGGCACAAGGCGACAAAATGCAGCATGTAAGACAAGCCAAAAATGTAACATGAAAGGCACAATACGGCATCATGCAGCATGCAAGGCAGAAGCCGGCAATGTGCAGCATGCAAGACAAGACAATACATGCAATATACAAGACACAACACGGCAACATGCAAAACATGCAAGACAAGACAAAACATGCAACATGCAAGGTACAAGTTGGCAACATGCACGAGATGGCAAAATGCAAGACAAGACAAAACATGCAACATGCGAGGCACAAGACGGCAACATGCAACCTGTAAGGCACAAGACGGCAGCATGCAAGACACGCGACGGCAACATGCAGCATGCAATACAAAACAAAACATGCAGCATGCAAGTCACAAGACGGAAACATGCAGCATGCAAGACAAGACAAACATGCAACATGCAACGCACAAGACGGCAACATGCAGCATGTAAGACAAGACGAAGCATGCAACATGCAAGGCACAAGGCGACAAAGTGCAGCATGTAAGACAAGCCAAAAATGTAACATGCAAGGCACAAGACGGCATCATGCAGCATGCAAGGCACAAGACGGCAATGTGCAGCATGCAAGACAAGACAAAACATGCAATATACGAGACACAACACGGCAACATGCAAAACATGCAAGACAAGACAAAACATGCAACATGCAAGGCACAAGATGGCAACATGCAGCCTGCAAGGCACGAGATGGCAAAATGCAAGACAAGACAAACATGCAACATGCGAGGCACAAGACGGCAACATGCAACATGTAAGGCACAAGACGGCAGCATGCAAGGCGCAAGACGACAAAATGCTACATGTAAGGCACAAGACGGCAACATGAAGCATACAAGACAAAACAAAACGTGCAACATGCAAGGGACAAGACGGCAACATGCAAGGCACGCGACGGCAACATGCAGCATGCAATACAAAACAAAACATGCAGCATGCAAGTCACAAGACGGCAACATGCAGCTCGCAAGACAAGACAAACATGCAACATGCAACACACAAGACGGCAACATGCAGCATGTAAGACAAGACGAAGCATGCAACATGCAAGACACAAGGCGGTAACATGCAGCATGCAAGACAAGACAAAACATGCAGCATGCAAGGCACAAGGCGACAAAATGCAGCATGTAAGACAAGCCAAAAATGTAACATACAAGGCACAAGACGGCATCATGCAGCATGCAAGGCACAAGACGGCAATGTGCAGCATATAAGACAAGACAAAACATGCAACATGCAAGACACATGACAGCAACATGCAACATGCAAGGCACGAAACAGCAACATGCGACATGCAAGACAAGACAAAACATGCAATATACAAGACACAACACGGCAACATGCAAAACATGCAAGACAAGACAAAACATGCAACATGTAAGGTACAAAATGGCAACATGCAGCCTGCAAGGCACGAGATGGCAAAATGCAAGACAAGACAAAACATGCAACATGCGAGGCACAAGACGGCAACATCCAATATGTAAGGCAACATGTAAGACAAGACAAAACATGCAACATGCAAGATGGCAACATGTAAGGCACAAGATGGCAGCATGCAACATGTAAGGCACAAGACAGCAACATGCAAGGCACAAGACGGCAACGTGAAAACAAGACGACACATGCAATATGCAAGGCGCAAGACGACAAAATGCTACATGTAAGACACAAGACGGCAACATGAAGCATGCAAGACAAAACAAAACATGCAACATGCCAGACACGAGACAGTGACATGCGACATGCAAGACAAGACAAAACATGCAACATGCGAGGCACAAGACGGCAACATGCGACATGCAAGGCACAAGACAAAACATGCAACATGCAAGGCACAAGACGGGAACACGCAGCCTGCAAGACAAGTCAAAACATGCAACTTGCAAGGAACAAGACGGGAACATGCAGCATGCAAGACAATTCAAAACATGCAACATGCAAGGCACAAGACAGCAACATGCAAGGCACGAGACAGCGACATGCGACATGCAAGACAAGACAAAACATGCAATATACAAGACACAACACGGCAACATGCGATATGCAAAACAGGACAAAACATGCAAAACAAGACAAAAAATGCAACCTGCAAGGCACAAGACAGCAACTTGCAGCATGCAAGACAAAAAATGCAACATGCATGGCACAAGACAAAAACATGTTACATGCAACATGCATGGCACAAGATGATAACATGAAACATGCAAGACAAGGCAAAAACAAGAACACAAAAAACATGAAGAAAACATGCAGCACGCAAGAAAAGACAAAATAAAGACGAAAATCGAAAAAAAAACATGCAAAAATAGAAACAACATGTAAATGAAAAACATGCACAGCATAAGATGGAAAAATGCTACAAGCCAAAACATGCTACATGCAGACACAAGAAGGAAACATGCAAAATACAACACAAGGCGAAAACATGCAGAATGCAAGGCGCATATACTGTGATTTTTCTAACTCATTTACACCGTTTTTTGCTGATATAAGTTATAACTTGGCATAGCTAGCCTTGGGACCAAACGGCAATTTTCTGCAAATTTTCAGACTTCTACCCATGAAAATTATAAAGTTAGTAATCTATTGCAATGATAAATTCCTCCTGAAAACTTTTCGTTTGCATGTCAACAGACTACGGTGGCTGATATATGCCATAGTTTTATTTTTCAGATTTCATTTATTTATTTTTTTCCAGAAGGACATTCTAAAGAAAATAAAATAATTAAATGCACGTACTTAATGTTAAATACGCGTACTTAATGTTAAATACACGTACTTAATATTAAATACACGTATATAATATTAAATACGCGTATATAACATTAAATACGCGTACTTAATATTAAATACGTGTACTTAATATTAAATACACGTACTTAATATTAAATACGCGTACTTAATGTTAAATACACGTACTTAATATTAAATACGCGTACTTAATGTTAAATACGCGTAATTAATATTAAATGCGTGTACTTAATGTTAAATACACGTACTTAATATTAAATACGCGTACCTAATGTTAAATACACGTACTTAATATTAAATATGCGTACTTAATGTTAAATACACGTACTTAATATTAAATACGCGTACTTAATATTAAATACGCGTAGGTAATGTTGAATACCTGTACTACTGGCATATTTATCACCACATCGTTCACATTTACTGTGATGTCGAGCGGATAAACATCGCATCGCAAGCAAGAATATGGAGAAATCACTCGACTCTGTGAGTATAATCTGTGTATATGATTAGATTTTATTATTTACCTATGTACGATAATATATCGGCCTACAATTTTGAAATGATATTGAAATTTTGTGAAAATGCGATCGAAATGTATCGGTATTTCGTAGAGCGTGCAAGTATCGTTCCCCACATGGAGCAAAACTCTCGCGACGTCATCGATTCGGGGCTGATTCACATAAAATATAGAATAATAATATACTAAACTATACATGAATAACAGTATATAATCGCTACTCACTGATCATGTTGGAAACTGGCACGTGCCTTCAAGTGCATTTACATTGCTTGAATAATTCATAATACATGTACATGTACGTGAATTAGTTTACTTATTTTGCAGGTGTGTAGATTTTTACGTGATCTGAGTGTGACGAATGATTTACTGGAAAAGATAAGAAGAGAAAAGGTTTGTGTATAAATTTAATTTGGGTATAAATTAAATTTGAATTGAGACTTCAGTTTCTAGTGCATGGTCTAGGACCAAATATTTATGTAAAGAAATATAAACTTGCAAAGATTTATAATGATAGACTATTCATTTATTGTACACTACTATATATGCACAGGCCATCGGCCGTTTTTAAAAACAAAATTATTCATTCATTCACTCATAATTTATTAGCCTTCATGGTTCTATCAGAATTTTATGTCCTCTGGCAGCCGCTGTGAAATTTTACACGGAGGTTCATTTATCACCAGGGAGAACCCTTTCGATCCGATAACCTGTTGGCATGGCGTTGCGTCCATCGTCCGTCGTCGTCATCATCGTCGTCCGTTGTCCGTCTACATTTTTATCTTTAAAGTTTACAGTCGAATATTTCTGAAATTTATTCTGAGAAGTATTTTTTAGTTTTTTTTTTCCATCTTTTTCCATCTCTGACGAAAAATGGCCAATTTTGGATTTTGACGGTCGTTTTCTCAAACTCTGTTCAGTAAGTTTTTTCTCATTGATGCATAACACTCCTTATATGTGCCCCTGTGACGTGTATAAGTTTCGTTACCCTTGAATCGATCGAAGTGGACCATTTTGACTCAAACTCGGCCCAAATGGGACATTCACATATTAAATTCTCCTGTGCTTTATAATGGGACACATTTTTCCCAAATATTTCACTTAATATTGAGATTAGATATCAGGAATCAATTGTGGACATATATGATCAAATAAATGCTGAATATTCTCAAGACCTTGAATTTGACCTAAGTATTAATTTTCAAGGTCACATGACAAAATGGCTAATACTCGCTTGTTATCGACTTTACAGCTTAGGAATCAATTGTGAACATATAGGAAATGATATATGCTGAATATTGTCGTGACCTTGAATTTGACCTTCGACCTTATTTTCAAGGTAATAGAACAAAAGTTTATCTTACTTGTTATTGAATTTACAGCTTAGCATTCAATTGTGGACATGGGGAATGATATACGTGTTTGCTGGATATTCTCATAATGGCGCATTTGACCAGTGACCTTATTTTGAAGGGCACGTGACCAATTGGCTGACATATAAAATATAAAACATATTTTGTCCGGTAACGTGTCTTAGAAATTGAGCTAATTTTTGTGTTAAATCATCCTTGAGGCTTCCTGCATATCTTAAAAACTGTGCGTCGCAGAACGAAACGAACGTTATAGTCTTACTTATGGCCATAGACATAAGTAGGGCATTTTCCATTTTTGTCTAGGCCTATATATCTAGTATACGGTGAGTCGTAGAGCGAAACGGACGTTGTTTTCGTACTTGTGGCCTTAGACAAACATCACTAAGCGGTTTTAGGGGTGAATGATGAATTGACCTGATTTTTCTGCTGAGTGGGCTTTTTTATTTTATTTTTGTCGATATCCACGGTAAGGTGCATCGTACAGTGACACGGACGTTATTTTTGGACTCGCGGCCCTAGACGAGCATTCTTATTGGGGATGAAATTTGACCTTGAACTGAATTTCTTTTTTGCTGAATTGGCATTGTCATGTCCATTGATATCTTGGAAACGGTGCGTCAGAGAACGAAAAAGGCGTAAACTTCAGACTCGTCGTCCTAGACATACATGTCTTGGGGGTATTTAGGATGAACTTTGACTGACAAGTCAGCATTCTCTGTTTTTGTTTGATATCTCAGAACTGGTGTGTCAAAGAGCAAAACGGACTCAGGAGCCGAGGCAAACACGTTATAAATGTTATAAATTAGTCTCTGCACCGAAATGCTTGCAAGGCATCTCTAGGCCTTGTTGTCTAGTTGTTCCTAGAATTGTGGTGAAATGTAATTCGTTCATAAGTTAATATATACCCTTAAATGTCCATAATTCCCTTGTTTAAGATTGATGGCCATGTCGTCAAGTTGCTGACAGTTCAGCAGCTGCAGGATTTGGGCTTGGTGTTAGGAGACGCTGTGCGCTTGAAATCTTATTGTGAGGGCAACAATTCAGTCTTTACCCAACTTAAGGAAAGAAGTCCACCACAAGAACAAAGCATGCCAGGGAAACGACAGAAACTGTTAGGAATATTGAGGGAGTTAGAAGAAGGAAATGATCCAGGGTCTACCTCTCGACAACCAACGAGAACAGGTCGACCAGGTCGACCTGTAAATCCACGGCGATGGGTAACAGTCGGGCTTAGGGTGAGGAGGGACCCTGACCATATGAGGTACACCCAAATTAAATCTCCCCTGGGCGACAAAAATGTGATTCGCTTGATGGTAGACCAGAACACCTCTTACGACGACCTTCTGAAAGAAATTGCAGGGGCTATGTTCCCGAACAATGAAAACCCTCAAATAGGCCGTGCAGATGACTATGAGATGAGTGTGGTGAACACATCAAACATCAAAGTGACCGTAGGAATAGAAGGAGTCTTCTCTCTCAGAAAATACATCGAGTTAAAAATGGTCTGCGGCGTCATACGCTTCCATTTGCTTTGTTCAAGGAGAGATTCCCAGGATAGTCCCTTAACTGAGGCTGACGACGCCGACACGCTTCCTGAAATCGGCGATTGGAGTGAAGTTTTTAGGGATCTCGAGCCCGGTAACGCCTACGTCAATGTCACAGAAAGCGGGGAAGTTGCCTTTAGAATATCAACGCCAATTGTCTCATCAGCGGTTTCTGGTCGTCTTCCGGTAGGTGCACAGGAAGCGTATCCGCTGTCTGATACGGTGATACAACAGGGGCCCATAGAAACGCTTATAACAGCTTCGGAAGTGCCTGCGGCTGATATAACACAACATCAGCAAACAACCACGTCCGTCTCTACATCATTTGGCGATCAGACCAATCCAGCGGCATCCCCCATTACAACGAACGAGTCACACCAATCACCTTCACTGTCAGTCACAGAACCTGCTCCTAAACCTGAGCCTGCGAACTTGAAAGACATTTTGTCGTCGTTAGAATTAAATGTCGGTGAAGGTGCCAAGAAGAACCATGTCAATGTTGTGAGAGCTAATGTTCTCGATGGAGCATATCGCGCTGTCCTGAGGAAAAGTTGGGACCCCAAGAAAGGACTGAGCGTCATATTTGCTGGGGAACCCGGATTAGATGATGGTGGCCTGCAGCGCGAGTTTCTCACATTGGCAGTGAAGGGCGTATTCGATAGTTCCATATTCCATGGAGATGAGAACGCGAAATATTTGACCTTGAATGCCCCTGGTAGGCCCTGATTATACTTGAGCATAACTGTATGATTTGGTGTGTTTTGATTGTCACGAGGGGTGCCGGAACGCGGGCAGCGGGTGCAGCTGCCCCCGTTGCCCAAGGGGGCGGAAATGTACCCTTCCATGAATCAGATCATCCGATACTGTGTGAAGTGTTTTTGAATCAGAGATTTCTGCAAAATGATTCGGGAAGAATTCGGGCAATCTGATCAATGCCCAGTTAACCCGTCGATAGTCCACCTTCTGGGTTATTTTCCGTCGTTGTTCGCGTCGGCGACATTTTCATCTTCCACTTTGCAGTGGAGTCTTTGAAGGACGTTGTTTTCTCGTATTTCGCACAAAATGGCCAGTTTTGGAGTTGTTTTCTTGAAATCTTTCCAATAGTTTTTCTCCAAATAACGCACAAGTATGACCTTCAAGCCATAAATGTATTGAGGGTAAATGTATCGAATCGCTCTGAAGGCCCAAAATGGACGTACGAAGGGGCAAAAGTACACATCTTGGCACTTTGCTGGAAACCCATCAGAAATTTCCTCCCTAATTCAACGTATCTCATGTATCTCATGTGCATAGAAAAGCCCAGAATATAGGCCCATATGTGGCTTGAAATTGCCTGAGTTCCATAGATTGGTCCATGCAGACAAAAAGCTTGGAAGTACAGTCTGGGTATGCATTATGAGCATATATAAATGACACATTTATATATATGGCACATCTTGACCTCGAACTCGACCTCACAAGACCTTGAACTATCAATCTCAAAGTCATGTCAAACTGACAGTGTAAACTGACCTCTACAAACAAAACAACACAACTGCAGATTACGCTCATGTTCGTATTGTCGGATTTGGTGGATTTGACCTCGACTTAAGATGACCTTGCGTGGTAATTGTCGAAATCCCTTCTGCTTGAAAAGTGTAAATTTGTCACATATGTAGATATTTTGGTGACCTTGAAAGTGACCTTCAGTGAACTTGATAGGTCAAAGCAGCAAATCCAGTGAAAGTTCCCTGGCGTACAAATTTACATTTATCATGTTTCATCATGGATTGTGATGTATACACCATCACACATTGTGTTAGTCTAGTATATATGTAGGGCATCATAAGGTAGGGTGCTAGTATTTTGGATGAGTAATGTTCAATGAACATCCCAACTGCACCCACTAAGTGCAGTTGCTAGCATACCATTATGCACTGATAATTCAACCGGTCTTCTTTGTGTGACAAATCACATGTTAGTGAACACGCGCGTGGGGGTGATTACCCTATACTCCTTTAGGTTTCTTTCACGATTACAGCGATAAAGTATCATACAACTGTACCGTTCTTCACTGCTGCCCCGCCTTTCAAATTTGCTTCCGGCGCCCCTGATTCTCAAAAATATTTCACACTGTATTACTTTTTCTCCTGTCACTATTGTCATGTTTGTCGTGATGAGCAGTTTAATCATGATACAATTCAGCTCTTGAGCGGAAAGAATACTACGCAGCCGGAAGTCTGCTGTCCTACTCGTTGGCCCACGGTGGACGGCGTCCCAATTGCATCGCCCCAGAGCTATTCAACTACTTGGTCGACCCTTCACCTGAGTTTGAATTTTCCGAAGACGCACTAACTCCTGCACACAGAAACAGTATTCAAGCTGTGAGTATTTATGAATGTATTAATGCTATCATGACGGCATCTCCAACGTTGATGATTTTGGCATGCTCATGAAATTCCAATAGCAATATCATATGATGAAATAGTCATGTATATCTAATTTTAGGGTTTTATTTGACATATTAATACACATTTTACTCAAACAACTTTCACCTATATAGCCCTACATGTATGTAAGTATCAATCTATATTTCTTTTATAATACTGACTAAAGCTGAGAAACGCCGACGGGCCCGATACATTACGACAGGCCACTGAGGAAATCTGGGACCTTATTGAAGTATCTGGATGTCAATCAATGACAAGACGACCAGTAGAACTAGTGAAGCACCTTGTGCGATTTCTAACAATCGGCAGGATGAAACCAGCATACGACCAGTAACCTTCTTTATGTGATATACACATCTGGCATTTAAATACCATGATACCATCATTACCATCAAGATATTTGCAACGATGGTATCAATGCCAAAGTTGTCGCACCTTTACTATCAGTGTCAAATATTTTCAGGTTTGTAGAAGGCCTAGCTTCGCTGAACATACTTGCGTATGTACACAAGTATCCATCTATAATGAAGGACGCCTTCTGCTTCACGCCTTCTTCACTGACTGCGCAATCATTAGCTGCTGTCTTCATTTTCCCTGAAGACCAGTGGTCACCCATGGGCAGCAATAAGAGATTAGCAGAAGCAACTACGCATTCTTTCTGGCTCGACTTCTTACAAGATTTGGAAGGTTCGTGTGGTGTTAAACAAAGCTACACAAACCGCAGCCATTTATACATGTTAATAATTGTATATATTTCTGTTCAAACTATAATAACGGTACACATATTTCTTTCAGAAAACGAGGGCATCAGCGCACTCCAAAAGCTTCTGCAGTACGCGACTGGAGCAGTGGAGATCCCGGTTATGGGGTTTCCAAAAACTCCAACCCTGTACTTCCGCCATCGCGAGGATGAGCCGTGGAATCTGTCGTGGGATTATCCTATGGCCAGCACGTGTGCCTTCACTCTAGGACTTCCAATTGTGGCAGAATATGACACCTTCAAAAGTCGTTTCACTGAGGCCCTCAGTGTCGAAGCCTTTACGATGATATGATTACCGATAATGATGAGTACTCTCCCAAGCTGGTTCTTGCGAGCTGAGTACATATGTTCAAGTCACATACATTCCCATGTTGTAGTACCTATATGTAATTCGTACAGGCGCAGCAAAAATTTTGTTTAATCAGTTTTTGTAATTCATTGTTGTTTCTGATATATAATGTACGACCTTTCGATTTCGATATTCATTGCAGAGTTGTTTTCCCAAAATTCCTGTTTATTCGTGTAATTATTGTCACGCATAGAATGAACTCGTTGTACAACATGAGTAGTACGAAGTTTTGTTTATAGCCATGAGCATCACAGATAATTCATTTCACTGCCTAGTTTGGTATAGTTGTGTGTCTATCATATTTGTCACGCTACTTTGAAAGTTTATGTCACTTTGTATGTGGAAGGATATGTACAGAGAAACACTGTTGGGTCGCCAGAGCTTTGTATGTTTTAGTCAGTTCGGCCATAATTTGGCCATGATGCAGTTCTTTTGTACATTTTCTACTGGAATTGTTTTGATGGTTAATGTTGTGAAAGTTAATGACTAAGCACCAGGGTGTTGTTTCAATCAGGTGGATCTTTTCTTAAGTCTGATTATCTATTTTTGTGATATGTACGTATTTGGAAAAAAGAATAAATAATAATTGAAATTGAGTGTCCACTTCATTAGTCATTAGCTGACGCTGGCTGATAGGTCGTAATCTATTGGAATGCACAATAAAATGTAGAATGATATTTTATAGATGCTAAGATTACGAGCCAAATTTCTACTGTTCATCCTGTGTTGAATGTTTCGAATCACTGGGCAGAGGCTAGTAAATCGACTCCCACCCCTCTCCGACCCCTCCAAACTCCTTGTATTAACGATATTCATAACATCACGAGAACGGGCTGGGAGTTAGCGCGCAAATATTATATCATTGCTGATGATATGATGTCACAGTTCTTTTATCAAGCCATGATTCAGTTCTTTTATTAAATGAACCAAATTTAACACTTGATTTATTCTTTCCTAGCTGCTTTTGTGCCAATTCGATCATCTTCAAACAGCGATTGATTGATCGAACTATTATTTAAAAAACCGTGTTGGTTTGTCACAGGCAAAGGTGTGTGAATTTTTTGGCCACGGTATAGAGCTTCTTGAAAAAATATTTTTATTATGATCCTAATGCCGGACATTAGCCCGATGTTTTTCAATACTGTGGTTGGATTCGAGAGCCAGTAGTTTTTAGTAATTATACCGCGTTACCGGAGAAATGTTTGTGTTACACTGGTCACAGCTTTTTTTCACCAAAATTGCCATTTTAACGTTTCAAGGTCATCGAAGATCAAGTTCAATGTCACCTGTAAATTCGCCATATATGTCTTATTATTTGAATGTGTCAATATTTTATCTCTATCTCGAAGCTTCCGTTATGGAGGAAAAATTGAGTAAAATGTCCCAAAAATTTCAATAGCGAAAAAACAATTGTTTCGGCTCTTATTGGCTCAAAAACAGTAGTGACTTGATTTGAACAAAAAAAGTCTTATCGGAACACATATCCGGTAACCTAAAAATACAGACAAAACACGAATTCAAAATAAACAAACTCACATGCATCACATGTTTCTTTTTCAGATATTGCGCATTTCTTGTTCAATCACATCGAGTAAGAACACTAGTAAATCGGTAGCATCATGGAGAGTGACAGGACGATCGATAGCATGTTCTTGCATTATGTCACTGAAAATCTGAGCATACAAATAGTGACAATCAGGAACATCAATAGTGAGTAGCCTGGAAATAGATTCCAAACTCTCTCGATCCAGTGGTTTGAGATATGATTGTGATCCGTGCAGTTCAGGCAAATGGTACAAGACATCAGGTTTTCCTGGTATGGATCGGTGTTGGCGAGATATTCTTATGTAGTGAGAATTCCACTGCAATTTGATCAAGTTCAATTCATTTTGCAGAAGAGGTAGAAAGCAGAATTTAATACACTCAATGTCCCGCAACTTGTTGGTGTCAATTATCCCGATTTCTTCCAATCGCTTGAAATGGTCTATCCATGTTCGCATCCCGAGTAAAGCAAATTTACTCCACCAGGACTCGATTCTCTGATTGGAGGTTGATCTGCCGTAAATAAACGTGCAGTTGATCCGTGCTCTCGTGTCACTGTGTTGAATTCTCAATAGCCGCTGCATCAATTCAACATTTACGTTCTCCGTACCATGGTCTGCTCTTATCAGGCAGGGTAGGCCATTTAAGTCACTGATACAATCTGCAAAATAGCGACAAATAATATACGGATTATTATTTGACGGTCCAGCATGTAACCACATGATGCGCCTAGAAAAGCCGTCGATGCAACCGTGCACACATAATCCAAAGCGTTTAAGTTTATCCCAGCCATCTATGTGATGCAGAAAATTTGGTCCTTTTGCAAAGTATTGTCGACGGCGTAATCGCCTTCTTTGTCGAGCAGATACACCTTGTGGATCCAGAAGACCTAGAAGGATGCGAACTGTTTCTCTGTCAGTCGAGATACCATACCGCAATCTCAATCGTGCTTGCATAGTTCTGTACCCAAAATCTCGTCCACCGATGCGTAATTCGTGAACAATTCCTGCAAAGACAGAAGTCACTGTGCTCGCGTTGTTTCGTCGCAGTCCTCTGGAGCGCAATACACGGTGCAGCTGGCGAATGCTCAAAAATATTCCATGATACACCGCGAGAAACAGCAGAATCTCATCATATGTGTACCCTCTATTGAAATAGTGTTCCACGATTGAATCACGGTCACCTGTAACTTCTCCTCTGACGGGATCATCCATCGAAATCAGTGCTTCACACACAAGTAATGTACAGCAGTTGACGAGGCAGTCCGATATTCTGTGTCGTTATGCTACGGTGGCTGATATATGCCATAGTTTTATTTTTCAGATTTCATTTATTTATTTTTTCCAGATGGACATTCTAAAGAAAATAAAATAATTAAATTCACGTACTTAATGTTAAATACGCGTACTTAATATTAAATACACATACTTAACATTAAATACACGTATATAATATTAAATACGCGTGTATAATATTAAATACGTGTACTTAATATTAAATACGCGTACTTAATGTTAAATACGCGTACTTAATGTTAATTACGCGTACTTAATATTAAATTAGCGAAAATTGGATGTGGTTATGTTGCTGTGTTTGTCTCGTGAAACAAGGTATGTATCAAGCAACATGGCGCTGCAAAAAAAATAAAATATCTAACTGTCTGGTATTTAATATTAAGTACGTGTATTTAACATTAAATACACGTATTTAATATTATATACGCGTATTTAATATTATGTACGTGTATTTAATATTAAGTACGCGTATTTAATATTAAGTACGCGTATTTAACATTAAGTACACGTATCTAACATTAAGTACGCGTATTTAATATTAAATACACGTATTTAATATTATATACACGTTTTTAATATTATGTACGTGTATTTAATATTAAGTACGCGTATTTAATATTAAGTACGCGTATATAACAATAAATACACGTATTTAATGTTATATACACGTATTTAATATTATGTACGCGTATTTAATATTAATTACGTGTATTTATCATTAAATACGCGTATTTAATATTAAGTACGCGTATTTAAACAATAAGTACGCGTATTTAATATTAAGTACGTGTATTACATGCGTCTGGAAAATATCGTAAATAAATGAAAACTAAAGAATAAAACTATGGCATATATCAGCCACTGTATTATGCAGCACAAAACTATTATATACCTTGTCACGAGACATGCACAGAAACTTAAATGCATGATTTTTCAATAATTCAATATTAAATACGCGAATTTAATATTATGTACGCGTATTTAATATTATGTACGTGTATTTATTATTATGTATGTGTATTTAATATTAAGTACGCGTATTTAATATTAAGTACGCGTATTTAATATTAAGTACGCGTATTTAATATTATATACGCGTATTTAATATTATATACGTGTATTTAATATTAAGTACATGTATTTAATATTAAGTACGCGTATTTAACATTAAGTACGTGCATTTAATTATTTAATTTTCTCTAGAATGTCCTTCTGGAAAAAATAAATAAATGAATTCTGAAAAATAAAAATATGGCATATATCAGCCACCGTAACAGACAGTGTTTATTTTGAGCGCGTGACGGAAGAGTCTATTCGGAAAAAAACATGCAACATGCAAGGGAACACGGGGTAGGAATGGGACCATCCCAGCATGTAATTGGTACATATACTGCAGCGTACGCCCCCATAGTACCTAACTTGTCCACTTGAATTACGTAATGAGCAAGGCAATATGGCAGCGCCCTACACCAGTGAAAATCCTCTCTTAAATCGAAAGTTTGTGTTTTGAAAGAAACATGTATGTGATATTCAGTTGAATAGTTCGCGTGTAATTTGACTGAAACGAAAGCAAAAAACGGTATAAACGAGTTAGAAAAATCAGAGTATACAACATACAAGACAAGATAATGAGACAGACATGCAAAGCACAATACGTATACATAAAATATACAAGACAAAAACAAGTAGCATGCCAGGCACACGATGAGAACATGCAACATACGAGACAACACAAGGTACGCAACATTCGAGGCACAATACGAAAACATGCATCATGCAAGACAAGCCAAACATAGCACCCAGATTGCTGTAGCTTACCCGCAAACATGCTACATATATTAACCTATAATATTGATAGTAGTGCTACCCTACATGCGCGTAATGCAGAGTCCAATTTACATTTTTCAGGTCAGATGTGACCTTCAGATTCATCACTTCGTCACTCTGGCCGGCGTAAAGAATCGGCAATTCAGCAATTTCAGACATGGATCTAGATCTAATTATCTATAGAGAACATTGGGCTATAAACTTTTGTTAAATTTTATGTTCACTACTGATAAATCAGATTCATATTTCAATGCGTATCAGGAAACTTACCCACATGCATGATTCAATCCGTTAAATTTCGCGTGTTGCAATATCTTTGTCGTGGTAGTTTATGGAGTTTTGCAGTGAATTGCCTGGAATATTTAGAGAGAATGACACAATTTCCATCCGTGAAATTCACTCATTGTTTGCAATAGAATGTCTCATCAACTTAAACTTCAGGGCTTGAAGTTGTCTTCTGCAATGAAATCTGAGCGCTGCGCACAAATTCGATTGCTTAGATTGAAGAGTTCCACAAATTGTTTTGACTATCTGCCTGTCAGTTTGCCCGTGACAAAAACTTTGTTTATATTATTGTAATTATTGTCGTCGCCAGCTGTTGTGTTTTGGTGTACAGCGCATGTACGTTCTTGCTAATTGTAAACAATTGCCAACGACTACTTTCAAATGCAAAAAAGAACCAATGGATCTGGTAACCATGATTTTATGTTTCAAATTAATTCCCAAAATCTGGGGAAGTTTACAATGGATATTGACAATTTTTATTTAGGGGATTGACTTTTTTCTGACAAATTATTTACTCACTTTTGAAAGTGGGAATTAAATATTCAAAGCCCGGAAATAAATAGTAAAACTGTAAAATAAGTATTTAAAACCGGGAATGAATATTTACACCGTGAAATAAATATCAAAACCTGGAATTAAATATTACAACCTAAAATCTCAAAAACCAAAATCCCAAAAACAAAAAATACCTTGTTCTTGCAGTATTTTTCAGCATTTTTATTCGAAATTTTAGAAAGATTCTATTATAAACTTTGTAGATATATATAATTCCATTTATGAATGATTGAATTTCTTTTTCAAAATGCCCGAAAAGAATCGAAATTCAAAAAAAAATCTCATGGCACTAGATATATCCCATAGTAGCATGGGAGAAGACGTTTGAATAGTGCTACCGCAATAAGTCAGAAATGGGGCGTTTTTCGACGGCAGGTGGCGGCCATTTTGACGTGTCAGCATTTTTTTTATTTTTTTTAAAATCAAGTGATACAGTATTATTGTCAGTTTCAATGCAATTTTTAACGTTTGCAATCCAGTAAAGTTTGCGGTTTTGTTCAAAGAGCGAAATCAGCGAAATTAAAGGGTAACATTAACGGGTTTACAGTATACTCTCGTTCGCCCGTAACTCCACACAGATACACTGTAGTACATCTGGAATAATTCATTCATACATTTCTTTCATTTTATTTTATTTCGAACTCATGGTTCATAATTACAGTACAACAATGTATAACGACTGCGTAAAAGAACAGATCACAGGCAGGAAATAATAATAATAAAAAAAGTAAAAGACATGTACAGAGTAGCGAAGTTCAACTTTTTAGATGTATAAAATACTGTTCCACCATGCCGAAATACTGGAGTGTAAAGGTACATACCAACAGAGTGTACAATACCTTCAATTATTACATTTTTGCTACTATGTAGGCGACTCATGAAATGTGACACATGATTTCTAAGTATTTCACCAAAACTTGGAATATTCAAACCAACGAACATTGCAATTAGTCGAGTTGCGGGTTGTATCCCTTCCATAGTGAACCTAGAAATTGTTGAAACAGCAAGGTTTTTTTATTGATATGCATTCATATATGTCTCCAGGAGATTTTGAGCTTTGTTGGCACTGCGCCAACTGTGGGGAATTTTTTTTATTCCCTAATTAGCATAATAACCGCCAGATATGGATAATTAGCATTATCATAATATGACTTTTTAAGTAATAGGCCTAGAATCAAATGTGATAGCACTTTTCTATACAAGTCTGACCCAAGGAATTCATTTCTGGTGAGATTTTTGTGGTCCAAGGTCAAGGTCACCACATAAGATCAAGGTCAAGGTCAGTTTTCACACAAAATTGTCAAAACTTTTGGTTTAGGTTGATATGGCTATTCTTTAGCGTTTCTTATTTTCACTGATTCACTCTTGTGTTTATGTAGTACTGCTGCATGAATGCCTTTTGAATTAACTTTAAGATGGTGTAATAAATACTCATGTGCAATATATCGTTGACCAATGTTCACATAGTCCTCAACGTGGCGTTGGTTGAACATGTGGCATTGATGTAATCTACTTTTCGCAGTCTTCTATGATTTTTTTCATGACTTGGTGCGCACAAATGATATAATCTGACTATTATGTGTATTCATAAGTTCATGTCCATTACTGCTTGATCAATTCCTCATCCTCACTGTTCACTACCATCTCCTCTTTTTGGGACTATGTTTAAACGAATGTCACCAACCGTGTTCACCTTGCACATATCAATGTTCTTCAACAGCAATGGTCCAGATGGGCCTCTGTTGATACAAGGAGATAAAATCTCATCTTCCACTTTCGAAATATATTCTTTTATGCTGACATCTACAGGACAGAATTTGTCAAGTGCCTAGCATAGCAGCAGGGCGCCTATGAAGGTGTGCATGTTGTTGTCTGGCCAAGGTAGTGACATGGTCCATAGCGGCTTCCCCTTCTCTTGACATATATATTATCAGCATTAATTATATTTATTGGTTCTCCATACAGCACTGCAAAAACCTGCTCTCTAGCTGTTCCGATGCCGGTTTCTGTTACATTATCCTCACCAGTAATGTCGAACAGTCATGAGAGTCACTTTTCTCCAAAGTCGGGCGTCTTCTTGCATGATGAAGCAGGTGTCTAAAGCCATTAATTCTGGTTGTCAGGTGGTCAGAGTTCTCAGTGACTACAATAATATTTCTGTGCTTCTAGTTATTGGACGTGGGCGATGTGATCTACAGAGTTGCTGTTCCGATGCAGATATAGGAAGGTACTCGATGCCACAGCCACATATGCAAACTTGGGAGACAGGCTCTGCTCCCAGCTGCTTGGGCCCATGCAACTTGTTGTTATTTTGTGTAGCATCCATTTACCAAAGCAAGGTTTCATGCCTGAAGACGTTGAAGACTTCATGTCTTGCTCGGTGAGGACAGTGCAACAGAAGCTGGCCTTGGAGCAGTTGTTAGACAGCAGTTTTTTTGCAGGTGTGGTATGGGCAACGGATTGATACTTCAATGACACAAGTCCCTCAACCACGGACAAATGACAACTTGTCTCTTCATGGGTGATGTGCTCATCTTCATATGCTGCTATTGTAGGCAGCTGACGAAATGCGTTCCCAGAATATGGTTATGAACACTCTCTGTTTTGAATATAGGAGGGAAGTGACAGATGACATTGTATCAACAGAGGCCCGCCTGGACCACCACTGTTGATGAATGTCATCAGTTGCGGCTATACCGAGCGAAAGACAAGGCCTGCAAGGAAACCAGCTGCGGTTGTCAACGTCAGAACTGAGCTGAAACACATATTTTTCTGCAGGTGATGATTGTTATAACCTATTCACAAGAAAGATGAGGCGGTGGTGAACAGTGAGGATGAGCATCAACATAATAATGGATTTGTCCTGTAGGATAATCTCGGCAAGCTGGGAGATGATTAGTTGGATATTAAGTTTTCTTGTACAACTTCACAGCCGCGGCTGATCACAGTAATGGACATGAAGTTATGAGTGTACAAAACAAGTCAACTCGTACTGTTTCTATTACTTCCATGATTGCTAAAATCGTGGTAATTTATTTTAATGCTACGTCCAGTGTAAAATGGATATTTTCTGTCGAATGTTTCACCCTGTGTTGACCTCATGATTTTGAAATGTAGTAAATGCTTGCTGGGTCATGAATTGACTATATATAAAAATTGCTGGCAGTTGCATTGTTGGATGTCATTATTTTTTTTGGTGAATTTGAAGCCACGTTTGTTTACTCTGATTTTTACTCGGTTATAATGGTTTTCGCAGATATTTTTGAGATGTTTGAAGGTATTGTATTATAACTTGGCATACTTCATCGTGGAGTCAAACGGCACTCTCCTAACGAATCTCAGACTTATATCGCAGAAATTGGCTGTCTGCCCTAATAATATGAATTACAGTCCAAACAGCATCACAGAAATCTGTAGATATTCCAGTAAATGGAAGTTGGAAGTATTGTTGTAGGTTTGGAACAGAATACTCATTAGGGTGTATCCTACACAAACATGTTGATTCGTACCGTTACAAGAGCAAGCAAATACACACAGTTGTATGCGAATCAAGACATTCAATGATGGGGCTAAAATTAACCTTGGGTTAGATTGCCAACTTTCTGAAATTTTGCGATAGAAGTCTGAAATTTGGTCGGAAACTGCCGTTTGACTTTGCCCAAAGTGAACATTGCTCAATGGTGTATTACACATAAGTAATCAATACACCATTGCAGGTAACTTAACAAGCATTCGAACAATGTGAACTACACACAGTAGTGAAAAAGTAAAATCAACTGGTGCGGATGAATGTCCATATCCTCTAAAACCGGGAATTTTGACAATTTTGTGTGAAAAATGACCTTGACCTTGATCTTATATGGTGACCTTGACCTTGGATCACAAAAATCTCACCAGAAATGAATTCCTTGGGTCAGACTTGTATAGAAAAGTGCTATTACATTTGATTCTAGGCCTATTACTTAAAAGGTTATGTTATGATAATGCTAATTATCCATATCTGGCGGTTATTATGCTAATTAGGGAATAAAAAAAATTCCCCAACGTTGGCGCAGTGCCAACAAAGCTCAAAATCTCCTGGAGACACATAAGAATGGATATCAATAAAAAAAACCTTGCTGTTTCAACAATTTCTAGGTTCGTTGTCTGGCAACTAGACTAAATGGCACCAGATCTTTTGGGAATTGACAACAGTCTCATCAAACAGTTGTTGTATGCGACTCTCATCTATTTTATAACAGAAGCTGTTGAGTTATACCACATAGGAGCACAGTATAGGCTGGTACAGTATGACTTGAACAACATACACTTCACATCGTGAGACCACTTGGAAAATCTTCGAAGAAGCATGTTAGCTTGTGCATAGAATTTTCTCAGTTGCCTAGTACAGTCTATATCAGTACTGTTACTATCAAACCAAACACCTGGATATTTAGCCTTATCCACATGAACGAGTTCACTGCCTGACAAAGTCAGCACTGGGTTTTTGGTTTTTGTACCTATGGGCTTAAAAGCCATACACAAAGATTTTTTCACATTAAATACTATGTTATTTTTCAACCCATGTTCGTTACATACGTTCATCAGCATAGAAAATATGACCATAAAATTGGAACAATAAAATTCACATATATGAAACATTCACTACTTAGACCATTCGGTCCTATGGCTTTACATTTCTTCAGCTAATAGTCGAGTTGCGGGTTGTATTCCTTCCATAGTGAACCTAGAAATTGTTGAAACAGCAAGGTTTTTTTATTGATATGCATTCATATATATCTCCAGGAGATTTTGAGCTTTGTTGGCACTGCGCCAACTTTGGGGAATTTTTTTTATTCCCTAATTAGCATAATAACCGCCAGATATGGATAATTAGCATTATCATAATATGACTTTTTAAGTAATAGGCCTAGAATCAAATGTGATAGCACTTTTCTATACAAGTCTGACCCAAGGAATTCATTTCTGGTGAGATTTTTGTGATCCAAGGTCAAGGTCACCACATAAGATCAAGGTCAAGGTCAGTTTTCACACAAAATTGTCAAAACTTTTGGTTTAGGTTGATATGGCTATTCTTCAGCGTTTCTTGGTTTCACTGGTTCACTTTTGTGTTTATGTAGTACTGCTGCATGAATGCCTTTTGAATTAACTTTAAGATGGTGTAATAAATACTCATGTGCAATATATCGTTGACCAATGTTCACATAGTCCTCAACGTGGCGTTGGTTGAACATGTGGCATTGATGTAATCTACTGTTCGCAGTCTTCTATGATTTTTTTCATGACTTGGTGCGCACAAATGATATAATCTGACTATTATGTGTATTCATAAGTTCATGTCCATTACTGCTTGATCAATTGCTCATCCTCACTGTTCACTACCATCTCCTCTTTTTGGGACTATGTTTAAACGAATGTCACCAACCATGAATGTTCTTCAACAGCAATGGTCCAGATGGGCCTCTGTTGATACAAGGAGATAAAATCTCATCTTCCACTTTCGAAATATATTCTTTTATGCTGACATCTACAGGACAGAATTTGTCAAGTGCCTAGCATAGCAGCATAGATGAGCAGGGCGCCTATGAAGGTATGCATGTTGTTGTCTGGCCAAGGTAGTGACATGGTCCATAGCGGCTTCCCCTTCTCTTGACATATATATTATCAGCATTAATTATATTTATTGGTTCTCCATACAGCACTGCAAAAACCTGCTCTCTAGCTGTTCCGATGCCGGTTTCTGTTACATTATCCTCACCAGTAATGTCGAACAGTCATGAGAGTCACTTTTCTCCAAAGTCGGGCGTCTTCTTGCATGATGAAGCAGGTGTCTAAAGCCATTAAGGTAGTCCGCTCCAAACAGTGAGGGGAGGGGGTCAAAGAGTTTTTTAAAATGAATAACTGTGTCAACATAATCTAGAGCTTCAAAATGATATATTTTATAGAGTAACTGTTCAGCATCCTGAAACTGAAAAGAAAACAAGGGGTCACCGTATCCGTTCACATGGAAAACACGATGCAAGATGTAAATATGCACGAAAATATGTGCAAAAATGCCATAATTTATGTCATTTTAGGTAAATGTGTGTGATTTCGATCGAATATGTAGAAGAAACGAGCACAGTGACGCGCTCTTTTCTTTTCAGTATTAGGATGCTGATCATTTACTCTATAAAATAAAGTCATTTTGAAGAGATAATATTCAAGAAATGACTTTTAAATTTTGACTCTTCGTTACCTCACTGTTTGTAGCTGACTACGTTAATTCTGGTTGTCAGGTGGTCAGAGTTCTCAGTGACTACAATAATATTTCTGTGCTTCTAGTTATTGGACGTGGGCGATGTGATCTACAGAGTTGCTGTTCCGATGCAGATATAGGAAGGTACTCGATGCCACAGCCACATATGCCAACTTGGGAGACAGGCTCTGCTCCCAGCTGCTTGGGCCCATGCAACTTGTTGTGATTTTGTGTAGCATCCATTTACCAAAGCAAGGTTTCATGCCTGAAGACGTTGAAGACTCCAGGTCATGCTCGGTGAGGACAGTGCAACAGAAGCTGGCCTTGGAGCAGTTATTAGACAGCGGTTTTTTGCAGGTGTTGTATGGGCAACGGATTGATACTTCAATGACACAAGTCCCTCAACCACGGAGAAATGACAACTTTTCTCTTCATGGGTGATGTGCTCATCTTCATATGCTGCTATTGTAGGCAGCTGACGAAATGCGTTCCCAGAATATGGTTATGAACACTCTCTGTTTGAATATAGGAGGGAAGTGACAGATGACATTGTATCAACAGAGGCCCGCCTGGACCACCACTGTTGATGAATGTCATCAGTTGCGGCTACCGAGCGAAAGACAAGGCCTGCAAGGAAACCAGCTGCGGTTGTCAACGTCAGAACTGAGCTGAAACACATATTTTTCTGCAGGTGACAAGAAAGATGAGGAAAAGATGAGGCGGTGGTGAACAGTGAGGATGAACATCAACATAATAATGGATTTGTCCTGTAGGATAATCTCGGCAAGCTGGGAGATGATTAGTTGGATATTAAGTTTTCTTGTACAACTTCACAGCCGCGGCTGATCACGTAATGGACATGAAGTTATGAGCGCACAAAACAAGTCAACTCGTACTGTTTCTATTACTTCCATGATTGCTAAAATCGTGGTAATTTATTTCAATGCTACGTCCAGTGTAAAATGGATATTTTCTGTCGAATGTTTTACCCTGTGTTGACCTCATGATTTTGAAATGTAGTAAATGCTTGCTGGGTCATTAATTGACTATATATAAAAATTGCTGGCAGTTGCATTGTTGGATGTCATTATTTTTTTTTTGGTGAATTTGAAGCCACGTTTGTTTACTCTGATTTTTACTCGGTTATAATGGTTTTCGCAGATATTTTTGAGATGTTTGAGGGTATTGTATTATACCTTGGCATACTTCATCGTGGAGTCAAACGGCACTCTCCTAACGAATCTCAGACTTATATCGCAAAAATTGGCTGTCTGCCCTAATATGAATTACAGTCCAAACAGCATCACAGAAATCTGAAGATATTCCAGTAAATGGAAGTTGGAAGTATTGTTGTAGGTTTGGAACAGAATACTCATTAGGGTGTATCCTACACAAACATGTTGATTCGTACCGTTACAAGAGCAAGCAAATACACACAGTTGTATGCGAATCAAGACATTCAATGATGGGGGCTAAAATTAACCTTGGGTTAGATTGCCAACTTTCTGGAATTTTGGGATAGAAGTCTGAAATTTGGTCGGAAACTGCCGTTTGACTTTGCCCAAAGTGAACATTGCTCAATGGTGTATTACACATAAGTAATCAATACACCATTGCAGGTAACTTAACAAGCATTCAAACAATGTGAACTACACACAGTAGTGAAAAAGTAAAATCAACTCGTGCGGATGAATGTCCATATCCTCTAAAACCGGGAATTTTGACAATTTTGTGTGAAAAATGACCTTGACCTTGATCTTATATGGTGACCTTGACCTTGGATCACAAAAATCTCACCAGAAATGAATTCATTGGGTCAGACTTGTATAGAAAAGTGCTATTACATTTGATTCTAGGCCTATTACTTAAAAAGTTATATTATGATAATGCTAATTATCCATATCTGGCGGTTATTATGCTAATTAGGGAATAAAAAAAATTCCCCAAAGTTGGCGCAGTGCCAACAAAGCTCAAAATCTCCTGGAGACACATATGAATGCATATCAATAAAAAAACCTTGCTGTTTCAACAATTTCTAGGTTCGTTGTCTGGCAACTAGACTATAACATATCTCGGACGAACCAAGAAACTGCTACAGTGTGTAGTGGAGCGTTGTAGCGTAACTTTGACTGTCCGAAGTGATAGAGTAGATAGCGAATAATTGTATCGGAACCGTGATACATCAGTACTCTGAATGAAGAAGAACATCGGCTCCAGGATGTCCGTCACGGATCATGGACACGTTTTATGGTGTTGAGAGGCAGAAGACTCACTCCATCTAATGCCTACGTAATTTTCATTTACTTTTCAGTCAGTGAGAAGTGGGGTAGACATATTGTTGGCTCCAAAGTAGATGTGACAAATAATTCATCAGACGAATTGAGCAAGTAATGTATGTGCAATCGTAATCTAATAGACAAGAACGCCTTGGGCTATCCTGCGTTTGAGCGGACAAACTAACGGCTACCTTGATCTGCATAAACGGGTTAGCCATGATAAGTATTTGAATATGAGTGTAACCCCTTTATAAACCCTTTTTCATACCGGTGCTGTTCCAAAGGCGGTAGGTGGTGGTTTCCATCCATTCATTCTGCGGAATAAATTACAGCCTAATTTTATAGTCCAGAATCATAGTACTGTAGTTCTGAAGGATTTCCATGATAAGCAGCATACTTGAGTTTGGTGTCGTCATATCTCAGTACATATCCGCTATTTCACAACAGTTACTTCAAAATATCACACACATTTTAGGATCATATCGAGAAATACGATGGCAAGGAAGCAAATTATACACATTGTATCTTGTTTCTGGATTCAATATATATCCCTGAAGCAATTTTACTTCATGTAATGTATATAAGCTATATAACATATTACATGTACTACAGTTTCTATATCTCACAACGCTCACTTGCTAGAACACACAACATTGCCTTACTTCAGAGCAACATAATCATGAATAATATAGAGAGAAATCTGGATGTGAGTACATCTGACGATGTGAAAAAAACAGACGATGTTGTGATAAATCAGGAGCTGACCGACATGCAATCAGTACTTTTATCGCTGAAACTTACTATTCCTATGTATGGTGCGTCTGATAGGATGAACATTGCTGGCACGAAATGATAATTACATTCGCTCACGCATTCTCAATTTCTTTCCCACAATTTGCACCGCATGCTTATCTCGAAAATTATCCATTTATCTATACACTGTGGTGGCTGAATACATAACTGACCTGTTTTAACATGTTATGCTCGGAGATTCTTCGAATGCAAAACAAAGACAAAACGGTCACATGGGTACAAAAATCTACATCAAGTATGTTCTAGACAGGTGAGTTGTTGATTCCTGGAACTGCACACGGCGGGTTTGCTGTCAACTCATCACATGAATCAGACATACATTTAATGTGAATGTCGTGCATATTCCATACTCCGACATGGGGAATAATTAATACTGATAATAACGAAGAGGTTTCGGATTCCTGCTATTAACTACAAGTTAGTAGTCAATCTAACAAGCTATTTCAGATATTCTTTGGTTTGACACGTGCGTACATTCTACTTTGTGTGGCATTGTGTCGGGTTGGCAGAGTATTGAAGTCAAAATTATTCTCATCTGAAAAGCCAATATAAAATATAATCCTATTACATGCTAAATATATCATCACAATTTCTGGTGACAAGTGTATATATTTGGGCGATATAAGTAAGTAAGCAAGTAAGTAAATGTTTATTTTTCTTCAAAAGTAATACAAGAGATTTCAAAATGTTATATGTTCTGCTACAGCAAAAATTCAATGTACTATGATGCTATGGTTACTCAAGGGATACACTTCAATGTTCGTTGACAATGCTTAGTGATAAACAACCAGCACACTTCCATGTACAGCTGTTATATGATACTTATTTGTAGTTGTTTTGAAACATACAATTATCTTAGACACACCATATTTACAGTGCTCAAAACATTATAAGGATATTTTCTATGAATTTACCTCAGGTTTAAATTGGTAGACCCCATTCATGGATTTCTGTATTTTATCCATTCAGTAATCAATAAATATTCTCCAGTTGCTATTGCTTATAAGACGTATGGTTGGGTGTATTTTTGCTCAGAATCCTGTCGCAATTAACCCTTGCACATGATGCGAACTCGCCACCCACTCAGAATACCGTAACGATGGCAATTCATTGGTTGCCTAACTGTTGGTGCTACACAGGCTGATGTTGCACGAAGCTATGGAGTGTCACAGTCTTTGATATCCCGATTCTATCAGAGATATCAGAACACAAAATCCGTGATTGCAGTGAGGGCTTCACATACCCGTTATTGGCGTTTTGACGTTATTGACATAAATTTGTCATTTATTTTCGCTAACCATGTTGTGTTCGGCAGGCCATTTCTATCCCACAAATACTTTTTCATTGCACTTTGTTAATCGTTGTTTGTTATAATGTGCAGTACTAATAAATATACGTCACACAACCGTAGTCGCTTGATTGCGATTCATATAATTCGCATAGCTAGGAAAATATCCTTATAATGTTTTGAACAGTGTATATAGTAACATTCATTACATGCGTTTCTTCAGTAATTTATATGAAGCTTTTGAATCATTTTGCAAATGGGGAAAAACTCGCATCTCGATTACACTCGCTTGGTGCCTGGAATTGAAATGCCTGCGCAGTTAGACTGCGTTAGGCGTATATCATTCTGTGTTTTTGCACTAATGCTGTCTCGGTATATTTGGTACCATAAATGTGTGTGATATAAAATACTCGTAGGTATTGGTGCATTTAAGTTAAGACGCAAATGATTATTATACCAGGTTGGTTCAGGAAAAAATAGACCGAAAAGTTATTAACTTCAGACTGCCTTGAGAATTGTCTTGGGTTCACTGAAGATACCCCGATTACCGTCGATTACCATAACGTACGTTACGGTAGTCGTCAAAATGGCCGAAGATGGTGCGATTCGAATCTAAGTTCACCGAGAACAGGATTCTCTGATGGTATCAGAACTAGGCGAGTGAGGCCTATACGGTCCATGATGTTGCTTCTGCCGCCAATTACAAAATCTGTTGTATTGTTCACGTTAAGTTGTTCTAATATCCATTTTAAAAAACCCTTGTTGATTACCGTAACGTTTACTGATGATTACAGTGACGTGAAAATAAATGCACGGAACTGACTACCGTATCATGGAAACGCTTGCATGACAAATACGATACCTATGCTATGATTTGTAGCTGGGATATGATGCATGTGTTGCAGACGTTTAGAAAATGTGGAACTTTAATAGAGGGGCCTAATAATGACTTAAAATGTGGCATATTTAATATGATGATGACTTAATATCGTATTAAGATGCTAGATCTAGTATTGTCCTTTGTAAGATGCAGCACACTCGTAAAGGATAGTGGGATATCCGATAAAAGATGACTTTCTAACCACAATTATTCTAGTCCAGATACCAGTAACGTAGTTCGAAGTGAACAAATTTTTCTTACAAACCATCTTGTTCTGGATGGAGAAAATTTCAGTGAAGCATCGGGTTGACTCGTCCAGGACTCGAATCACGGAGAATCCGCTTGTAAAAAGGGCGAGTGCTTTACAAATTGAGCTACCGAGGCTTCTTAATTTCCCGCTTATTTTAACACATCTTGTTATAATCATATTGATGAAAATTCGTCTTGTCACACGTGTGCTAGCACAACACATGCACAGTACTCCAATGTGTATATAAAATTGGTATATCGATATGTTGTCTTTCTAAAACTGTTTTTGAAATAACTGAAACGTTTTTGGAACAATGAATTGAAGAAACTTCAGCAACAAAGTAACCTAGATAAACTCTCTTGATTAAATTTACATTCAGTCATAGCCACAGCAACATTTTTAATCGGTTCAATAAGATATTGAAGTTTGAATAGTGTTATAAAGTATTTACTTAATTGACTTAAGTTATGGTGGTATTTCTACACATTTTTTGCCCATATTTAATCTTGCATCTTGTTTTCCAAGAGAACGGATACGGTGACCCCCTATTTTCTTTTCAGTTTTAGGATGCTGATCAGTTACTCTATAAAATATGTAATTTTGAAGCTCTAGATTTTGCAAATACAGTCATTTATTTTGAAAAACTCTTTGACCCCCTCCCCTGTTTGGAGCGGACTACCTTAACATCGCAAAAATATCAGCAAAAGACCGTGTAAACGAGTTAGGAAAATCAGAGTATAGATCTAGATCTAAAAAAAACTTTTATAGAAATTGTAATATTCAATCTGATAAGTCACATTCATATTTCAATGCATACTTACCCAGACGAATTATTCAAACCGCTTATGTTTCGCGTGTTGGAATATCTTTGTTGTATTTTATGAAGATCTGTAGTGAATTGCTTGGAATATTTAGCACGGATGACACAATTCCCCTTCCAAGGCCACTCGTTGTTTCCCATGGATTTAATGATTCCTTGCAGTCGTATGCCTCACCTGCTCACAGCTTGAAATTGTCGTCTGCAATGAAATCTGAGTGTTGCGCACAAATTCGATTGTCTTGATTGAAGAGTTCCACAAATTGTTTTGACTATTTGTCCCTACGTCTGCGAGTGACATAAATTTTGTTTATATTAATTATCGTTGCCAGCTCACGTGCGCGTTCTCGCTAATTGTAAACAACTTCCAACAACTGTGCTCCTCTCGGATGCAAAAAAAGAACCAATGGATCTGCTGACCATGATTTTACGCTCAAGTTAGTTACCTAACATAAGTCGTGGGTTAAAGTTGTGGACTTAATAATGTCTTTGCACCTCCTGGGAAAATATAGTGCCCATTGCCCAGTATACAACCGTGTTGTCCTCTACTCTACATTCAATTCCGGATCTACACCATGCAATACACGTATATGCCAGGCAACTGATCTGTAAAATAATTACACCAACATTATACCACTTTCGTCAACCACTAGTAGTATTATTGTGTAAAATTACACGGTTACACTCGTACGAAACACGGGGACTATATGGGTTGGGGCGATGCAATACACACTGCATCATTAGAAATCGATAATATTCACTTTATCCCCACACAGTTGTATATTAGAATACAATTATTTTATCAAGCAACCTAAATTTCGGTGAAAATTTATCGCATGCGTAACGAATAATCGTATCAGAACCATAATGCATCCGTATGGGGCTCTGGATGCAGATATATGACATCAGCTCCGTCACGGATCATGGACACGACGTGTTATAATGATGTTGCAGGGCAGAAGAATCATTGGTTGTAACGACTACATATTCTCTCTCACTTGTCAGTCAGTGACAAGCAGGGCATACAATTTTGTCAACAAAGAAATGTGACAAATAATTCATCAGACACATTGAACAGGCAATGTATTTGCAATCGTAATCTAATGGAGAAGAACGCATTGGGATATCTAGAGCTTGAACGGATCAGCTAACGACTACATTGGTTTTCATAAACGGGTTTGCCATGAATTGTATATTCAAAATGGTATGATATAAACGATAATGTCACGCAATGCTTTTGTATACATAAATTTCATGATTTAATCATCCCCATAAACTTTTTTTCTGACAACTATCTGTCACCCCTCCATACACCCCTTTTCATACCGTTGTTCCAAAAGCGGTAGTTTTGTCATCCATTTAGTTTCCCATGGAATAAATTGCTGCATAATTTCAAACATTTTGGAATTAGCACATTGTATTACAGTAGTTCTGATGTGTATTTTCCATGAATAGCAGCATACTCCAATTTGGCATTATTTAGTATACCTCCGATTTTACACAACTTCAAATGGATAGACAAAAATACTATTACACAAATTCAGCCTTAAATCAAGAAATCCCATGTACGAAAGTAAATTATGCTTGTTATATCAATGATACATATTACTATACATATAAGGTGGAATATTCCCCCGAAGCATTTTTGACTTAATCCAATGTATATATGGACCATGTACCACTTTCTCAGATACCAGCATTTCTACACGTATATCTCACCACTCTCGTTTGCTCGAACATAAACATTTTCTCATTTCAGACCAGCACATTCATGAATAATATAGAGAAAAATCTTGATGTAAGTACTTCTGACGATGCAAAACTGAACGAAGTTGTGATAAATCAAGAGCTGACCGACATGCAATCATATTTTTATTGGTGAAAATCACTATCCCTATGAGCATGGCGGGCACTAAATGATAATTACATTCATCCACGCATTCTGAATTATTTTCCCACGATTTGCACAGCATGTTTATCAAAACATTGAATTGTGGAAATGGTAATTTATCACCAGCCTCACTTCACTCAACAAATCACATTGGTATCAAGGCAAGGATATCAACAATAATACGCATTTTGAACATTTGAACATAACGAGAATATGAGAGCTTAAGTAGATGTCCCTATCTTGATAAGCATCATATATCATATATATGATAATGTGGTTGATGAAGAGAACAATTATTCACATAACTGACGTGTTATCATCATACTATGCTCGGAGTTCTTCAAAGACAGAACGGTCACACAGGTACAAGAATCTACAGCAGGTTACGCTGTCGATTCACGGAACTACAAA
This sequence comes from Terebella lapidaria, assembly GCA_949152475.1. Taxonomy (NCBI): domain Eukaryota; kingdom Metazoa; phylum Annelida; class Polychaeta; order Terebellida; family Terebellidae; genus Terebella; species Terebella lapidaria. The sequence continues at coordinate 34,346,841 of OX424556.1, forward strand.
CGGTGGGGTGGCTGGCACCTTAGCACATTAACCAGACAAATAGAGTGAATGTCGTGTTTTATTCCATTGGAAAATGATGAATAGTGATAGTAACCGAGAGAATGTGTATTGCTACTATTAATTACAAGCAGGCCTATGTAGTTATACTAGCAAGTCATGCCAGATGGGCTATTGATTGGTTCGGGACTTACATATGCTTCTTTGTGTGGCAATGTTTTGGGATGGCAGATTACTCGAGCCAAGATTAGTTTCATCTGAAAAGCTACATCATCTGATATTGATACTATACTGATCATCTGATATAGTATCTATAATATATCCTATTACATACCAAAAATGTCATCACATTTTCTGGATGAAAAAATTGGCCGATAGATGTTAAGCTACAGCAAAATTTCATAGTAACATGAAAGTTGGTTTTTTCTTTCGTTTTGCACAAAACTGTTGATAAGGCTTACATTTGGAACAGTAACCCGATTTCATGTACATCTGTTAAATGATACTTATTTTCTGTTGTTTTGAAACTTACGATTACACCAGACATACCATTTTTATACATGAATTCACCGTTTCCTCAGTAATGTATCTGAGGCTCTTGAATCATTTTGCAAATGGAGGAAAACTCGCATCTCTATTACATGCGCTTGATGGCTATAATTAAAATGACATACCAGTGGCATGTCTACATGTACATTGCATATAAGTGTTTCTTGCGCTAATGGTGTCTCGGTTTATGTGCTATCATAAAATGTAAATTATTAAGAGTCTTATAGGTGTTTTGACGGGAGGGAGGGACGTGTTTTCACGACAGAACTGGAAATATGAATTTAGTATGAACAAGAATCAGTGAACGTTCATATACAAAGGACAACAAGTTTCATGTTCTGTATGTAATACTATTGTTAATATTTATCATAACCAATACGAACTGACAAAAACAGTCAATAGTCGTCAACCAAGCAAAAAAAGCTATGGATATTCAATTGTCTAATGGTAAGTCATTTTCAAAGTACCAAACGCAAACCGCATATAATTCACAAAAGGCTGCAACATAATCCACATGCATTTACCCCCAATAACAACACTGTTCCTGGTTAACACACTAAATGCGGTCAGTATTTTCATTAGCAAATAGCTGGATGAATATGTCATGAATAATGATTTATTTGTAATCAATAGTCTCCGTATTGTTGCTTGGCGTGAAAGCAAGTTACAGAAATCCCCGAGACAATAGGTTCCGCACCATATGTACTAGCGAAGTACTGGGTTCCTGCAACAGCAAGATCCATCATAACTTTTGACCCAAATCCTCACATTTCATACTACAAAAAAAACCGTCTTCCAACTACTCAGATAGTATACCAAATCCGCTGATGGTTGATAAACATGTAGTTCTAGCATAGAAACGTATAACTTTCAAAATAATAGCATTACATCGACTCCCTACTAAGACCTCTAGGAAATTGTAAATGGACATTTCGTTCGATTCAAGCATTTGGGAAATATATGAATCGCACCTTCTACTTCCGTCATAGTGTTTATGTCAAGATAGTTGAATAATGATGTAAAAATTTTGGCACTAAAAACTGGGACTAATAATTCATCACGCATATTGAACAGACAAATGGAATTGCAATCATAATCTATTGAACCATGATATTTTCTCCACAGGTGCAAGCCAGAGCCAACCCCTCAACAATGAGCACCATGTATATCACAATATTCTGCTTCAATGAGACAAATCGATACGGATTTTAAAATGTACATGAACATCAACCTACCACCGATATTTTGATGAACCAATAGATTGAGAAGAAATCAAGCACGCCCAAAAGGCACATTAAAATTGGTGTCATCAGGGGCGTAGAGTATACATCCATTATAGTATATGTGCAGTACGATACAATCAATCGAACTGATCAGAATGATGGTCCTTCTCTTCATGTTATCGGAACTATGGTCCGATTATCTATTGGTATGACGTTGCGTCCGTCGTCCGTTTCCGTTCACATTTCTATCTTCAATGTTTGCAATCGAATCTTTCTGAAATTTTGAACAGATTAACATAAAAATATTTTCTGGAAAGGTCTTGGTTGTGTTTCTATTTCCGCCTTTTTCAAAGTGATGGTTATTTTCGACGAAAACGGCCAGTTTTTTTTTACCTTTGCGGTCATTTTATCAAAATTTGTTCAGTAAATATAATTCTAATCCATGCTTCAGACTCCCCTTTTATAGCTTTGTGATGTGTATAAATTTCATCGCTCTCGAATCGCTAGGCTGCGTGTAGCAGCCATTTTTATTTTTTGACGGGTCAGTAAAAAATTCTCATGAAGCCGGATACATATAGCGGAAAGGCACATGATGGCTGGCATGCACAAATTGGTCTCTGATGCCAAAACGCTTGTACATAGACCTGAGGTTTGTAATATAAGCTTAAAGGAAATCTCATAGGGAACATCCTTTCGTGCTCTTGAACTTGAGTGGTAATTGTCAAAGTAGCATTGGACGTGAATAATAGTAAATTGACCGATGCAGACAGAGTACATGCATATAGACAGTCATATCAGGTACTTTTTGGAGGTCCTTGAATTTGACCTTGATATTGCTAAAGCAGCAATTTCAGTAAAAACAAAACCTTTTATGTCTAACACGCATTTCTTTTTTTTTTCATTTTTGAATTCAGTATGAAAACAAACCCTAATGCGGCAAATTGATTTGATGGAATTGCAATCACACTTTGGGAAACGTCATATATTACAAATAAAAATAATAGGTCATAAATTCATTCAGTAACTAAGAAATTACTCACGAGGGCTATTGTGAAAACTTTAATCCTACAGTACATGTAATTTGTCTGGGACGTTTTATCTTGCTCCCATTGTTACAAAACAATATATTTCAAGACATCCCAATATATTAATAGTGGCACGTGCCCTAATGGCAGAGCACCCACCTGCATCCCCCAAAATCTTCGACCTTTGTTATGTAACCGTGTAATTTACTTCATATATTTCTAGTAAGATCTTGGAGTGTTCCAATCCACACATTTATGTTATTTGAATCATAATAAAGGGGATTAAAGGCTACACGTATACTATTCAGTGATATGGGGGCAGTTGGCGCAGTCAGTTAAGGCGCTCGTCTCGTGACCAGTAGGTTGCTGGTTCGAGCCGCGGCGCTGGCGCTGCTGTGTTGGCTGTCTAACACCCTTGGGCAAGGTGTGTACCACAATGTGTCTCGGTTCACTCAGTCGTATAATTGAGTACCCGATTGGCAGTGATGGCAAATTGTACGTGTGTCGTAGTCACCTTGCGCCAATATGGCAGCAAAAAGTCTCTGACAAATAGGTGATTGTCTATGGACCCCAGGGAGTCGGAAAGTGGTTCCTGGCCATATATCGGGGGTAATAATTGTCAAGCGCTTTGAGCAGGTTCCTGAAAAAGCGCTATATACAAACTTGACATTATTATTATTATTATTATTATATTCTTAAATTTACCCTCACGTTTGAGTTTGACCTCATTTTGTGCGCGCTGCAGCAGGAGGTCTTGCTTTGGCACGCCGTGCTACTATTAGGACCAATACGGTATGACTGAAAATTGTGTAATCATCAATTTTTCAAGAACCTATGTTGTCACAAGTACAATGTCGTGATAACCCATTTCATTAGTATAGACGTGTCAAGGCAATTAATTGTCTGGATGTCCTTTCGGTCCTTATATGGTTTTATATTGTGTAGATGTAAAGGCGAAACCTGCCATGCAAAGCCCTATTCACACCAAAGCTACCGTTCTAAATGGACCACTCCGGACCGTATGGATCCGGGATGATCCGTGGCACGCTTCTGATTCGAACCGTAGTCAATCCCTATTAACACTGGGACTACTAGAGTACGTCCATAGTAACAACAGTATCATCGGGTTCCATCTGCGGTCATCCTCGGGTGACAATCCTTGTGGTCATCTAACACCGTTAGAAGTAATCTCCTTCACCTTTTTTTAGTCAGTGGGATGCGGGACAAACATTTTCGTCACCATGTGACAAATAATTCATCAGACACATTGAACAGGCAATGGATTTGCAATCGTAATCTAATAGAGAAGAACGCCTTGGGGTATCTAGAGCTTGAACGGACAAACTAACGACTACATTGATTTGCATAACCGGGTTAGCCATGAATAGTGTATTCAAAATTGTATGATTTAAACGATAATACCACGCAATGCTTTCGTATTCATGAAGTTGATAATTCGATAACTTGCAGTCGCTTCATCTGTATACCGACATACTAGAATACATAACAAACGCTCCTGACTATCATTAAACCGATATTCTGTCATCCGTTTAGTGTTCCGTGGAATCAGTTACAGGATAATTTCACTCTGCATGGACTAATATTAACCTTTCAACAGACAGTCATCTACATGTCTCATTTGTCTGAAATTAGTATAGAGTAGCAGCTCTAATCAAGTGAATTGGTTGGGGAGACAGCGCATGGTTAGAACCAAAACAAAAGAATCTGACTATGCGCTGTTTGTAAGTATACATGTAGTCATGTACATTGTACGTGTACTAGGTTCTTCACAAATGAATATAGTGTAATTTTCTCATTTTATCATACTATATCTCTACTATATCACTCTACTATATCTCAGCAACCACTCAGAGTGCTGTAGCTTACCGGATATTTGTTCAGAATTTTGTTTCCTCAGAGTGTATATAATTAGTTAAAATAATTTCAAGGTCTGTTCTAAGTGATATGTCAAATTGACAATATTCTAAAAACTGAACACGCAAAATTGTGATCTAACGCAAACTATATTTCTGTCAAAAGAGGCGGCATATCTGACTTAACATGATTGATCTCTATCATAAATTGGTTTCGTCTCTCAAACTGAGTTTAAGTACCCAGAGCCATCTGAAACAAACTTAGAGGGCACCGAGATATTCACGATATAAACTTATTTACATATAACATACTGCAAAAATTAATCATATCTTCAAGTGTTATGTCTTCAATAACCAAATCATCTCCCCTTTAGATGCTAAGCAAATTATTGGTTTACCAGTGTGCGTTCGAGGTCATCTCTGAAAAAATGTCGACACCTTCCACTCAAAAAATTTTCCAGCATTTTTTACACGAAGTTCCGGAAAACATTCTATCGTAAATTTTGAAGACAACCATGTGGACGACGGACGAAAGAGCAATGCAATGTCAACATCTTATCATCCCGGTACCTTATAAAAACATGGGCTATGTGAAAACAATGACACTGAGTACTCCTGCTGTGCAATATCATGTCTAGCCACTATATTGCATTTTAATTGGAACCTCCTATCATTTGATAAGACGGGACTTTCTCCAAGTGTAAAAAGACATTTCAAGGCCACTTTGGAAGTTGAGTGGTGTATTGTTTTGCTAACTCGCTATATATTTTCCACATGTTAGGTGACGATGTATTGTTGTTCGTAGTGTTTTTTTTTTTTCAATGTGCAAGTTTACATTAAGCAATTAATCAATAAATATATATTTAAATATTCAATTCAAACCAATCTATGAGGCATCCGCTCTGCGTGAAGAGTTGCCCTCAATGTAGGGTAATAGTATACCTCGAAAGGTCCGTGCTAACACGAGGAGTGTGACCCCGGTGTCAGTGATTTGCTATTGATGGGGAATCTTTGATTGCGTTATGACGAGGCATGTACCACTTGTCGTGGTTTCCAAGCATGGCTGGTAAGAGCACATATATGTGGCCCTTGATATATTTAGCCTACTCCTTATCAACTGATATTGGCACAAAAGTATTTATCAAGCAAATTAATATGTAATTTGGAATGTATATGTATGTAAGGTGTGGCATGCGGTTCCATAATCTGAATGTTTTTAATCATCTTCGTGTAAAACGTTATAGCCCTACCATATAGGCCTACATATAGGCCTATGTAAATTTAATTTTACAATTAGAACAAGGAAGCAGTAAATATATTAGGGGTTTTATTCACGCTTTAGGCATTTACAACAAAGGACCATCTATGATTATCGAATGTAACCAACGTAACATATGTCCATTCCGTATTGTGTGTAGTCTGGATTAATTTTGACCTCGTTGCTCAAATTTCCTCTGTGACGTGTTCACATCGACACCCGAGTTATCTCCCCGACCGGTGACAATGTCCCGCCTCGTGCCAGGCAACCGGACCCCCTGTATCCGAGTCCCGCTTAATTTGTTTTCTCGAAAACAGTCGGTCAGAGGACAATTTATTTATTTTCAAAGCACCGACCCGACCCGCGCAGGTGGCCCTGCTCCCGTGCGGTAGAGACCGCGGCGACCAGCGCCGTATCAACGTGTGATAACATTGGCACCCGCGCTAGGTCAATCTGCTGGAAAATTAACTAGCTAGTACAGAGTTACATCCAGGAGCAGGCTTCTGCAATACTCAGAAATAAATCAAAGAACTGCGGGTCGGTGCTACAGTGTATATCGGTACGCCACCATGTCCTTGTATGCGCGGTGCAGCTGTCATAAAGATGCGTTCCCACGAAACGCACGTGGCACCTGGACGACAGTTGTGTACATGCACAATATTTATCCTGATTTCCTATCCAGAACACCATCCTGTGCGCGAGAAATACAACCAAGTTCGCCCGGTGTGTCTTCTGCCCTCAACAGACACAACCAGAACTAATTTCACGGTGTAAAAATGACATTAGATTCTATCAAAACTTCTGGACTTTTCCTCGATATTGTCATTAACGATTTAATTAGTTTTCAAGACAAGGGGAAGAGTCTGGGCAGTGGACAACAACACGGACCTGATCAAACATTTCAATCACCGTCGCGGGCTACAACACAACACGTTAATTGGTTCCCGTTTGCGGAAGGAAATCGCTTGGGGTGCCTGTGTGTGCGTCTGTTCAATGCCGCCCGCAACGTTACGCAAGCACGTCAGGTCGCTAATGAACTTGTAGCAATATCCCGCGAGGGCCACGTTGCACAACGGACAAGTCTTATCAAAACACACCACATGACACCCTGCGACCGAACACGAATTCAGAAACACGTTCCCGATATGCCGAGACATTGCGTATTGCATCAAGGCCTAAAGGGCACCGAATTTAAATTATACATCGTGTTGAAAGGAAACTGTATCGGCTGGGGATCGAATCAATCAGGCACGGCTCGTACAACATCGTATCTACATCGATCCTTCAATTCCTCCGATTGAGTTCAATTAGCAATATTTCAACGCCGTAAGTGGCCGCAGGTTTCCACAACGAGCGGACGTCGATTACCATAGTTACGCGCCCGCAGAAGTCGACGGACGTAGTTACCGTGGTTACGCGCGTGCGGATGGACGCCGGACCGCGTCTGATCGTGGACAGGTGGTCAGCACATTGGTAGTCAAGGCAGCGATACACCCCACGTGCGCTGACCTTCAGCCCCCGAGCTCGTGACACTGATTCGGTCAATGTTTCCAACTGGAACCAATCGGAAGGATGTGTCGAGACGGCAGGATGATCCTTGCCAGAGACGGCGTGGTCAAGACAGAGTCAATACAGAGAGGAGGAAATGGGGCAAAGAGAATTTCGGAAGGCGGGGACGGATAAATATTTGTGTAGAAAGAAAATTGGCCACTGGTCACTCGGGGTGGGCATGTGTGTCTGTGTCCGGGGGAATTAAAGGCGTGGGGTTACGGGTCAACGAGGCAATCACTGGGGCGCGCCCTGCGGTCAGTCAATGCGGGCCAGGACATCTTGATTTGCTCGTGGCACGAACTCAAATAGCACTAGATGACGACCCGGATACAGTATTGGAAGCTGATCCAATGTACACCAAAGGAAGTGTTTCAAAATAGCCTCAACGTGAGCCTCAAGCTTTGTGCTTGGGAAAAATCCGACACAGTTGATATACATTGTGTTGAAATGCCATCTGGATCGCACAAAAAAACTAATTCCATTCAATAAATGACGTACGTCTTAATATACGAAGAGGCTTCATATAGGCCTAGTAAATCCATTTTGAACTGTTATCATCCGAAACATTATAGATCATGATGAATTTTCTTGCAATCACTTAATTAACAAGGAACCTAATATATGTAATATTCCATTGGATAATGTACTCTAAATCTGATACAGTATGAGATGCGGTGTAAAGTAGGCCTACTTATAATCATCGCCAGCTAATTTCCCATCTCTAAAGAAGAACATTTTACAGAACATCATATAATAATAATAATTTATTGTTCAAGGCTGCGATATATGAATATAATATCAGTCATACATACAATATTATGTATGACTGATTTATTGCAAGATAATAACAGTTCGAACACTCTGATTCACAAGATGTAGCTATTATCACCCCCTAAATCAGGACTCAACACATGTTCCTGCTTGAGGGACGATATTCCTCCGACAATCAACAACATCACGGCCCATCACCACGTGTTTTTTCCTATTTCAGGTACTTTATCATTCCAGCGTCCCACGTTCAAAAACTAATATTGTGGCATCCGCCAGCCAGGGAATACCTCGAGGGCAATCAATCTATCATTTTGATTGACCACTGGCATTCTAACTAAACGCTTCTATCAAGAATGAGCCATGGGGATATCGCATCAAACCTATTGGTTTCGGCTACACGATAGCTCTGAAGATAGCACACGGCTTTTTCATGCTCCGAAGTGGGGGAAACTTCATAAATGCTAAGGGATCTCTTAGCGCTTTTTTCTTCAGAGTTTTTAGTTTTTTTCGCTCTTGCCCTGGAGTGTGAAGCGAGTGATCTATTCTTGGGCGGCATTGGGTCAAGTGGGCGCCGATAATTAACAAATCATGTCGGCTGGTGTTTCATAGATAAGGTGGTCTCGGTCCATTAGATTCAGCCGTGGCATGTAGACTGGATAGCCTGGGCGGATCACTGCCAGCGATACCTGCATGGGAAACAGCGGCTCCACGCCCCTGACCAGCTGGCACCTGGGCAATACTTCATACCGTGGACAGCTGCTCATCATTCATCGGTTTGCCAGCATTTAATATATTGGGATCTCAAAAGCCAGTAGCATCATTATAACACCCCTTCGTTATTTCATATGACGAAAATTACAATCAAATATATACATGATAGAACAAATGTGAAATTATAACAAGACCACTACTCAGGTATAACTCGCATTTTACATCTCACAAGAACACAAGACCGATGACATTCGGTCGTGATAGAGTATGTTTCTTCTCTGGTGTATATTTTATTCAACGTCATTTTATCCCAAGTGGCGTCAAATTTAAGAGACATACAATTTTTCGCTTCGTGAAAGTCCACCATATAAAAAGCCGAGCTGCATGGGGCTATGACACTGCGCTGACTCTCGGACGCTTGGCCTTTTATCTTTTCTTTTCCATCATAAACTTATTCAATATTTAAAAGCTAATTACGAGGGTACGACTGAGCAACGATATAAAGTACAGTGTGGCTGGATCGAGAAGGAATACGGAACAACAAACAGCAGGATGTCGCCCAGCAAATCAAATTATAATAATGGAGCAAGTCCATACCAAGGGCTGAAATATTAATAAGTAACGCGGGATAAAAAGTGAATTCGTCGCTACGTGCATCGGAAGAAGCACACTGCTGAGTCGTATGTCATGCCTGGTGCAAAAAACTACATTGCTCAAGGATTTTCGGTAATCTAATGGAGGAGACATCTAAAAACCGTCTTGTGAGACATGACGATGATGACTCGGCGTTTGGTCTCCATAAAAACCCATTTGGCCTAATGTTTTCTGTGCTATCATCCAGACACTCCAACATATAACATATATACATATACGTGTTCGACCGTACACACACATAAACACCGCTATGGTTCCAGAAATAATCAGATTTGATGTTCAAAACGAAAATAAATAGTTTAAAAGACAATGACCGTATACCGTACATCAATGTGCGAAACATTTCATTTGTTATACGAGACACCGACTGGTTCTGCTTTGTCAAGGCTAGTGTTGTCATAATAAGCTGCATATTACTGTCCGGCAATAAATGCATTTCCAATTTACGCTATTATTTCCAGAAATATTTCCTCTAATTACTTTGAACTTGTCCTGGTGCTAGCCAATGACATGAAATCGTCGTGCTACTATCCATCCACCGGGCATATTTGAACAAAATATCCTCCAAATCCATTATCAATATATACCAATCGTTTTGTATGGTTCATCTTCATTTCAACAGGACATATTTGGTAAATGAGCGTTATTAAATATTCATCGTTATCCATGTATCAATGACAATATATTTGAAAGATTAACGGCCCTTGCCTTTATAACCTATGCCCCTAGAGTCAAGCGATTGCAATGTATCGTTCTCCAAATGTTGGAGCTCAGATTAAGAGATAGGGAACTATAATTACTGCGGTCATTAGTATGAATTAACCCATTTTGTCTGTCGCATATATCTTCAATTTTGGCGACGGACGGTTTTGCCGTCCATTCATATTTAATTCGGCCTGGGCCACTGACCAAAAACGTCTATCTCGATGGCCGCTACATCACCCCGTGTCGCACAACAGTGGGTCGTCCATGCAGCCCAGACGTCCACTCAATGGCAGAGATTAGCGAAATAATCTCTTTTAAAACTATTAAATATCAAACGAATGGGGAGTCGGACGAGCACTTTGCAAGGCTGAGATTGCCCGCGTCATTACCCTGGGGACTGTAACAGACAGAGGCAGCCAGCTGACGGCGAAGTGCGCGGACGATTGAGGAGCACCTCGGCTCTTCCATCTTCATGTATAGAAGTCCCAGCTGATGACGAGAAATCAAATAGGTTTAGTCGGCCATAATATACGGGATGTTAGCTCTCGAGCGAGCAATTATTGGCTTTAATTAATGCAATTCGGCATTTAGTATGCATCGTTTGACGGCGAGAGGTAGGCGCGATGAGATATCGGCTAAAGTCGTTAGACTCCAGACACGTCAGTTGTTAGACGGCGAGGTCAAATAGCATTACGTGTGTATTGTTTGGCCAACAAAGTTAGGGGCCAACAAAGGACAGACGTAACATACTTCGTTAGCCACTGTAATGTGTTCTGTTTGATACGAGGGGACAATCAATATTTGTCTGCCGAAATGGAATGGGAACAAAGAAAAATGTCAATTTTTCATTTGAAAAAGATATGTACTCATGGATTATACAGTCCTTTCTTGTTACAAGATTTGAGCAAACAGAGATGTCCCCTGGGCGAAGGCCCGCTAAATAGTCATACAATCAATGGCCGATGTAAACGTAATCGCAATCACGAGAAAGTATATCTAGCCCAAAAAATAACTAAATATTGCTATGTGCTTTGACGACAATGGGTATCGATATAATGTTTCAAAATGGCGTGGGTCAAACTCATTGTACATGTAGCATGGATAATCCGATGTACAATGGATTGTGTTTTAGCCTTTTTTTACTAGTGACGCCATTATTTACCTTTCCCTGAGTCAATATATGTCTCTGATGGATTCGTGTGCGCCATCGATGCCTAAACTCTATAGGTGCATGTAGATCCAGACAAATCACTATATATTCATGATATGGGTCGGACATGCACATGTATATGTCCTACGAAGGGACTGATTCACAATTGTTGATATGATGATTACTCGTGTTTTTTTCATGTATCTCACATGCAAATATTTACTGTGTGAATTTTGCGTGATTTGAAGAACCAAAAGAAGCTGATGTTACACAAAACTTTTATTCATATTTTAGTGTCTTTTACTGTAAATTTTGATTCCGTGATCTAGACGAACTTGCACAATGCACTAACTGACTTCACCCTTCACCACGAAATACTTCTTTTTCAGTACGACATTAAAAAGTCGTACATGTCTTGAGGTATCTCATGCCAGTGAGATTGATATAACCGTGAATTATATTCTCGTTTATTACCATGACCCCATTGACATTGAAGTCACGTCGGAGGATATAAAGTATGACATCTATTTCCACTTTGTTGTTTTGATTTAGCCGCTCGTGGCAGGTGCGTGTTGGGTGCGTAATTCAGTCGGAGCACGTCGGGATGACTCCGTCACGCCTACCAACCGTCCATTGCTGGGCGTCCCGGGCCGGGAAACCATGCCAACCACGGGATTTTCTGCTACGGGCCAGCTACTTCACCCCTCATCAGCCGGGTGGGTCAGCCTGCGTATATATCAGCTACATAAAGACAAAGATCTCACTCAGATAACCAGCGATACGGGGGTAGTCTTACCCAAAAAACATAATTCATTTTACCCCATCAGGGATGGGGTGATGGGAGTGGGACTGGGGGTAAAGATGTGACACACACTTCGTCCGCGCGGCATGGGGGTAAGTGATGAACCCCGTGGGGGAGGGGGGGTTGGGGAGGATGCGGGGGACAATTTGTGAATCACAGGAGACTTGACCGTGGCGTCAGTCGGTAGCACCACAGACCATGTTCGTTTAAGTCAACCAAGTGTGGCAAATGATGGCCGCGAACACCATTTTAGCTGACAGACCACAAAGCCCCGATGGCACCGTGATGATAAATGTGGGGTCAGTTCGGTGCGTCCCCCTGATCACGTTGGCATGGTCTGTGCATGGTGTGAAAGCTAATTGTCGCGACAGAATAGTACAGAATGTGACAGAATAGGACAGAACCGCCCGCCGCCAGCAAATATCCGTCTTCCTCAGCCAGATGGCTATTTCCGATGTTTAGCGTCGCCAAATTTAGTTTTAATTAAAACTGAGCTTTGTATCGGGAGCAAACAGGCCCGTGTGTGCGTGTGAGTTCGTGTGTGAAGAAATGGCTTTCTAATGATAGATGGGCGATTTTCTGGTACAGTCTGTACCTGTCTGTGTAGTCGACCGTGCTCAGATCGCATCACAGCCTCCAACACGTTGGACGTACGGCGCTACTGTGAGCTTTGAACTGCGCTCAGAAATATCCCCGATATGCACCACTCTTTAATATAATTACAGGTTTTATTTCTGCCTAACCACAGTCTGTTAAAAGCCAGAATTAACCTTTAGATCCGCGCCGACGCAACAAAGCAGACTAATATTTCAACAGAAGTATGTTTTTGGAAACTGATGTCTGGTCCAGATGAAACGGTCTCCAGTTACTTTGCACACAGAGAGACAGAGAGAGAAAAAAGGCAGGCATTTCATTTGCTGTTGTGGGCTGCAATGCTTTTAGGATCTGACCAGGAGCTCTGTCCTGGCACCGTTTTTATACACCATAAATATGCGCGTGTTGGTGTGTGGTTGTCGTAAAGGTAACATCTTTTGTGAATAACCTACTTGAGTTGGTGAACTCGGAAGCCCAGGAAACCTACCCGAGACAACACCACATCTACTTCTCACGCTAACGAGAACAACTGCCTGACGGTTTTTGTTTTATTACACGCTTTACAGGCGCAAATTTAGCCAAAATATATCGTACTAGTAATTATTTTAGATACAATGTGTGTGTTACTTTGAGCCCATGTAGCGAAATATATATCATGTATTTCGGTGGTTTTAGAGTGGTTTTAGAGCACACCATTGGCCAGCACGACATCGCCAACCGCGAATGGAAGTGTACGATATTGACACGCCTTTCGGTCTGGTACTAATATATTGTACACTGTACATTTCTTATGACAAAGGTGGATATAGTTAGTGCACTTTGCACCAGGAACATTTCCCCGACCGATGTTAAACTCAACCTGACCGTGTGCCAGAGCGGGACAGTCAAAATCAATTATCACCCCATTAGTTTCATGTGTCCACAGTTAGCGAAGGAGTCGTTACTGAACGGACCTCATCACGTCCAAGAAGACGTCGTATTTGCAAGTATTTTGGAATCGTGTTTCCTGCTTTAGTTTTTTCGTCTAATATTGGATCTCAGTATAGCCAAGAACTCAACATGTTAAACTAGAGTCGATCGCAGATGAAAGTTTATTTCCAAGAATTTCAACTCGATCTTCGCACGAAATAAACGCAAAAATGTGATAATCGATTCTCATTACAGCATTTACAGGTCGGTGCATCTTCGTTTTCAAAACAAATTTGTGTTAATTTGGTCAAGTACCACATCAAACAGTTGAGTACTATCGCCATGACAAATGTACAGTAATGATGTCCTGTATACATGTAGATGATCGATAATGAAAGCAGTGACATGTTGTAATATTCACATACTTTCAGAATTCTGTATCATTTCCATTAACATCTACACATTTTGGGAAATTATCGAATCGGATTCATTCTTTTTCATTGAGCAGTTGTGCTATATATGAAAAAAAATAATGTAGGCCTATGCATGAGAATCAACTGTATCCAACAAGGTAGATGTCCGATATTTTATTCGGGTACTTGTTTGTGTTTTCTGTGTGTCTACTATTTTTAGACGGAGAAGTAGCCCATGTATATATGCCTATATAGTCGCCGCGTTTTTACGCTCAGTTAATGTGGCGTGTTATATAGCACTAACTATGCCCATGTCCGCAGCATATCGACTGCTCCCCCGGCATTTCTAGAGTTGCGGGGCACGCGTGTTGCGCTCCGATACCGCGACACGCACGCTCGTAAACGTCTCGAATCCGAGCGCGACATGCACATATCATTTTCTCATATGGCCTAGCTGCCGCTTAATAAATTGCTTTTGAGTGCGAAATTTCGCTAGTTTTTACAGTGCGATCGCGCCCGTACGTGGAGGAATTCGCGAGCGTTCTCCAGTTTCTCGCTATCGATTTCCACATATATTTTATTTTGATTATGAGTCGTTTAAAAACATGAGATGTCATAGACATGTGTTTCCACAAACGAGATGGTTACTGTGTACTTTCATGGTCGTATTTGCCAATTTGGTTGATTTATTTAAAAGGAGGTACTTTGTTATGAACAAAAACCTGTTCTTTGCCGGTGCAGTTCATCCACCGCCTTAAAACAAATTATGAACCCACTAGATGAATGGTTATTATGGAATTGGTCCAAAGGGTGAAGAAAAGTTACCGGAGATATGTGCAGTGTGAAATGTCAGCGTTACACCTCAACAGTTGCCAATCAAGGTCATCTTACATGTAGGTCAAGTCAAGTGCAAGCTCACGAGAAGATACATCACACTATACCATGCACATAGTCCTTATACCTACCTGCTCACTATTCAAATCTGGTTTTGTCCACAGTCGTTTTTGAGTCCAATTTACACATTTCAGGTCAGATGCCACCTTCTCATTTACGATTCAAGGACATCTGAGGTTAGCGTCAAGACTACCAAAATATCCGCACTATATGGCTTCCTATATGTCCATAGAACAAACCTATAAGCTCTATCTACAACCCTTTTGTGTGCAAACTCAAATTTACGCATTTCAACTCAAAGCAACTTAAAGAGCACCAAAAACCACAAAAATATCCACAATATATGACTTTCTATATGTCAATAATACAAACCTAAGCTATATCTACAACCAGTGTGTATGCAGAGTCCAATTTGCACATTTCAGGTCAGATGTGACCTTTGGATTTACCACTCAAGGCCATCTGAGGTCAACTTCAAGACTACCAAAAATCCGCGGTATGTGACCTACTCATACTACAAACCTCTAGGCTCTACCTCTCACATGTAGAGGTCAAATTACACATTTCAGTTTGGACGTGAACTTGAGTATTACTATTCAATCTCACGTGAGGTCAAATTCAAAGTCATAAAAAGATCCGCCACGTATGACTTCCTATTGTACATAATACCATAATACAGGTTTGCACACAAAAGGGTTGTAGATAGAGCTTATAGATAGAGGTCAATGTCATGACATGTTTTTACCTCCACTATATATGTCCGTTTGTTCTTTTTAACTTATATATTTACATCAATAGTTTTACCTTGTACAGCGCCTTGATGCTTTTGCGATAAGGCGCTTTATAAATAACGGTTTAATAATAATAATAATAATAATAATAATAATAATAAAAAGATTTATCTACAAGACTAGTGTTTGTGTACAGGGTCTAATTTGTGCATTGCAGGCCGGTTTGAGCCATTTGTTCCTATATTTTCGGCCTTTCGAGTGATTCAAGGCTTTACGTCATAATACACGATATAGACAGTACATATTGTCAGGAATATGTGATATGGTTGCCCAACAGTTAGTTCAGTTCGCATGTAGGCTGATTTATCGCCAATGCAGTCAGGCAAGTGTACGGAGCCGCTGAAAGGACATGGAAGAAATAGTTTTTGACATATGGTTATTGCGTTCCCTCGCAATATTATCGCGTTCCCTCGCAATCCGGATCGCGTTCCCTCGCGATCTTATTGTGTTTCCTCGCAATCCGGATCGCGTTCCCTCACAATATTATTGCGTTCCCTTGCGATCTTATTGCGTTCCATCGCATTCTGGATCGCGTTCCCTCGCATTGTGCTGACGCCTATGACTTCTGAGGAGGTTATTCTACAAGATCTACAAGGTTATTCTCGCAAGGGAACGTGATAATATTGTGAGGGAACGCGATCCGGATTGCGAGGGAACGCAATAAGATTGTGAGGGAATGCGATCCGGAATGCGAGGGAACGCGATAATATTGCGAGGGAACGCAATATTATTGCGAGGGAACGCAATAATATTGTGAGGGAACGCAACAACAATTTGCTAAAAATATTTCTTCCATGTCCTCTCAGAGGCTCCGTACAAGTGGGTTTTCACCAGGTTCTTTGGTTTCCTCCTTCGATAATTACCACCCTTACGCCAAGATCTGAGACAAAAAGAGATATTATGCCTATTCGCCAATTATTGCATAAAATGTATAAAATTTAAATTCAAATTTAATTTGGGAACATACAGAATAAATTTTGAGTATTTTTTTGGTCTTTCGGGTCTAAATTTCGGACCTTTCGAGCAATTCAAGGCATTCCATCTTTATACACGGGAGAGTACATAATGGCAACAGGTCAAGTGCCAAAAAGTAGGATTTTAGCCTGTTCTGGCCTTACGGGCTTACATTTCGGGTCCCACTTGTGAAATTAAAAAGAAAGTTAAAAAGAAAGTTACATAATAGATTTCAAGTTAAGCGCCTTTGGGTCTACTTTTCGAGCAATTGAAGGCTTGCTATCTCCATACACCTTACAGATGGCCGAAAATGTCATGCCAATGCGAAATAGAAAAAAAAGTTACAGAACAGATTTTGAGAAAACTGCCATCAAAGTCCAAAATTCGTTGTTTTTCGTCAAAAATTACTGCCATTTTGGAAAAAAATCGAAAAAAAAACCTTTCCTGGAAATATTTTTCAGCTATTTTTGTACAAAATTTCCGAGATTCGACTGTAAACGTTAGAGATGGAAAAAAAATGTGTTCGGACATTGAACACTGTATGCCAATGTGTTATCGGACCATAGGTACGGTAACCTAAAAACAACAGTACATGCGTCAACACGGAACCGTGTACTGATCCATTTTTGAGAAGTTATTAATATTCTAGTTGTAATAAAATGTTCCACTATAAGTAAAATTTGATCATACTATTGTTCAGACCTGGGTCGCTTAAGTGCAAAACAAAATATGCTGCAGATCAAGTTATTGTTCAAATACCTGGTACGCGAACCTGCATTATAATACATGTACACTTAACAATCATTCAACAAGCAGTCAACATTATCTTTCGGGGTAGATTTATTGAATATGCACCCGATATGTAAATGTATCAGTGATATTTGGATGCTAGAAGATTGAATCTATTATTATGTCTTTGCATGATGTAAAACCACAACTAAATTGAAGCCGAGACTATCCCATGTTTGTCTGTATAAATCATGAACTCAGATTTACAAGAAATTCTAAACAATAATTCATCATTTCAGACATGTATATAACTAGACGTCAAGGCCTAAAGATGCCTTGGAGGCATTTCGGTGTTAGGACTAATTCGTAATATTTAAAACATGTTAGCCATGGGCTCTACGACACATCATTTCCTAGATAAAGATAAAAATGAAAAATGTCGACTCAGCAAAAAAACATTTCAGGTCAAGGTCAAAGTTCATCTGTTATACCCTTTAGACATGTTTGTCTAGAGCCACGAGTCCGAAAACAACGTCCGTTTCGCTCTACAATGCACCGTTTCCGAGATATCAACGAAAACGAAAAATGCTGACTCGGCGAAAAACTTTAAGGTCAAGGTCAAAGTTCATCCATAATACCCCTTAGACATGTTTGTCTAGGTCGCCGAGTCCAAAAATGACGTCCGTTTCGCTCTACGACTCATCGTTTCCGAGATATGGACGAAAAGGAAAAATGCCGAGTCGGCAAAAAAATTTCTGGTCAAGGTCAAAGTTCATTCATAATACCCCTTAGACATGTTTGTCTAGGTCGCCGAGTCCAAAAATGACGTCCGTTTCGCTCTACGAGGCACCGTTTCCGAGATATTGACGAAAACGAAATATGCCGACTCGACAAAAATATTCGGGTCAAGGTCATAGTTCATCCATAATACCCTTTAGACATGTTTGTCTAGGGCGACGAGTCCGAAAATAACGTCCGTTTCGCTCTACGAGGCACCGTTTCTGAGATATCGACGAAAAACGAAAAATGTAGACTCGGCAAGAAAATTTCGGGTCAAGGTCAAAGTTTATCCATATATGCCCCTTAGACATGTTTGACTAGGGCGGCGAGTCCGAAAATAACGTCCGTTTCGCTCTACGACGCACCGTTTCCGAGATATCGACGAAAACGAAAAATGCCGACTCGGCAAGAAAATTTCGGGTCAAGGTCAAAGTTCATCAATAATACCCATTAGACATGTAACCCCATCCGAAAATAACGTCCGTTTCGCTTTCGCTCTACGACGCAACGTTTCCGAGATATCGACGAAAACGAAAAATGCCGACTCGGCAAAAAATTTTGGGTCGAGGTCAAAGTTCATCCATAATACCCCTTAGACACGTTGTCTAGGGCGGCGAGTCCAAAAATAACGTCCGTTTCGCTCTACGACGCACCGTTTCCGAGATATCGACGAAAACGAAAAATGCCAACTCAGCAAAAAAATTTAAGGTCAAGGTCAAAGTTCATCCATAATACCCCTTAGACATGTTTGTCTAGGGCGACGAGTCCGAAAATAACGTCCGTTTCGCTCTACGACGCACCGTTTCCGAGATATCAACGAAAACGAAAAATGCCGACTCGGCAAAAAATTTCGGGTCAAGGTCAAAGTTCATCCATAATACCCCTTAGACATGTTTGTTTAGGGCGGCGAGTCCGAAAATAACGTCCGTTTCGCTCTACGACGCACCGTTTCCGAGATATCGACGAAAGCGAAAAATGCCGACTCGGCAAAAAAATTTCGGGTCAAGGTCAAAGTTCATCCATAATACCCATTAGACATGTTTGTCTAGGGCGACGCGTCCGAAAATAACGTCCGTTTCGCTCTACGAGGCACCGTTTTCGAGATATCGACGAAAACGAAAAATGTCGACTCGGCAAGAAAATTTCGGGTCAAGGTCAAATTTCATCCATAATATCCCTTAGACATGTTTGTCTAGGGCGACGAGTCCGAAAATAATGTCCGTTTCGCTCTACGACGCACCGTTCCCGAGATATCGACGAAAACGAAAAATGCCGACTCGGCAAAAAATTTCGGGTCAAGGTCAAAGTTCATCCATAATACCCATTAGACATGTTTGTTTAGGGCGGCGAGTCCGAAAATAACGTCCGTTTCGCTCTACGATGCACCGTGTCCGAGATATCGACGAAAGCGAAAAATGCCGACTCAGCAAAAAAATTTCGGGTCAAGGTCAAAGTTCATCCATAATACCCATTAGACATGTTTGTCTAGGGCGACGCGTCCGAAAATAACGTCCGTTTCGCTCTACGACGCACCGTTTTCGAGATATCGACGAAAACGAAAAATGTCGACTCGGCAAGAAAATTTCGGGTCAAGGTCAAAGTTCATCCATAATATCCCTTAGACATGTTTGTCTAGGGCGACGCGTCCGAAAATAACGTCCGTTTCGCTCTACGACGCACCGTTTTCGAGATATCGACGAAAACGAAAAATGTCGACTCGGCAAGAAAATTTCGGGTCAAGGTCAAAGTTCATCCATAATATCCCTTAGACATGTTTGTCTAGGGCGACGAGTCCGAAAATAATGTCCGTTTCGCTCTACGACGCACCGTTTCCGAGATATCGACGAAAACGAAAAATGCCGACTCGGCAAAAAATTTCGGGTCAAGGTCAAAGTTCATCCATAATACCCATTAGACATGTTTGTTTAGGGCGGCGAGTCTGAAAATAACGTCCGTTTCGCTCTACGACGCACCGTTTCCGAGATATCGACGAAAACGAAAAATGCCGACTCGGCAAGAAAATTTCGGGTCAAGGTCAAAGTTCATCCATAATACCCCTCAGACATGTTTGTCTAGGGCGGCGAGTCCGAAAATAACGTCCGTTTCGCTCTACGACGCACCGTTTCCGAGATATCGACGAAAACGAAAAATGCCGACTCGGCAAAAAAATTTCGGGTCAAGGTCAAAGTTCATCCATAATACCCATTAGACATGTTTGACTAGGGATATGCAGGATGCCTCAAGGATGACTCAGCAAAAAATTATTTCGACCTCTAGGTCAAAGGTCGTTTGCGGTATCGATCCCAAAATCAATAGGGTTCTTCCCTGGTGATATATAAACCTCCGTGCAAAATTCTGCAACTATTGCCTGTATATTTTTCGAGTTATCGTCCGGAAACCAAGTTTCAAGATCAGCCTCGATTTCATCCTCACGGACCTCGGAGCCGGATCAAAAAAAAATATTCCCCTTAGAGATGTTTGTCTAGGGGGACGAGTCCGAAAATAACGTCCGTTTCGCCGACTCGGCAAAAAAATTTCGGGTCAAGGTCAAAGTTCATCCATAATACCCATTAGACATGTTTGACTAGGGCGACGAGTCCGAAAATAACGTCCGTTTCGCTCTACGACGCACCGTTTCCGAGATATGCAGGAAGCCTCAAGGATGAACCAGCAAAAAATTATTTCGACCTCTAGGTCAAAGGTCGTTTGACGGATCGATCCCAAAATCAATAGGGTTCTTCCCTGGTGGCATATGAACCTCCATGCAGAGTTCTGCAACTATTGCCTGTATATTTTTCCAGTTATCGTCCGGAAACCAAGTCTCAAAATTAGCCTTGATTTCATCCTCACGAACCTCACGGACCTCGGATCCGGCTCAAAAAGAATAGGGTTCTTCCACATATCATTTCTGACTTGTGGTGAAAATTTGACGAGGATCCGTCAAGGCAATCTAAAGTTATCGTCCGGAAACCAAAAGTGGCGGAAGAAGAAAAAAAAGAAAAAAAAAAAAAAAAGAAAAAAAAAAAAAAAAAATTCTGCTAAAACCATAAAGGCATTTCTGCCGAAATGCCTTAATTACCCATGTTTTATTATGCATGAACCACTGTATGGAGGACACACATGAACCCAAATCACCTCAAGTTATTTACCGGTAAATACCAGTTCTCCCAAATGGATTTATTTCAATGTGTTTACTACATGTTGTACATAATGGAGGAATTTTTTAATATTTTTACTGAAAATCCTAAGAAAATATCCTTGAAGTAAAATACAGCACACCAACCAGGGAATTTTTTTTCCATTTTATTTCATCATCTTATGATATTGTACAGTCATGTACATTAAATAATTACACACTACAGCAATTGTTCACTCTCGAGTTCATATTATGTACACATCTTTTCTGTGCCTCGTACAAAAATGCGTCACTCATACCTACAAGAATTTTTAGATTCCTGTACACAACCAAATACTATAATACATTTCTCGTCACAACACTTCCCACTATGAAAATTCCATTAATATAAATTACATACTGGGACATTTATACCTACGTATACACTAAGCAACAAAACAAATCGTTTCCAAGGCCAGTTCTTGTATTCATAATGCATATTCAGTGCTTGAATGCCTAGATGAAGACAATCGATTTGCAACCTGACTTCGGTAACACTGCATGCAAAAAGCTAGCAGACTGCGGACATTAATTACTGCTTAATGCTGCTCGCACCAGTTCATGGTGACCTTTCCATGCAATAAACAGAAACACAGCAGTGCATAGGGGAAATTCAGCATCCTGGAAGTCGTCACACGTTAATGTATGCACGAGATGAAATTATATAATATTTTGTAACCAGATGAGGCATACAACATTTCAACGGAGACAATTGTCTTGCGACAGCAATGAACAAAAATTTTCCAGTTCACTCAATGCAATTTCATCAGCATCCAAGTAAACAAAATTGGAACTGCTGAACTCAGACATTCACATGTGCCTTTGTTTTTGTCCTATTTACTTAGCTGTGAGACAACGTATGGATTCAGCACTTTGTCACACTGACAAAGGAGCTTGTTGTTGTTATACAGTACGTATTGACATGTATCAGGTGCACATTTGAAGCCTGTTATTACCCTAGATGAAGACACGTCATATCGATCATATTGGTTCAGGTACATCTCAAGACTTGGGGGAGTTCCGTTGACGAGCAGCTACACTTTGGGTTGACCACAGCTATGGATATCACAGGAGTCTAGCAGATCTAAGTCAACAGGCAATAATGTCAGCAGGTGGAGTTATGTACAGCCTTTGAAAAAAAAACTTTTGTGGAAAATAATTCCCTGAGAAAATATATTACATCAGAACTAAAGTTCAGCAAAATTCATTAGGAAAGGTATCTAAATATGGCATCAAATTCCAGGGTAGATTCTGTGATGTTCCAAACTGAGATTGGGAATGACTGCTCACACCACAGTGTATTAATTAATATACACAGTGGCTGAACAGTTTCATGAGTACAGTATCCATAAATATGGTCAATTGATCTACAGCAACAGTTTTACGAGCCTACTGCCCAGTTTTAAAAAATTCTAGTGTGTCTATAGATACAGTTTTGTGCAAAACATGTTTTCAATGCACACATTCATGGGCCCTACATATCAATTTTATTCTATTATGTAATTTTACGCGACAAATACACTCAGCATGCACATGGCACTCGATAAGTTTCGACAAATTCCAGCAAAAACTTTTGTCACAAAAGAAAGCAAAACTCAACCTTTTCAGACACATTCTTGTCTTGAGAATGCAAAAGAAATTGACAAACACAACATAAAAACCATACAAAACACACATAATCCCTCCCACAAGTGGCCAGAAACAAAAACGCACTCTCGGCTCGGGAAGAAATATTGACATTTCTGTTGCAGAAACAAAAAGAATACACATCCTAGAAGCAGCAGACCATTGCCGTTGTCTCTGCCTCGCTCACTGAAATATCACTTCTAGACGACGACACTCTTCTGTTTGAAGAAGATGTCGTCGATCTGCTGGCAGAGTTTTGCGGAGTCGACCTTGTCATCGTCAGCGCCGCGTGAGTTGTCATCCTCCTCCGTGATGTCGCGGAGCGGGTGGTCACGGTGCCGTTTGCGGTACTGCCACACTTCCTCCTTGGGCGCGGCATGTGACACGTGTGTACTTGGGCGCACTGTACCGTAGCCACTACTGTCAACGTTGTGGCTCTTGCTATTACTGTCTATAGGCGAGCACTTGGCCGACGAGTATGGCTGACCCTTGGGGTGGTGGCGCATGTGGCCGCCCGTCGTCTGGTACCCGGATGGGTGTGGTTGGGCCTGCATCGACCCATCTCCGCCACCACTGCCATTCCCAATGAATGTCACGTGTTTACCACCTGATGGTGACCGCGAGTGCGAATATGAAGGGAGCGACTGCAAAGATGCCCTCGTTTCTACGGTACCCAGCATTTTGTACGCTGCGCCTGGCTTGTGGACGTCCACCTCGGACGAAGCTTTGCCCCGTAGCGGCTGGAACGTACTGGTGCCACTCTTGCTCCCCGGGGAGTTGGCGGCGCTGTGGCCATGGGCGTAGAGGTGTCCGGGCGACGTGGAGCGACCCTCAGGCTTGATCGTGATCCGCACTGGGGGCTGTGTGTAGCGGGGCTGCTGGTAGCCGTGTGGGGGGTTTGGAGGACCTGGGATGTTGGAAGGGACGCCATGAAGGTGGTCTGAAGGCCGTGACATCCCTGTCATGCAAAATAACATGAGGCTTAAGTTAGAGTTGGAATGAATATTTCTACTTAAAACATCCAACAAAGTTACCACATTGAAGACATAGCTACAGTGGGTAACTCAAAATCGTCCCAAGACCGTACTAACCGTATCGTGGACCTCCCTCGCCCTCCTCACTGGCCCCGCGCCCACTGTCCGCATTAGACATGTCCGCCGACGACGCGCTGTCCCCATCCTGGTCCTGCTTCAGCAGCGCCATCAGGTGAGCCTGTGAGGAACCAAACATAGCATCGTCAGCAATGTACCAGACTTCAAACAGGGTAGCTAATGTAAATGTTCTGATGTACACATATGTATATATATATATGTCCAAGCAGTGTTATGTGGTCGCATGGATATTAGCTAATCTACATTGCTTGCATATAAATATTGAAGAAAAACTACTACATCCAATTAGCAGGGAAAATCTGAAGGAACTTTTAATGTACATTGGAGTAATGAGGCTCAGGTCTTTGCCACTCATCATCGTAATTGCCTGCACTAAGACGCAGCAATGACGACCAGTGAATTATCGTGTATATACAGGTACCCATCTCAGAGATGAGCCATCCATACTGATACGCTGTTTACGGCAGCGTAAACCCTGGTGTCTTGGCGGCGAAAACGTTCATTAGCATGCTGCTGAGTGGCTGCCTATACGGTCATGAACCTATATGAATAATGTTCCAGCATTTCCCGGACCATTAAATGAATGCAAAGGGAGATGGGAATTTCTGGTGCCGCCTTTGCGCACTTGATAAACTTTCTCCCAATACCGATGGTGTGTGCTTAGTCGAAGTACATACATGTATGGATGGCAATTACTAGTAGTTCAAAATTCTCAGACTCATGAACCTAAATGCGATCTACATGTACTGATATTAGAGTTACACTGACATGTTCATATCAGTTTCTTTCTTTTGAATGTGCACTTTTCCTCCAGCTTAGAATAAGAAAACTAGATCAAAAGATATGACAAAAGCTACCCTTGCTGAACCCAACAGTGCGTTTGTGTGAATAAGTAATGTCCCAAGATTGATCTATCAAATTCATCATCTTATATTTTCAAAGAACAATTCATCTGCGGGGCATCTTGGTTCAGTAATGACTGATTATGGTCAATATTACAATAATTTCTTTTATTTTCCAAGGACTTTCCAAGAAAACAAGCACCATGCAGTACATTTGAAATCTGAATAGTTTGCATATTATCATGTACATGACATCCCAGGCGCATAATTATCGTGATTGTTTGCTTCCGGGCGAGATACATAATGTAATATTGCCTTATCTTTCCAGTTTCATCAAGGACCCAGAGGCAGAAGCTAGTGTACTGTTACACATCAACAAAGTGGAAGCCAGATTACTGCTGTGACTGTGCATTTATAAATATGGCAGAGTAAGCAATAACTATGATTGCATTCCATGATGATTTGTGATTTTCAATTCACCGCCCGGCTGTCATGTTTAGACATGCTTAGGCAATCAACCTGGCTAATTCAAGTGACACAAATATACATGTAGGAGGTATATGAGTGCAAAATAAAAGAACTGTAGTGGATTTTTCTGTAAAAATTGTCCTGTTTCACATTTAAAATCAAGTTACTGGTGATGAAAAGTAAGATATCTTGTTGGATACCTTAAACCATACATATTTTTACCTACAGGAGCACCATGCAAGAAGAAACTTCTAATCTGTTAAGTGAACACGATATTCTATGTGAGATGGTCTTGTTGGCGGGGCGGCCATTTATGGCAGGTTTAACTGTACGACCCACAGTATACATAAGACATGAATTTTTTTTTTTTGAGTTTGTAAAATATGACTATACACTGACCTCCAGGTGTCTGTCGTGTCCTGGACCACCCGCCTCACCGGGGAGGGGTGGGCATGGGGGTGGGGGCACCTCTTCGCCCTGGGCATTCCTCACGGTGTGGGGACACCCCATGTCTCCCAGCCCTAGGGTCGTGGTCGATCCCAGCGGTGGCGGACCTCGCTGTCAGGGTAAAGATCAGAGTAAAACAATGTCAGGATCTGTTAACAGGGGAGTTTTTTTTTCATTACCATGAACTATGTTCATCATGTAATTTAAATCCATTGAAATGAAATCAAGTACCATTTCATCACAATTTACAGTTGACTTACACAAGAAAAGATTTAGTCACCTTCAACTTTTAACTGACATTCTATCACCAGTATTGTCAACAAAACATAATTTCACTCATCATGGCCCTAATGATTTTGGAGGTACTAGTATACATCGGCGGTAAAGTTATAAATCTCTTCCAATGTAAATTATCTGCATTATCTGGACTTTATGAACCGTTTTCGACATACCACAGCCAGCAATATGTCCACAGAAAATTATGAGACAATGCAATTTAGCTGCAGCTCGAAATGCATGAAAACTTGCAGATGCAGAAACAATTGATTGGCCAAAACACATAGTATCACTACCGATACCTTGTCACCCAGAGATAAAGCTAGCCATTTTCTTTCAGCATGCTAAACAAGCAGGTGAAGTTGCTAAAAAAACATTCCTGTAAATATTTTTGTTCAGTACATTCATCTTGTTGCAGATGGTTATGAGTTCTCATCTGAGGATTAGGGCCATTTCACATATGACCACACCACATGCAATGGCCTCTTTGAAGACAGAAAATGACCTTTTATGTCTGTGTTTTTTTTACTCCCAATAAATTATTTTTTTATAATTCGCTTGTTTATTCCCACTGTAGCAATGGAGACGACCGGGACAGGGAACTCTCAGTGAAATGCGGTCAACTTTCCACTTCAAAGACACTTCTCGAAAAAAGAAGCTCGGAAGCTGTCTGCATCATGAGCACACGAGATGACACTCGGGTCTACATGGGACTAACAAAGTAGCATCATCCAACGAGACGGACGTCCACTCAAAGGAATTACTGCACATAATATGGCACAGTGCATACACTTTATTATGTAAATACATGTTCTCAGGCTTTGTTTTTCTTGGACAAGTGTCGAATAGCAAGGTTTTTAAGCGGGCCAAAATGACAAATTAAATTAAAGTATTCACACAGAAATGTATGATGATGACTCCGAGACATGGCTCACGTTACCGTGATAACTTTGAACATACTAGTAATTTTCCAGGCAGACATGCATATAATTAAATTATTCTTTCCTTACATACATAGAATATACAATACTGTTACAGAGTTATTCCTTATGGAATCATGACAAGTCTTCAATTTCAACACAAACTAATTTTTTGACCAGGAAAAGAATAATAATAATAATAATAATAATAATAATAATCAGATTTGTTTAACGACGGTCCATGATGATAGGCAATTCTGCCTGTCTTCCCCATCCCCCGTCGGGTGACAATTTAGAATTTGGGAAGCACATTCGAATGGAGAAACCTTTGCATTGCCAGGATGAAAACTCCACCTACTTTGTGCCGGTGACGGGGATCGAACCCGCGTCACCTACCGCCTCTGAGCTTCGTTGCTTCAAGAGCCACCGGTCCCATCCACTCGGCCACAGAGGCGGTATATGAAATTGGCTTTGTTTGGATTTAATGCCATGTTGTTGTGAGTCCTGTTGAGTCGCTGATCTGCAGTAATTGTCTGGCCTGGCTATTCTTGGACATGTCAGCAAGACATGGTCTCCTCAAGACTCAAACAAAGTGGGTTGTTTAACATCTCGCTGGGGTTCAAGCTTGGTGTTTGGCTTTGTTTGGATTTAATGCCATGTTGTTGTGAGTCCTGTTGAGTCGCTGATCTGCAGTAATTGTCTGGCCTGGCTATTCTTGGACATGTCAGCAAGACATGGTCTCCTCAAGACTCAAACAAAGTGGGTTGTTTAACATCTCGCTGGGGTTCAAGCTTGGTGTTTGAGTCGGAGGTTAGAGGTCTCCACAGTGCGGCAAGAACCCCACAATACACGTACACAATTAATTATTACAGCAGCGTGAGGTGAAACGTTCATAAAGCACAGGTCGGGCTTACAGCTGATTCATGACAGCCCCCACCAGCTTTCAGCAGTTCGTCAGGGTGACTCCCGGAAATGATTTGCTCATGTCAGCCATGAAATCTCCGCATCCTGGCGTTTGGAGGAACAGGGAAGACACTGCAGACCCCTGCAGGGCCAAGAGTCTGACGCATCAGCATCTATTTTATGCCAGAGATCATCTACAGGCCCCACCGCAGATGCCTCAGTTATGGCCAATTCCTCTGGGAAATGACTGCTGTAAAACCAGGGAATCACTCAACCCCAGCAAGGAAGAAAAAGAATATAAAACCCTGAAAGGGAGGGACCTTCACAAAAAATAATCTTCACAACATCACAAACAACATTTCCATGGAGAAAAAATCATCCAGTGATAATTTCTCACCCCTTGCGACTGTCATCTGGCCATCATCCCGAGGAAGTTAAAGACTACTTCGGTATTCAGATCAAGACACCAGCCAAAGATCACTACAGACCCCGGCTGAATTATTGGGAAATTCCCGAGGTTGTTAAACGTAAAATAAATGTTTGCCACTGACCTCGGTTTTCCTGCTGAGAGTACCGCTTCCCCTCAAGTCTGTTGACGGGGAGATGTTGCCCAAGGAGCTCTCATGTAGCCTTTCCTTTGCATGCAAATTGCCGTTTGCTTCGACTGCCTTCAAGTTGAGGTCGTTGAGGATCTTCTGCTCTTCAGTGCGGCAGTTGTATTCCTTGCCGTGAAAGCGGCGCCGGTCCAGTCCCTTCAGTAGCACTATGGCAATGATCAAAATGACGATAATAAAGCCAGAGACGGCCGCCACGATAATGATCACCATGAGGTTGCTCTGGCGTACGAGTCCCTGCTCCAGTGAGTCTGGAGGGTAGTACGGGATGGCATTGTCCACTATAATCAGGATATCAACTCTGTCAACCTTTGGTGGGACTCCTGAGTCGCTGGCTATAATACTCAGCCAGTACCGCTCGTAGTCAATATCCTTCAGCTCCTTGACCACGCTAATCAAACCAGTCGAGTCATCGATGACAAACAGCCCTTGATCGTCGCCCGACAGAATGTCAAATTTGAGCAGTGCATTATCCCCGAAGTCTTGGTCAGTGGCCGACACTTTGGTGATGTTGTATGTGAGAGGCACGTAAGCCGACACTTCAAACGTCCTGTTGTGTCCCTCCGGAGACGTGATGCGAGGAGAGTTATCGTTGACGTCTTCAATGTTGACGGTCACTGATGCTGAGCCGACGAGGCCCTGGTTATCTGTGTCGTAGGCAAACACAGTCATGTAGTAGACAGCGGTCTCTTCCCTGTCAAAACTCATCATGGCAAAGATCTCACCAGACTTGGCATCGATATCAAAAGTGCCCATGTTCTCATGGTGTCTCATGCTCAAGTCGAACTCAAATTCATTATATGGTGGAGAATCCAGGTCAAAAGCCGAAACTTGACCCACAAACTTGTTAATTCCCTCGTTTTCGGGCAAGCTGAAGCTATACTGTGGGTAATTGAAGCGGGGCACCTCATCGTTTATGTCAATTATGATTATCCTCACGAAGGCGGTGGCGGACCTCTGGGGAGTGCCCTGGTCACGCGCCACGACGGTGAACTCAATCTGCTGGATCTGCTCATAGTCCAGCTGCTTGGCCGCTCTGATATTGCCCGAGACCTCCTGAATGTAGACATACTTGGACACACCGGCTTCCATGATGCTGTAGCGAAGGTCGGCATTTGGGCCGATATCGCTGTCATTTGCCATCACTCGCAGAATGTAAGCATCCATCATGTTTCCTTCCCTCAGTGCCTCGGAATACTGGCTCGGATGAAATATGGGAGAATGGTCATTATCATCTAAAACATTGACAGTTAAATCCTTGCTTGAAGATAAACTAGGTTTACCCATATCATAGCACTCCACTTTGAGGATATAACTGCTGACAGCTTCCCTATCGAGGCTTTCCTCTGTGACAATTTTATACTGATCCTGACTAATGACGATTAGGGTGAAGCTTGGGTGCGACAAGCCACATTCCACATTTCCATTTTCGCCAATATCAGCATCAAACACTGACACGTAGGCTATGAATTCTGAGCTATCTGCTGGGAGATTTTCCTTTATTTCAGCGTCTAATTTGTCAGTTAGAGTGCTGATGGTTATCTCGGGGAAGTTGTCGTTGATGTCGATGACACTGAGTGCGATCTGAGTCAGAGCGGATCGGGCGTTGGGGGCTCTATCCCGAGCGACAATCTCCAGGTGGAATGACTTTGTAGACTCATAGTCCAGCCTCCGCTTCAGTGACAGTTGTCCAGTGTCTTTGTCCAGTCGGAACTGGTCTCCGTGCAGAGACGCCGTCACGGGCGAGAAGACGTACTCCACGTGTCCGTTTTCATCGGCATCTGGATCTACAGCATGCACGGTGAAAAATGTCACATTCACTGATATCGCCTCACTCACTTCAATGCTGTATGAATCTTGCTCAAATATCGGACTGTGGTCATTATCGTCCTCCACAGCGATATCGATGAGAAGAGTTCCATTTCTAGGTGGAGAACCACCATCAACACACACTACTCTCAGCATGTAAGTATCCACAAGTTCTCGGTCAAGGGGCTCAGCCAGCACCAACTTGAGCTCAGTTAATCCCGACCCTGAGTTGACAGTCTTCTGCAGTTCAAACTCCCGAGTCTGGGTCGTCATTGTGTAGTCATGAACACCAAATCTGGGGCTGTCCATATCCAGTGCGATAGGTAAGCTCCTACTCGTGCGGACCGGGTCTGACTCAGAGAACTTAATGCTGTATACACTTGGAGTGAATGTTGGTGCATTATCGTTCCTGTCCAGCAGCGTTATCGCCACTGAGATTGCCTGAAAAAAATCCACTGGTTTGAGAATGGCCACCACTATATCGATGACACAATCCACTCGACCTGGGCATCGCTCATCCCTGTCAATTGGCATAAACGTCCGCAGAATCCCGGTATCAGCTTCGACTCGAAAGTAATCCGTGTTGTGTCCAGATTGTCGGATGAAACCAAACTCCAGGGAGCTGAGTATAGTAGAATTATAAATCCAGTCTAATCCGGCACCGGCGACGACATCCCCAACGAAACTCTGCGGCTGAGACTCCTCCAGGAGCTCAAAGGCTGCGGAGAGATCCCGAATGCGACCACCGCGATGCTGGGACGTCACCACACAGACACACAGACAGAATGTGAGCAGACGCACCACTCCACAATCCCACATCGCACGACACTCCACAGCCATCTTCTAAACTGACTCGGGTCTTGTTGTCACTGCAATCACAAGTTTAATCCATATCTTGAGCGGTAGACGACTTCGAGAGTAGACTTGGTACATCGTCGAGTTAATTGTGCGTGGACGCCGAGGGCATTCCGCTTGCTGTGAGCGATGGATGTCTTCCCTGAGTGACCACTACAGGTCATGATTGAACGCGACAATAAAGATTTATTGCCACTCTCCAGGAAGCTGACGAGAATAGATAGGGAATCTCCGCGAATAGGGTCACTTTGTCGGATGAGCAGCACCAAGTAATTTGGGGGACAAAACTGTAAACTTCTTCCCAATGAGCGACTCTCAGCATTTGGGTGTCCGCCCTGTTTCATGAAGAAGGGAAATTAACCTCGAGTGGTCTCGGGGCCCCATTTAGGCAATTTGCTCTTATCCGTATGACTCCCAGCTTGATCTGGTTTGACAAAGGCTGACATTAACTTGTTTGGTGGCAATTTCTCTTGCAGTCAAGGAATGATGTGATACGGAGAGTTGCCCCGGGAGAAACGGTCCTAGCGTGTCCCCAGATGGTGGCTACATCCGCACGCCGAGATAAAAGTAGCAAAAATCAATGACGGGCAGGACATCCATGAAATTTGCTCACCCAGCTGGAAGATGACCAAATATGTGCTTGTCAAATTATAAATCCTCAAGTTGTCTTTGTCGAGCTTAACATCGTGTCACTATTGGTGGTTGCACGGCTGGCGCCAGTCTCGCTCTCTACGGTATGGCATCAGACGTTTGCACACAGATAGTTTTATAGATGTCATAAGTTCTTGTTCCATCTCTGTCAGATTTCGCAGTAATCCCGAGATTCCATAATAAAATCTGAGCAGCCTTGACGCTTGATGCCCTTTCTGCTTGGGCGTGTTCACTGTGGGCACATTTCTCTAGTTGTATTGCAGCGGAGTAGAAAAGGCGAGAGTCGTCTGTTCACATCGGGTCCTGTGATCCCACTGTCGTGGCTACATGCCGAGACACCTTGAATCTGCAAGGACAGATAAAGGAAAAACCAAATTAATTTCGGCGACCGTAGAACAGTATGACAGAAATCTTGTCTGCGGATTACTAATGCTTGGGTGACTACCATAGTCTAAGATTGCAATAGAATATATTTGTCATGACTGCACATTACTTGTTGAACAATTAATTTTTGACCTTCAGTCATCATGATAAGCAATATTTTGATCCTATATTTGGATTTATATATATGTTGTAACGGTTAGTCATGATTCATGATGAATATCTTCTGATAGTTCGGGAATTGATAAAACAAGTAAAACATTCACTCCCCACTTGACAAATTGAACCCGATTCAGCTCACTCATTATGAACATCACTTAAGCTACTAATTGCCAATTAATATCTTCAAGTCGAAGCACATTCCTTTCCAGCAGTGAAGCAGAATGACACCGACTTTGCGACCAGAGACACTTTTGCAAATTGGCACTTAGCACATCTACTCCATCCGTGACTCGACCAGCCATGAGAACACGAGCACACGTAACTCCCAGTCAGGATACACTGTGTACAGCGCACCCTCAGCTGTTCATGCAACATCAAATTCCCGACTACTCCACGCTACTTTTAATGGAATCCCCGCAAAAAACACAACTCGAATCAATCAGCACAAGAACACATCAGTGGCAATGTTACCGCTCTTCAACATGAAATTTAAAGAAGCACCAATCCATATTTTGCAGCGATGAAAGCACTCATAAAACTCGAATCGCTTTATTAGTAGAAAAAACTTTCTGGGACCAATCGACCAAGTTTACTTGCCACGTTCATTAAATCTAGCGGTGTAATTCATTTAGGCCCATGTTGAGAGTAAGAAGCAGTCGGGACATGTCTGGGTTGTAGACATCTAGGATGGTTTATTTCCCCACCCGACTGTCTTGTGGAAGACCCTCTACAACGTTCCCCCATTACTTGTAACACATGAATTTCACAAAGCTGTAATTGTCCTACTCCCGACAGTCCAAGGAAATGATTGAAGAGATCATTTCCCTTTTATGGTAATTACTGGCACTTTACAATTGGTTTTTGTGACACGGATTCCTCTCGGACATCGCACCGAGATCCATCCACTAAACCCGCAAGACGTCATTTACAAAATTATATAGCAATAGATGTAAGAGAAAAACCCTGTAACAAAGGGATAAAACACAGGGGCAATGGGATCTTACAGGGGGAAATGGCCAGCGGAGGTCCTCGGAAAGGGGTGACGGGTGCACCACGACCGAGAATAGACAGAAATTCTCCGCAATCGAAGCAACAAATTCCATAAAGCAGCCACATAAAGAGATTAGTGGGACATCTTCCCGTTTGTCTGTTTGGCCGGGAGCGGGCCCCGTGGACACTACAAACATGGACTGCTTGCTCGACCAAAAGTGCCAATTTCTAAGGATTAGGGCCCAATCGATAAGTTGCCAGTGTCTTTTCACTTGATTTACTTGTGGGCCTGACCACCTTTGCTTGATCAATGGTCACTAGTTTAGAGGGACGGAGCAGTGCAACTTGTGCAATAAACGCACTACAAACCGGTCCTGGACTCATTTAAGTCGACCTCGACAAGGGAACAAATTGACAGGACGCTATCCATCATTGATTTCCAATATCAAAATATACCAAGGGTTGCCATTAATTTCGATTCAATTGTGGCTTATCGAGGCTGACATAATTTGTTTAAATGGACACCTGGTCACAGACAAAAGCGAAGAAAGCGAGTGCGTTGCTCAATTACGATTCGCGGGTGCTGACCAATTGTTCGGAGTTTGCCTGCAGACCAATTACCCACAGCTCATGAGAAGCTCCATGCTGCGTCTCTATTTTTGTTCACCGAGATCGAGCGGTGGAGGGGTGTGTTTATACACAACTCCGCAAAAAGACATTCCATCTTCAAGTTCACGACACATCTTCCACGGCACTCAAACATCGGCGGATGAATGGATGAGAGTGAATCACCTTGCGCAGTGTTTACTCGTGTTCATGCAGTCAAATCACGCGAGAAACCAAACCTAATAAGTTTCTCCTCAATGATCGGGATGATCTTTAACACGCTTCTTCCAGCTCCAGCGCAAATATAGGCTCCCAGTATACAGAGATGTACCTGACAATCTCATATTCCACACTCGCGGCAAGCAGCATTAGCATTTGTCATCACACTTATCAAGTTAAAGTTCAGAGAAAGCTATGTAGATATATGTATATTCGTATGTATATTCAAGGTAGTGTATACAAAAAAAAATCTTTGACATGATTCATCAAAGGGAAAAAAATTGTTTTCAACAGCATTAATATGCACTTATTGAAGGAGAAAGTTACGACACGGAAGTGATGTCCGAGGGGATTTGCCGGCCCACAGCGCTCTGACAGACCAGTCCAGATCGTCACTTTCCTGTCACGCCAGCATTATGACGCTTGGCTACTATCCTGATTCTCAACGCCTTGAATCATGGCTACCCACACCAATAGGGTTTTTCAAAGGCTCGCTCAATACCCCATCAATAATTGAATAAACATACCGAATCAAGTAAAATTGGCAGCGACAGACTCTGATTGTGCCAGGAACTGGCGACAGTGAGGAAGGAAGATTCCTTGAAACAAACGGAATGGCGGCGAAGAGTTTTCTCGGTCCATACAGCCTGAATCCCGCGATAATTGGGTATTATTGATGCATTGTTACATAAAGCAATGCAAGATCACTGGAGGCCTTGGCTGTAATATTTTTTTTAGTGGCTTGATCAGAATCTCCTTGCCATATTTGGAGAAATAATTGATTTTTCCGTAACTTTGCAGGTTTCAGATAACCGGAGGACATTTTTCGCACCCGGTTTAACAGCCCCGGAAGGAGTTATCTGCCGAAGACGGCCAATGCTAGACCGGCACACTGGATCAGCCTCAGCGCTCTCAACTCTACAAATTTTCCAGAGCGGCAATTTGCATTTCAAATGTGATCATATGCCAGATAAATATTCACCATCGAAGTGAGAAATTGTGCTTTCAGCCTTCGCCTTTGGATCGGTCGTTCCTGGTATAACGGGTCATAGCTCATCCCATAGAGCATCATCAGAATCCACAACGTGATGCAACAAAGCCGATCAATGCGGCAATTATCAATCATCGCTGGTTAATACAGCAGGCAGATCATTGTCAAACTTATCCTGATTAATGTATATAATCTTACCAGATGGCATTAAAATGATCAGTTTCACAGCAAAGTAGAGTTCAAGCACTGATTGGTCATATCAGTGATAATACTGGTACACACAGCTGTTCATAGCCTGCTTCAAAGTGTAATTTTTGTCCCTTTCAGTGTCTGAATTAATTTACCAGAAAGTAGATCAACAAAATGGCTATATGATCAATATTACGTGAATCAGACAGATTCCATTGCCCAG
Source organism: Terebella lapidaria (assembly GCA_949152475.1). Classification (NCBI taxonomy): domain Eukaryota; kingdom Metazoa; phylum Annelida; class Polychaeta; order Terebellida; family Terebellidae; genus Terebella; species Terebella lapidaria. Next base: position 34,382,634 of record OX424556.1, read on the forward strand.
TATCATATTGCTGCCTGAGAAGCTTGACTATGCTTGAGTTGTCCCAGATCACCTCTGTTTCTGGAGTAAATCTGCCTTCTCTGCCATGTTTACTGCATTTCGAGCTGAAAACTCGGCTGGATAATTTAATTAAAATCCCGGGTAAGTTGCTTAGCGGGAGAGGTAATTGTGAAATACTATCCACCATTGTTTCCGGCGATTCCAAGTGGTAAAATATCGCAGGGACGTTGAAGAAAGCAAACAACCGGCAGACTTCCACAACAATTAGGCCATGAGGCTTCCGTAAACCAGAGCATGTCACCAGGGGTGTAACGTGAACAAAGTTAGATCCTAATCATGGGATCTCTAACCCACCCTGTCTACGCCCGACATAAACATGGTAGTTGTCCAAACATGATATTCCCAGAGAGCTCGGCCCTACATCATCTAGGATCATACCGCAGTGTCACAGATCCAGTGGAGCACAGCCATGAAAGATTCCCGGGGTAACACAGGAGGCAAATAAAACATAACGGTAAAGATGGGGAGGCATTGCCGAGATTTCGGCGGAGACAGTGTTACTCCCTTGCCCTACCCTAGGGGGCACCTAAACAGGAGATTATGATCCGCTGCATAAGCAGAAAATGTGCCCCAAAAGGATGAAAGTATTTCCACGGAATCCATAAACTTATCAAAAGGACGAAGTATGTCACCAATGCAGTGCTCCTGCATCCCCCCCCCCCCGCCCTTCCCTCCCTTCCCCACAAGTCCCCTTCCCCCATCCCTCTCCACACATCCCTCAGCTCCAAATTTAGCCTCAGTTACAAACAAAGTCACGATGAATCCACAACATTTTTACCACAAGATCAAACATCTTCCCATTCATCCATTCCGTCTGTCCAAGTTTTTGGCGTTGTGTTGAATGACATCAAGAATTGAAGTAACGCCAATCGATGTTACTCAATGGATACTGTGTATGGGACACAACATTCAGGACATTGGCAGCTTTACAACATCGCTTTACAACGTTTGAGTACTTCTCTGGATTACACTTATTGTATTGTCGTGGAGAGAATATGCTGCAAATCACAGTGCAATATGTCGTTGAAACCAATTAAATGAAGAATAATCTTTTGGCCATTCTCAAAGAATTTATGCCTGTATTTAACATTAGCACAACTGCTAATTGCTAGAATTTCGCTTGCAAAAAGCAGCAAGTACATGTGCCCACCGCAGGAGAAAAGACAAATGCCTCCGTTTGTGGGCCAATCATAACTCGCGCACCAAGCTGACACATTTATGGGACGTCTGAATTAAGTCTGCCGGACAATTTCCAGGGAAAAGATGTAATAAGAGCACATGTAGTGAATCCATAAAGAACACAACTCATGTCTGCCGTGGAAAATATTGCAATGTTGCCTTGAAACCTTGGAGCAGAGAAAAGCCGAATCCAACATGAAAGCAACGGCAGCTCATCGCAGTGACACTAGGTGTCGACATGGTAACCGAATAGGTCCTCGAAATCCCCTCAGCAACACAACAGGATCTGGTGATTAGGTCCCCATAACTGCATTTATGATATTAATAACCCATAATTCACTGAGTACTATCAGCTACTGCTAACAGTAATCAGGAGCTGTGCAGTCAATATTTGGCAGCAACCCCCCCCCCCCCCCCCTGCCCCAACCTCCCCTACCTCCCACACAATCACATCAATATTCCCTATTGGACAGAGATCCCACGGGCTGTAAACATTATCACTGTCCACTGCAGTGGAGAGTTCACTTGATTCCCCTTGGTATATGACAACCCTGATAGCATTATCATGTAGTTTAGGGCAAAGTAGGGCCAGTGACTATGATATTATGCCCAGTAGATAACGCCAATTACGCCCTGATGGGACAAGTCGCTGACCCCGGGGCCACCCTCGGACGTTTGGGGACGCGGTGATTTATCAATACACGTACGTGTGCACACAGCAGCATTCTGGCGCTCCACGGGGTGCCAATACAGAAGTCCGCAAGACGAGACCTCAGCCAAACAGACTACTGTGATCTTCACTGAGCTACCGTATGAAAAAGACGCTTTCAGACATTGTTCAGCTCGACTCAATGCCGGGACGGGTATCGTCTTTTGCCAGTGCCGCTGAAACCTACACAGACGTGCGGCACATCCTTTCTCCTCAGAACGGTGTCGAAATGCAACGGCAAGGCCAGCCCGGGAAACCTACACCGCGAAATTAGCTCGCCTCACATTTACGCAACTAAATTTGAATTACAAGGCAGCCAATATATGGAGTCTCGTTCATCGGCAAAACAATCGTCGGCCATAAATTAGCCACAACAAGAGGAGTTTGAATGATATTGATATCGATGCCAGTGATGACTCTTTTGTTCGCAGCCCTGACACCTTAGGCAGCGAAACAGTTATTGATAACTCCAGTGTCTTATTTGTCAATAAATATCATGCCATCCTCAAGCAATGCCTGAAGAATGGCTGGGAAAGGGCACAAAAGTGCCGAAAGGAAGTGAATTGAGATGGGACCATTTGGGGACAGTGGGGGATATGGTGAGAGGGGGTTGTGGGAAATAGGGAGGTGGAAATGAAAGAGATGGTCCGGTTGAGATGGGATCTAATGTAATAGTAGTGGGGTGCATATCGGTTTCCATAAAAGCTTTGCATACTGGGCAACCAGTGGGTACTAGTGCTAGCACCCCAGCACGTTGGTATAATACCCCTATTGTATCCATTGAGGGAATTGGATTAGGATGCTTGGGGGCAGCTCAGGTTAACACGGTAACCGAGCTGATTACCATCACGGGCATCACACGCAAGTCCCTCGGAATTTATAACAGATGACCACTTAATTCATGGATACGGAAGCCGAACGCACTGTTATCATGGTTATCACCATCAAATTGACGAGAGCCAACTCCCAAGAGTAGGAAATTACTTGGCACCATCAGCCAAATAACTACACAGGAAATTTAATGCATTGTTTGAAAACCACAATAATCGTGATAACTAAAACACGAGCTCATCTGACACCATGCACAATTATGATATTGCATACAGTATTTGCCTCAATCATGATAATGTACACTATGCATTATCCAAAAGAGATTGGAATTGACATGAACGTTGGTGATTCACATTGAAGTATTAATACAGGTAATACAAAACACCTCCTTTTTTATCGTTTTGATTCCACATTTTATGTATACTAATACTTGATATACATGTATACATGGAAGCAGAATCGACAAAATCGACTGCTATTTGTAATCAACAAAAATATTATCAGCCTGAAAGTACATAAATAATAATCCTGCATCAGTACACTGTGACAGTCTGTGTTGCAACAACAGGTAAATTATGGTCCCCTCCAATGTCGATACCGGCCTCATATCACAGCCCCCTAGCATTTATTTGTTGTACATGTTGTAATTATAATCACATGGAATATTCTCAACTTTCTATAGAATACACAATAACATTGACAAGTATCATTGTATTATTTTGAAGAAATAGCAACGATTGCAGTTTTCTGCCGTGCTTACATTCATTACATTCCACGAGATTTTTATTAGTTATTTGATCTTGTTCCATCATCATTTTCTCACCAGCGGCCCTGCGACTTCACACAATAATGTCACACCCGCCACTTCCCCTTGCATGCCTAGTAACACCTTTATTATTGAAATAACCAAAAGAACATCCTCTTTTCATGGGCTGTTCATTACAGTCAGAACGACAATAAGAAATCCATTAATGACAATTTTGCAAGGTCCCCGCACGGCAGCTACATGTGTACAAACCGCGGTATCAAATGACCATGAAAGGGAGGTCTTCGCTTTCAGACACCATTTCTCAACACGAGCTTACGACACCTACAACTAATTACATTTCGGGTTTCTAGCCATGGAGAATTCAGAATCCCATTAAATAAGTTCATCTGATATATGCCAGGGCTTTAGCAGCCTGGAGAAATTAGGCATCTGCTCTGGTGGAAAATAGCCTTTTATGGACCCGAAACTTGGGGTCACCGGGGACCAACGTCGAGGGTTTATTCGCACTTTCAAATGGCCCGATATTAAACTTTGACATGCGGAATGACATGGAAACTTGGTCCCAAGTCGCAACGAAATGGAAACTTGAGATGAAACTCGCAAAACATGTCGCTATATTGGAATGCTACATTGCGGAAGAGCCTGTTAAAGCGAATACACATCAGGCATTAATATTTTATTTGGCTGAATGCACCCCACCAGAGGTTTCCACGCAATGTGTCATGTTAAGATGAATGTTCCTGCACGGTCACAGAATCGTGGCCCCCTAAAGCACGGGTAATTAAATAGCAGTTAGGCTTTTCAACCGTCCCTTTCCAGCACACTATTTTGATAAATAAATTATTGCAAGAGATACCAAATTAGAATTGGGATAATTAGCTGCTCCAGTTTTTCTGAATCACTCAGCTGTTAATCTGAGGCACGTTTGTGGGATACACCCAAAAAATAATAAACCCAGCGGAATCCCTTGAAAATAGATGTATTAATATGATAGGCTGGTGGTCATGACTAATAACAGGACTTATATCTCATCAGCACGGCACGTGCAGGAGTTATTAGAGCATTCCTAATAGGGTCAAATTAGGGAAATTCTTACCTTACAAGTGAAATACAAGAAAGCCATGTGTTTATATCCATCCATGCACTCAGAATTGCATTGCCCCTCACTGTACGTACATGCATGTGTGGAATAAGATCTCTATATGTGGTAAACAAGCAGAAGGCATCTTTCAATCCACCGTCAGTCGTGCTGTCTAGATGCTCAACATGAAATGACAAAGTGATGTTGGAAATTACATCAGCTTGGCTTCATGATTACAAATGAGCAAGTGGCCAGTGACCACAACAGAATCACTCCGAACAACATATAATACCCAACCCCCGTGGAGGTGTTATTAAAGTTATCAGAGGCAGAGAAGAAATTGCCTGTCTAAGCTCCTGCCACCTGGTGTGCAATTGCTTAATCATTCAATGCCGATGCTCTCTCGAAGAGGCCAGCGCAATCTTGACAGACAACAAATTGTCACATTGTTGTCGACCTATCCATGATTGAACCACATTATTTCCATCTTCTATTGTACAATGTCCATTATACATTCGAGTTACGAATATACAAGAAGAAAGTTGTGCTGAAGTGTCTCGACACTTGAAATCGCGGCTCCCAAGAGAAATCTTTGTCCATCATTCCACCAATACCGGGGACCCACATCAAAGGTGAGACTGAGCCTACTGATGATCTGAAGATGTTGAAAAAGGTTGCGCCCACCGGAGAGAGAGAAGAGAGGACAAGTCCCGCGGGCCACGCTGCCGACACAAGGAAGCTGTGGGCGCCTCGCTTTGCCATTGTCTGCCACGCTGACAATCAAGTAATTACGCACAACCAGTTACAGATATCGAAGCAGATAGAGCATGATACTATTGTCACACCTTCCGAGGTGAGACATTGTTATCAGTGGGATTCCATTGTCGGGGTATCAGGGAATACACGCGCCTCTCAGTTGTGTCATGACAGAGCTTCAAGTGGACTCTGTAGACCTCTGTATTCCCCTAAGGAGATTACCCAGTGTGTTTATTTGTCTTGCATGAGAAAAGGCCCCTACCATCAACAACAGCATAAACTAATCGTTGATTGTCTACAGCAGACTTGCGGCACACACTTGTATCAGACCTCTATATGCATGTATGTATTCCTATTGTTTTCCCCCCACTCTCGCTATATTTTCAGCCTCTCCAACACTCGGGATTCTATGCCCCAGTTCAGTCGTGGTCCCTGTTGCAGCCTCATTAGTGTTTAATCTTTTAAAACAGGTTGGATCGATACTGGGCATGCTCCGCTGTGCATGTGGTCATGGTTTTCAGCGCGTGGGACGAGTTTGCCACATGACGCCCACTTACCGATCCAGTGTAGCATACGCCATGCACCTTCACCCCCAATTCTTTTATTTCAACCCTGCATCGGGACACACCCCCCCCCCCATCCTCAATCACCCATTCCCAAGGCCCCACCCATGAGCAATTCCCTTTCCGATATTGAAGTACTCCAGTAATAAATATATAAGCATCGATGGCGCCAGTCATTCACCGAAGTTTGGATCGATTGCAATATGTAATGAATCAATTATAACGTCCTTGCCGGTGCAAGAACTGTAGTGCCATTCAAAGGAAACATACAAACAAGGATATACGCTGTGAAAGACACTGCTTGAAATGAGGTACACACTTACCTCTGGCTCACTCCGCGTACAGTGACATCCAGGTACAGTTTACTGTTCGAACCAAGTTTGAACTTCAGTGCCATCGCCGCGGTAACTGTCCTTAGGTGAGGCGAAGATGCAGTCGTGACAACGAGATAAAGCCTGAGTCTCCAGTTACCACTACTGCGTCCAGTGTAACGCCAGATTATGCAACATTGTCCTCATATTGTTCAAACCGAGGAGACTAACCAATAAATTGACTTTCATCGCAAACGAACCTTGCACTAACGTCTCCATCAAATGGAAATCGGATGACGGCCGGACTCACGGTGAAGTTTTCTGACCCGTCGTGAAATGCGAGCGAACGCGACAATTGATGAAATCTCTGGTATCAGTCGGCAAAGGCGGATTCGCCACGAAGAGCAGTAAATCAAAAAACCCCGGCATAAAAAAATTGGGACATGGGGATGTAGTGGTGTTCTTACAAGACAAAGTTGGCCCTGGGGAGTCATCCCGAACTCATCCCCTCTCCATCACTAACTCACCCCCCCCCCCTCCCCCACCACCTCTCTATCCCCTCCCAGTCTTCATTCTCAAACCTAGCACAAGCTTCCGTTCCACAGAAAATAAAATAAAAAAATTGCTACCCATGAGCCCTCAAGAGCCAGAATTCAATTTCAGCTATTACCATATCAACTAATCCAGCCTTTGCAGTGCAATTGAAAACAGTAGTGTCTCATAACACACGTTGGATATTTAATTAAAAATTCTAGTTTTTTGTGTTCACTGCTTATCTGATGTAGCACAAATTCCTAAGTAGATTTAATAAAATGATTCATCAAGGTTTATGGACAAAATCATTGTTCATGTTGGCATCGTCCTAGCTTTGTTCAACACGTTTCAGAACATGTATGAAAGATAATGTACCGGTATGGTTTACATATTCATACATGCCAGAGACTAGCATGTGATAATGTATGACATACAGAAAGACCAATTTATAACAATTTGGCCAGTATGAACAAACACGTAGATCCAAAATCATGTACAACATAGACGAGACCCGGTCTGAATGGAACACTTAATTGACACATTCCGCAGGAGTGAAAAGCATCCGCTAATAGCTGGAGAGTCCTGATGACCGGAAGGTGTTTGCAGTTCAGCCCTTTATGGGCATTGATCTACCAGAGGGACCATTACAATAGAGCAACCACCGCGTAAAGTAGCCGCTCATCGGCAGCATGATTAAAGCCGTGCCGAACCCACTTTAATCCACACCGGCTGTAATCTGGCTTTAAATAAACGTCGAAACCACTGCGGGATGCATTGCCTGCATATAAGGGCAATGATCAAAACCTCTTTTTTCTTTCTTTATATATACACATTGATGAAAAGAGAGCCTAGGTTGAGGTGATACTGTGAGCTATTGAACTCCGGAACAGGTCCGCTAGAACAAACACAAGGTCACTCTGTGGCAGCACCGCTGCCCGGAAATCGCGACATGTTCGGAATTTCAAATACAGCAGCCATCGAGCCTCTGGTTCTGTCAGTGCGCTAGAATGCTCAGTAGCATTCTGCTAGCGAGCTATTGACGGAAATGTCCCTCCAAAGGAACAGCGCAAGTGCCACTACTTAAAACTTGTTTTTAGAAGAAACATTTTCTCTTGCATTGGAGTCTTTAGTCGGGGACCAATGTCAACTATCGGCAAACTTCTTGAGAGGTCATTTACAATGGCGAAGTCGCCCAAGATTCAATAGATCTGTTTGCTGTGCAGTGGTATTGCCAGAGCTATGCACACATACAAAAACCATTACAAACCCAGCTGAGAGCCTCGACAATTAAAGGGTTACAGATATAAGATGACAGACATCAAAGGGCGCGAGACTGCACAGCAATACTGGACAAATATCATGAATATTGTATCATGGCTTCTTTTGTTGAAAGGGAATGAATAATGCACAGCGTTTTCTGATATCATATGCAAGTCATGCGACTCAAAGAAGCTAAAGCCCATTCTGCAAGATCCCCCTTGAGAACTTACAACTAAATTTGCTCGAGATATATCATGCCTATAGAGGAACATGGCCTGGTGGTGAAGAGCATTAATATCCATGGCTATTATTGCTACAATGTACATGACCTATCAGTGATAAGCATCAGTTACAGGGGGTTATTACATGGCTGGTGAGCAGAGGGGTAAACAATGTGACAGACTGGAGAGCGTGAGGTGAGACATTGTCAGTCAGCACACATGGCAATTGACACATGATGTAACATTGGGGGGGGGGGGGGGGTATAAGTGGGTGGTGGTGATTGACCCTGGGGGAGACTGACCACATGGGATCATGACCTTCACTGCTGGAAACCATCAACACAAAGTCCTAGAGACAGCAGGAAATTAATGCATAGTTTCCCAATACACAACACAAACTTGTCCTTCATTGTCCAACTGCTAATAATACGGCATTACTGCATGTGCTGACCTATAGATGACGACACAAAATACTCATGACCTTGTCCTTGTACATTATCCCAACAGAACTCAAACACTATGTGCTGAAAGGTTTGCCAGCTACCATCATGAAGTCAATAGCTTAACGTAAAGGGGACAATATGACTTTATGTCTAAAGGCCAATTTATTTGTCCCAAGAGAACTTCCTGGCCAGCATTTCTTACCTTCTTCCGTGCTAGGCCTTAAGGTCTTGAAGACAGTGCTAGTACTCGTTATTCACTGATTATCCATCTCACTTACGCGACAAATGGATCGAGCTCACAACACAAAACCTCTCGGAAACTTACCAGTTTAGAAACCTTTCGTGAGTACGAGGCGGGAGTGAACTCAGGAGTGAGAGACAAAAGCGGAGCGGAGGATGAACAAATTAAGGTGGACATCTGGCCAGAGCGTCACAGGACAATTTGTTTCCCACGTGGGCACCTAATTCATCGTCCATCGGCCCGTGAGGAGCGTCCCTGGAGGTATCATCAAGAAAAGTTCTTTAGATGTCCCCAACGTGGATGATTCACTTACCAGGGAACGAGCCTTCTTTTGGGTTTCTCCCCGCGAGCGTGGCTCAAAACTGCTGAATTGCCTTCATTTGGGCTGCCAATGGCCGGAGGTCAGAACAACAACAAAAATCTCGGATTCCCTTGCGAAGTTTCTCCCTTTTTTTGAGTTGGGCCAGCGGGATCCGTTCAAAGATGGCCTTTGACCGTGGACGGGAACCTGACAGTTTTGGTGGATGGCGTTTTCCACATGAGGGCACCACTTGGAGGTGGCTATCATCTGTCCAATGTCCGTCCTTTCTGGATGGATTTCGGACCACGAGTCTGACCACTGATCAGCACACACGTCGGTATTGATCGACTGTCACCGAACCGAACCACGGGAGCCAAAAACGTCCCACTCATTCATTCAAGTGAACAGCGACAAATCACTAAATTGTCTGTCCCCACTGTTTACCATCACAAGTGCCGGGGAATTAGCGATGAAAATTCTGTGTTCTTGTCGGCAAACATCCTCTCCAGCCAGCCTCCATCAGAAACTGGATGCTGTTCACATATTTAGAAACTCCATGAAACATATTTGCTGACTAATTGATATTTTTTGCATGGTCCTGTCAGAAAACGTCAAGTTTGTAACTCCTGCAAGCGAGCGAGTTATGTTTGTCCGGCAGGCCTGATTTTTGCTTTGAAGCTGATTGGTATTAGCAACCGATCAATAAGCCATTTGCATGTGATTATGCTCATACAATCATCGCTATATCATGTCCTGTTGCACAGACATTTTACCAAGTCAGTCATCCCGACAGTCGGACAAGAACCACCCATTTGGACCTCGACAGATCTTGGGACTCTCAAAGTCTATCCATCAGATCCCCCGCAAGAGTGCTCTCCAAGTTGATGCCACTCACTGGATTCCACCACCGTCCACACACAATCACGGCACCTCACCTCAACTCACTCATTATGGACATCTCACAGACACTTTTGATGCAACCAACCCCTAAACACTTAAAGCCACTGCTCAATCCCCTTACCCCGGTACCTTCCAACCAGGCACCTCCCTCCCCCACACCCCTACTCCAAGCACCCATAGACTCGTCAGCTCCAAGTAATGCAAGGCCCAATGGGGCAAGGTGCTCTTTGATTTCCTCTTGAGATCTAATTATAGACAAATAGTTTGTATGATGACCTTGACTCCAGCTAAGTAGCCTATCCATAATCTGGTTAGGGATATCCCAAGTGCCCCAGAGACTGCCTAATTTGGAGGAGGGCTTGATACGATCGGGTCCACCCCAAGACATAAGGGACTCAGTTGAAGATGAGTAACATGTTGTAAGTGGTCAAGTGGATCTGGAAGGGTGCTTAGAGCCTGACGTTTGGCCTTTTCCCAGTCGAATGAAAACTTCCGTGCACACAAGAAACAATCATGAACATCTAGTGAAATGATCAAAGCTAACACGCCTGTTCACTGTAGATGTATGTACCTCACATAACAGCAGGCGAACAATATAGTTGTCCATATTTTATCAGGTTGTCCTCATTTTGAATAACACAATCATGTATTTCGCCTTGGATGTGCCACTCGATAATACATAAATAAGAAATGGCCCGTCCTATTTATACATCTTTTTTGTAAATCAGTGGTGGCTATGAACATGTACAAAGTCTACAGCAAAAAAAAACCCTTCAACTAGCGCAAATACGGTTCCGATCAAATTTCCTAACAGATACACATGAAAACTAATAATTTCAACGGATCCAGATATTATTCTGAAAACACAGTCATACAAACACATGCATCAAAGTATTGCTGAGTCTGATTGCTAGCGTTCACAATCATGATGATCATCTCATATCATGATGCATGCATGGTATCTCTTCTATACAAATGTTTGATGATTTCCTCCAATAAATGTGTGTATGTAACAGACTCGCATGTACATGTAATGCAATAATGTACAATTTAAGCAATCAAGATGATAAACAACTGACAATCGAGCAGGTAATGCAGAATGAACAACAATGCAATCTCAGGCTATGTTAATTGGGTCAACGACTCTTCTTTTGTGTATTGGGTTAAAACAGAAATTATATCACCTCCTTCTCCCGGAAAAGGAAAATATTTATTTACCGAAACATGTCGTTTTCCCAGAAGACTGGATTGATTGCCACTGGAAAATGTGGAATGTATATGTTCATCAATACGACACCTCTCGAGACAGTACAGTTGCCGACCAGTACACCACCCTACTCCACAAAATGGGACGAGTTGTCTCATTCACCGCAGCTGGATTATTGTGGTCCGCCAGCCACCGGAAGATGCACAACTAAGAAAACAACTTTCCTTTTGACACGGGAGCCATGAGGATCATCACGGAAGTCTGCAGGGGGAACTTTCGTGGGAGGCGGGACATGTTTTACAACTTCAGGAAAATATTTGATCTGTGACGGCGAAGGCACTTCCATTGCGCAGTGCCATAGCAGATCTGTGCCTCAATCACCCAAGCTTGTCACCCGATATATCGACTTTCGTATTTCCCTCCACGTACACGTAAGGGATAGGAGCATCCCTTAGCGTGCTTTCCCCGACCACACCAGGAAGGGACCACTACACACAATGCTCGATAATCACGCTGCGACCCGACATTCACGCATGCCCTCCTATTGTTTTCCATCGATTACACCTTGTATCTTGCTCTTTTTTCTTCGCCACTTTTTTTATTCTGCATGAGATCAATCGAAGAACACTCCATTTGTGTATGACATATCATCATTTGAGATGATGAAAACCCGTTGCCCGAACATGAATCATTTCCTACCCACGAGCGAATCAATAAAACAGTATTAAACCGGCTAAACAAACAACCTCCGTCATGAGCATCAAATTTAAGTAAAGAAGAGCAACATTACCTTATGATGAATTGTAATAAATTCCTGCAAAAAGAGCAAATGTCCTGTTCCCTTGATTCATGTGATGAGAAGTATCCAAAAAGTTTTGATGAAGAATGACCATTTAATCCACTCAGCTAGCACTCCTGTGCAGCAAGCTCCCCTAATAAAGCCGGAGTAATTCTTGTCTTGGTGAAAGCACACATCCTGCGCAAGTGTTTGTGAACAGAGAAGTGGGTCCACACCTCCACCACACCGAGGCGATCTCGTGAATGAGCCCGGGTAGCAGGCGTGTGATTGACAGTGGGGGCCTCTCCCTTGCTCTAGCGCTGGGCTGGGGGCCTCACACTAACACACACCACACCAACGGACGGACAGACCACTGACAGGGTGCGAGGCTGGGTGGTGAGCAGGCAAACAAGCAGTGGTGCTGGGCCTCCACACTCACTCTCTCACTCACCCACTGAGAGCTGCAGCTTGGTTACAAGTTGCAGAGGCCTGTCCCTGCCTCCACAGCAGACAGACAGACAGTAGACGCTTGCTTGCTTCCGTCCTCTCTCCCTCTATATCTCTAGTCTCCCAGTGGCTATCAGGGGCGCTCATCAGATAAATGTCTCGGCTTACCGTCCATGGCTGTTGGGCAATTGCTATGCAAGAACCCGTGTCACGCACCTCCCGTGTCCCAGAGTGGACATGATAGAGCTTCCCTTTGCCACTGCCATCTGGAAAAGTCCAGCACAGTGTGTTGACATCTTACCAGCCTCACAGCTGGAAACTTGAAGCCATGTGAGCAAGGCGGAAATTAAATACCAGCATTACATCGTATCTGTAAATGAAATACATAATTTTCCAGAAGACAACAGTAACACAATTTCCCAGAAGTCACAGTAAGACCGTGTCGACACGATTATCATTCTATCTTGATACTGTTTGGACATCGGAAGATGTTCTCACAATACACATTACACCAAAATCTGAATATCTCATCCCCAACAACTCGGATGTGTACCGAATCAGACTGCCGATCTTACGCTGGACTGCGGCGACAATCCCACCAGTCAGATTCTGAACTTCCCCGCTTTCCCCGGCAAACTCCCGCCAGCCACCGTATCTTATCCCGCCGTCGCTGTGGGAAAAACCCGATAAATATCCCCGAATGGCTTGACCCTCTCCGCGGATACAGACGTGGAGCACGTAGATTGTCCCAATGGTCTTGACCATCCGCCGTGGTTCCTTGCAAGGAAAGTACACGACACCCAAATGTCCCCCTAACCCCAGAACCCCTCAAAGAAAAAAAAGATATGGCCAGCTTTCGTCTTTGAGAAGGTTTTTACGTTTGAGGAGTGAGAGTAGAACATGGAATGAAGCCGTGATGCCTCTGATTGGTTATTTGGTGTTGACTGTCTTAATACTCTCTCGTCATTGCCGCTGATCAGGTCGTAACTTTCAGTTGAGATAGTGGATAACAGGAGATTCTGAGGAAGGGCACAAAGAAATAACGCTATTAATTAAATCTCCACGTCTGTTTGTACATGTTGACTGTGGTCAGCAGATTTGTTGGAAATATGTACACAGTCAATGTTGACAGTATGTGATAAAGAACAGCATCAGCAATGTATCGGAAGATTTCTTTGCTCACATCTCAAACTCAAGAGTCACCGCTAATACACGCAGTCATACCATGGTCTAGAAAATACAGAGAGAGGTGAAATGTTGGGTTAATTTTACCGGGTTACTCTGCTTCAGAACACTTAATTTACATGCTTCTTATCTGGCACTTTATCAAAAAAACTGTTCTAGGTAAGCATGGTAAGGTGACCAATAACTTTGATTAAATGTCAGCAAGATTGACGAGTTGTTGGCATTTACAGCCGAGAAAACACACAGAGACGGAAATACTGACAGAGGGAGATCCGATTGCACCAGTCTTTGTTGCGTCAGAAAAACCCTGCACCCAGGAGACATCCCAGCCTTGGACCAGCCTCCGCAGCCTGGAAAGTCATACAGGCGAGGCCCTGTAACTGCTTTCTTCCTCTCAAATCTAAATTATACGTGACTATCACTCCAGCGAAAACAAGACGCCCAAACCTTGAATTAAAGTGGAGAATTTGACGTAATTTCTCCCGTATAATTTGTATTTTATGACCGGTGTTTTGCGATCCATTCTGAGGACTTTCCACACATACATGTATAAAACATGGGATGACTTGGAGCATAGTGTACAGCCTTGGACACAAAAGCCAGGTCCGAGTTAAATGTAGACTGCGGAATAACAGATGGGCCGAAGTGGAATAAATTGGTACCATTTAAGGAAGAAATATCACACGGTCACGGAAAACAGAAGTCGCAACCAAACAACAAGTCTGCTCTATGTATAATTACAGGGTAGGACGCTCGTTACCCGGAGGCAATTACACCGAATTTTCTCCTAAAAACGTTTAGGAAAATCTTCGCTGTACGTGGTACATGTTGTATGCGAGGAGAGCTGTTTTATTTCAACGTATTTAGGCACAGTTACTGTATTCAATGTGAGATAGTGCACTAATTAGATTAATACATGTATCTACATGTAAATATATATATATGCTCGCTATTGAATAATCCATTGTAGATTATACATGGTCTCCAGGGACGTTCAATATATTTACATGAGTCGTGGCTTCTCTAGATATTGTCGCGAATTTCAATTTTAAAAAGATGTTGCACCACCTTTTACATGAGAATGACATAACTCATTCACTGGTCAAAGTGATTTCACAGTCTGTAGAAAAAGAAGACCGTGCATAACTCGTCAAGATTGAAGTTGACTTCTAAATGCCAATAGAGCATGTTACGGAACCAACATCACTTTCCATACTTCCCAAGTGTGTCGTTATAAAAATAAATGCAAGCGGGCTATTCTCTGACAATGCCTGGATCGAGGAGACTAAAAGGGGTTATTTCTAATGTCCCTCAATCGTAGTGAACAGATACCCGAGGGGCACATTTCAGCCACTTTGCCAATTTGATTTAGGCGCATTACGCATTTCACCTCAAGCGGGGAAATCTAGTTTCAAGCTCGTGTTTTTAAATGCATTGTTGCAATATTCGGCGGGATGACATGATTATTGTGGTCCGTTGAAATTTTATTTCCTTCAGGAAAACATTTCAAACTTTTTCCTATCAATTCCGCAGTACGTGTACATGTACTGGTAAAACCCAATTTGGAAATAATTAGATTTTCACCATTGTGACAGATTCCTGTGTTGGTATAATCGTAAGTTATGTCCAGTGAGTCTCTACTGACAAGTTGCATTGAAATAAAAGCAATTTATGGAACAACACACACAAATGAGGCTACTTCAGGATCAATTCAGCCCCATTAGTACACATTCATCTCATGTTGTACATGTAAGTAGGACTTTTGCCAAGCACCACAAGGCCCACAATAAAATTAGGCACCTGTCTAATAAGACTACTTGAAACACATTCCCGAATATTGCAACAGAGATTTTTCTTCTTCCTGAAAATTTCATTAAAACCCACACAAAAACACTTGAAGATGTACCTCGTAACAACAGTACAAAGACATCAAGCGAACAGAGATCATCAGGTCAAGACCTGTCAAGTTCTGACAGAATACGCACACCATAAAACACCATCTCTTGTGAGATGTCTCAAAGTATTTGGAAATACTTAGCGCTGAATAACTCCATACATTAGGGATGTATTCTCTGTGATCATGAGATATTTCATAGGTGGAATGAAATGCCCATAAAACAGTCATCAAGCTATTGGTTTTGTTGCGGGCGAGGACCTAAGTAAGAGGGTCATTATTTGCTCATTGATATAAATGGCCGCACATCAGCTGGCAGACCTATACATTACACCTCTTGCGGGCCAAACGGTGTGACAATAAGGACGCTCTACGATTAATGATATGCATGACACGCCAAAGCCCTTGCATGGAAACATGTAATTTACTCCAAACAAAATATACACGAAACACCATGCACAAAAGACAATTAATAGTTAGATATCAGCAAAGGGGGAGTGCATGAATTCTTTCAACCTACGCTCCAAATCACGGGTGAACTTGGCCTTGTTGCACGAGCATTTCATTGGGAATTAAATTTGGAATACATTGTGTTTACGGCTAAAAGCTTTCTTGTCGACAGTTGACATGCCCTAAAGCCCTACCCTTTATTCATCTCTGGAGAGCTGACTCTTGCCCGGTGACAGATTGCTTATACAGAATACACCTGACGCCAGCTAACACTGGACAAAAGCCTCCAACAGCCAATCACATGCTGGTGTATTCTCATTCAAATTAACTCCAATGTTTACGTGGAATCTGTAAATGATCATTAGATTCCTGGCTCCTTCAACTGATGACCACGACACTGGCAGCCAGCACATGCCTCTAACACATTGTTTTGTACTCAATAGGCAATAATGACCAGTGGTATTAAAGCCTGAGTGTCTAACAATAACAGAACAGATGGTGCGTGGCCAATATCACAGCTTCCAATTGTTTGATGACTTCTTGAGATGACATTATATGTGTGATGACTGCTAAGATATAAGTTTGGGGTTGAATCTGACACTATTATTGTCTGACCAATCTTTTATTCCTTAACTGAATATTCCATCTTAATACATTAATAGTAATGTCTTATTTTTACAAGTAAGTAATATAGTATGATCATTATCATTTATCAGATCTTATAAAAAACACTTTGAATCATGCGAGAGAGAAATCTGAATCACATATAAGCTGATTACACATTTATACCCAAAAACATTTGATAACATACAAACACTTATGTTTCACCATGAACACGTCTGAAAGAAGTAATCCTATTGTTGTAACAACATGAGCACGGACAAGCGAGGCATCAGAAGGCTGCATTCAAGGACTCATCAAAGTTCTTCCTATCGGCTACAAGCAGAGAAACCAACTTAAGCCGTGAACATCTCCCAGTCAATTCAATTTCCAACGGCAGCGTGAGGCAAGGCCCAAAAAAGGAGTGATTAAATTTCAAGGTTTTCCCTACTCTTCTATACTATGACCACTGGGGTCTCAGCCACGCCTAATATAGATCTGTTCCTGATTCGATGCCCTCGAGGTCATTTGCCGTTCCAGAAATCAGTGCAAATTGTATGATAGCCCCCACAGCGTGGCAACGTTTGTACGATGCTGCGACCCGTGTTCCTTTGACAAGAAAGCAGCAAAGTTTACGTCACCAAGGTGTTCAGTTGTGACACATACTGTAGATAAAGCTGGAAAACTGCAGCAGTTTTTTTCTGTAAAAGGCACGGAGGCAGGTGAATTTTGCATCAAATTGAACAAAATAGAAACGAAAGTTTTTGTTATAGATATACCTTTATACATATGTATAGAGACATGAGTTATTGCAATGTATGGGTGTACTCCCAAACCTATACTTGACATGCTTTACAGCCCATTAGCGGGTCACACAAAGGGTCATTTCCCAAGGCGGGTTTCGTGAAAATGAGTTCCCTCACTGTCGTTAAAATTCAATGACCACCATTCACACCAGTCGAGATTGTCGACAAATGGACTTAAAAGGTTGTCGCAGATTCCCTGATAAGATTTTTGTTGGAATTCAAGGGGAATGTCTGTGGGTTGGTGACATGGCTGCAGTGGAATGGTTTTCCCCAATTGGCAGCACAGGGGTATCAGTTACAAAATCGTCTTCAAGAAGATTGTGATCTCACTGGTAAATTGTATGCCCAGCGATCAGGGAAGGACAATTGCCATCCAGATAGAAAACCAATAAGACATCTAAAGATGGACCGAACACCTTTAAACCTATTAGACAATGCACTTAATTCTCTAAATTGAACATTCCAGATGAAAGTCTTGAATAATACATGGCCATGATGAAGTGAAATTGA
Organism: Terebella lapidaria; assembly: GCA_949152475.1. Taxonomy (NCBI): domain Eukaryota; kingdom Metazoa; phylum Annelida; class Polychaeta; order Terebellida; family Terebellidae; genus Terebella; species Terebella lapidaria. The sequence continues at coordinate 34,400,670 of OX424556.1, forward strand.
AATACATGTAAATCAACACACATTCATGTCAATTTACATTCACAATGCATGTGAAATCACATTGCACCAACAAAATAAGAAACCGATAGGTGTATTTCCTTTCCTTTGTCAGAATACGCGCATAGTCATTTACGGTGGCTCATATTCGCCAAATGGAGGAATGCACATTTTTCTTTACAGCGTTATAACGCTGTAATACAGCGTAATAATGCTCTAATTTACAGCGTAATAACGCTCTAATTTACAGCGTAATAACGCTCTAATTTACAGCATAATAACGCTCTAATTTACAGCGTAATTACGCTCTAATACAGCGTTATAACGCTGTAATACAGCGTATTAACGCTGTAAATTGGAGCATAATTACGCTGTAAATTAGAGCGTTATTACGCTCTATTACAGCGTTATAACGCTGTATTACAGCATTATAACGCTCTAATTTATAGCGTAATTACGCTCTAATTTACAGTGTAATTACGCTCTAATTACAGCGTTATTACGCTGTAATTTAAGCGTAATTACGCTGTATTAGAGCGTTATAACGCTGTAATTTACAGCGTAATTACGCTCTAATTACAGCGTTATTACGCTGTATTAGAGCGTAATTACGCTGTAAATTAGAGCGTTATTACACTGTAAATTAGAGCATTATTACGCTGTAAATTAGAGCGTTATTTCGCTGTATTACAGCGTTATTACGCTGTATTAGAGCGTTATTACACTGTAATTTAAGCGTAATTACGCTGTATTAGAGCGTTATAACGCTGTAATTTACAGCGTAATTACGCTCTAATTACAGCGTTATTACGCTTTATTAGAGCGTAATTACGCTGTAAATTAGAGCGTTATTACACTGTAAATTAGAGCATTATTACGCTGTAAATTAGAGCGTTATTTCGCTGTATTACAGCGTTATTACGCTGTATTAGAGCATTATTACACTGTAATTTAGGTGTAATTACGCTGTATTAGAGCGTTATAATGCTGTAATTTACAGCGTAATTACGCTCTAATTACAGCGTTATTACGCTGTATTAGAGCGTTATTACGCTGTAATTTAAGCGTTATTACGCTGTAATTAGAGCGTAATTACGCTGTAAATTACAGCGTTATAACGCTGTAATTACAGCATTATTACGCTTAAATTACAGCGTTATAACGCTCTAATACAGTGTAATAACGCTCTAAATTACAGCGTAATAACGCTCTAAATTACACTGCCAGAGACATCATCGGACCTGCTGGTTCATCAGCTCAATCATATGTAGGGAAATCCCAAAATTACTCTGATCTAGATATGTTTATTATAAATCACGACATTGGAAATATGATGGGAAGGTGAACGGTTTAATTTAGAGCGTAATAACGCTCTAAATTAGAGCGTTATAACGCTGTAAATTAGAGCGTTATAACGCCGTATTACAGCGTTATTACCCTGTCATTAGAGCGTTATAACGCTCTAAAAAAAATTTGTGCTCCTCTATGTGGCGAATATGAGCTTCCGTAGTCGTTACACGTATGTTGATTTTCGCCAGACTAATTTTATTTGGTGATGCCTCAAAGTTCTGAATTTTATATTCATGGCACTGGACAACACTGTGACATGTTTCATCGACATGAATACTGTATTGGTCCTGATAGTGGCATGTGCCCTAATAGTAGCACGCCTCCCTCGTTTCCCCAAAAATGTTTGATTTTTGTAACCTTGTAATTCACTTCATAACTTTCTAATAAAATCTTGGGAATGTTCGAATCCATATATTTATTAAATTTTTCTTTTATTATTGAATCATAATAAAGTGGATTGAAGGCTATATTAATCAGGTATATTAATCAGGGATTTTCTCAAATCTCAGGATTCTGCCCTCATTTTTTTGCGCGCTGCTGCACGAGGTCTTGCTTTGGCTCATAGTGCTACTATTAAGACCAATACGGTATCTGCGCAGGGGGGCCAGACCATGATGACTCTTTGAGCCATAGTGTTGGCGATGAATATTGCATAGCATATATTTTTTCCAAAATGTCTCAAATCAGTTTAAGTCCCACAACAGTATCATGGCCTGTACATATAAATGTAGTTATACTAATAAATCATGCACTTTACAGAGATCATGTTTGCATCTATCCATGGTGGTATTTCCTCCCTGGGTATACATGTATCTGTTATTAGTCATTCCTCACGAGTCATGCCACCATGAATATTCATGATCCCATTTCATTTTTATACTTTAGTATATTTTGTTAAAGCTGAATAGTTCAATTTCTTATATTGTATTTACTCATCCACCACAATTAAATTTGAAAACTCAGCCCACAAACAAACTCCCATCATTGGTATGACATCTTTCACATTTATATGAATGAAGACACGGCACAATTTTCTTGCCAGGAAATTCTGGCATTATATCTGACAACCACCCACCGAAATAATAATGGCTGGAATTGAATCAAATCCTTGGAGGCCGAAGAGTCACCGTCGAGGGTCGCTCCAATCCATCACACGGGGGATTTCCGAAACAATTATTATCACCATCCTCCGGAGCCGATGACCAGATTCGACGTCCCAAGACGGGCCTCTAAGTGCCGAGCTTCCGACCCCGAAAATCATTCCCCTCCCTGCGAAAAATCATTCCCCACCCAGCAAATATGATCCTTGCTCGTGTCAGGAAAACATTTCACAAAAGAAATGCTCCCCCGGCCGGCCCTGTAACGTCTGCCCTACTTCTGTTTTCGTATAGATCAAGTATCGCCCAGAAACGGCCGAGATTCACGAAATGTCAGTTTCCAATCAGAAGTCTTCAAACCTGACAAACGTCCTACAGCGGTCCCACGATATCCCACTTGGCCGACAGGGAAAGTAATGGAACTCGACGTAGCATATATGTGTAAACCTCCACAAATTGAAGGAATTTGACAATCCGCTGGACAACATTGGACAAATTTTTCCATCTCTTGGGCATTACAGATACATCTGAGATATGAAATATATGCTTCAATAACATAGAGTACCACCCATAAGTTCACACAATATACATGATAAATTATTCTTTTCAGTTACTTTTTGTTATCATGCTTATTATATCAGCATGAGCATAGTCACTTGATTGAGGACAACTGGTACCAAATGTGCATACATTGACATTGTATTGACTTATCATTTTCAATAGCTGATTACCATGTGAATACCTGGTCCACTCGTCACACAACACGCGCCACAGATGGGCAAGCTGGCGAGAGTTCGAGATCCACATGACCAAGTGGGCTTGCCTCCAATCCACTCAAATCAGGACATAAATCAACTATAAAAGTAACACAGGAGAACCCATGAAGACCCACTTAACACCTGGAGGAAACCCTGACTTATTATAAGTAAAATGATCCCCAGCCATAAACAAGTGACTTTTACTGGGCAATGTTATCATTTGCAAGACAAACAGGCCTCTGACGTCTTCACACACTGACGGGACGGCAAAGCGTGAAGAGCTCACAGATGGCTAGGAGTGTTCCTCATCCTTCTTATTATGCATTCTTATGGAGGCGCTGACGAATAGAGTCACCAGAGACCGGCCAAAGTAGGAGCTATGCACTTGTGATGCAACACGTGCAGATAAGCGCCGTTGACCGGCTGATATATAATATTCTCAATACAGGAAGTTCATGAATAATCGGCTAGGGACCCTCTAGAACCGAAGTGTGGCCATGGAAGAGGAACTGCGCAAATTAGTCCTGGGTATTTGGATTGAGCGGCGGGGCCCGCCCGAGGCGGACCTCTGGAGGAAGAGTTGTGATGATCCTGTACATCTTAAGGTCACTGGGGTTCGGTCCTGTGAAGTGTCATAAATCAGAATTTAATATGTTATTCATTTTCAATATATTTGTTATTAGTCCAACAGGTACATTTATAATGTTTATTATTTGTAGGTAACCAAGATCTATCCAAAGCATAATCAGTATTATACATGTACCGTAGGTAAATTCATCATGCATTGGCACAAGCAATATTCTTGTATACTAGCATTGATTTCTGTTGATTCCTTTACATCAAGGATGTCATAAAATGTCCATTAGCTGTTTGGAATGACTGGCCACATTTCACAACCATATCTGTTATATGTATTAAAGCCCATCCAACGGGTCTGTGCAGATAGCACCTCATTTACTGTGTTTCTGTGAGGTATACCAGGTAACTAGGGTGAAATAATCCACTAAATTGTTGTAGAATTTCCATGTATGTTGTCAATGTTGATACTGTTGGGTAGCAACTTATAAACACAAAAATAGTATATATACCCATGTTCCACGTAGGAGAAAAAAAGACCATATATGAAGATTCAAGATGGCCATGGACGTTGATTTGTATATGAGGAAAGTTGTATTCATTTTAAACAATTAGCTGGTGAACTCTGAATAAATGAAGATGCGTGAACAACCTTGAGTCCTGATACCAACCGCACCGATAATATGATTGGTAATAATCACAAAATACACGATTATTACATTTGGTGGAGAATAGCGGTTACGATCTCGCTGCCTCTCGAATTTATCGACCCCCAGGAGCTTTACCGAGCACTTTTAACTGGACTACACGGACCACATGAACATTGCCGTACACAGAGAACCTTGTGGAACAGGGTTTGTTAGCCCTCAACATGCTCAACCAGGACCAGCGCGTCATCAATGCCATCCGGCCCTCACAAGAGCATGAAAGCGACAGGCACAGGCAATTCCAGAAGGTCAGTCACCGGAGATTCCCCCAGAACTTCTGACATTCCAGAACAGTTGCAGCGTGGGATTACACGCCCCAAATGGATCACGGAAAACTGGAGGCGAAGAATCTGCTTGTCAGTCAACAGCATCCCACGGAGACCTAGGACTCCCGCAAGAGGCAGAAACAGTCCAACAAGAGACTTTTGGACAAGAATCTAGGTGCAATCAGCACAAGGTGAAATAAACAAATAATGGTACTAAAATTGTTTTCACTACATATTTATCTGTACTGATCACCACGTTTGAAACACAAAATGTGCTAAGTACTCTTCAAAAATCTTCATGTTAAATCAAGTTAAAACACAGTCTAACTCACCAAAGGGGCTGAATAATTTGTCACCTGTGACACCTGGCTCTCATTTCATTCTCATCAATGGTGTTACAGGCAATCTGTTGCCGGGGAGTGCACACCCTTTAGAGCAGGTCTTGATTTCTTATTAAGCTCCTTATGAATTCTTCCTGAATTTACTTGCTATTAACCTCTTTTCAAAAATTTTGTTGAGTTAGCCAAATTCATCAAGTTTTATAGCCATAAATTAAAATGCATAAAACCATAATGGTATTTGTAATGCCATGTTAATCCATTCATGGACAAATTTAATGACACTGGCACACATTATCATTTATTCACATTTTTTGGCCCTGCCCTATTGATGCAAAAATAATGGAACTGATCCTGGACATCCAAGATCAGGGATATCACAAGTCAGTTGACCAGTTGTACTGGAGAACCAGTATGCTGGAATCCTATCTTGTGTTGAGACATTATTGGTAATTATAGGAATCAATACAGATTTTAACTATTTACTGAATCATTCATGAATTTTAACAGGAATTGTTTTCATATAACCACTAACTGTTTGTGGATACAAAATATAAAGAAAACTATGAAGATTACAATTTTTTATCACTGTTATATATATATATATATATATATATATATATATATATATGTATATATTGTAAATAATGAAAAAAATTAATGTAATATATATTATTGTAGATTTATATCACAAGCGAATATAGAGATGACAATCCTTCATCTCCATTACTGTCGATTATATGTATGATTATTGTACACGCGCACACAGAATAAAAAAAATGCTAGACATCTACAGGTATAACAGTGACAATTTTTCACTGGAGCTTTATTTATACGCTATGTCAATAGGCATGTATAACGATGACAATTTTTCATCGGAGCTCTAACATTATGTCAAAAAGCAATAAGTAGGCAGGTATAACAGTGACAATTTTTGACTGGAGCTTTATTTATACGTTATGTCAATAGGCATGTATAACGATGACAATTATTCATCTGAGCTCTATGTATTCTGTCTACGTATCTGGTACAATGAGATAAAGAAACAACAATGTTGTGAAACATGTATTTTTAGCCTTGAATGTTCTATGAACTTGTGTTGAATGTGTTGTCTATGTGTTGAATTATGTACATTTTTCATTGCCATCTTATACCATATACTGTAAATATGTGTAGGATGAAAAATTATCGTATATGTTACTTTTTCTTACAAGTATTTACAGACATGTTGTAAAGGTGTTACTGTTTTCAATTGTTCTTTTCACTAGTTCTAGATATTTTGTTGTTTTAATATTTTATTCCTATGTTCATCACAATTAAGAAGATGCGGAGCATCTTTTTCAAACCAGGACAGAATGTCATAAATCAGAATTTAATATGTTATTCATTTTCAATATATTTGTTATTAGTCCAACAGGTACATTTATAATGTTTATTATTTGTAGGTAACCAAGATCTATCCAAAGCATAATCAGTATTATACATGTACCGTAGGTAAATTCATCATGCATTGGCACAAGCAATATTCTTGTATACTAGCATTGATTTCTGTTGATTCCTTTACATCAAGGATGTCATAAAATGTCCATTAGCTGTTTGGAATGACTGGCCACATTTCACAACCATATCTGTTATATGTATTAAAGCCCATCCAACGGGTCTGTGCAGATAGCACCTCATTTACTGTGTTTCTGTGAGGTATACCAGGTAACTAGGGTGAAATAATCCACTAAATTGTTGTAGAATTTCCATGTATGTTGTCAATGTTGATACTGTTGGGTAGCAACTTATAAACACAAAAATAGTATATATACCCATGTTCCACGTAGGAGAAAAAAAGACCATATATGAAGATTCAAGATGGCCATGGACGTTGATTTGTATATGAGGAAAGTTGTATTCATTTTAAACAATTAGCTGGTGAACTCTGAATAAATGAAGATGCGTGAACAACCTTGAGTCCTGATACCAACCGCACCGATAATATGATTGGTAATAATCACAAAATAACACGATTATTACAGAAGTCTGGTGCCTTGTCCTGCCGGCAAAGCTGTCAGCTATTTACTTACAATCTGCAACAGGTCTTCACCAAGCTCAGTGCGTTTATATGTTCAACATGTCTCTCATGCAAAAGCAGTTTAGGAAAATATCACAACCTACAGTATTGTTGCTTCCTTCAGGAATGAAACAATTTTTTGTCGCACTGACACACAACCCTTCATCAAGAAAAGAAATTATTAACCAATCATTTAATTTGCAAGTACATGTACTTGTATAATGCCACTTTGTTTGCATTCATTCACTGCATGTAGAAGTTATTTGTCATTTTTTCAACTTCTCAAAACTAGATCCAAGAGCTGAATTCTATCACATGTTCCCATTTACCACCATATTAAATTTATGTGCAGACATGCAGCACAAAATAATATGCACAGTCACAACTATTCCATGTCACCGTCTTTTAATCAGTTTGACCCGATTGAAATGCTAAGATATACCCTGTTTCTGCCTTCCAATAAATGGGGATAAGTCTATGCTAAATTGGATATTGTTGACCTCTTAAGTTGAAACAGAAGAACTTTTCTAGACTAATCCATTAGACAATATGCACAGTCACTCATCACAATTTGCCAAGCAATTTACAATTTCAAAAGGGTCTGCTGACATGAAACACCAACGATGTTCAGTGTTCAGGAATGGTCTGATTTTATTGCAATATCAAATGAATGCCTAGACATGTTGATGCATATTTATAACTTGGTGTCATATGTCGCTTTTATAAATTACATCCACAGCTTGCTGATAAATGTGATAAAACCAATCCTAATACATGTGTTCATATTAAATATAGCTACGAGATCTATAGATGTACCTCAAAATACACATCATTTATGTGCTTTTGATGTTCCCTAGTCTGTCGCTACATGACTATATACCCACGCCGTGTAGGCCTACATACATGTGCCACAAAGTCTGGAATATTTTCCATTCCTTATAAGTAATTATCTTAATACTCAGCGTAATTTGTTAATAAGTTCAGAAAGTACAATTATCATGATTATGTGCCTGGTTCAGTTTTAAATCATACATTGAACAATATCTCCGAGCAAACAACAATATTTTCTCTGGCGTAATCAACCATTATGATATGAGTTCCATCAAATGTGAAATAAAAAGCCATCAGAAACATTTACTGAACATTTCCGACAGAAAGGAACCATCATTTCGCAGTCCTACTCGGCCCATAAATACAGATAGAAGGGTACATTACACCGCAAAAGCTCAACCTTCAATTCCCCCACAAAGGCCCACACCTAGCTACGCAGTCAGCCAGCAATGGAAATTGAAATTAATCCCATAAACCTTAAGTGCAGACAAAAGCCATGTGCCCTCGGCCAGCAATAATAAAGCTCTTACGGAGTCAGGGGTCAGTCACGTCTTGAGACATTCTACCATTGGAAAATAGGGGAAGTGCATTTATCAGTCCCACCACCACTAGCTGTAAGCCCCCCCACCTACCCACATTAGCCCACTCTACCCTACCCTGTGACCAGCCAGGGCTTAGTTACTGGACACATCCACAAGTCGGGCCACTGGTCAAGAGGTTCAAGTGTCTGACGCTTTCATGTGCAGTGGCCAGTGAAAATAACATAAATTGTTGGATTGGCGATCAATCTCTCGGAAGAAATGCATCCTGGCAGGTTGCTTGGTAACGTCAGGTTGTCCACACACCACTCGCGGCCTAGGCTCGCCTGTCCCCTCTTCGCTATCTCAGGGGGTGAGATATCGTCCTGTTATTGCACAGTTACATATTTATTGCCGTATCAATAATTTCCGGGAAGAACAGCAGAGATAACCTAGTCACCCGATCCCCGGACACAGTTTTTCCACGCGATGAATTGATGTTCAAGCAAAAATCCCAGGAAACTTTGCACCTTCAATCTTGTCATTTTTTCCAGTGGTACATATTATTTTCCCATCAGCTAATCAGCGTGCTCATAAATAATAATTAAAAGTACAATTGATTGCCTGAAGATTTTGCATATCAAGTTATTGTTACGTGAAGTTGTAATTGTTGTTCATCGCCAATGAAAACTATCGTCTCTTTGTGTCCCCTCACAAAGAGAGAAAACCTACAAGTAAAGTATCATGTTGATGCTCAGGTTCTGACACAAACTATATCTCATAAGAAACAGCAAAGCAAAGAACATAAATCTGTGAGCATCATCTAGAAATCCCCTTTTTTGGTGTTACTCTCGAGAAAAATATGACTCCTTTCAAGGTTTCAACCGATGCAGGATAATGAATTAAATTAGCCACAACCGAGAAGCATTCTCAAGTCGCTTGTGTATTGTCTGGCGAGAGACGTAAATGCAAAACGTGCATCATCACTCCTGCTGGTGATACGCGGAAAGAAGAGTACAGCGCACGATCCGCCATGAAGGGAATGCTCAGTTCTTGTCGATTTTTTCACATTCCTCATGCATTCTACCCGAACAAATTTGAATACTAATTTCATAAAATCCCTGGGAAAACTACAGTGTAAACATCAATCTTCAATACTCGACAAGATTGAAGAAAGACAAGAAACGCAATAATTCTGTTGGGTGTTTTTTGGATGCACATTCTCTGCTGGTAGCTTTTTACTAACGAGGCGGTAACATGCAAAAGGGGTGCAATACCTACCATGATATTGCCCTCCATCTCCCGCGTAATTCGTCCTCATTGTAGTTCAGATGTCTCCTCGTGTCAAATCACGCACTCCATATGTATGGAGTTTCTACCTCTTCAGTTCCACCTCCGCAAGCAAAACGCACTTCATTCACCCAGCTGTGTACCTGAAACAACACAACCACGATATATAAATACAAACATATATAATGTCGTGCATTGATTGTTTGCCTAGAACGACACATTACAAACGTAACATAAAACCCCACCCAACAAAGCTGCAACAACTGCAATCACACAGAGTGGATATTTTATTGAAAGGCACGAGACGAGTGAGCGACGTTACTCATCAGTGGGAAGTCTAACGCTCATCAATGTTACACGGCGTTCAACCTGGAGATCCACAAACTACATCCAGCGAGATACAAACACACTGTCTCTCAAAGACGGAGACATCCATTGATTTTCAACGTCTCACATTTGTCTGAAATATTCATCCGTGTAAGAATCCGGCGACATTACTGCAGCCGATATTTCTTGTATTATTGATAGACGGGGGTTATTGGGTCGGCGTATCTTAGTGCATCACTCATTCGGCCTTTCTCTCTGGCCCCTCTCGGTCTCGGTAACACCCTCAAACCCTCAACCTCCCTCCCGGTGTTCCTCAAGGAATCACAAACGTCTTTCCACGCTAATTTATGATAAAACCCATTGAAAGTGCCTAATACATTTTAATTACTGTAAAATGATGGACGGAAGCCTCTACATGCCATCCCTGGGGCCTCGATTCAGCTTGGGAGGAGGAGGACAATCTCATGGGGACAGCAACACTGACGGCATTTCTGCAGTAAATTGTCCAGGAAAATATGCTGCAAGAAACTTTAAGTAGGCCTATTTTTGCTGCGAGGGATTCAGTTTTTTCCCCTCTCCTTCTGCCGCTGAGCGTCTTACGCTGCAGACCATGTTAATGTTGATAAATGATTAGTTTTAACGTGTACCCCAAGTGGAAAACAGCCTCGGGCTTGACACAGCGGACAAAAAGCGCAGAAACAATCCCATCTCTGAGGGATGAGCTGAAAAAAATTCTCAGTCATCTTGTAGCAACACACAAATCTCGCCTTTTGTTTGGGAAATGTTGAATCACAAGATATTTTGCAATATATTGTTCATGTCACAAGCTGGGATGTCGCTGTACTTCACCTGATATTCTGCCAGAGAGATCTATTTTCATCCAAAAAAGAAAAAACTCTATTTTTCTCAAAACATGTAATTTACATGTAAATTGCTTGAAACATTGTTTTGCAAATGTCTCATTGTCATTTATATGCGCCTGTTATTTTATCTGTATGCATCCACGACTGATAACTGATTACCAGTCAGCAAATAATGATAAATAATATATGAGTGTCTATGTCCCGAACACTTCAGTTATCAGTTCACCATGATCAGCTGTACATCAGTGTATCATTGGTGGATCCAAGTCACATTGTCAGATAGTGATTAAATTGCCAAGGGCTCCTCTCTATTGATCTCAGGTATCCACTCACATTAATTGCTATTAATATATCGTGATTGTGCGACCATGATTGCAGGTATCGGAGCTCATATTCGTGATCGGTCACTACTATCTACACTCTTTCAACTCATACCCCCGAATCCCCCCCCCCCCCCCACCTTCTACAATTTCACTGTCTGGTACCGTGGTAACCTTCTGAACAGGGAACATGAGCACGCAATATCTAAGGGCTGACAATGTCTGTTATCATGGGGGTTGTAAATGAATTCAATGACAAGTACATTGTCAATATATGATAAAGCGTAAAAATCAAAATCTGATGCATGCAGATTTCACCCCACCCCCAGAATCCACAGCATATTATGACAAGGGCCTGAACCCAACACCCCCCCCCCCTCCATACCACCCATCCCTCTCTTTATCAGATGATTGCCCCAAGACCCCACCCTTATACAGTCATAAAACCCAATCAGACTTGGACATTATTCCTCCCATTGGCGCTGAATGTGGAACACCCTGTTAAAACTGCCACATACGAGAGGCAATATACACTGAACTACTGACTGAGCGCATGCTTCATTACGGGGACGATACTGAATGACGATTGTCCGAATACATATTTATGATATTCTTTTGTTATCTCAGGGAACACCACGAAGACTATTGTTTGCCGTGTTGTCGGAGAGTTTGCTCGAGAGGGCCATAAACATAATAAAGCTCTCGTCCTCGAGTGACAAGATCATGAATTTGTAAAACAAAAGTGATAACTGAAGCATGTGCGAAATCTACTATATTTAACCTAAATCACTGGAATTATGACCTGATCAGATACGAGAACAGTGATTCTTCGAAAAATCCCTAATTTCAGAAATCAAATGTGGAACACTTGATTATCTGGAGTAAATAATGTTACATGACATGAAATCACTGCATCCCGTATCACATCCCTTGACATGCACCTACACAGTTCACGCATGTGTTAATAATTAATTAATTAGCCTTGATCAACACATCACTCACCGGGTTTCATCACTGGCGAGAGCCGACTCCACCTCGTTAGTCGGAAATTAATCTACCGCTTTGGGAAAACACACGTAATCGCTGATAATTCCATGAAATAAACAGGTTTGGGGCAGAAGCAGGACAGCGCGAAACAAATGATAAGTTATAGTTCTCTGGAATTGGATCTTCTCCGAAGTTTTCAGGAGATCTGGTGCGAAGCTATGGAGGCACGTGCGGATCAAATATCACCTTGCTTTATCGCGGGCTGTTTTTGCAGACCTTTTGCAGGTTGGTGCCAACTGTGACACTGCAAAACAATATATTTACACAGAACGCTGCGCATAAATACCCCACGCGGAGCAGGTGGTGCAAAGGTAAAATTTGAGACAAGCGTGATGCATGGTTTCCGGGGTGTTTGGTGTGAGGGGGGGGGGGGGGGGGGGGGGGCAATTTATTACCATGAATATCACCCACTATGAAGGAATTCAATTGTACTTGCTAAATGTATTCATGGCGATAAAACAATACACAGATCATGCACATTAGCATGAGGACTCTCTTGGGCAGGCGGCTGATATGAATATGACATGTGTGGATGCCACAACTGTTGACAGGGGGTCAACTGTTTCTGAGTTCAGGAGATCAAGTCCCCACTATGGGAGATATAGGGTGTTCCATACATGAGATCATGCCCCCTACAGGGCGGTACATACGGACGCACAGTTTGACACGAAATTATTTACCAAGCAGATGTCAAGCCATTGGGAATTACAACATGCTACTCTTCTGAAATACATAAGTCAACCCCCATGTGGAGTATAACACCGAACAGAGTGTGAAGATTATTAAAGGAAGGTGGATGGGGGGGGGGGGGGGGTGAACATGGGCGTGGGGAGCACTAACATGCACAGACATTCCAGACGTCACACGATATTGAATAATCATACAGATATTAATAAGCCTGACAAATATGTGCGCATCATGCTGTTGTCTTTGTCAATATTATCCTGTTTCATCGGGTTACTAATTATCATGCAGCACGGGATAATCTTTTTTTTTCTTTGAAACGGCTGTTTTGTTTTGATTGACATTTTTATCGGCTCGAGTGCTCGGTAAATTTCAATCTATGAATTTGCAAATACACGAACTTGGAAAATTGTCCGCTATTTGCCAAGAATTTTCATCGATAACAAACATTTTCCAGCAGATCCATCAAGTCAAAACATATTTTACGATCTTTGCTAATCCGCCGTGGAATTCGCAGGTATTGATTCAAAGAAATCATTTCGGCTTAATTTATGCAAGAACACACCTGGGATATTTCTATCGCAATGGTTCGTTATGAATAAACAATGAGGCCAATGTAGTAAATTATCGCTTTTTACGATGAAACAGATAAAAGGTAATTTACCTGACCATGGTGACTGTGGCTTGCTGAAATGACATTGGAGATGTTGAGTTTCATGGTCTATTTACAGATCAGCATTCGCTGCAAACAGAACGCAGACAACTATTAGGATGAACAATAAAGAGCATTAGTAGCAGCAACATTCAAGTTTATCAATAATTGAGTATTCCAAAAGCAAACAGTAGATGTCTATTGCAAAATGATATTACCAGATTACTGCTTGCAGTAGAAGACACCATAATGACAAATTGACAATGACTGCCTGGCTAGTAGAACTATATGACAACAAAATAGAAGTAAATGTATAGTCAAGTCTGAATGCTGAAAAAGTTTACATCATTCGTGCATCAGATCTGACAATGTAATGTTCCTGAAAATCCTGTGATAACTGAATGTGGAATATACAACAGGGGCAGATCCAGGATTTTGTAAATCGAGGGAATGATATTGATATTGACAAAGCCAGTGAGGTCTGGGGTTTGCAGGGCATTGTAAGTCCCCTGAGAAAATTTTGTAATTTACCTACCATGATACTTCTAGCGCCATTTCGCATCATGTAAAGCATATTTAAAGCAGCTGCCTTCGGAACCAGTCAATAATTTTTGAAAACTATATTTCATATCAAACATGCTAAACTAACTGAATGAAACATACTCACATCAAATGTAATGAAAATTACCGGTCCTCAGGGAAATTTTGCTCATTTAAACAGGCGGTTTTCCCGTAAATACAGGAACTGTATCCATCACACGCAGATGTAAACAAAGCATAGAAATGCGAGATAGACTGACAATTCCACGCTCATCATCCCAGACAACATGCATACGTTGGGCCAACGTCAAACCAACGTTATGTGTTATGTTGGTCCAACGTCATCATCTGATGTTGATCCCACGTCTTTTTGCTCATGGGCCCTATGTTGGCCCAACGTTGTCACTTGGAAACCAAGAACCAACGTACGGCCAACGCTCAACCAATGCGTGGTTCAACGTCATCATCTGACATTGATCCCATGTTTGCTCTTCATCACAAAGATGGCTAAAAAATAAATGTGTACAATTATTTTACAACAAAAAATGATCAGGCATTTGCTCCGTGAACAAGGACATAAACTTTCAACAAATTGTGGATCCATTGCTTGTTTTCCATTCTGCCTTCATAAAATAAGTGCCCCTCACCAATTCTGAAAATTGCTAATTATCAAAGTATCAAATCCAATATGGCGGCCAATTAGTCATTCACCGACGTTGGCCCAACGTTGGTTAGACGTGGTTTTGTGGTTTCTTCAACGTTGGTCAAACGTTGAGCCAACGTTGTTAGGCCAACGGCGACGCCGCCGACTTGATGAGAACGTTGGCCCAACGTGTAGATGTTGTCTGGGATGGTATATCACTGATTATTTTCTCATAACTACACTATATATGTACATACGAACTGGAAAATGTACTCGATGTGGACTTTTAAGCGCGATTTGAGCATTTGTTTACATTCGGGTTTGATGGATACACTTCGTTTGTTTATTTACAAAACCGGTACAAAATGGGCACTACAACGGATGAAGACAACCTGGACGGACTGTCCTCATCAAAATCATTGAGCACACCTTTTGTTATATTGCATCAGATGTGTTTAACAAAAAAGTGGTTTTGAAAAAAATATTGCATACATTCGAAGGCAGCAGCTTCAGGGGTTCGTTTTTCATGAGACCCTAAACCGCCCCCGCCCCACCTCCTCCCACCCAAATAAATGCCTGCAGAAGAACAAGTTGGGCTTATTTGGATGGAAAGTCATACAACTTTAACCTATCATTATGTTAGATTTTGTGAAAAACAAACCGCATAATACCCGCTATTACAAATGGGTAGTTGCCTCCTTGCAGGATCGTTTCGAGTCAATTTTCTTAAATGTAAAACACGAGGAGTGTGCCTATGTGTTGGTCACCATATACCTGCATACTGAAGTCAAATTCATCTATCAGTGAAACAAGCTTTTTGGTCGTAGTTTTGTTTTGGATATTCGGATCCACTTGAAATTTTGTGTGTCTTAATTAGGCATCATGCCGTAATTTTTCACCAAATTTTCGAATTTTACCCCCCACAGAATTTAAAAGTTGGAGATCTATCCAAATGTTAAATTTCAGTCCAAAATGGGATTAAATGAACTCCAACAAATTCAGGGCTTTAATCGTGTTTATGCTGTACAGAATGAACCTATTGTGCTGATTTTGGAGTGTGAATGCGTAGATATGTTTATTTTGAAGCATTATATAACTCATACCGGTACATCAAAAATGTTGGGGATTTTTTTGCAGACTCTGAAATTTCATGTAGGGGCTGAAATTCAACATTGGGTTAGATTGCCAACATCTTAAATTTTTGAGAGAAAAATCTGATATTTGGTGAAAAATTGCGGCATGATACATGAAGACATACAAAATTTCAACCTAATACACTGATCCAAAACAATACTCTGGCCAAAAAGCATGTTTCACCGATAGATGAAGTTAAATTTGGTATATGTTGTTGTTCACAATTATATCCGTTACACTAGTAGTACTCCCAAGATCAAATTAAGTCAAAGGTCCAATTCAGGGTCACGAGAATATTCAGCATATATATCATTTCCCACATGTCCACAATTGATTCCTACGCTGTAAAGTCGACAATAAGCGAGGTATTAGCCATTTTTGTGCTCTGACCTTGGACATAAGGCAATGGTCAAGTTCAAGGTTAGATCATTTCCTATATGTTCACAATTTATTCCTAAGCTGTGAAGTCAATAATAAGCAAGATAATAGACATTTTGTGCTCGGACTTTGAAAACGAGGTCAAAGGTCAAGTTCAAGGTCATACGAATATTCAGCATATATCATTTTCTATATGTCCACAATTGATTCCTATAAAGTCGATAATAAGCGAAACATTAGCCATTCTGCCCTTTGAGCTTGAAAATGAGGTCAGAGGTCAAACTCAAGGTCATCCAAATATTCGGCATACATCATTTCCTATTATGTTCAAAATTGATTCCTAAGCTGTAAAGTCGATAATAAGCGAGATATAAGCCATTTTGTGCTCTGACCTTGAAAATGAGGTCAGAGGTCAAGTTCAAGGTCATATGAATATTTAGCATATATCATTTCCTATATGTCCACAATTGATTCCCATAAAGTGAGATATTAGCTTATTAGATTTGAAACAAAAATCTCAAAACTGTGTGATCATTTTTTGAAAAAATGGCCGCCAAAGTCCAAAATTGGACGTTTTTCATCGAAAATGGCCGCCACTTTGAAAAAAATTAGGCCAAGGGCCTAGATAGGTTACCGGAAAATGTTTAATATTTTAGAAGTTAGCCAGGTCACTGGTTGAATTCAAGGTCAAGAGAATATTCGGCATATATAACAGTAAGCATATATCATGTCCACAGTTGATTGCTAAACTATAAATTCAATAATCAGAGACATATCAGAAATTTTGTGCTGTGGCCTTGAAAATGAAAGGGCAAAGGTCAATTCAAGGTCATCAAAATATTCAGTGTATATCATTTTCTATATCATGTCCACAATTGATTCCCAAGCCATACAGTCAATAGAGGAGCAAGATATGAGCCAGTTTGTCCTTGGACCTTGAAAATGAGGACAGAGGTCAAATTCAAGGTCACAAGAATATTCAGCATATATCATTTCCTATATGTCCACAATTGATTCCTAAGCTGTAAAATCGATAATCAGTGAGATATTAGCCATTTTGTCCTGTGACCTTGAAAATGAGGTCAAATGTCAAATTCAAGGTCATGACAATAATCTGCATATATCATTTCCTATATGTTCATAACTGATTCCTAAGCTGTAAAGTCGATAACAAGCGAGATATTTGCCATTTTGTCATATGACCTTGAAAATGGGGTCAAAGGTCAAATTCAAGATCATCAGAATATTCAGCATATATCATTTCCTATATGTCCACAATTGATTTCTAAGCTGTAGAGTCGATAATAAGCGAGATATAAGCCATTTTGTGCTCTGACCTTGAAACTGAGGTCAGAGGTCAAATTCAAGGTCATGAGAATATTCAGCATATATCATTTCCTATATGTTCACAATTGATTCCTAAGCTGTAAAGTCGATAATAAGCGAGATATTAGCAATTTTGTCCTGCGACCTTAGAAATGAGATCAAAGGTCAAATTCAAGGTCATGAAAATATTCAGCATACAGTGTACTCTGTATAAACCGGATCTCCAGGGGACCAGGCCAAAAATCCGGTTTTGACAGAGCGCCGGTTTATCAAGAGTCTGAAGAGAGAGAACATCGATCATCTCACCCAATCTGCAGATACCGTCCGACTTCGTTTTTCACTGTTGCACTACATAACGTAACTAAATACCGGCCAGATATTTTGAGTACTTGTAGTTACAAACTTTCTGGACATCGGCGTAGTTTTAAATATTATGTTATTGGTAATAGGTGGGATCTATATATATTTATTGCAGAACATTCAAGTAAATAATTTGAGTCAACTGATTATTAAGTGTAGGTTTTCTATTGATAGCATTATCATCTTGTGCTTTTATCACGACTCAAAAATAATTGCAGAATATACATAGTAAGACAAGATTGCATGATGTCAAAGATTTGTTGTTTGCGTTTATAGCATGCGCTGATTAATAATCACCGTGACGAATGCGTGTCACCCCAGTGATGAGCTTGCAATTTACTCGAGAAATCATCATGTAAATCATGCATTCTTCAAACGGCCCCTAACTGATGAAGTTTAGTTGTTGTCAATTACAATTTGTGAGCCCCATGTTCATGATGCTGTTGTGTTCACAAAGAAGTGTGACTAAAGCACAGCCTTGGACATCGGTCTGTGATCCGATGAAGTGTGACTGATTGCAATTTAGACGCCGCAGTTTTTAATTATTGGGGGTAACGCCGGTTTGGACAATACGATATGGCCGATTGGGTCGTAGGAATAGGGCCGGTTTTCAGAATGGACAACATCCGGTATATCGAGAGTTGCATACTGTAGAAACAAAGGGGAAGAATTCCGGACCTAAGAGGAACGCCGGTATGGACGAAATTCCGGTATATACAAGAGCCGGTTTCGGCAGAGTACACTGTATATCATTTCCTATATGTTCACAATTGATTCCTAAACTGTAAAGTCGATAATAAGCGAGATATTAGCCATTTTGTCATGTGACCTTGAAAATCAGGTCAAAGGTCAAATTCAAGGTCACAAGAATATTCAGCATATATCATTTCCTATATGTTCACAACTGATTCCTAAGCTGTAAAGTCGATAATAAGCGAGATATTAGCCGTTTTGTCCTGTGACCTTGAAAATGAGGTCAAAAGTCAAATTCAAGGTCACGAGAATATTCAGCATATATCATTTCCTATATGTCCACAATTCATTCCTAGTCTCTAATTTCAATATTAAGTGAGATATTAGGCTTAATGTGTGCCATTATAAAGCATAGGAAAATTTAACATGGGAAAGTCACATTTGGGCCGAGTTTGGGCCCAAAATGACTCACTTCAAGCGATTCAAGCGCAAAGAAATTTATACATGTCACAGGGGTACATATGAGGAGTGTTTTTCATCAATAAGAAAAAAAAGTTACTGAACAGATTTTGAGAAAACGACCGTCGAAGTCCAAAATTGGCCATTTTTCGACGAAAACGGCCGCTCTGACCTTAAAACCAAGGTCAGAGGTCAAATTCAAGGTCACGACAATATTCAGCATATATCATTTCCTATATGTCCACAATTGATTCCTAGTCTCTAATCTCAATATTAAGTGAGATATTAGGCTCCAGAGGGGGTGTAGAATTTTGTGTGTAGCGGCAGGGCCAGGGCATATCTAGGAATCCCAGAAAGGGGGGCACAAAAATGAAATTGAGTGGATGCGAGGCACGAGCGCAGCGAGTTCCAAGCAGCCAGGGGTCTGGGGCCCGCTTAAGGGCCTCAGATGCTTAATGGCCCCAGAAGCCGAACGTTTTTTGGCGTTTGCTGGTGCTTTCTAGCCCTATTCTGGGTACATATTACCCTTGGCGAGGCACAAGCGTAGCGAGTCCCAAGCGGCCGGGGGTCTGGGGCCCGCTTAACGACCCCAGAAGCCCAACGCTTTTTGGCATTCGCTGGTGCTTTCTAGCCCTATTCTGGGTACATATAACCATTGGCGAGGCACAAGCGCAGCTAGTCCAAAGCAGCCGGGGGTCTGGGAGCCCAATGCTCTGTGCGAAAATCAAAAAACTAAAAAACACCTCCCTCTCGAAATATTTTTAGGCATTTTTGTGCAAAATTTCAGAAAAATTCGATCGTAAACTTTAAAGATAAAATTGCTGACAGACGACGACGACGGACGACGACGACGGACGACGACGACGACGACGACGACGCCGGACGCATCGCCATGCCAATAGGTTACGGACCAAAGGTCCGGTAACCTAAAAAAGCGAAAATCAAAACACTTCTCTCACTGGCTATGCTCATTTCACTTCAATCATGTCCCCTGCTCCTTATCTTCACCAAAAACTCATGCCCCGACACCCCCCCCCCCACCACCACCCCTGCCCCGCTCATAGGCATATCTAGGGGGGGCACAGGGGGCACGTGCCCCCCCCCCTTTCAGACAAAATGATGTCTTTATGCCCCCTCTTTAGAGACTGTGCCTCCCTGCACCAAGGGTAATATGTACCCAAAAAAGGGCTAGAATGCACCAGCATACGCAAAAGAGCGTTTGGCTTTCGGGGCCCTTGAGCAGGCCCCAGACCCCCGACCGCTTGGGACTCGCTGCGATTGTGCCTCGCCAAGGGTAATATGTACCCAAAATATGGCTAGAATGCACAAGCAAACGCACAGAGCATTGGGCTCCCAGACCCCCGGCTGCTTTGGACTAGCTGCGCTTGTGCCTCGCCAATGGTTATATGTACCCAGAATAGGGCTAGAAAGCACCAGCGAATGCCAAAAAGCGTTGGGCTTCTGGGGTCGTTAAGCGGGCCCCAGACCCCCGGCCGCTTGGGACTCGCTACGCTTGTGCCTCGCCAAGGGTAATATGTACCCAGAATAGGGCTAGAAAGCACCAGCAAACGCCAAAAAACGTTCGGCTTCTGGGGCCATTAAGCATCTGAGGCCCTTAAGCGGGCCCCAGACCCCTGGCTGCTTGGAACTCGCTGCGCTCGTGCCTCGCATCCACTCAATTTCATTTTTGTGCCCCCCTTTCTGGGATTCCTAGATATGCCCTGGCCCTGCCGCTACACACAAAATTCTACACCCCCTCTGGAGGTAATATATACATGTAGGTATGGGCGCGTTCGTCAGATGGCGCTCGCATCGCGGAAATTTTTCTGTGCCAGAAAGTGTCCCCTTCACGTGACGAAAATGGCGTCCAATGGGTGGGCCATTTGGGGAGGGAATTCTGGGTGTTTCCCTTGACGTAGGTATAACAACGTCATATTAATCAATTCCAGAAGATATTGATCCATGTGTATACGTCAATGAAACTTGTGTACACAATCAAACTTCCACATGGTGAGCAACGAAAGTGAGAACGACAATGTAAAATGTTGGAAATTGACAAAATTTAACAACTTCGCAGTATTTCGCATTGTGGAGACATATATTACAACAAAGTTAAATATTTCAGTGAACTATTTGCCAAGAATTAGCGCTTTTCAGCGCTTTTGCCGTATTTGGCATTTGAAGTTGGTGGGGGGTAGGACGTTTTGGGGAACTTTTTTTTTTGAGCGGAGCCTATGTGTTACGTTGGACCCGCGGTGTGGTATGTGAGGGCCACATGAACTCGATGCATGCTGTTCAGGATGATTGAGAAATATTTGAAACACGCTTGAGAAATATTGTAAACATCATTTATTTTTCTACACAATTTTTCCATGCATTTCCTCAAATGCTTTTTTTAAAAGACATTTCTTGTTTCTGGTTTTTTCATATTTTTGTTACCTTTTGTTGGTTATTTTTTTATTCGGTGCCCTGAAATGTCATGTTTGAGTGTTTAACCTTACTACTGTATTATATCATGTGAGAAAAAAGGCAAAAAGTGGTGGAACAAACATATGATTCTCTATTTTTAAACAAACAGTGCTCAAAATTTCGAGAGGGTACCTGTACTCTTGGGTGTATACAGACTCTCAGTATCAATATTTCCACATAACCTGGTATTCTTTCAATTCAGTATATGTCTGTGCTTCAAACTAGTATAGTGATGATGATTAAAAATAAATATTTTTACTATCTACATTGCAAAACATTTTTTTTGGCCAAATTTTAACTTTTCGACCAATTTTGGGGACCTACGGGTGTGTCATTCAAAGTTCTATAACTTTGTCAGTTTTGAAGGTAAAGTGAAAACAAAAACAGATCTGAAATACTGAGATTCTCAGCTTTCTCATGGTATGTTCACTTTCTGTGTAGGTTCAGTCTTTCAAAATGAGTGACCATACCTAATACATGTATCAGATGCATAACCGCATATACAGGCTATTATATAATAATACTTTTGAAATTGATAGCAACGCAATTTTCCATCGAACGATTTCCGATGTATGATACTATCCATACTAACGTAGATCTAATAGAGCACGATTCAATGCTGACAAATCATGGAAATGTGAGAACTTTGATAAACTGATAAATGTACATCCACTTCGAATACATGCAATCTCCCGCCAATATCACTCAAGTAAACCTTAAATGGTAATCTCCATCCCATTTTGTTAATTGGTGACCTCCTTTTGAAATTATCTTTCTACACTAACCTACAACATGAAGAATTTACAACATCAAGTGATAAAATTGTATCATTACACTGAATGTACCATCGAAATGTATATAAATGACACATACAAAGTGTTCTTTCTATCAATTTTTTTTTCAATATGAAAACAATAAAACATCATTAGGCCTATATGATATTTGATATAATTCAAACATGCTATGTACAGGCCTATAACTTATACACATTCTTGACCATAATGCATTGGAACATTTCAGCGTCCAGAACATCCACCATCCAGTAAGGTGCATTAATCCAGGCAAATCCTGTCTCACTGCACACCTTCTCAATTACACGATACCACCGTTCTGATGTAATACCTATTTGTTTGAAGTATCTTTCATCTAATCTCATTATTTTCCAATCAGCTAATAAGTCATTTAGAGGGGTTGGACAGTGTTGTTCAACGAATAGGCACACCGACTTTAAAAGATAATGCCGTAGGGATAGGCTAGATAGTTAAAATACAATGGGTGGAGCCCAGCACAAAAGTTCAAGCCCACTCTTCATTTGCTTCCAAGCTTCATGGACAATGGCATTAGCAATTGCGTAAAGCCGAGGGAAGAACACTATATATTTTTCCTGCTTTCTTTTACTTGGATAATTTTGGTCCGCATTCTCGAGATAGCGAGCGCGGGAAAACGTGTTTCCGTTGTTATAAATCAGATGACGCGAATGTTACTGCGACACTTTAACAAAGATTGACGACGGAAAAGAGTGCGCCACAATCTCTGACGGGAACGCCATCGACAATGTGTGGAAGACGGTGACGACGCCACGAGCGGAGAGCCAGGAAGGTGTTACTGCGAACAGGCGATGTGTTGCATCCATTAGCTCTATATACTTTTACTTATATACCGTGTATATGACCAAGGATCCTGTATAGTCCACGCCATATGATGTGAAATATAGGCCATATATTTGTTTAGGCCCTAGGTATAAACACATAGTAAGCCTACTATATTTTATGCATTTGTATGAAATTTGTGGTGGACACTGTTTCTGATCAGGTGGCAAATAAAATAGAAGAGAAAAGGTCAGCCTATCATCAGTTTTAAATTGTATCCCTTCACGTTCTTCTTAGGACGTCATAACAAGAGCTAGAGATTGGCTGGGTCACCTGAGCGGGTATGTGAAAAGACTTAAAGCCTAGACTGCTGTGTAATATCTGCATCACATGTCGAGCGTCATAAAATATTCAAAGATAGAATCACACGCTTACTGCACAAAACGACGAAAACACATATCACACTCGTATATTATACATGAACAATTGATCTACCAAGTGCACCGTCCTTGTCTAGTTGCAGTGTGAAGAAACTGGCGCAGTGACCCCCGTCATGTTCACGAGACATCGAAGATGCGACATGCGGTGGAACCCACGATAGTCTAACGTGGCGTGGCGTGCGCAAAAGTTGGGTTCGACAACTGCATGGAAAAGTTAATAGCTCCAGCGCAAAAAAATTAATAATAAAAAGTTGTTGCCTTGACAACTGTCCAGAGCGGCCGTCAAGGATGAAGACTTGGGATGGCCACGGTGCTCAGCTGTTACGGGCGAGGTTCCATTTATTAGTTTAATTATTAATTTCTACGTCTCTCGATCGATTTACGCGAAACAAATTAATTCGGACACGTGACAGCGATCGAGCAACGCAATCCACATCTATATCAGGTTTGTTGCGTATATACTGCCAGCGGTTATATTATTATTTTTTACATTAATTTCAACAATTACATTAAGCATGCACATGCAATTATTGTCATAGATATCTCGAGGCAGCAAATGTCAATCAAATAGTGTCTCAGTTTTATACGAACGCTATAGAGCTATACTTTGTTGGCCGGTTGCTATGCAGATCCATAAGAAAATGTGGATATCAAGTTATTGACTGTGCTGCTTATTAATTCATGTGAACAAGACCAAGCATGACAACAGGCATATCAGGTGTATAATTGCAATGCATAAAAGTTAACAACCGGAACTTCTTTTAGCGTTTGGCATGTCGCTTTCCGTTTGATTGGCAGGGGTGTGTTCTCAATATAGGCCTACATAGAACGGCCCACGTCACATCATATAGGTATGGACATTAAACTCGATATGCTGCGGACCACCTTACCACCATCATAAATCCACTGACTACCATACACTTGTGTCTGACTTGGACTTGTACATTTCGTGGATTCCTGTAACTCTGACTAACTGTTCTACAGAGGAGATCAGTACTGCACTGTGCCACTGTATCCGATCCAGACGGGGTCAAAAAGGTCAAAACCCCATACCTCTAATGGACCATTAATAGCGTTGATCCAGATTCGCCGCGAGCATCTGGCTTTGCTATCGCTGGCGCCTAGACTAGAGCGTTCGGTCCGACACTGGATATATCCACCCTGCTGAGATGTACGGCGTTATTACCAAACACCGAGACCAATAAGTCACCCTCCGATGTGAATTATCGCGCCCCTGTCAGCAGTCAGTAGCTCGATGATTATCGGCCGCGGGGTTTGTTCCATGTTATCTCACGTTTTTGACGTGCGATCCGACAGCTTACGACCGGACAAAAACGTCCCATAAAGCATGGTACTTAGAAAACTGTTCTTCCCCTCTCGACACAGGTCACTGCTGGGCACTCGTTGATAAACAGCCGACGTGTATTTGTCACTCAGACGGGCCACATATCAATATTTTTCCCCACTTGAGATGTAATGGAATATTAGCACTTTTCTCGTGTCTTTCCCAGCGCATTTTTACACGTGGCGTGCGATCGCCAGCTCTCAAGTTTCGGACAGTTTTGTCAGCACGTCATCAGTCTTCATCTCACAGGGACAGTTGCTGAAGGCTTCCACTCTGTCGGGCCGTCTGTCAGGGGTAAAGTGAAAAGCTCAGGAGTGAATAATATGTTATGTCACGGAGGGTAAACGTCTGTCACAGGTGTAACTGTCATCGGGCGGGAACTAACTGTATGTTATGTAACTCATGGCATGTGATAACAGTTTGGACACAAGTAAAGGGACATGCCCCGTGTGATATTAGATAAGTCCAGAGTAACACTATACGTGTACATGTGCATGCAATAAGAGTAACTCTCCGTGTTTGATGGGAGATCAAGGCCTTGGGTCAGCTTCCAGCGAAATCAAACACAGGTGTGGAAGTTGCTCAAGACAAAACATCGCGAAACTCTATGCGGGTGCTATAGCTGAAAGAAACCCTTCCAGAAAAAAATACCGTAAATTTTAGTCCCCTTTCTTCTTATCGTGTTGTTTGAAAATCAATTGTCCGGGGTGCTGATAAACAGATCAGACGGCGACCAGCGGAGGTGTAGCGGTGGACAGTAAACATGCCAACTTTATTGCTTTCTGTTTGTTTTGTGGAGGTCGGAGGTCAGCGCTAGCCTTTAGAAGTCCCGTGACTCCGTGAATCAGACAAGGGATAGCTCACGTCAGGTGAGACCGGTGTTTGTACTCGCCACCTCTCCCACTGACCCACTAATGGCCGGGCTGTTTGTCCGGCATTCACCGCAGTGGATGTCAGCAAACACGGAAGATAGAAATCCACATTTTTATTAAATTTTCGAGGAGGCTTTCGGATCAAGCGTTTCGTGAGATGCCACCTGAAATTTGCGTACTGATGAAACACGATTCGTGCAATTTCACCACAGTGCGAAACATGACAAACTCAGAGGATACGATATTTTTAAACCGGTTGGTGTCATGTCTCTTCTCCAGAGTCTATATTTATTTATTCACATCCCAAGCCTGAGCTATATGTTTACAGGAGTAACTCTATCCGGCGGCGACAGCGTCTCACAGTTCCGTCGTATTTCTTGAAGTTTTATTTTTAATCAATATCTTCTTATACAAATATTTCTACATGAAAGCAGAGCCCTCTAACGGCGCAAAAACGCTAGAATTCCTAGAGATTCATAATCCATCTGAGAAGTGACGCTCAAGAGAGAGCGAGGAATTACCTCACAATAACCATCTACACAACGGTGGATGTAATTTTTTAGGTCAATTTCCCGAGCTTTTCTCTTCTTTATGAAGTTCGCGAACTAAACTATAACGAAAAAAAAACATCACAACGCAAAATAACTGGAGTAGAAGCGAAATTTGCGTCTCACGGCGGAGATTGAATTTTGTAGTAGGCCTACAATTCTGCCCTATTCCCGACTTTTGTTCGTGCGTTTTAATATTCTTTTACTTCAAATTCGAAAAGAGGGTACGGGGCAGCAAGGGGGTGTTCCCGCACATGCGTGTGTTCGGAGACAGCTGTCGAATTAATTCCTATAGGGCAATGCCTATAGGAATACTCTTCAGAGAAAGGTGAAGGTTACATTTTAGATCATCTAAAGCAGAATCCATGCTCAAAGGATACATTAAAATTGGGAATTTATTCAGTGGGCCATCAGAAAGGTATATAAAACACATCACCACTTAACGGATAGCATAAAATCCTGATTGAGGGCAACAGGTGTAAGAATATGTGAGACACGGCACGTCGATAAAAAAAGGAACTTTTAGAGATAGTTGAGAAATATTTGTAAGGGGAATGGAGTCGATGATGTACAGTACACGAAATCACGAATAATATACAACTAACAAAAATCTCAGTTGTCAGAACATATAACTACGACCCGTCATCTCTAATCCCGAGCCAGATTTATTGTCTGTGTTACAATTCCATCGAGCCCACGCATAAAGCACAGGTCGCGAGCAAACAAAAGGCTCCACACCGGACAATGAATGTTGTCTTCGTCTTCCTTTCGTTATGACATGGCTTTGATTAAGGGCCATGGATATGCCCGCAAAAAGCCACCCGAGAATTATTTCTCCATATACCCCTGTCTCGCCGCATGCAGACTTGCATTTGTCGCCGTGGCATAATTTCTGGGGAGCTAACCACGCTGGATTAATGAAGAATGACATTAACGGAACAGACAATGTGTTCCTTCCATATCCTCGGGACAAATATATCTCGAAGCCTCGTCACTGCAATTTTGAATAACATTTTACGGCTGAGCGAGTAACATGGTCGGCGCTGGATTACAACATCCCGAATAATTCCCTATCCATGTGAATTACGACCCAATCTGGCCAACGGGTCCCACGGCGAAAACTCCCGCGTCCGAAATGTACCCAGTAATTTCAATAAAGGACCTTTATATTTCCAGCGGTAATGAATTGACCATAATAAAGTACGTTAAACACGGGGACCAGGGGTCCGGTGAAGTCGATCGTTTACACCACGGATATAAGATGATGACGTTGATGGACATCTTAAGCCGTTGTTACCATACCAACACCATAGATGTATGTCAGAAACGAGGAACACAGTGCCATAATAGAGTTTAAATGTTACATCCGTTCCGTAGCCACATATATGCGTATGGGGGGGGGGGGGGGGTTCCAAATTACCATGAATAACACCATGGTGTATTTTATCTCTAATCTAAACCAAAAATTGTCTACATTGAATTGGTAGCCACAAGAAACATAATACACGCAAGGGTTTCCCCTACGTAACGTTACATCATGTCCATACGTGCGGATCGACGTGACATCTAAACAAGAGTTCTACACCATTTATTCCAATGATACTATTGAAAAGTGTCATATCTGTGTCATGTCATTAGATAAACGGAGGTGTTCAATTCTAAAATGTTTCGTTGATCAAGAAAAGCAATATTCTTACTTTTAATTCTCGAAACTTTCTTCACAATCATGTAGCCTACGTATACTAGTACTAGTATACAAATATATATAGTAAACTAGACGTCAAGGCCTAAAGATGCCTTGGAGGCATTTCGGTGTTAGGACTAATTCTTAATATTTAAAACATGTTTGCCATGGGCTCTACGACACATCGTTTCCTAGATATGGACGAAAAATGAAAAATGCCGACTCGGCAAAAAAATTTAAGGTCAAGGTCAAAGTTCATCCATAATACCCATTAGACATGTTTGTCTAGGGCGACAAGTCCGAAAATAACGTCTGTTTCGATCTACGAGGCACCATTTCCAAGATATCGACGAAAACGAAAAATGACGTCTCGGCAAAAAAATTTCGAGTCAAGGTCAAAGTTCATCAATAATACCCCTCAGACATGTTTGTCTAGGACGACGAGTCCGAAAATAACGTCCGTTTCGCTCTACGACGCACCGTTTCCAAGATATCGACGAAAACGAAAAATGCCGACTCGGCAAAAAAATTTCAGGTCAAGGTCAAAATTCATCAATAATACCCCTTACACATGTTTGTCTAGGGCGACGAGTCCGAAAATAACGTCCGTTTCGCTCTACGACGCACCGTTTCCGAGATATTGACGAAAACGAAAAATGCCGACTCGGCAAAAAAATTTCGGGTCAAGGTCAAAGTTCATCTATATTACCCTTTAGACATGTTTGTCTAGGGCGACGAGTCCGAAAATAACGTCCGTTTCGCTCTACGACGCACCGTTTCCGAGATATCCATGAAAACGAAAAATGCCGACTCGGCCAAAAAATTTGGGGTCAAGGTCAAAGTTCATCCATAATACCCCTTAGACATGTTTGTCTAGGACGACGAGTCCGAAAATAACGTCCGTTTCGCTCTACGATGCACCGTTTCCGAGATATCGACGAAAACGAAAAATGCCGACTCAGCAAAAAATTTCGGGTCAAGGTCAAAGTTCATCTATAATACCCTTTAGACATGTTTGTCTAGGGCGACGAGTCCGAAAATAACGTCCGTTTCGCTCTACGACGCACCGTTTCCGAGATATCCATGAAAACGAAAAATGCCGACTCGGCGAAAAAATTTCGGGTCAAGGTCAAAGTTCATCCATAATACC
Source organism: Terebella lapidaria (assembly GCA_949152475.1). Classification (NCBI taxonomy): domain Eukaryota; kingdom Metazoa; phylum Annelida; class Polychaeta; order Terebellida; family Terebellidae; genus Terebella; species Terebella lapidaria. The sequence continues at coordinate 34,429,980 of OX424556.1, forward strand.
CCTTAGACATGTTTGTCTAGTGCGACGAGTCCGAAAATAACGTCCGTTTCGCTCGACGACGCACCGTTTCCGAGATATCGACGAAAACGAAAAATGCCGACTCGGCAAAAAAATTTCGGGTCAAGGTCAAAGTTCATCCATAATACCCCTTAGACATGTTTGTCTAGGGCGACGAGTCCGAAAATAACGTCCGTTTCGCTCTACGACACACCGTTTCCGAGATATGCAGGATGCCTCAAGGATGACTCAGCAAAAAATTATTTCGACCTCTAAGTCAAAGGTCGTTTGACGGATCGATCCCAAAATCAATAGGGTTCTTCCCTGGTGGCATATGAACCTCCATGCAGAGTTCTGCAACTATTGCATAAATATTTTTCCAGTTATCGTCCGGAAACCAAGTCTTGATTTGGTTTCGAAACCGAGGTATTGATCCCAAAATCAATAGGGTTCTTCCCTGGTGATATATAAACCTCCGTGCAAAATTCTGCAACACTATTGCCTGTATATTTTTCGAGTTATTGTCCGGAAACCAAGTTTCAAGATCAGCCTCAATTTCATCCTCACGGACCTCACGGACCTCGGAGCCGGATCAAAAAAAAAAATTCCCCTTAGAGATGTTTGTCTAGGGCGACGAGTCCGAAAATAACGTCCGTTTCGCTCTACGACGCACGGTTTCCGAGATATGCAGAAAGCCTCAAGGATGAATCAGCAAAAAATTATTTTGACCTCTAGGTCAAAGGTCGTTTGACGGATCGATCCCAAAATCAATAGGGTTCTTCCCTGGTGGCATATGAACCTCCATGCAGAGTTCTGCAACTATTGCATAAATATTTTTCCAGTTATCGTCCGGAAACCAAGTCTTAAAATTAGCCTTGATTTCATCCTCACGGACCTCGGATCCGGCTCAAAAAGAATAGGGTTCTTCCACATATCATTTCTGACTTGCGGTGAAAATTTGACAAGGATCCGTCAAGGCAATCTAAAGTTATCGTCCGGAAACCAAAAGTGGCGGAAGAAGAAAAAAAAGAAAAAAAAAAAAAAATTCTGCTAAAACCATAAAGGCATTTCTGCCGAAATGCCTTAATAATTGGTTCCATTCAAATCCATCTGAATAGAATGCATGCGTACTCAAAGAACCCTTGAATCGTCCACCGGCACCTGCCTTCTAGTACAAGCAATGACCTGCAACTCGTTAGATGTGATAATAGCTTCAATGCCGGGCGTTGCAAAAGCACGGCGAGATAAATTGTGCATGAGAGTGGCAGAGGGATATGCTTGGCATGCGTAGATCCAGGTACATCGCGTATTGTCGTGTAAACGATGGTAACGAACCTTGGGTCTTCGCTCCTACATGGACTTTCTATATACTCGCCTTCCTTATTATTATTTTCAATCAATTACCTCGCCTATTACCATGTACGGTACGAGGTAATAATTTGCACCTATAAGCCCAGGGCACCATGCAACTTTCGCTTTATTTTATGCTGCCCACGTCGTGAAAATTATACAGTTCGAAGACGGGGGGAAAAATCAGCTCAAAGCGAGCAGGATCTCGTCACGTAAATCACCTGGCCTATTTCACGTCAGAGACAATGGAATCCAATAAATTATCCATCTCTAAATCACCGCAGACACAATAGAATTTACACCGAGGGATTGATGAAGGGCGGTATGGTAGAATTCACATAAGGTTTTTTGCATGGTCTAACAAAATATCAAATATGTAATCTATGCACACACGATTTGTGTTTATATTTGCACTTTTTTTAGCCATCTCTAATACATGCATATTGAACCATACTTATGATTGAACAGGAAGTGAACTTCTGTGACCAGTGTTTTTTTTTTTTTTTTTTCTTAGCTCATGGCCAGACCAAGTGTACCATTTCCCTATATTTCTGCCTGATTTGTGTTAACCCCTGTCAACTGGACAGTTTCTCAATTCAATCGCTATTTGGAAAACATACAGAAAATTTCTCAAGAGAGAAAATAATATTGCCAGAAACACAATTCTCTGTTCTGTCTCTACATGATATAGTACCCACAACAGAACAATAAACAACCCTAGTGATTTCATTTTTGTCGAGTTCAAATTATTGCTAATGTTAAGAACTGTTGTTACATATATATTTCAACAATAGTGTGACCTTCATCGTTTCCAAAACATAGTCTGTCCAGCGATAGAAGCAGAATGAGTACGGGCCAATCATCAGACAGCAAATTTGTGAAAACAGAAAAAGGTCACATTTTTTTATCTTGTCCCAATGTCATCAAACCATGCATCTGTAGTAAAACCGAGAGCATTATGACACCGTGCTAGGCGCGAATATCATAACGTTCGCAAAATAACACCAAACATGTCGGTGTCTATTACAAAATTCTATGCATCCATACGGTAATGGAAATATCGTGAGCATTTACCCAATATGGTGTATTATTTGTATACATTTTTGACCACATACTGTTATTTCTTGTTAGGTATTAAACCAACACACTCACATTATTCTACAGATAATACAACAATATTCACACTATAATTGTTTCGAGATATTTAATAAAAGAATGGTTTCAATCATCAGTATTTATTTCACAATACATGTGCTTTACAATAGAGGTTAATGACAAATAAAAATGATATCCTCTACTCGAACTGAAACTCTAACAGACTTTTTGCCCCAAAAAAGCAAAAAGAAATAAAGGCAAACTTAACTCTGAACACAGATCTACCAAACAGGGCATGTACACAAAATCATGCACAAAATGGCAGCACTGTTTTAGCGGTCAAAAGACATCGTTATGTTATTTATTATAATGATACAATATTTTATTATACCACGCATACACAATTTTCTCACTTATTAAACATTCGGAAGACATTCTGTTAGTGATTTGGGACCTAACTGACCACTATTAATACAATGCTGCCACCTGTTGAATGAGTTCTGTGCATTCCCTATTCAATAGTCACCATCATTCACAAGATAATCTGAGTTAACAAAGAATATCACCGTAACAAGAACAATTGAACCAATCATTACAACAACAGAATCGGCTAACAATTTTAGAAAAACCTATCACAAAATTTAAGTGTAGCAAAAACAAAACAAGTGTAGCAAAATTGTAACAAAAAAAACCATATGTCTTTTAAATTGATAAATGTGACAAAACAAACCAGCAACAAAGATTACACAGATTATGATCCTTAACTAATTTCCAGGAAATAACTGCAATGAAACCAATGACAAAATTGTGGAAAGAAAAACAATATACAGTGTGGGATTCACATTGAACCAAATTCACTTACGGATAATAATTTCAGAAGAATTACAAAATTACATCGCACAATATTGTCAAAAGTTGCATTGCAGCTATTTTCTAATTCACCAGCAGCACGCAAGGGTGCAAACGATCTGAAACGACAGAAAAGACAACATATGGTGATGAGTAATAGCAAGGTCGGACATGAAATACATATTATACAATACTAGACATAAGGGATATGTTCATATATTTTATATGTAACTTGCAAAACAAGAAATTATCAAGACCGATACAATGATGATAATAATTTTATGATATACTTACGTTTTCTTGAGAACAACATGAAAACCATAACAGATCAAAGTTAACAGAGATGAAATCAGGAATATTTTGTGCATCTCTTTTGGGGGGATATTTTAGAAAAGCAAATTTGTTACCAGCATGTTGAGAAAAATTTGGAATGGTTGTTTTTAAAGATGAATCTCCAAGACAATGCAAATATCCCTAATTCCATATACTATACCTGGTTACAATCACAAATAGCAGTTCACAGTTTCAACAACCTGATAATGAAAACAAACAATGGAATTACCCTTCAACCTGACAACTAACGATGAATAGTTTGATGGGCATTAGGAACTCTGATTTGGAATGATTCAGCAAAAGCCAACAACTACAGCAGTATCATACAAGTACAAATCTGGATGATTCATGGCTCAGTTTACACAAAAAATGCACTTACTAGCAACATGAGAATGTTGGATGCTATGTTACCATTAGACACAACAGCAGTGCGACCGCAACATACGAATATGTATTTTTTTTTTTTTTTAATATTGTCACATGATGGATATAGATATGTATGAGCAACATAAAATTCTGGCAACATTGCCTTATGTTTATGATCGAAACTGCACCAGCTGCACTTTTGAACACAGTTACAGAAGTATATACCAGTATACACATAATAAAATTCCTTTACATGATATATATTACTGGTACGGTAAGCTTTTTGAAGAAAGGAACACTGAGGTGTCTACATACAGTCATATACCACATGTTTTTTATACACGTAAGTTCTCCTATAAGCAGGGAGGTGTACAGTATGAAATGCAGTCCGTCCATCCAATGACATTGCCGTAACATTAACATGGTCAGCAGCTCAGCACACTATTGATCACATATTGTAAGATTCGATCACACTTTGAAATGGAATGACAAATTAACAACTATTGTTGTGGTATGTTGAATTACATGAGCTAAGACAGCATGATAACACGTCAGAACAACACTTAACATCAACAACACAAGTGAAAAACAGAACTTTTCATTACGTATATATACAGCCGTCATGGAATTCTGTCGTGTGAGGAATGAACTCAAATAACAACTCATTTCACCACAAAATCGACTCGTACTCAGATTTTACAAACACATATTGTGCACATATAGAACCTAGGATATGCATATCTAGGTCTCAACAAAAACATTTTTACACAAAAATCTATACCAATATGAGATCTCTTTACAAACTACACATTTGTCAATCTACATGATGATCTAATGGACTAGTATCATCGAACAAACCTGGTTAATACTGCATTTATAAGTACCACTAAACCCTGACTATAGACAAAGACTAGTCTATTTACAATTGAAATGCAGTTATGCGACTGTACAATTCGATATTCACAACCTTGACACTCCACGTCACACACGGCAGGTTAGAATGTGGGTGGTGCTGGTGGGGAGTAGGTCGTTGCCGTTGGCGATACCTGAGGACTGGTGACAACAGTAGGCGAGCGGATCTTCATGAACTCCTTGAGCTGGTAGGCCTTGCAGTTGGGACATGCCTCGAAGTCCATCAGGTGTATGACGGAGGAGTGGTTGGGACATCGAGCGCGCACACGGCCGTGGAAGGTGTGGCCGCACGCTCGACAGATGATACTAGCTGCAGGTCGACTACAGAAGGAACAGTCGCTGCATGTGTCACTGGTGGGGCTCGTCGGCGAGGCACATTCACTGGAGCGCAGGTTCTGGAATACGTGAAAAGATCAATGGCCCATAACATGATCGGCACATTTGGCTGAAGGAAGTGTTAAATTGAACAGTTACATTTAATCATTGAGTACCGTTATTAACAGGATCCCAATAGATTTGACACTTAGTCTCGATTAAAGTATGAAGTTTTTATTTAACAGTTTGGGGAAATGGGGACAATCTCATTCAACGGGGGGCAACATGAATAACATGATCTAACATGAATAATAGTAATGGGACTGATGATCGTTATGAAATACAATAATCTGTAATCAGAAATGGTATAGATCTATGAAGAAAAAATGATATTCAAACGACTAACAATCCTTTTATTCAATTTATACATGTAGTTCCTTTCAACATGTTCTAGGACAAGTTTTAACCTGACAAACAAGTAATTTGTGAAAGTAGCCAACTGACAGCAATAAACAGATGATAATCCATAATCATTCCTCCAGCTAACCGACTATGAACTGATTATCGATTATGGAATTCAAGCCGATTCACATCACCACTGATCACTATCGAAGAGTCTTTAGAACTAGATTTTTCTAGTTCAAAACAAATATCGGTAGTCTAATAAGTAAGTTTAGAATCTATAACACCAGAGAAAACAAACCTAAAAACAGTGCCGACATCTGGTGAATGCACCAGAACATGAACGTGCCCCATTGAAAGTTATTCAGTGTACTAACCGTTGGGGACCACATGGGTTCCATGCCTTTACAGGGAGCAGGGCTGGGTGTTCTACAGGCGCCCAAGGTGCTGTTATTGTTGATATCTGACCAGTCGGAGTGTGTCATGCCTCGCCCAACCGTTGACCATGAGAGGCATGATCCGTCAGCCGAAAGATGTCTCATCTTCCCGCGGCCGAGAAATCGAGGGGTGGACGCATGGGACGGACCCTCACCATGTCCACGAGACTGACCAGCCATTTCCAAAGATAAACGCCTTCGAGCGTTCCTGGCATCAGCCATAGAATCTCTACTATCTATGCCTTGATCCTGCATCGTTTCTACAAGTTGTCTACCAAAGAAATTCACTATTTAACGTTTGAATTTCGTGCGAAAACTAGCAAAAAAGTGGAACTTTGCGTGAGACTGTTTTCTTCCGGATCCGGATGTGGGAAACAGGGAAATGGGCCGTCCCAACCACGTGGGGGTGGGGGACTAATATTTTGGTAGATTCCATTTTCAAAATAGGGGGTGTCAGGATTTAGGGACAATAAGCGTGTGTGTGGTCTGTGAAAGACGGTTAGATTTTACATGTATATCAAGCTATATATTTTAGTTTTTAGGATGCACTTCCAGTGTAACACAGGCATATATGATTTTGAATGATTTATTGATTTTCATGCTCTTAAAGACCTAGTAGCATGCCGATGAAAGTGTTTTTCATTTAGTCCAATATGAATAGTTATCTGTAAATTCGAACGAATTTTACAAAAACAATCAATGGGTTTCGAGATATTGAATCAAATAGGCACTCCTTCCGTAAATTGCCGAAGATTTTGATCACGATTTTAGTATGGGTCACGTGGTTTGTGACGTCATTTGAGGCAGTACTGAAAGTACATGTAGCCAGCAAGGTAAACTGCATGTCGCATATTCATTCTCGTTGTGTATGTTTGACAATTCAAGTGAACGGGTGAGATGGTTGGAATACGGCATTTCTTGTCTCGATATTCAGAATCAGTACTATTCATTCTCCCAGAAGGGAGGTTTGTTGAACTGCAAGATGTCCAGTATTTGTTGGTTTTCATGTGTTTTCTTTTGAATCTCATTTATTTTGGAGTGGTTTTCTATCTTTGAGCTGACCGCCCAAATTACGTGTTTTACGTTTTTGGCCAGCCATCAAAGCACATTTTGCCTCAACTGACGTCACGATTACGAAAACTGCCGAAGCTATTTTTTTCATCGGCATGAGAAGGCGATTGCAATACTGGCTCAATATACTCGATTATATGTCGCTGTTATTAATTACCAATTAACGCGAACATCTTTTTTATCACCAAATGTCTACAATGCCTTTATCTGAACAGGAATAAAACCATATAATGGTACCTTGCTACTATGACTTTAAACAAACATCAATAGGGGTGCATTCGAAAACAGAAAGTTGAGAATAAATATTCTCTATGATGTGAAATTAGGTGTGATTTTAATCCATAAAGTATCTGCAAAATGGGCGGAAATGGACCATTCTCACTGAAATAGCCTATATGAAATGAATTACTTTATATTATTAGGCCTAGGCTATAGGCCTATATCATATCCTACATAATTTATCAGGGCCTAAACATCTAGGGTAGGCCTACAGAATCTAGGCAGAAAGTTGAGAATAAATATTCTCTATGATGTGAAATTAGGTGTGATTTTAATCCATAAAGTATCTGCAAAATGGGCGGAAATGGACCATTCTCACTGAAATAGCCTATATGAAATGAATTACTTTATATTATTAGGCCTAGGCTATAGGCCTATATCATATCCTACATAATTTATCAGGGCCTAAACATCTAGGGTAGGCCTACAGAATCTAGGCCTCTACTCTAAAGTTTTTCTAGCCTGTTTGTAAACGTAGTTTTTGTTGATGCTAACTGGCTTTTCGTATTCTAACTTGGCATAAATCTAAATCTACTTTATCTGTCAGTCAGACGGCAAGTTTCTACCGAATTCGAAATTTCTATCGCGAAAAACCGAAAAAAAGGCCCGATGTCAAATTTATACACAGTGTGTCTGGCTCGTAGGCCTATCGTTGTCACGAGTCACTGCATGTGAATTTCTGGCTGCATCATTGAATTTCTGGGTCCGCATACGATTTTATGCAATTTGGTCGCTTCTGCAACGGTGCAATCATCCGAAATCAATATGTTTGTATAGAATTCATCCCAATAGGCCCTCTCTCCTGGTCCAAAATTACAACAAATACGGCCTACTTCGAATTCTGATGGATGTAAAGACACAGACATAGGCCTAACCTCGTAAAATTGAAGGTCACTAAAAATCAAAATATAGGGCCTATTATGATTTTATATACCGGTAGTTCATTTAATTATGTTCATATGAAAAACGTAGGCCAAAAAAAAGAACAGGAAAAACAAAATCAACATATTCGCCTCTAATTATTTTACACTATCTCACAGTGAACATTCTATCGAGTGGTCTCTCTCAAACAAATTTCCTACAGGACGACGAGATTTTGATCGAGGAGTTGGGATTAAATTTCAGAACACAATAATACTGGTACTAGTGTATGTAAATATTCATGACATCCTCTTGTCGGGACAGAGATAAAAATTACTATGGTAGCTACTCTAAAATTTACTTCCTGATACACGTGGTTATATGCACAACAATCAAGCTGATAATGGGTTCAAATTATAGCCCCCAACCAGTCCTCATCATGATTTTGAGCTCTTAATACATATGTTGGCCTACGTGTACTTGGATATAAATGCATCTAGTAAATAGAAAACGAAAGCCACAAACACTTCCTTGTTTGGAGCATTCTGCGAAAAACATATGTACGCTGGACTCATAATACATAAACGTCCGTTACAAGTGGTGCCATTGCATTCAATACACTCGCGTATGAAATATGAATAACGCAGAAAACGGGATTGAAAATGGCAATGAAAAACGTGGAAAAGATACGGATCAAACAGTGTCACGGACACCAGACGCCCTGAGGACATTTCTGGATTTGTTCGTACGTCTGGATGCCCGTCTGGACAGTCTGGACAAGAGGATGCAGTCCATCGACACAGACGTCCAGATGTTGATGAATAATCGCGCTGTTCATGACACTGGCAGCAACGGTAAACCATGAGCCTTTCGGTTTTTATCTGCCACAGGGTAGGCCTATGTATTGATACTGAGGATCCCAACAAATAGACTCTTCATGAATAGGCCCCCTAAACTTCATTGCTCTAAATCCATGTGTTTTGTCAAAGGCCATGTCTAACGAGAATTGGAGACAAGAAGCTTGAAAATTGAGTTACGCTTGTATGGTTTATTTGCGGCGTCATTGATATATATGGTGGATATTTTGGTGACCCTTTTGATCTTGATGGGTGACCTTGCCCAAACTTGACGCCATAACAAAACGGCCTTTAGATAAAATGTGCTGATAATATCAACAAATGTAACGTTTGGCGCCTGATACCTAGCACCCTGCAAGCACCCCGTCCTGCGGCATGGTCACAATGGGCGCCGTAATTACTGATCTAGATAGATAGATAAATAGATGATACTAACGTAACCCTGTGAGGGAACTTGCCTCACCACCATCCGACCAACTTTGGTCCGCAATATTTGGTGGCGCGTCGCCGCATGGGGTCTCACATCTTCTGCAGTGGACGAAAGTCCCAACCTATTCTTGGCCATACAAGAGGCTGTCCCGGGACCATCAGGCATCCGGCATATCCACAAAAGTAGCCCGGCAGGCACATGGGTTAACTGTGCCGGACATCAGTCCACATGAAGCAGATAAACCTGCTGGATGACCTTAGCACTAAGAACTACGGAAGGTCAGACGTGCAGCAGTCCAGACTCCTGCGGAGCTACCTAAAGTCCATCCCTGGGGTGATAGATGGATATCAAACCAGCGTTCGTACAGGCAGAACGTCCCACCTGTACCGCAATGGCGCATGTATATGGCGACGTGGCCGCACTTGTTCCACTGAATCTGAGGGTTCCGGAAGAACCAGCAGATCAGTGGGTACCGCCGGCGGTAGGTCATGTGACTCTCATTTGACGAAACGGTGGGGTCTGGCAGACCTACCACACAGTGTATCCGGATCCAGAACGAGTGGACCTTCATACCGCTTCAGGTTGTCAATATGGACAACCAGGATCCTGTCAGGATTGGAATCCCGACGAATCCGGTAGTCCACCTAGGTCACTTGGTGAAGGGGCATATCCAAGGCCTGGTGAACTTGTTGCCAGGCACAAATGTGCAAAGCCATGGGCATTCGCCAGGTCATGGCGAACCCACTCTGCGAACTCGGGGCTGCACTGTGGTTCTGGGCTTGTATCTGCCACAGTCAGATACATGGTATCCAAGGGCAGATTCAGCTCCCAGCTGTACAGCATCGTGTGCAGGGTCACCCTGGTCGAGGCATGCCCTGATAAAAGTGTACCTGCTTGGGTACGCCATCGTACACCAACCACCTATCCACCAGTAATCTAGCCACCTCATATGTGGTCTGGCACCGCAGCGGGTAGGCATCTGTATACTTGGTGAAGTAGTCCGAGATCACAAGTATATACTGGTACAAACACGAAGTAACCCGGTGAGTGTCCCGAATATTCAAGGTGATCCAGTTGAAAGGCATGCCAGCCTTAACTGTAATCAAGGGTGTCGGCTGGGTCTCTTCTGAGCCTGGCATCACGGGCAAGCTGTGCACCATTTCTGCATGCCCAGGCTGCTACCAAGCCAGTGAAATTGCTGCTGCAGCCACTGGATGGTCTTCTGGATGCTCAGATGACCAGTGACCTGAAGGTCAAGCAGTTAGTGGAGCACATCCTTTCGCAATACCTACGTAAACACTAGCTACCAGAAGGCTGGCTTAGGGTACGGGAGCTTGTAGCACCAGCAAAGAAGGCCCTCACACAGAACGAGTTTCTCCCAGCGGGAGACTAAATCTTGGGTCTCCTTCATAGGCTTCTGTCCAACCTCCAGGGGTTTGATAATCAGCGCTAGGGTGCTGTCTGCCAGTTGCGTTGCATCCAGCTGGTCAGGAGAATAGCCACCCAAGTAGGTTGGCTCCTAATCCTGCGCATCCGACTGCATATTAACGGCCATTGCCGAAGCTGGCAACTGCCGCTTGTACTCAGACTCAGTTGCACCCCCGAATCGAACGTAGGCTGGCTGCGCCAGTGACACTGCATCCACGCCAAGGGTGAATTTCTGATGGCCTGGCTACCATGGTACTGATGGCTGCAGTGGCCTGTGATCTTCTCAGAAGGTTCAGATCTGTGTCTGAGGAAAAGTCCTCACTGCGCTGGAACTGAGTCATTGCTACACAGTCCTGATTCTTGCACTGGTGACATCGTGACTAGCTGTCAGAATTGACATGTTGTTTTCCTGGTTGGTGCTCTATCTGCACACCATACTCGGAGTTTTACTGGTGGCCACCGTGCCACCAAACCAGCGACTTTGCTGTAGTTTAGCAACCATCGGGGCGAACTGTAGTCAGTCTGCAATCAGGAGAGCCGTCGTAACAGGTAATGCCAGAGGTGCTTGGTCTTAGTAACCTCCGCAAAGAGCTCACGATGGGTTGTGCAAAAGATTATTTGAGGCCACACACACATGAGCCAATACATATTCCTGTCCTTCCACGATCTGTGAGAGGACACCGCCTAGTGCAAAGTTGCTTGCATCAGTGTTTAAACCCTTCACTGCATATAGCCAGAGAAGGTCTCGGGTACTAAGGTCAATTCCAGTGCGCGTATTGCCCGATGTCCCGGACTCTGAGCAATGTGTGATAAGTCAGTGTAGAGTGTCAAGATTGTCATGATATTTCACAGAAGTTTGGCAAGCATGCATGGTCACTCTAAGATAATGCAGTGAGCACTATTCGGCCTGCCATCTCAAACTTATATGAACGTCTTCAGATTGACTTCTGCAGGAGAGATGAGAATCGGCATGTATTTTGTCTACATGCAAATTTTGATTTATATGCACACATGGCATAGATTGGATTTACAATATTTATGTGTGGTTCATTTTGACAGTTATGATTGCAAACGTGAACTATTTAAGTTAGCTCCTACATAATATATCTGATCAGGTCAATGGAGATATAAGTTTGTGTCTAATGGGAATAATTTAGTGCTGTAAGAAAAGCCTGCTGTGTTTGTTAAAATGTGATTATTGCCATGGTAACCTACTGTATAGCAAACACATTTTGTCTGCGTTGCAGCTGTATTGGTGAGAATGAAGTTCCAATTCTTAAATGAAATATTCAAAATATCTGAGAATATATCACGTTACATGGCCGACGCCACCTCTGCACAGCTTCAAACTTCGTGGGGTCTGGGCGAACGCCTGTGCCAGTCACCATGAAGCCCATCTACAAAATCTCCTTCAGTTTAAGATCTGTATCCCTAATGCGATGGAGCACCGTCTGGAGGTTGGTGAGGATTTCCTCGAAAGAGTGGCTGTACATGACAACATCATCAATATAGTCCATACATCTCTTCCAGAGGTACCCTTTAAGCACCATCTCCATCAAGCGCTCAAACATCGTGGCAGCGTTGCAGAGCTCAAACAGTATTACCTTGAACTGGTAAAGGCCGTTCTTGGTAACAGAGGCTGTTTTGAACTTTTCACTTTCTTCCATCTGGACTTGCCAGTAGCCGGAGGCCAGATCAAGTCCACAAAAGTAGTGCAATCCCGCCAGGGCATCGAAGAAGTCTTCGATATGGGCGAGAGGATATGAGTCATTATACATGATATTGTTCAGCTTCTGATAGTCAACGCAGAACCCCCACGAGCCGTCCTCCTTCACCATAACCACAGGATTCGCCGAAGAACTATCATTGGGATCGATGATGTCTAGTTCGAGCAGCTCCTGCTCCTCCTTGTCAGTGACTACTTGGTGCATGATAGTTGCTCAAACACTGCTTAAGCAGAGATTCGTTCAGGAGGTTGTTTGGCCACATCAGTTTTGCCAACCACACTGTCCGCATTCTCCCGGAGCAACTTGCGGAGTGTGAACTGTTGCTTGTCATCCAGCTGGTCTTTCAAAACCTGAGATTCCAATTGATCCAGCAAGGCGAAGGAGTTGTCCCTGTCGGCCGCACTTGCACAGGTGCACAGCGGACTGAGCATGGCATGGTCTTGCTGCCACAATCATCTCACTGTAGGGTGGCACAGTGGTAGCGTGCACAACAAGGAGCTGGAAGAACAACAAGGATCCATGCAGAAAAGGTAATGAAAATCATCCCCATCCATAGTTCACTGGAACTAAATCACTGGAAGGGTCTGGAGGAAGTTGATTCCGATAATTACTGGTATCCGCCAAGAGCGTCTCTCTTAAATATACCTTGTCCCAAAGTGTAATTGGCAGATGGATTAACCCATTGATAGGGATGCAGTTGTTACCAGCTCCGTACAGCTGATAACTTCCATGATTCCGCAGCTCGTAGCCTATGGCTATGAGGGTAACTTCCAACTTGGAGTCTACTAGGAAGTGTACCGGCTTGCCCCCGAAGACTAAGTCAAATGCCAACATACATCCCAGACGAGGTTTGAGTTGAATCTTGTTGACAGCGGTTTTGCCTCAGCATTGGAAAAGCTAGATCCCCGAGGACCACACCCCAGCGAGTTATATCCAGTTGCGAACCATTCTACTCATCTACAGATGGTGCAGACTCAGGGGGCACATAGGGCCTGTCCCCGGACGAAGTATTGGTCACAACTATGTCCGCAGCTAGGGTCCATAGCAGGTCCCCGAGAAACCGGAGATTGCTATTGGCCAACATTGGTGGTGACTGCTGCAGGTGGCGGAGGGGCAGCTCATGCAGATACAGCCTCAGCTGTAGCCAGGGTCAGCTGCAGATCTCAAGTTTGGACAGCCGTCTCTATCGCCGCATTGATGTAGCAGTTTTCAAAGGTAGCGGTTCTCTCAAGTTGCATCAGGTAATCCTCCATATCAGCGTTATTGCTGTTGAACCACTTCTGCCACGCTGATTGGTCCGGTTTCCTATCGCTCAGAGAGTGCTCTCTGGAATTGGAGCCAGAGTCTGCGGCATGCGACAGGGCAGCCCACACTCCATCCCCGTCTGCGGGAAGCCCACCGAGGTTGGTCCATACACCCAGGATGCATACAGGGCAGCTGCTGTCACTACCAGAGCGTAAGCAACCGGGTATACCCCACATCCCACGAGTGCAAATGGAGCGCCCACCTACCCCAATGAATAGGGGATAGGCGAGGCGGGATTGCCAGCTAGCTCCCAGTGTACTGGTTGGAGCAGATGCCATAGCCAACTTGGTAACCCCAAACCTTGGCGTAGGTGCGGGGCATACAAGTTGGGCCGCAGGAACATACAAACTTGAAAGAGCCGGGGGTCAGTGCAGCGGACTGACTGAGGCCATCCCTGGACTGTAAGGGACCATGGTACCTATGCCCAGTGCAAAAGGTTGACACACTTGTATTCTTCAAACACCATCCAGATCAGCCATCACTCCATGTCAGTCAACCGCTCTGGAGAAGGTGCCATTTTGGAGAGGGTGAGCTAGCACTACGATCAGGATGCCGGGCTTGTGGCGACTGGCCGCGGTCATAGCTGCCAGATGGGGCCAACTCATTGAGCGAGTCAGTGAGCTGATTGACCACATCCTACACAGATTGACCAGGGACCAGGTCCTCTAGGGGACCTGCCTTGCAAGCAGCGGAAACTGGTACATTATGTATGCCTGCCTGTCACTGGTGGCTGGCACCACTACTACTACTCCACGGACTAGGACTGATCCTGTTGGTCATCCGGGCTGTCTTCAGCCATCATGGTCTGGCTCGCTGCTGGTGTGGGAGCATGTTCGATTGGCTATATTATCCGCGTCTGGAGTCATTATGAGTCTGTGTCCTGGGAAAGAGAAAAAAAGGACGAAGATGAATGCGGGTTAGGCTGCGATGGCACGTTGATGGACTGATCCTGGACACGTCACCAATGTAACATTTGGTGCTCGCTACCTATGGCCCAAGCGCCCCACTCTGTGGCACAGTCACGTCAGGCATCGTAATTACTTAACTATAACCAGGTGAGCTGATTGACCACATCCTGCACAGACTGACCAGGGACCAGGTCCTCGAGGGGACCTGCCTTGCAAGCAATGGAAACTGGAACATTCTGTATGCCTGCCTGTCACTGCAGTGACAGGGCGAAAGGCAACTAATCCAGGTGCGTGAACCCCAAATTGGAAATGTCTAGCGCTCTAGCCAGAATATAACCCTCTAGCCAAAACGGCAGGACCCAAAACGAAGGGGACGGGAGCACATGGCCATGCCAAAACGAACTGGCTGTATTTATAGCAGCCCAGTTGTATTTATAGGTTCTGACATCACCGCAAACGAAACAGTAGAGTGGATTGATAAATGACATGCGTCTCCAGGGAGACCTGAGCTTCATAGGCGAAGTGGCCAAAGCATGGTGTCCAAATGAGGCCAAAAGTCTATTGTGATTGTGGCGATTTTGCCCAAAGATCGTGGCAGGAGTCTTTGCAAAACACTAGCAAGTATTGTGGCCTATCTTTAGACCGCTCGAGCTTGGAGCGTGCGCTGCCTAGCAACGCACTGTACCTAATCGCGCCCAGTAAACTATAACAAGTGGTGACCTAGTTTCTCCTCCCACCTCTCGGTTCGATATATACGCGAGCATTTGGCTTGGTCTGTGAGATTGTCCCAGAGCAAGCCGAGAGGCAGGATGAGAGGCTCGCCATGAGCTTTACGTCCCTGTGTCTTGGGTAAGGCCCTCGCGGGCCCTGGGGACGATTTCCATTGGGGGCCCGGGCTGGGGTAGAGACAGTTGCTGACTCGGGGGCGCAAGCCCTGTGGATCGCCAGTTCTCTTCTCCACCCGGGGTGGTGTGACACAGGCTCTGGCAGACCGTCGGGCTGGCTCAGAGTTACATCTCTGCGACAGTGCCTTTGGCGAGGCCGGCCAGCAACATGCCCACGTGTACGGGTTCCGTGGTGCCGCTCCCATGGCATCTCGGGCTCTACACACGGCTACATTACCATAACTATGTAATATGCATGTTGTAGTTAAGGAGTTGGTGAGATGCATGTGTTATGTTGTAGTGTATGACGGCCGGACTCGTTCCGGGCTGACTGTACCTGGTTGTAGTATTCCGTAAAGTAGTGCTGGACGCCCTGTAGCGGGCGCCCGCCGAACTTTACATGATCTTTGGGCAAAATCGCCACACAAAGACCCTCTACAAATTGCAGTGGGTATTTTTTATAACCTTGGTTTGTACCATGCTACAGTAAATAGGGGGTATTTACGATGTATAGAACACAACTTTGATGGTTAATTAATGTTTAGTGAAGAATGTTTTGTTGTCATTTTATCATGTTCACATTTCTCCACGGCAGTTACAAATGATATAGACCCCAAGGATGTGGAATACATAGAACAAATAGGAAGTGGGAGTTTCGCTGTACGTATGATTGATCATGTGTTTTTGAATGAAAATATGTAGGTTTTTTTTCATATTTACACCCATACTCGAAAATTTTAAATAATTACGTTATCAAATGTGTTGGTTGATTTCTGCCAAGTGTTTATATTTTTCCACCATGACGTGAAATATGATTATCGCTGCAGTGCAAATATTTCCGCAAATATTCCCACCGTCATGTTAGATGTTCGTGATATACTATACATGTTCACGATGAGGGTCTGCACAAAGAGGCTGCCATGCGTGTGCACGTGAAGATTATTATCGTGCGAGAGATTCTGAGATGGCTGCCACTAGCATAAAAGGCCACGCATTGGCGCACGAGGTTACACTTGCGGAGAATCGAGCAACAGGTCGCTTGTATTAGCTGGCAAAAGTCGTGAATTTGGCCCCACTGTGGTCATGGATATTGGCTTGTGATAGCCGGGTATTAGGCCTGGATGGTTGTGAATTTAGTGACTGAAATTACGTCTGTTGTTGAAGAATGAGGGAGTCACGTCCCTGAAAACAACAGACCATCTGTCTTCAGTTCTTCTGTTATGGTTTTGAGTCATACAAACACACACAGTGAAAAACAAAAACCGACCATTACAGAATTGATGCACGTGACCAAGACAAAAGGCAGATCACAGCTGATCACATGGATAAAGCTGATGATGAACACAGACAAGTCGAGAAGTTACGGAGAAGACAGCGGATTGATACAAAAATTAGTGGCGGGTGTCGGAGAAGACACGGATGACATGGAGAAGGGGAGTGGAAGAAGATGCAAGATTATCAACATTAGAGTCAGAGCAAGTGCAGGGAAATATCCAGGCCAATATGAGTGGTCAAGAATCCTACATGGTGTGGGACAGACCAGAGCTTGAGAGCTCAAGGTTGCTACATGAAGAGCCACAAAGATACCTAGTTGACTGAACCAGGAAAATCTACTCAGGAAAAAAAATCAAGATAGAAAGTTTCAATGAACACAAGAGTTGAAAAAACAGCTAGGAGCGATGGGTGGCTTGAAGTCATCATCAGACCACAATTGGAGTCGGCTCAAAGTCGGGTACTCCAAGTTGGAGTCAGTGACAAAATCAAGCCAGTATCAGTGTCTGCGAGGCGAAGACAAGTCAGAGTGAATTCAGAGCTGGTGTCTCCTAGGCAGAGCCGAGTCAGAGTAAGAGTCGGGTCGAATTTGGGTACTCTGAGTCGGAGTCAATGACTCCGGGTCAGAGTGGAAGTCAAGCTGAACTCAGGTATTCCAATTCAGAGTCAGTTCGGAGTCAGAGGATCCCAGAGTGTGGATGGAGCCATGGTAAGATGGCAGAGGTGTTCCGATGGTGCAGGAGCATGGAGACAGCCAAAGAGTGGGGCTGTGAGCACATGCCCAAGGACTAAGGATCCCAAGAAGAGGCAACGAGAATGGCGGGCAGTGGTAAACCAGTAAGAAAAGAGACAGGAGACAAGAGGCGCAACCAGACCCACGATGACACCCGGGGAAGAATGGGAGTACAAAGAAGCATAGCTTTAAAAGAAAGTGAAAACAGTGGAAGGAAGAGATGATTCGGCTGGCCAAGGAGAGGGCAGCGATAATGGAGCAGTTGAAGGCTCTTCAGGGGGCTACTCATCGAGGTGGCCATGGAGGCAGTATCGCTGCTGGAGACAGGGGCTTGCCGAACACAAGGGAGACAATGCTGGGAGCAACGGGAGAGACCCCAGCCTGAAGCCTAAGAAGGGGCAATGTATGATATATCAGGCAGCTGGGGGCCGAGTCATGTGGAAGCCTTACCAGACCAGGCAAGCCGGGGGGAGCTGCAGGATCAAAGGGCGTGGAGCGGCTCAACCTTCACCTGGGAGGAGCATCTGGAGCTACTGGAAGCTCAGTCAGCATGGGGATGTATGCCCCCAGCTGAAAGAAGCCCTTGTGTCAGGCCCCATAAGTTTGAAGGAGAGATTGGATGGAAGGAGTACCTGAAGCTATTCGAGGTGATGGCTCGCCTGAACAAATAAGACGACCAGGAGTGGCTTGATGCTTGTTGAATGACCTGCCAGTGGCACAAATAGAAGATTGGACCGGAGTGGTCCAGCAGATGTAGTGGAAGTATAATGGAGCAGCTGAGAGGCGGCTTTCAAAACACAGCTAAGGAGCGCGAAAAAAAAGACTTTAAAAAACCCCACAAGAATGTTTGAAAATGGTAGACTGGGCCTACCCGAACATGACCGACATAAGGAGAGATGACAACCTCATCAATGACAACTTCCTGAGGGGGATACTGGACGAGATGATCGCAAGTGGGAAAGGGTGATGGAGGAGTCCCAATATGGAGGAGAGATGGGTCGAAGAGCAGAAGTCATATGCTGGAAATGCCGAAGGAGTGCCCCATGCACTATAGCAAGGGAGTGAACAATAGCTGCCCTAGCAGTCCGCCGAAGAAGCCAGCTGAGGAGTCGAACCAAACGAAGAATGCTGACGGTCATACATTGGCCATGGTACGCACCTCTCGGGATGCTCCTGAGGAAGGGACCCCTGGACTGGAAGTGAAATGAGAGGAGGTGCAACCCACGCCTCCAGTGGAGCAACCACCTCAGGACAAGAGAGACGTGCCCAGAATCATGTTTGGCACCAAAAGTCCGAGTTGGAGAGCCACGGAATGTACAGCAGCTATATGTCACGTGCTGGCTAGATGGTTGACCGCACAAAATGTTGGTAGATATGGGCTATTCAGTCACTATGGTGAATACAAAGAAGTTCCGAGGGAAAGGAGACTACAGCCTACAAGACTTGAAGCTAGAAAAGAGAGCCTTTAATGGTGTAAGTTGGACAGGACTGGTGACACACAGACTGCACGGAAATGGAGATGAAGTTAGGAGGGTCGCAGAGTTGCAGTGGCCGACTTGGTGGTCCCTGGCATCCTGAGGCAGGAAGCCCTTACCTAGTTATGAGTAGAGCTGGCATTTCATGCACACCCTGAACAGTACTGACAGCAAGTATTTCTCAACTTTGGACTTGGCCATTGTATACTAGCAAGTCGAGATGGACCCCCCAAGACAGACCAAACAAGATTTGTCCTGTACAAATTCAACATGATGCCTTTCGGCCTGTCCACGGCACCGGCAATCTTCGAGAAGTTGATGGAGGTGATGATGAGGGGCATCCAGTGGAGGCGGCGCCTCATCTACTTTAATGACGTCATCTGTACAGGGGTCAACTACGTGCGACCCTGGCTGCCATGTCCGAGAGATGAGCATGGATGTGTCAGAACAGGAGTGCAGTGTTCGTCGAGGGGTGCATTCTTCGATCAGTTTCAAGAGCTCATAAGGAGGTACAAGGTATAAGCAGGTACAAGGTACAAGGATCACATTTGACGTACCTCTTTCACGGCGAAGGATGAGTGATGCATTATGGCGACTCCTCCACCGCATTTTGTTCCACGAGATGCATGCTTGACTGAAAATCCAGAAAAGCATATCTCATTGATGACAGAGGTGTCACATTCCAGTTCTTGCAAATGTTCAGAAATTGTGGTTGTTTTGTTACACACTGATCTGGAGTTCAATGTCATACCCTTCAGAACACAAAGATCAGTTGTTGGGATGATTTGTGTCGAATTTACAAGACATACACCTTTCCTCGCTTTTCCTGCAGGATGATAATATTTATGTTGGAGGATCAGAGTGGGTATGGACTTTAGGTTGCACTTGAAGCCTGCTCTCTTACCCCTGTGGGTTGATCGTTTAATCCTTATGATACTAACTTTGGTCCACAGTGAGGTGTTAATCCTGTGTTTCAGCTCGGCTCCAATACTCAGGATTTGGCAAGAATATTTGATCAAGTCTGTCATGCCTCAGTGAACACTGTTACAATTCACTGAATATGCTTTGGAAATGTCAAGATTGATAGGTCAAGATCCAGAACACAATCCAAGAGTCCAATAGTCCAATATGTGTATGTGGTTATTTAGACACAATATGATATAAAATGAACTTTGTATTCCAAAATAAACCAGGCGAAAATGTAACATCTTGCAGAGCAGGTCTGTTAGCTTTTGACATCGAGATTCGACCGTGACATTAACATGTCAACGTGGATGGAATGCCCAGGGGTTCCAGGAGAATCTGCATCCTCTCAGGAATGGGATGCCGGTCTGGATGTTCCACAGGAGCCCGTAGAAGATGCGTTTGTATTGCGCCATGGGTGAAGATTGGCATGAAATCGATCCATCACACCTGGACCTATGGCCATTGTTAGAGTGAAAGGAGCAGGACGCTGGACGGCCCTTTTGGGCGGACACCAGACACCATGGTGATGCCACTAGAGCTCTCTGGCACCTGTGGGATTCCCTTCAAGTCCAAGAGGAAGTCTTCCTCAGGCAAGAGGTGGGAGAGGAGAGTGGTTGTACCTCTGACAATGGGACGGGCACTGCTGAAGACAGCTCATGGACACAGACTGGCAGGGCACATGTGATCACTAGGATGGTACAGAGGCTGAAGCAACAATACTACTGGCCGGTCAAGAAGAGAGATGTGATGAGGTGGTGTAGGGAATGCACTACTTGCCAGCAGGTGAAATCGAAACCGGGCAAAGGCCAATAACAGTTGAGGTAGGAGATGACAGGGGCCCCATTCGACAGAATCGCAATGAACTTTCTGGAACCCGGAGTGGTCACAGGAAATGAAAATCATTATATTCTGGTTATAGCGGACTACCTCACCAAATGGGCGGAAGCCCATTTATGCACTTCCCAACCACACAGTACAAACAGTGGCAGATACTGTGATAAAGCAATTCGTTTGCCAGTAGGGAGTACCAAGGCTTATCCACACAGACCAGGGCACGAAGTTCGAGTCTTGGCTGATGAAGGAGCTGTGTAGGTTGATGCTATAACAAAAGATGAGGACAACATCATATCGGTCACAGAGGACAGAAGTTCCTCTGAGTAGGAGTTGTGTGGAAGTTTGAGAATCTCATGAAGAATGGGTGACTCAGTGTCAGAGCCTGGTATATCTGAAGCCGAGTCTGGTGACTCCAAGTCAAAGCTGGATGGAAGATGGAGAGACTCAAGAGAAGTGGGTGACTCCACGTCAGAATTTTGGTTTATTCCATGTCAAAGTCTGATGACTCTGCATTGGAGCCGAGTAAATCCATGTCGGAGTCGGGAGCATGGTTGTCAACTCAAAGGAACGGGGATCGTATACCTCCAGGGCCAGGCCAACAACAGAAGACGCTGGGTGGAGGGCGTTAGAGCTAGCAGATAATACTTTGAACGAACTACGATGGGATACGGGGGCACTGGAGGTCCCTACGAACTTGACTGTTGTGGCATCGTGGTTCTCCTAACGCCAGTTTGAGAAGTCGTGGTGGAAAAATTCAAACACAGGACAGAAATCATCCATAGCAATTAAGTTTGTTTAAGTAATAACATGTATCTCTTCCAGAATGTTCATCATTGTAGATGGATGGATAAAGAAGTTGCCATCAAAGTGATGAAAGCAGAATGTGTCAATACCATCGGCTTCATGTATGAATTCAACAAAATCAGGTATGTACATGTCAAAATGTGTTAGAATATAGATATGGCAATTGCATGTGAGAAATAAGAAGTCTTTAGTTGTTTAAAACAAGTATTCATTTATACCTCTATAATAAATATTGGGGGGAGGGGTGATCTTACCTTGACATTCTTTTCTTTGAGAGTTAAGGTAAGACAACACTTGTACCTTGAAGTGTTTATTATAGAGGTTGAAGTATGGAAATGAATATGAGCAATTGCTGATGATTGTATGCAATTGATGATCAAAGTAGTCAAATGCTCAGTCTGGACATGAAGTACAAACTGTTCTCAGGGGCTGATGCACGTAGCAGTCAATGTGAAGGGAGACAATCTAGCTCACTACTTTTTCTATTGATTGCGCTGACGTGATCTGTTAACTTCCTCCAAACGTTATGCTTGCATTCATGTTGTTTTCATTTTTTTTCCTCTTTCCAAAGTTTTCCTTTCATTTATTATATCTACATGACCATCTTACTGTACAGAAAGCTACGGCATAAAAACTTGATTCGTGTGTTCGGCTTGCATGGAGCAGACTGGCCTCCCCACATCGTCATGGAGTATGGAAAGGGTGGTGAGTAATATAATGCCTGTTTACAATGTTGATGTTTTGGAGGTTTATTCAGGGTATATTTCAATGATTTTCGTTTTATAGGAAGTCTTCGCAGTTACCTACAAAACAACAAATCATCAATCATCACCAATTGGAGAAAATTATTGCAGATAGGATACCAGGTTGGGTTTCTAGTCAAACTCATCAATTATTTCATTGTCTACATGTATGTCTTCACTTCAAGTTCGTCCCATAATGAGATGTTATAATTTCCAGGTTTCTCAGGGCTTAGCCTATTTGGGGTCAGAAAACTTTGTTCACAGAAGCTTGGCTGCCAGAAACTGTTTCTACGGAGAAAATCAACCGTGCAAAATTGGCGATAGTGGACTGACAAAGCAAGTAAAGTGATGCACTTACAAATTGATTAGAAGTAATTACAGAACAATTTGGTAGTGCATACTTTCACATTAGAGCCTATTTTATCCTCAAGAGTGATTCCATCAAAGACGCCGAGCATGCCTGTTCGCTGGATGCCGCCAGAGTTTTTTGAATCACAGATGTACACACTGAAAACGGACTTATGGTCCTTCGGTTTGTTTTGTTCAGCCCGAAATATCTTGCTATACATACAATGTTTTGTACAGCGTATAGTCTTAACATAATCTCCTAGCTGTATTCAATTTCTACCATTTAGGAGTTGTTCTGTGGGAAATTTTCAAATGTGGCAAAATGCCATACGGTACGACCAGCAATGCTACAGTGGTGGACATTGTTTGTAAAAAGCGAGGAGTCCTGGAAAAACCTGGTCACTGCCCTGACGCCATCTATTACGCGATGAAGCAGTGCTGGACATACGTAATGATAATTACAGTAGTTCCTGTGTCAAAGACCACTTAGAATGCGGAGGTGGCATTGCAATTTGTCCAGGAATCACAATGATTTTTTTATCTTTCTATTTAATACAAATGTAGAATTGACCAAAGTGTTTATTATAGGGGTTAATTCATACAGATAATTCTAGCGATTTGAGAGCATTTTGAAATTTCCTCAGTGGTCTTCAAGAAAGGAATTTTAAATATTTCTTTAAATATTTTAATGAAAATGAAATTTTAATGACATTATTCTCATTGCTTTGATATCATGGTGTCATGATGGTGAATTTCCACAGGTGTTCAATATAGAGGTGATGATTGGTGAAAAAAAATTACACGGTGATTTTTCTTTTTGACAGGAAGCTGCACATAGACCATCTGCTGCAAGCATCTCTGAACAACTTGGAGATATCCTCAGCTCATAGGTGTCTATCACACAGATATAATAAGATGATAATAATAAGGGTTATCAGGAATATATACAATCGCCAGCTGGCAGCACTGTTTTATGAGATTTCATGTTGTTTTAGAGATTTTCATTGTACTGTTTTTTTCTGGCTTTACCAATATCAACACAATTTTACTGCCATAATTTATGTCATTGAAGATTACAGACAATATTCGTAAGTGATTCGGCACCCAAAATGTTTGATATGCTGCCCCCTGTGGAATGATCATTTGATAACACCCAATTGACAGGAGTGGTCAATGCAATATTCAACCATAATTTGGTAGGAATTCCCACAATAAGCTATACAACTATGACATTGTTTCTTATTCTGTGATATATCTTTTATCGTTAGTAGAAAAGCTTCAGATTTTCCACTACCAGTACCTTCTTGGCACTTTGTATATACATGTATCTTATATAAGTCACATATTTACCTGTACTCATGTGGATAAGAGCAATACATAAGTGATCCAAGACAAGCAATTAACTGTACATTTGCCAATTATCAAGTGACTGTTTCATACAGGGTCACAATTTTATACTATTCTGTGAGTATTCAAATCTAATAAAATGTTTGCTAATTCAATAGAATCGAGATCATGTTAATTGTGAACATCCAAGCATCAAGTTTCATGTCTTGGTAGCACATGTACTTAATTATTAAAGCTAAAAAAAATATATATATATATATATTTTAGATCATGTGTGAGGTGTTTATATAGGTTGAGTATCGACACAAACATTCATTAATCTGTACTATTAGAAGTACTGTATTGACGAGCATGATACCGTATCAATTTATTTTCTAAGGATTTTAATTCATGAATAATCCGCAGAAATCACAACCTACCCACATGCAGACATCAATTCAATAAAATCTATGTATGGTGAAAACTATGTGACAGCATAAATTGTATTAAAATACGAGATAAAATTTCGGATAATTTCAAAGCATCAAACCCACTAGTACAGGCAAAGTTCTGGAAATAATCACTGTATGAGATAACAACATAACCAACGGTGCACTTGAAACATATTTCAAAATCCCGCAAACTGCAGTCCATTTCAAACATACAATGTCAACAGTTGAGAAAAAAAAATTGCTTCTGATGGAAATTGATAATAGTACTAGATCATTAAGTTGTGAATAATACTTCCATCACTATCACGAAGCATCTGGTTACAAGCATGTACATGTAATTGAACGAAATTCCACTGATAGAATACTATTAATACTCTGCATTAGTACACTTAACTTTGAGTAAGATTGTGACACACTTGTGTTTAATCCTTTTCACTTTTTTGCTCTATTAATGACAAGAATTCTGAACATATTTCCTTTTCTTTGTTTTTACATGGAAATGAGTTGATCTCAATGAGCAGAAACACAAATTTTGAATTGTTGAATGGGATATGTCTGAGGTAAAGCACAGGAGAATGAAATTTGCATACTTCTACAAGATCTAGTAAGTTTTTCCACTCACTTCGAAAGGTTATAAATATCTAAATTACACAGTATAAGAGTAGAAAGAAAGTTTTACATATTGCATTTAAGACATATACTGTGATGCAGATGCAATTGATGAATCTCAACAGTGTTCTTACCAGTCGTCATCCATTGGAAGAAACATTATTCAGCTTAAAGCAGCTGCCTTCGAAACCAGTCAATATTTTTTGAATACTATATTTCATACTAAACATGCTAAACTAGCTGAATGAAACATACTCACATCAAATATAATGAAAATAATCAGTCCTCAGGGAAATTTTGCTCATTTGAACAGGTGTTTTTCGCGTAAATACAGGAACTGTATCCATCACAGGCATATGTAAACAAAGCATAAAGTGCGAGATAGACTGATAAGTCCGCGCATATCATGGTATATCACTGATTATTTTCTCTACACTATAACTACACTATATATGCACATGCGAACTGGAAAATGTACTCGATGTGGACTTTTAAGCGCGATTCGAGCATTTATTTACATTTGGGTTTGATGGATACACTTCGTTTGTTTATTAACAATACCGGTACAAAATGGGCACTAAAACGGATGAAAAGACAACTCGGACGGACTGTAATCGTCAAAATCATTCAGCACACCTTTAGTTATATTGCATAAGATGTGTTTAACAAAAAAATGGTTTTGAAAAAAATATTGCATACATTCGAAGGCAGCAGCTTTAGATACTTTACAGGTACAACTGGTTTATGTTTACATATGTCACACACTAACACACATAGCTTCAACATTGGTGAACAAGCATAAAATTGATGTCATGACCTTCAATACTGTCAAGTAATATGTCAAGCAATGTACGCAAGCATTAGAATCTCCATAAATGTAACCCGAGTAACAAACATGTAATACTATATCTAGGGTTTGCCGATAACTTATCTTTGCATCCACAACACAATGAAATACCCCGGGTACACATTCATGAAGCGAATGTCCAACACAATACTCTTAACTCGGAAATTATTAGCGTCCGTTTATTTAGCTTTTTGTTTAAAACGCTAATATATTAATTTGTTAAACACAACATATGATGGCAAGATAAAAACGGTCGCCAATATGCCAGCACAACCAAAAACGCTAAATTTAACGGACGCTAATATTTCAGGGTTTAGAGTATTTAGAGTCAGGAAAAATGTGCACAAAATCAGTACTTGATAAATGATAATATCAACATACATATATGCATAAAATTTTCATTCATATACACCAGACACAGAATTCAACAATAATCTCAGACTTTTCAAGTTACAAATTCCTAACAATTTTGCACTAAATGGGTCGTGGTGCATGGATGCCGAACATTTCTGGCGTGAGAGCTGGTACGTGGCAAGCGCCGGGTGCCCAGTTCCCAAGACCTGTACCGACGGGATGTAACCGGTTGATGAGGCGGTGACTGACGGAAAAACTACCTCTGCCCTCTAGCTGTGTCAGAATCACCACTACTTGTCTGCAACAAATGTCAGGAATAAATTTAACAGTAATATGAAACACTGTCATGGAAATTATGAATAATATCACACACATTGTGTGGATATATTGCAATAACGAGTTCAATGCATAGTGAGACTAACCTATAATCATAGTCAAGCTAACCTGAAACGTTCATCATCGAGGAAAAAGAATGGCAAATAATATCACTTCACTCAACAATCTGAAGACCTGGCATGTATCTGGAGCTCACCTGTGCATGGGAGGTATAGAGTCAACAGTCTTGAGAGTTCCACGCGTTGAGACGACATTCATACTGTCAGAACAGTCACACTGGATGTGAAGGGCCGAGTCCACGTTCCTGTTCTCCACAACCACAATAAGCCCCGCCCAGCCATGTGTCAGGTAGTATGTCGTCATCCCAGTGCGACCCTGGAAACAAACAATTAGTTCAGCAACTAAGACCACCCATGTCGTACGAAAAGTCCCTTCTCTTTCAACATTTTATCTTATCCATTTCAAATATTATTTTAAACAAAGTACATTTTTCACATCAGAGTGAAACTTTATTATCAAATACATATTCCACACTACCTTTGCTAACAGAAGTTATTATTCAAAAATATTCCTTAATTAATAAACTTTTCTATGTTGCTTTTACATACGTGTTTGAATATTTAGGCAAAATATTTTGAAATATAAAATACTGTCCTGACCCACCTCGTGCCTTTCCCCGCGTGCGAGAGCCAGTTGTATGACACTGTCAGCCAGCACAAAGTCACTTGTATCCTGTTTCTGAACCAGCAGACCCTTGGAACTGTGCACGGACAGCACAAACTTCGGAAACGATCCTAGACGACAAATCAGATGATGTCATTCTAACAAATACACACTGTAATATCAGGAACCCATTCTCAAATGAGTTTCTAAAATCATACTATCGGTATATAACTGCACGAAACTGCAAGAAATATCAACTTCAATTACACAATTGCTATTCTTGTTTACTGATACATGTCGACAAATGGAATGTGAAATGTTGTAAAATTGGTCACATCAAAGCCTACCATGTACATACCTAGACCCCAGTGGTTGAAGGCCATACAGACAACCGTGTACTCCCCGGGATCCAGTATCAAACTACAGCCCACAAAGCTGCGAACTTGTCTCTTACTGTGTGTCACGAGTTTACCGACCGCCACTGATGGGTCGTACGTCTTCTGATACACCAGTATACAGAGGTCCACCGGGCTTCTACTTGAGCGCTCCATACTCCTGACATTGTGAGTGAAACAGTGCAAATTTTCAATTGTCCCTGTGCATACAGTCACATTACATTCAAACTTTCGATCCAAGAAGCTGGGTGTTCTAGGGAAATTTCAAAAGGAAGTCCAGGAGGAAGTCATTCAAACCTTTGACTTTCCTGGAAGAGCCCCAGTTCCACCTCCGTGTGCTGAAAGACTTCAATATTGCTGACTTTGATAGGGTTTCCAACGGTATGACTTGGAAGGTAGCCACTGATCCGGGCCTCCATCCAATCCGGGCGGTGCTTGCAAATCTCAACAGTGTCAAAATACCTGCAGGACACAGAGTTTCCAAGAATGTTACTAACATTTTGGTACGTGTTCTACAGCATGTTGGAATATCACATTGAAGTGCCTACTCAAAAACGAACAGAAATCCAAAATATATCAATGTACTTAAGACAATAATAGATTTAGAATCTACTCTGTTAGTTGTAGATAATGATGCAGATGTCAAAAAGTGGTTTTCAAAAGCAAAATTAGTATCATTACTTAAGCTTAAGCTTTAAGCTTACACCATAAAGTCATCATAGGACATCCAGAAGACACCCTCCTCTGCCCCGTGGGGCATCAACTTCTGCTTGGTTGCCTTGGGTACAGTGTCCCAGTGCGAATCTCCATCACTCCACGCACCTTTCCAGGAAAAACGACCCCAAGGATTCCTGAGCCGAACTAATCTGGAAACAAAGTTTGGTATATATATAATTGCTTGATTAATTGGTTCAACATGTTCAAGTTATTGAGAAACCATGATTTATGAAATGAAATGGTAAATGTGGCCGTGTACCTTCTTCCATCTATATCTTGAACGTCTAGTACTGAATATGCATGTTTGGCCTTCAAGCCGAGACTAGTATAGTGGTCATCGTCAGTTTTCATATTGCCCCCTCCGCACGATGCCCCCATTAAAAACCTGAAAACATGTGGATGCATGACCAGTTTTCATGGGAAGAATAATTTATTATGTCAAAAAATTGAAATGTATATGTCACACATTTATTTCCAATATCAGACTACGATAGATTTATTCACAAAATTTGCTGTTTTGAAAAAATTAGAAACTTACTTGGATTCTCTAGAACTAAGCATCTGAGCCCAAATCATATCAACATCGACAACTTCAGTCTTTGAATCTGCAAATATATGAAAAACAACATGAACAAAACATTTTCCACATGCAAGTACAATAGAGTGCACACTTTTCTTTACAAATGACGTCAAGTTTTTCAGGTTCTGTTTCATTGCACGCACATTGTAGATCAAGTTTTTCGCAAGGTGCCCCTGTCAGCGTGGCAAGTCCCTCGATACACCAGCCTGAGACGAGAGCCTCGTAACACCCGTACAATTTGGCCATCGCCTTCTCTATGATCGGAACCCACAGCTGACGTCTGGCGGCCTGCAAAATGAATGCAAATTTCATATTGAAAATTATTCTATTTAATGGGTACAGTATCCCATACATCTGTATTGCTCTCTTACAGATATTATTCATTAACTAGCAGACAGAATTATGTTTGCCATCTTACATTTGGGTCAGCAGGTACACACATTCTACAAATCCTAACCTTGGAGTATACCAGGTTGCCATACTGATCACATGGCAGCAGGTCGTCAACGACTACGGTAGTCCACTTGCCATCCTTACAGAGCCGCACTTTGTACACACCCTCGGGACAGTACTCCCTCGTTACCATGACGTTCTCCACCATGTGTGGGTTCTCAGCCAGCACTGCCAGGGAGCTCAGGAACCTGGAGGATGGGGGGGGGGGGGGGGGTTGCTCGTAATTAGTTGGACATTTATGAGGTACCTACATGTACATTTATATGAATCATGTACATATCCAATGAGGAGTCCAGCTATGAGTTTGTAATGGGAGCGAATGATTCAACCAATAATATAGAGTGGTTGAGGCCAATTATAATGCAAATTTATGACAATACATTTGCAGTGAAATATGCATTTTGTCACATTAAATCATTGATTACTTTATCCTTTAGAGCATTTACAATTTTGTAGAGTTTATACCAGCAGTTTCCGAGGATTCCCTGGCAGATGTCTGATGGCCTCGGTGTGCGAAACACAGTCCACTTGATGTTCCTCTCCGACCAGTCCTGACCGATGATGTCCTTCGGCCTCAGCCACTGCTTCACCACATCATATTTCTTAGGAATGTCCGCAACATCATAAAATAATGACTTTGGCAGGGGTGGAAAAGAGTCGTCAATAAATGGCTCCCGATTCTGCAAAATTTAACATTTAAAGAAGATTTTGTGGAATAACATGAGTAAAATGATGTGAATATTCATCAGTATATTCATGCAGCTGATACAAATAAAGAGAGGTAATTTGCCTTTCGCCATGATATTCACTACAGTTTCTTCAGACTTACAACTCGACAGAATTCTATGATTTGTTTCCACTTCTCCCGCTCTTCGTCTTCCTCACGCTGTCGGATGTCTTCCATATACTGGGTGTTCTGTCGTGCCAATAGGGGGCGCTGTGGTGTCGATTCCTCTCGCTTGCTCGGGGTGACTCCCTCACTTGCTGCCTTTCTGGCTGTATCACACATCTGGCACTTATCATCGCTGCCACGATTGATATAGGTGCATTTGCGGCAATGCCATGTGTTTTTCGAGCCTACATGCTGGTTTTTATTCCCTCCTGAGCCGATTAGTGGTAGGTCCGTTATCGGCGTGAGTAAGCTATCATTGCGGGTTTGGCACACTCCACAGATGCTAGCGGTGGCAGGGTTCTTCAGCGTGCACCGCTGACACGTCCAGGAACCGTCAGCCCCTTTGGAGTCTGTGGGAGTGGTTGGTTCGACTTTGGTCGAGAGATTACTAGAAGATGTCGGGGTGCGAAGATGTCCGCAAGAGGCGCAGTCGCGGACGATATTCTGATTTTCCCGTGTACACTTCGGGCAGATCCAAGTATGCTTGGTTGAGGTAGTAGATGGGCCATTATCTGATGTGCCAGGATCCTTGTGATTTTGCGGCCCGTAGACCTGACGAACACTCTGACATGTATCACAGATGACTGCCCAGACAGGGTTGTTATTGTAAGTACAATGTTGACAGGTCCATGTGCTGGTGTCTTCCAGTTTTAAGGGGGGATTACTGCTGGCCTGATCTGACTCTAATGAATTGGGGGATCTGCCGATCAATCCAGCCACATCTTTCCTCCCTTTCACATACGACTTACTAGGCTTATTGATCACATCATGATGATCACCATTTTTTGCGACATCCAAATCTTTTGGGGTGTTTGCTGGTCTACGAAAATCACACATCATGCATTTTTTCAGTTCATTTTTATTATCCAATGTACAATTTGGGCATGTCCACACATCCTGCGCTTTACGAGATGATTCACCAGTTTTAGGACTTCCATCCCTTTCTTCCTCATCAGAATCTTCATCCTTGCCTTGATTTGCACTCTTGCCCCTTGCCACGTCAGTTATTATCACAACATTTTTGTTCTTCCACGCCATGCATGCAATGCACTGCTCTATTTGCATAGGATTCAGTAGAGTGCAAGTGTCACACTGCCATTTCTTGTTGGCGTCTTCAACAGTTTCATCATCAGATGTCGCATCTACTTCCATCTCATCACTTTCTGAGTGATCACAGGTATTCTGGTCTTGTAACTTATTCTTCTTTGCTGTGACGCTGTTTTCTTCATCACTGTCTTCGTCTTCAGCACTATGTTTGAGGTTTTTGGTTGCCATGGCACTGTCTGCTGGAAACTCTAATGTAAATGATGTTTCAGCCTCAGAATCTTCACGGTCAATCCTGCAATGCAGAAACAACAGTCAGTTTTAATCACAATTCACAGAACTTGGAAATGCAGGGCTACAACATCAACATGATCATACATGAACGTGATGAATCAGTGACCATCACAAGGAAGTTTTGACACTTCTTGTTTTTCAAAATAAAGACCTACAATGTACAAGTATATTTCAGGCAAAGGTAAGTTGTGTGTGTACATTTTACATTGTGCCGAACATACCAGTATATACATTATATATGTCAAGACCCACCAACACTATCACCGCCTGACTAGGTCTGACTGAGTGTTCAAGGGGCTTTACATGGTTAACTTTGCCCTGAAAAATTCACACTGTCATGATTATGCACACCTCGTACAATTTCCTGTTTCAGTATCTTATCAGTTATCACAGTGTCTACAGATTTAGTATCTTATTGCTTACTAGTATCCTTGCAGTATGATACTTCAAGTATATCTATCTCCTGACCATAAGAGTATGTAAATTACGTATGATAAAAAACATTTCCTTTGGAAATGCAAAAATTATGCAAGGTGTGTTCTGATCATGACGATGTGTATATTTCCTTGTTCCCAGATAATGAAACCAGTTTTCATGCCTTTTGTAAAATACAAATTTCCTTATGTTTTGAGTACCATATTGGTCCTAATAGTGGCACGGGCCCTAATGGTATAGCACCCCCCTCTTTTCCCCCAAAATGTTCGATTTTTGCAATCTTATAATTCACTTCATATCTTTCCAATCCACATCTTTAGGCTATTTGAATCATACTAAAGGGGATTGAAGGCCATAGGTATAGTATTCAGTGATTTTCTTAAATTTGACCTCAAGTTTGACCTAAAATTTTCCCGCGCTGCTGCAGGAGGTCTTGCTTTGGCTCGCCGTGCTACTATTAGGACCAATACGGTAATTCAGGTATCATATTAGTAACTCTTCACTGTATTTGTTGTTGGAAATACTAGTATTTAGCAAATCCTACATTTTTTAACAATTTGTGGCTGTGTTATGATTTATGTGAATCTTATTTGATTGGAAGGATTGAATAGTTGCATGACATTTTCGATAACATAACGATTGATGTAATTAGGTACAAGTCCGTTACATTTTGGTTGTGGCGATGTACTGCCACGAGGATGTTGTACAAGGTGTACTAACTTTTACAATTATCTACAATCATTTATAAGAAATTAAATGATGTAAATGTCATGTGTCTATTCAAACCTGTCCAAGATTTCTCTGGAAAAATGGTCCGCTTTTTATGACGTAAACTCACCAGGGGAAACAACGTCGTTTCACGTAAAATGCACGAGTATATCAAACCTCGTGTTATGACATGCCATAGATGAATAGTATGATGGGTGTACATGTTCTTCAAACAAACATGTGAGGGGAGCCTTTCATGGGTCGTCAATATCTTATAATTGATATGAATGGAATAAAATACTAGTAAACAGGAAACAAATCTGTCTTCTATCATCACATGACCGTAGGCAGTGCAAAACGTGTATACATGTAAATAAAGTATTACGCTGCATGCGCTATGACGTCATTGATTACTGTAACAATGTGTAACCATACTTAATTTTGCGGGTTTTTAATTTTGCGGTTTTGTACCTCAGACGTTTTGCGGTGGATTTAATTTTTCGGTTTTACCTTGGGGAGAATTCACTGCTTTATTGTCACTGATAATTGTCAAGTACTTCCACTAATATGTATCCATGACAACTTAGTTGTCATGGCTGCAGACAAGAATTTTGTTCTCCCGTATGGACAAATTTTTGTGGCGGATTTAATTTTGCAGTTTTCATAACACCGCGAAATCCGCAAAATAAATCCAACGCAAAAATTAGTACGTTTACAGTACTATTTATCACATCATGGTACAGGGAAACCCCAAAATAAATATCCTTTTGTGGCAATTTACGAGGCACTTGAGATGTCATCATCGCCGAGCAAAAAAAATATTTGGTTTGTTGACTTGGTTAAATCTCTACATGTGTAGGCCTATTGGTATTTGAGAAAAAGAAATGCTGTGCATGAAATTCGAAATTTTAAGAGGGGTATTCAAAGGATATCATGGATACAAGGTGAAACCCGATTGGTATGTGTACATCATCACCTTACAATTCTCCCCATTCATCAATATATATATTTTTGCCTTTCCATTTTCATGCCATGTCCATCACTTTCCACAATAAAATATAACCAGGAGCAATGTAAACAAACCCATTTATCGCCTACGTCATAATTTGAATGCTTGTGGCATAACGTAATTTTCAATACTTTAGGACCATTTATCCAGTTGGGACCGATGAAATGTAGATGAGTGTAAGCATGATTAGTAGCATGTAGAAGACATTGACTCAATGTATCAATTATTTTCATGTCTCAAGTCGTTGATTTGAGTGACATTATTTGATTGGAAGTACTTTCATCATGTGAATGCTCCTGGTATCATAGATGACTTGCCACTCCACAACATTTTCAGTTCTTATCAAAACAATTATATATATTGTACATGCAGTAGAAACAATAATTTATTCGCTGACTGTAAGTATCTAGGTATCGGTAAATAAGAATAGGTGGGGTCTATATATTTTCTGACAAACAATTATCATTTACCAGTTTGTCTGCTTATGCAACATGTGCAAATTAGATAGATTTCCAGATAGAATCCACATGTCATGATAATTCATGATTATCTACATATGAGTTGTGATTATCATGTTTATTATGTTGAGTACAGTATACAGACCTGTCAGTGAAACCGTGTTTTAATAAGCAACTTCCTGATTCATCGGTCAGGCTGTTTTCCGAATGAGAGGCTGTGTCACAAGAACAAGAACGTGACCCAACTTGGGCATCAAGGAAACTTTCTGTACCAGATTTAACGACAGACCGAGGTCGAGGAGGAAAATCGGTGACGCACTGCTTGTTCGTTTGCCTTGGTCCATGGCACACAATACACCGCGATCTCTCCGTTGGATTTATCTGTGAGCATTTCGTGCAATTCCACTGTAAAACGGATGCATTTGAACCCATAACTCGGCACAGACGAGCTTTTCTAGGTAAAAAAACTGGCCATCGTTGAATGAGAGTTGTCAAAAATCTCGGGCTTTGTGCTTGGGAATTTCCAAAGTTTCGTCGATATTCAGCGGAAGGAAAAGCGCTTGTGATTGGTCGATTGGGGAATCACCATTCCAGCCAATAGCCACCATTGATACAACAAAAATATGAAAATAGGGGGGAACCCTTTGACGTCATCATGGAGCCCTTCCTGCTGGAAATTGTGTCAACATGGAGGGTGTCTTAGCAAAACCAGGGGTGTACTTTTATCAATTCATTTGAATATTCACGAAGAATGACTCGAGAAATATGTTAGAATGGAACATTCGGCAATTGTTGAGGGATGGCTGACTAAGTCTCCACCGGAAAAGAGATCTACGGGCCCCTTCAAGTTGTTCAAAGCGGTGAGTGTCACTCATCATGTTCATGACCTGTCAACTTGCTTGAACTCCATTCTTCAATATTTTTGACACGCAACTGTATAACATGTTTATTTATTGACCAACCATGCAGTGTTCGTCAGTGTTGTCTTGAAGTATAATTATTCAAAACTGATCTGATGCTGTTGTAGATGTAGATCTAGATTTATCAATATTATCGGTCAGTTATGAATGGAGGAGGGGGGGGGAGAGGTGGGCATGCCCATGCCCAAGATGGAATAAAATTATTATCAGTTATAGATCTACCTGGGCTGGGGGAAGGTGATGGGGGGAGGGGGGTAGGGACAGTCATACATGTACGTAGATACAGCCAAAACAGTAGAGCTAGCAAGATATGATATAATATAGAATAACTGGCCTGGGACATAGATCTAGATCTTTATGAATACACTGAGCCAAAAGCTGCCCTATTTAGGCAATTTATTTTTTATTTCTTGGTTAACAAACCCGCCGACCCTAGATTTTCTGTTTTGAGAATTTTTGTTTTTGTCTTTTTTTTATTTCCGCCGACAGCAATTTTCCCATGTGGAAATTTTAAAATGTTAAAATAAGGGTAATTCCCTCAATTTTGCATCTGCTGCATTCACGACATGTTGCTTTTGTTTTGAAACAAGTGAGCATTTGTTGTTTTTGTGCATTTTAATAAAATAAAAACTGTTTATTGTTCCTGATTTAGGCTTTGAGGCATAATTTATACTTTTTGCAGATTTCATTTTCCCCGATACTACATTTGAGTCAATTTTATTTTAATTTTTATTCCTCCCTCTGACCCAACATTTTTTCATCCGTCATTCGTAAACCAAGAAATAAAAAACGAATCGCCTTATGGTTATTTTGCCCATAGTTGTTTCCAAGAACCCAAGCTTGCAAGGGGTCAATTAGCTTGAATGCAATCTCTATGATCTTGGCGATAAAAAGAGATTGAGACCACTGTCACAAAAATATAAACATTCAAGCTGTACGCTGTATACCTCGAATGTCTCGCATGAATCGTTCATAGACAATGAAAAAGAAAATGTCATAAACTGATAATATGATTGTCAGGTGGGAATCTCAAAATAGGGATCCATAATCATGACTGTAAATGAAAACATTTGTATCAAAAACTTTAGATACAACAACCCTGCACTGAGAATGTTAAAATCCGTAGGTGTATGCAATAAATTGAGTTATTTTAGATCCAAACTACATGTGTTATATGGTGTCCCCTGTCAGTTTTCATTATGTGTATTGATGTTTCAAAAAACTGTTTCTAAAAAAATCCAAGGCTGGTAAATTACAGCTGCACTCAGGCAGCTGTATTTTATGGCTAGGGGTCCCGAAGGGACCAAGGGCAAAGTAAAAGCATGTATCTGTGTATAGACAGTAATTTGTTACTTGCCGGAATCTAAAGATTTCGGCAAGTATGTTGGTTCGTTCGTGGATGGATGTGCTTGTTTGTTCGCACTCTAGCGTCCACAGTTCTTGATTGAAAGCTTTCAAAATTCGTATGCACAATCTGTAGGATACCGGCCAGAAAACGTCCTATTTTGGTGTGTCTAGGTCAAAGGTCAAGGTCAAGGTCAAGCAAAACGTCGAAAACACATAAGTGGCCATAACTTCTGTTCTAATGGTCCTAAAGACTTCAAATTAAGTTCATATTGTAGATAAACTCGAGTTCTATCTTCTGTGACCTTGACCTTGACATTTGACCTTGACCTTGAGAAGTTGCCCGAGGTCGAATATTTGACCTTGGAGGTCACCTCCTCCAATTTTCTATCTGATGCTTGGAAACGATGTGGAACCGGTCCCTCATGCTCAATGTCAATTTTTAGCCCGATCGGCCAATTCGTTATGACGTAATTGACGTTTCTATGGCAACGAAATCGGTCCCATTATAAGCGAAATTGTATGTTTCAAGCTGTCCATGCTAATAAAAGCGTCAATAATGTGCTAAAAAATCTAATGATACACCCGTTAATAGTCGAGGATAAGTTCTTGTGTTCCAGTAAAATTTCAAGGTCAAAGGTCGAAAGCCAAGGTCAATATTGACCTGCAAGTGAAAACCATGTAGTTCCCTATATCTCAGGAACTAGGTAAGATAGAAATGCGGAAGTAACTCCAAAGTATTGCACTCACTTAGCCTAACAACTTTCGCATTTACACCTAAGGCGTATGACCGATAGCCTTTGCAAGCTTGTTGACCTAAAAAATGACCTTGACCTTGACCTTTTGCAAAAATATCGAGTAGTAGCTCGTTTGAAAGGTCTTCGAGAGTACTTTCTAAATATGTTGTCATTTTTGGAATCGGACGTCAACTGACGTCATAATGACGTCAAACGTGATTTCAGACTGACATTTAGGCCTTCTGAGTGTCAGAGGTGCGAAGTTATAACATATACTGCATATCTAGCATATGCAAACAATGTGGAGTTGTCCTGTCATAATAATAATAATTGCAAGCTTTTATATAGCGCTTTTCTATATACAACATGCTCAAAGCGCTTTACATGGTCTTTATTAATTTTTGGCACAATCGATATATAAGTTTTGACGTTATTGACGTTTTTGTGGCAACAAATCGGTAAAATTTCAAGGGAAACTCATCATTTGAAGATATTATGATCTTGTCGGGTTTTAATATAACATATATAAACACGATTTTATCATGCATATTTGAAAACTCCATTCACAGTAAATTTGCAGTATATAATTGACGACAAATGAAGTCATGATTACGTAATTATTCCGGCAAGTGTGTGGCCTATGGCCTCTCGTTTATTTGTTTATATCTACAATAATGTTTTACATTTTGAATTACGTAAATCTCAATGGGTGAAAATAGTAAATAAAGGTCAACCAATCAGAGCAGGGTTTGATTTGATTGTATGTATTCAGTTTAAACTGCAACATACATTAAATAAAATATAAATATGGACCGGCATAAGAAACCAGAATTCACAAAAAAATTGTAAACAATCGTTTCCATTGTGGTTGCTTGCTAGGGTTCAATACAGGACTTTATTCCCTCTGCCGTATTACATTGAATACTATACTCGGATTTTTCTAACTCGTTTACACTGTTTTTCGCTAATATTTTTGTGATGCTAAATGCTATCATTCCATAACTTTGCATACTTCATCCGGGAGGCTAACGGCAATTTTCTAGCAAATTTCAGACAGCTATCGTGAAAATTGAAAAAGTTGGTAATCTACCTCAATGTTAATTTTCAGCCCAAAACGGGATCTGGAGAATCTGAGCATATTCGAGGAATTGGTCCTGTTTACATCCATCAGGATTCGCAATGTTCTTGTAACTTTGAACCAGGAGATACACTGGGTGTATTCTACACAAACATGTTGATTTTGAAACATTGCTCCGCTACAAAACCGAGCAAAAGCACAAAATTGTGTGCGGGCCCAGAAATTAAATAGTAGGGCTAAATTTAACATTGGGGTAGATTGCCAACTTTTTCAATTTTCGTGATAGCTGTGTTAAATTTTGTAGAAAATTGCCGTTTGACTCCCAGGTGAAGTATGCCAAGTTATAGAACGATAACATTTAGCATCACAAAAATATTAGCGAAAAACAGTATAAACGAGTTAGAAAAATCCGAGTATAGTACATGTAGTAATGAAGTAGGTACACAATGAGATATATAATAGATGTATTTATTATGAAAAAACAATTTATATGATCATATATGAATTTCACTTGAATGATCAATCAGAGTGTTCAAATTTATAACTAGACCCTTTTTATTAGATTTTCAATCAATTTTGGTAGCAGACTTACCGGTAAAGTCTTAATTGAATAATTATAATTTATAACCATGTTCGAAAATAAGAGGTACTGAAATGGGAATCAGTAATTTTGGCTTTGCAGTATCAGTGATAATGCAGTATGTGCCAGGAGTATTCCTGCAATCTATGGTTATTGTGGCACGTACTGGCATAAGCTTTCAAGTCCACAGACAGTAAATCGTAAAAAATTAATGTACGATAAATTTCCAAATACTGTAAATAGAATATTCTTACCAGCCTACCTGGCTGCAAATTTTCCCATTGCCTGCCATGATGTTGGAACTACTTTCAACATTTGCCAACTGATGCAAACAGTGATAATATTTAGCAAATTTGCTAGTGTTGTTCCAGATTAGAACACGATAAAATCCCACAATTGTGTTTCTGTGCCCTTGGTTCAAGTTCTCTGAAAAGCCCTTGTCTTCATGTTGGGCATATGGAGAACTTGAATCACAACCACACAAAAACCCACATTATGGAATAACCTTCATGTATTTGTTTGAATAATTGAGTCATTCATGGGAAAAAAAACTCTGAGACATAACTAATTGCTGTAATCTATTCAATTACCAATTATAAGCCCATTTGAACTGGTAGGCCACATGTACCTGGGATGGCTTCACCGGGTAAAATGGATATCTGACTCTGCTAAACATTTGCTTGAAAACCCATTTTTACCTACAGTGGATCCTGTGTTAAAGACCACCTGGTTTGAGAGACCACCCTGTGTTTTAAGACCACTCCACTTGATCCCAAGTGGCCTTTCATCATGTGAATGAACCTGTCATGAGAGACCACCTGTCATTTAAGACCACCTTTTTGGGGTCCCTTGGGTGGTCTTAAAACACAGGATCCACTGTACTTTGTGATCTAATTGTGGAATTCATATATAATTTTGTATTCCACAAGGGGGAAGGGGGGGGGGGGGTAATGGAACTTGTCACAAAGTTTTACCAGTACTCATCACATGCTCATTGCAACTTTTGGTGAGTTGAGGTCATGGAATATATACACAAATACCGATCCTGATCAACTGATCAAGACTAGTATTTCTGTCAGGCCAATTCATCACCTCAGCTCGGTCACTGTATGCTATAAATACATGTACCAGTGAACTGTATGCCCGGTAATGCCGGATAACTTTCACTCCACGGATAACTTTCACTCCATACTCATGATACCTGCAAAGTTCAAAATATGAAGGACATTCTTTCATATCTATGTTCCATATATATATACACATTCAGGACAGGTCTGTGCATTCTATATTCAATACATACCGAGGTAATGTTTCCTGTGTCAGACAAGTTTTCATTCATCAACATTACTTTCTTTGATATGACTGAAATTTGTATACTAGTACCTGTACTTGTATGTAGGGTAGTGCTCATACATGTGCCAATGTATTGTTCATGACCATGTTTCCTGATATCTAGGGTATTGGTTCCCCAAGCAGTCCTCGTGGCTATTACCGAAATGTACATTTTACATTTCACAATCTATTTTGGTGCCGCTGACTTGAAATGATAAATAGGGTATCATTTGTGTTGACAATTTCACTTTGACAACATTGATTTGTTGATTATTCAGTGTCAACACACATGTACTTGCTACATCCCAAAGTATCTTTCTTCAAATACATGTACATTCATGTATGTACATTCTAGAAAATCCAGTAATTTTTTTGCGTGTCATAAGTTCAGTTATTAGCTACAGTTTCATCATGTCATGCAGAAGAACCCATAAAATAA
This sequence comes from Terebella lapidaria, assembly GCA_949152475.1. Classification (NCBI taxonomy): domain Eukaryota; kingdom Metazoa; phylum Annelida; class Polychaeta; order Terebellida; family Terebellidae; genus Terebella; species Terebella lapidaria. Next base: position 34,470,963 of record OX424556.1, read on the forward strand.
TTGCTTGCAATATTTTGTTTGATACAGAACAATTATGTAACGATAACCTGAGGACTTAGAGTGCAAGGCTATCAGCATTGATGTTCTATGTGTTTAGTGGCCATTATTTGCCAAGGGCTGACGTTAGTGTTATATAGGATGACATATGTTGCCATAAGTGCTGTTAACTCGAGGAAATATCGAAGAAAGTCATTTTGTCTGTAGCCGGAATCGACAAGTGGCTTTGAGTCTCTGTGCTATATTTACGTGGGCAAGTGGCTTGAGCAGTGTCACGATGGTATTTAGTACAGCGCACAATATCATCTGTCTCGGAAATGTTTCTGCGATATCTTAGAGACGTGCCTTCTACCACATACTCAAAGGGTCTTTTGTCCTGAAGTCTGTAGGATAATGAAGTACATATATATATGTATATATATATATATGTACAAGATTTCCAGATATATGTACAAGATTTCCAGAAACATGACCACCCTGTGAATTCTCAATGACAGTTGGGTGGTTGAATTGCTAGTCCTGTTGATAACTATTATGAGAGCAATAAAAAAAAGTATCAAATCATCTTCCGGGTGTCCAGTACATGTAGGTCATTAGTACATGAGTCTGTTGATCACTTCCTAGTTTTCTCTCGTAAAACGTATTGGTACATACACACATATGTATGTAATGTAGTTACATACTGCGTAACTATAGCACATGTAGTATGTACAACTGTGTATATGCTAGGAATAGATACATGTACATATTATAGTCTGGACAACAGATAACCTGAATTACTCATGAAAGTGATACTCATCTGTCTTACATTTAATATGTACATGAAATCAGCACAAAAATATATAGCAATTGTACTTAGAACTAGTCTTGACTAATGTGGACTAACTTCATTATTGTGTATTGGCAGTTATAGCAATTCCTGAAGAAAATAACATAGCTACACAAGTACACATACATGTACACTGTAATTAAGTTACACATTGCTTTAAAAATGGTAGAATTCTGCACTGTTGATTTGTCAGTTGTCCATGTGGCCTGACAAGCCGTCAACACCAATTATATAATCAAGCTCAGAGACATGTCTCACTGGCGGTATTTTTAGTGTCAATACATATATCATGTATAGGACAGTTCCACTCAAAATGTACTAGTAGATTTTATAGAGTAACACCGCAGAGTGCAATATAATTGTCCAGTAAGCTTTTCATGGTATCAGTTGAGCTAATGTGAAAATTGGTGGTGTTTCAGGGCGTTTCTGGGCTTCAGTTCATAATATATATAATTGTATCCCCCGAACAAAGTTCGGCGGATACTATGGATTTACGATCGTCGCGCCGCGTCCGCAGACACTTTCTTGTGAACGCGCTACAGCTTGCAAATCTGCACCGAATTTGATAATATTTTATATGGACATGTCTTATGGTAAGATCATGACACCTATCGATTTTGGTTGCCATAGCAACCAATTTGGCCGATTGGCGACACATTTTGTGCAAAAATTAGCCTGTTTAACACACATGGCTTGTGAACGCTCTATGAGTGGGAGTTTTCTATGAATGATGATGAAATCGCACAGACTCGATGAGAAAGACCGTCTCACGAAACCTATTGTTTTTCAGAATGATCAAATAAATAATAATTAGTTAATGGACTAACTTATTACGACCATAAAAATACCCACTTTGACATCTGTGATCACTCCAATACCCTGTATTATGAAAGTAAATGGCAATGGATTCTTGTTCAGATTAGAGAACTGATGTTTTGGGTGAAAACAGAACAATATTATTGAATAAGTTAACATTAGTTTTACTAGTTAAGTCTATTATTTACCACAATAAAAATAGTTAAGATGAGAAACATTCATTATTAAGCTCAACAAGGTAAAATTTTCGTCCAGTACAAATTTCATGGGTGTAACCAAATAAGTTAACATTATTTTTACTAGTTAAGTTTATTATTGACCACAATAAAAATAGTTAAGACAAAATATATTTATTATTGGGCTCAACAAGGTGAAGGTTATGTCCAGTAGAGATTTTGTGGCTTTAACCAAATAAGTTAACATTAATTTTGCTAGTTAGGTCTATTATTGACCTCAATGAAAATAGTTAAGATGAGAAACATTTATTCTTGTGCTCAACAAGGTAAAAGTTTTGTCCAGTACAGGTTTCATGGGTGTAACCGAAAAAGTTGACATTATTGTTACTAGTTAAGTCTATTATTGGCCACAATAAAAATAGTTAAGACAAGAAATATTTATTATTGGGCTCAACAAAGTGAAGGTTCTGTCCAGTAGAGATTTTATGGCTGTAACCAAATAAGTTAACATTATTTTTGCTAGTTAAGTCTAAAAAATAGTTAAGACGGGAAACGTTTATTATTGAGCTTAACCAGGTGATGGAATTTCACATTCAAATCTAATTTGGAACATATTTTGGTCAACTTTTAGTTTGAATTTCAACTTGAAACCAAGTTTGCACATATTTTGAGTTAAAATATAACTTATGGCGGAATCCGATCTGGCTCCAATTTTCGTCATCTTGAAATGCAGTTTTGGTCAACTTTTACATTGAATTTCAACTTAAAACCAAGTTTGGCACATATTATGAGTTGGAATATAACTCATGGCGAAAAGTTCAATCTGGCTCCAATTTCGTCATCTTGAAATGCAGTTTTGGTCAACTTTTACATTGAATTTCAACTTGGACCAGGTTTGTCAAATATTCTGAGTTGACATATAACTTTAGGTGAACAGATTGATCTGGCTGTAATTTCGTTATTTTATCGAACATGTCGAAATGGAAATCGATATATATGCAGTGCTGTTGGAGGTGATCTTGAATTCGACTTTCAATAATCTTGAAAGATCAATGCAGCAATTTTGGTGGAAAACAAAACAGTTGTGGCTTAAGATTTTACATTTCTCTGGTACACATGTAATCTTTTTTAGCCCTTGCTCTAGTTTTTCATACTTATCAGTAATATATTTGGGGCAACAGGGATGATAGGGCTACGGGGGATACACCAAAGCGGTCGTAGGCGACCGGAAGTGTCTAGTTATGTTAAATGTCCATATGATGCAAGCCTTACTAGTAATCACAAGAATGGTAGCCATATACATACAATGCACTTACTAGTATATTGAATTGGATTGAATTGTATCAATTGGTTTTAAAATAATAGTGGAAAATATTTTGTTCATTTATTAAGGCATTTCGGCAGAAATGCCTTTATGGTTTTAGCAGAATTTTTTTTTTTTTTTTTTTTTCTTCTTCCGCCACTTTTGGTTTCCGGACGATAACTTTAGATTGCCTTGACGGATCCTTGTCAAATTTTCACCGCAAGTCAGAAATGATATGTGGAAGAACCCTATTCTTTTTGAGCCGGATCCGAGGTCCGTGAGGTCCGTGAGGATGAAATCAAGGCTAATTTTAAAACTTGGTTTCCGGACGATAACTGGAAAAATATTTATGCAATAGTTGCAGAACTCTGCATGGAGGTTCATATGCCACCAGGGAAGAACCCTATTGATTTTGGGATCGATCCGTCAAACGACCTTTGACCTAGAGGTCAAAATAATTTTTTGCTGATTCATCCTTGAGGCTTCCTGCATATCTCGGAAACCGTGCGTCGTAGAGCGAAACGGACGTCATTTTTGGACTCGGCGATCTAGACAAACATGTCTAAGGAGTATTATGGATGAACTTTGACCTTGACCTTAAATTTTTTACCGAGTCTGCATTTTTCGTTTTCGTCGATATCTCGGAAACGGTGCATTGTACAGCGAAACGGACGTTGTTTTCGGAGTGGTGGCTCTAGACAAACATGTCTAAGGGGTATTACTGATGAACTTTGACCTTGACCTGAAATGTTTTTTTGCTGAGTCGACATTTTTCATTTTCATCCATATCTAGGAAACGATGTGTCGTAGAGCCCATGGCAAACATGTTTTAAATATTACAAATTAGTCCTAACACCGAAATGCCTCCAAGGCATCTTTAGGCCTTGACGTCTAGTTTTCTTTGGACTGTTAGACCTGATCATGACCAGTTCTTGGTTTATTGTTTACCGGTACATACATTGTATTTTATATTCTGACTGTATGATGTTATCAGTCACTTTCCAACATCATTACTGGTACTGTGAATACTAGATTTTAATAACAAATCCTCAAACACCCACAGTTTCCGGGTTTGACTGAGTTACACCAGTATATATCTAGTACAAACTCCGATTCAAATCAGTTAATAACAGAGATCATATACTATTGGGCATTTAATCAGTTTTTCTACTCAGTCAAAATATGCACATGATACAACATCATGCATTATCATGTTGTGTAATGTTGCCTTTCATTAGGGCATGCTTTGCATTGAATTCATGCACTACACGTATGATAAAAGTTTCTTGGGTAATTTAGGTTTTAAACATGACAAAGAGAGAACTTCCCTATAATAAATACATGACTTGCTAATGTTCAATAAAATGAGTCAGTTCATGTATATGTATGCATGTATATTATCTTGAATGTAGGTATTAAAATAATATCTGGACTAACAATTGATCAATGTAGTGAACTGTTTGCTCTCACAAGACGCCAGGTTTTCATCATTTAGGTAAAGAGCTGAAGCCAAGATCTGAAAATGAAATTCTAATTTATTGGGAAAAACATTTGAGTTCCCCAACCTGATCATTAAATGCATCATGATCCATCATATACTTATATTCATGAGTACATTATGATAGCAAAATTCATCATGATGAATAAGTTGCATTATCAAGGGTACATTATGATAACACAAATCATCATAATGCATCAGTTGTATTATCATAATGTGGTACTGATCATGTACACGATATTCACAGTGACTGCATCTAGCAAGTGATGTACATGTATTCTTGATCATATTCATATTCTGCTATATTGCAAACAGGGTGTAGTTACAGGGGCCCAGTGAGGGGTATTAAATTGGTGCTTGAATAAAGATTCATAATGACACAAATTATAATATAAAACATGTTAATTACTCTTTTGATAAACAGATCACCTTTCGTGTATTTGACTAGCAGTTTATTTGGCTAGTATTTGACAAGTATTATATATCATAATCTATCACTTTTTTCTTCAATTGTTATCGGATGTACAAAGAAAAAAAAAACATTTAAAGTTTAAAGGTACATGTGTTATTGAGAGTTTAGATATACACCTTTCTTCAACAGTACTCCAAATTACTTTGTAAGTTCATCCAGTTCATGTCATTCGGGCTATGAATATTGTGCTCAAGAGATCCATCATCTGTTGTACAAATTCTAAAGTTTGTGTGTACCAAAATTAAATCTAAGAGCAGATGGTCACCTACATTGTAATCTGATCTGTTGTCATGCTAAGAAAGTATAAATCATTTACTCAATGTGCAATTAAATTTAGCTATATGCTCCTCATGCATTAATAAACATTCAAATTGGGCTATTGTGCAGAGATAGGTATCTGGCTTAGGTACGTAAGTTTGGGTGATCTAAGTTGTTGATTGCCTGTCAGTCGCGTGTGAGGCAGGTGCAGGCAGACTTCAGCTCACGATGCTGTCATCTTCAGCAGAGGTCAAGGATAGAGTGAGGTATGGGGTATGGGGTTGAGAGGGGGTAGGGGGAGGGGGGCTATCATAAAAGATGGCATTGATTTGTATTTGGCAATTCAGGGAGAATATATTGAAGATAAAGTAGTTGCATTTAAACAATTGGTATGTTACTGATTTACATTGACAGTATACATTGAATTTATGGATTAACGAGTCGTTGGAGTAAATTCTAGTAATTTTCTGTCCCACACCATTCAGATATCAGGTACATGTATCATGTTAACAGCTACATGTAGACATATACATGTACATATATGTAAATGTAATGCATGAAAGAGGTTTACATGCTTTAGGCATCCATATTTCTATGTTTTCATCGTCAAAGGCAAAAACTTTCTGAGTGCAAAGAATTCAAGCTTAATGTTTATTTAATGAGCACTGGGCAAGTTGATGCACAAGTATGTGAGTGTGTGTGTCTATTGAAATTGGAGCAAAAAGAATAACATGTAAGTGTATAGAATGAAAACAAAAATTGTACAAGAAGCTCTAGATTTGAATCGTTCTCTCCACGAGGAAGTAATACATGTATCTGCATCAATTGTCAACTATACAATTATAAATCTATATATATTCATCTGAGGAAATCCGTAAATTAGTACCTTGAACGTATTACGGCTGTCACTTGCTCCAGATATCTTCATCGTGTGATCCAATACAAACAACTTCTTGAACTGCCTCGTTTATTCGCATGTTTCAACTCGTAGGATTTCGTTTGTTCCACCGACCGAGTGATGTATACCGAAAACGTATGCTTCGACCGTGCAGAAGAGCCCTTTTGAAAAATCATCTAAAATAAAAACCATGACATAAAAAGAGAAGAAAAAGTATATTGAGATGCAAAGAAAAGGACGGGGAGAAAGTTTGAGAAGAGAAGTGAAAATAAGACATAATGACATCTGCCACATTGAGGGGCAGTCAGCCTTGCAGGAGGCCGGGCCAAAGTCAAGTCGAGAGACTGACTGCTCGGTCGCACCACACGTCGGACTGCCTGATGTACTTGTACTTCCCGCGCCGGCAAACTTGGACCAGCGTACAAAATGGAGATGTCATCGAACAGATATGCCAACTGTGCGGAATACACATGATACATGGCGGCAGTTAATGGATAATGAGCGAATTGCATCTGTGATACGCCTATGACAGTACTGGAGTTACCATGAGTTACTGTACAATGTATGGTGCACCTCAATGGAAGTGAGTCAGTGTAAATGCTGTTCCCACTCATTGAACATGACTGTGTCAGCCTGTATATATAACTACATTGTAGAGGAGGATAGATTTGAAACATGAATGTCATCTTGGGATATTGGAACTTTTCTGGAACTTGTGGTGATTTGTGATACTATAAACCTTGGTAAGTTACATGTAGGAATATGTAATTTTCAGATCGAGCCCAGTTGGTACATTGTATTATAACCATGTATGATAAACGACTGTGTCAATTCCTAATATGGCTTGGCAAGTTGATTCAGATTCAATACATGGGGCCAGTACCATTATTACTGTCATATTGCAATATTTACAATTAATGATCGTCTTGCAATTGAAGGTGTATAATGCATCATACAAAATAATACCACAATTCATTCTCCTAATAAATAATTACTACATGACCAGTTTCTTAGCTGATCAGTGTTATGGTTATGTCAGTACATATGTGATCCGTTTTGCCTAAATTGTAATTACTTACAAACGAAAAGGCTTAAGTACATGTATATGCACAGTGTAAATTGTGCACATATATCTTATTTTAGTTGTACCAAACTATATATATATATATGATATATGTAGTGCTAAAAAAACACACACCTGTGACAAAGTTAATGTTTTACAAGTTTTATGGTTTGTGAAACATGTTGAAAGGCAAATGAATTTTTTTTTCACATGCACTAACTTCCAGCTACATTATGCTCATGCCTGGCCTGGGCACATGAACATTTATGTATGTTTGATATGTTTTTGTCCACTCTCATATCAATGAGCAGTGAGCAATGATATCCTCAGGCTACCATACATGCTGGCCAACATGCAATAGTTATTCTACATGTATATGCATAATATAGTATGAGGGACATGTCACTTGCCAAAGTATAGTGGACTAGTGTTACTTACTACTACAAGTAAATTATTCCTAAAACATAAAAGATATGCATGTATGAATTACCAATTACCAGTATCAGTTCAGTATCATTCCAAAATTTTTCTTTGTAATAAAATCTTGGAGTGTTCCAATCCACACATTTAGGTAATTTGAATGATAATAAAGGGAATAGAAGGCATAAGTATATTATTCAGAGATTTTCTTGAATCTGACCTCAAGTTTGACCTCATTTTGCACGCGCTGCTGCAGGAGGACTTGCTTTGGCTCGTTGTGCTACTATTAGGACCAATACGGTATTTCATTCAATGTCATTGAGAGTATAGAATTGTTCCATAGAATGGAGACATGATGGCAAATCACAATAGATATAATTATATTCACCCGAGAGGTAGAAACAAAAGAAGCATGACTTTTGTGACATCTCAAGTTTTTTCTGCAGCGGTCAATGTTCTGTTACACGACTGACTGACGCATTGATTAGTATGCAGCACACAATTACTGCATGTAGCGTTAGCTGTCTGCATGGGTCTGCTCCGGTATTCAGACATGCAAAAACCCACAACCCTGCTACCAGCTAGTAATGTATGTTTATTAAAACTCAGTGTGAACCAGCAAACTAAGGAATTTAGATTGGCTCCAGAATTGATATCCATCACTGTATCTCACAGGCCCTTTGCTACACTGTACCATTGAAGAATATATCAATCTATTCTACATTGTATCTAGCATTCATTCCAGATAATGCATAGTAATGCAGAGCTTGATAGTGAATGTTCACAATGGACATACAGTGAACATGCATTAATTTACCTGTATTTGTAATAAAACTGTCATAAACATGATAGTCTCTTACCGGTATGTCCATGTATTTTTGCATGCCATTCTATTTGCAATAGTACTTTTAGAAATTATTATTCACTGTTCATGTATTCTGAGATGATACATGATTATAGACACTCATTACATGTATATCTATTTTCTTACCATGTAGTTTCACAGTACCTTCACTTTGTATAATGTCTGTGACAATTTACTAATTTATTCACTGTGATAAATTTAACATACAGGTCATGCAATTTGTGGAAGTAGAAAACATGCAGACATTATATGTCAGAGATTTTTGTGGTATAGTTTTAATGTTGTCTGAAGACAGAGAGCTCAGAAAGAGCAAAACTCATCTGAAGCCTGACTCCATTTCTGATACCAGTGAAATTTGCCCTTTGTCCAAAAAATATTTGTGGCGTGTGAAATGACATGCACAAAATATCTTGTCTATTTTGAATACAATAGTCCTGTAGTTTGCACAACTTCGGAACTGATTCAATACTAGTATTCCAATTAGACATGGTGGGTACATGTGGGAAGAATTCCATAGTCTGGATTCACTGCTAGTGAGTTGTAGCTTTTAATGTTATTATGCAGTTGATCAAATAAGTTCTAAGGGAAGACTCTGAGCTTGGATCACAACCACCTGTCATTTCCCATACAATACATGTAAATCTATATAGTTGATGTTCATGTTTGTTGTACATCTATAGATAGCTTGTTCACTGGAGTTATATAGAAATTAGGTTTTAAATCCTTGGGCATATTCGGTTTGCAGAATGTGGATTGTGCATGTACACTGTAGCTCTGACACGCAGAGAGATGAAATGGCAAAAAGCCTTGCTGACAGAGGTAAAGTTTTATGAGGACCGTAGATTATGACTGGATCATCCCTGGATCCAGATAACCCAGGGTCCCCTCCACTTGCCGTTGATGTCCAGGGATCCAGCTGTCTATCTAGTACCGGTATCTGTGGAGGTTCGGTACCACCCTGTGGCAGTTACGTCAAGTTTGAGGTCAATGAGTGCTGCCTTGGGGGTGGGTCTGTGAGTGAGTGATTGTCCAGGAGAGAGGTGAGGTCCCGTCTACGTCTCTACGATGGCCTGGACCAGCTGGAGCTCCGGAGTCCAGGATCTGCACTGGCATCGTGTAATACTCTGTGTTTTAGCAACTTAGGCCCGGGGAAGATCATTTTATTGGTTGTTTTGTGTAGTGTGTGAACTGTGGTGGACACAGCAAGCAGCGTCATTTATGTGTAGAATGAAAACTTTCATTTTGTCTGGCCCCATTTTAGCATCTTTGAAACTGGTACAAGTGAATGTACAGGGTCAGAGGAAGGATATCATGCAACTGTATGTGTATGTGGGGGGGGGGGGGGGGAGGGTGGAAATGGAAGTTCAGGAACCATGGAACCACTACACCACTCTACACCACTACACCACTACACCACTCCCACTAGTGATTTAGTGGGAGGGTTGGGAAGAGAGTTGTGTGTGTGTGGGGGGGGGGGGGGCGACTAGCAGGCACTGGGTGTTGGCAGGTCCCCTGCATGGCTCTGTGTCCATGCCTCTACATGTAGCTCTCCCCGAATCAGATTAATGGCACCTATGGCCCCCTCCGGCTTGTTTACAATCCTTCCAGGAAAATAAAAACAGCAGCGGTGGCCGTGTAACACTCGGACGTCTTTGTTTGCTGGAGCAAAACAAATCTCTGGAGGTAGAGGAGTTAAAAACTTTACACTTTTTCTGCCCAGTCTCATTTGCTTTCTTCTTGTCGTGGACTTTTTGCGTTGCTGGGCGTCCGTCTCCCGTGGTAACCATTTGTCAGGTATCATGCTGCGTTTGAGGTAGTTCTTCATGTCTGGAGTTTTTCTACTGATTCTGGGGAACACGTACATGTAGAGCATGACATCGTGGCATACCTGGATTGTACAGGACAGCCAGAAATTTGGGATACTTTGGGTAGTACAAAACTTTCTGTAGATGATACAGTAGCCAGTACAATGTAGGTGAGTTCCTGTCATCATTTCACAGTGACATTTACCAGTATATTCATAAATTTGTGGAAGTCTTCTGTTTAATAAACAAGTTACTGTGTAAGTTATACCAAGTGTTAGATGAGGTTCATTGCTTGACTACAGTAATAGATACTTCATGCACCTGGTTGTTAGGATCTGCTAGTTATAACAATTATAAATACTCAACATTCGCATGATTAACATGCACACATGTACATGTATGTATCAACGTATCATGCTTTCACTCGCATCGAGGCAGATAAATTAATGTACGTGATCGCCTGATCACCAAACAGGTGACCTTGATGGAACATAGATTATTAATGTGTGGGACGAGGTCATTTCTAATAGAATTGTGTACATGTCGCAATAGGACGTCATCCAGGCTAGAATGATGAATGTGACAGTCTCCAGTGTATGCCACATAAATGTATACATGTCTATGGGGTGCATTCATTGTATGCTTGACTTTATCATGCAGGTTTACGTATTGAGCTTGTCACCTGGCTAAAGTTGGATATTTTATCAACAGATGTCATCTAAACATTGTAAATTAGTTTGTTTACCGGGTAATAGTGTCAAATTGATCAAGTTTATCTTACATTAGCATGTGTTCATTTGGTCATAATATTGTAATATATTGAGTATAATAGCACATAGGTCAACTTCAGAAAGGGTACGCGCAGGTAGTGAAGCATACCTCTAAGTTCTCAAGTGTTAGAACATGTCATAAATGTGTATTATATATAACTACCGATATATATACACAATCTTTATTCAAAGAACACCCCACAGTCTGCCATCTGTGCCATGCGAGTTCCTGTAATTGCCGTGAAGAGACCACCGGTAGTCTCTCCATGTGTAATTAGGATATGACAAGGTGTGTACCTTGGTTTTCCAAGAAATGGTCCAGTCTTTCCAATTGTATACCTGGAATATAGAGATAGGAATGACTTGTTCTGTGGTTCCAATTGTTCTAAAGCATCATGCCATGATCTAAGAATATTTTAATAATCTTCTGTCTGTATTTGAGATTTTAAAAAGTACAAATTGACAGAAATCATAGGAATGAGAAAGTAATCAAAATGTCTTTTCTCTGAAAATAATAACCCATTCAGAAAAATCTTCAGACAATGAAATTAGTCTGAACGAAGATTTTACGGGTTAGGTATTAAAGCGTTTTTGAGGACATGCACGTGGCCAGTACATGTATGTGCTCAGTAGATTTATCTCTCTATTGTATGAATTTATGCCATACATGTAACTATCTACCCGCTGTAGGATGCTGTTGGGTTCGGGCTGTGTCCCTCATTCTCTGTAGCCATGGATCACTCTGTGGGTGTGCTCGCAGATACTTGTCGAAAGAACCAGAGAAAAAACACAGATTGATATGGAATATGGAAAGAAACTATTTTCTTCTACCGCACGAAATATTTTTCACGGGTGATCCATGTCGGTGTACAGTGTACAGTGACCCAGCGTCAGGCGTGGGCAATGTTGCGTCTTTTTCAGGATAGTACATGTACAAAGAAATATACAGTGCTACAGAAAGTAACATCCAGGGTTCTCTCTTGGCCTTGCTGTTTGCAACCGATGCTGCTGGATGCTGCTGACCCAACGACCGTGAATCTGACCACAAGAGAGCTACTGTATGTGGAGGTCACTCACTCGCTCACTCACTCGCCAGCTCACGAGTGACAGTGAGAACTGTTTATTTGTTTATATCCAGCTATTTGGCAGGAACTTGGCTGGCAGTGATGTGCTAATAGATCCACACATTTCGCTACAACCGTAGACGCCAGCATGTGCTAATATTTTAGTTAGCGATAAAGGGCATTTTTTGCCGTGGTGCGATGCCGAGCCTTTGTTGCTTATCCAAGTGAAATGCGTTGTGTTTTGTTAGGGGAGGCGCAAAGGAGGATAGAAGGATGTCAGTTTATGTGCAATTTTTTCATGTTTGGAAATGATTTTCCATGGTATTTGTGTGAACTGAAGAATTACACACCACCGACCAGTGTAATATTGGGATGTATCCTGAACATCACAAGTTTGAAGTTTTGTAAGTATTTGTACCAATCAAAATATATAATACACTTATCAGTTTCACCAATTTTGATAAAACATTTAGTGTATTCTCAACTATTTCAACAGAGAGCCACTATTGCTCATGGGTTCATGTCCTATTACGGTCCGATGGAGATTACTTTGATTACAGTTGTGAATTTTGCTGTATAATTGAGTAGTTACCACAATATCATACCATATTGTCATGTACCATGTACTGTTACATATACAACATATACATGTACCGGGAGATTGCATTTTGTAAGTGCAGATGATTTGGCTGTTTGAAGTAGCCTGGTTTATGAACTTTGCATTAGACATCTGCGATGGTCCAATGAGTCGGGATGCTTTTAAAGCACACTGTGATTATATCTGACCTTTCTTTGCTAATACTACTGTAGTGACAAATGTCATTATTAGATGTACATGTATGAAGTTTCATATGCAATTTTGTACATGTTTCTGCATCCATTAAACTGCAGTGCATGATTATAGCATACACCGGTACATTTAATAATATATATCTGATTTATTCAGGTTCTCCTGTTCAAAAGTGGTTCATGTTGTAAATGTGCAAATTACTGATGTATTTTTTTCTCTCTATGAATCTCCAACATGTTCAACTACATGTGTATATTGTTATTTGCTCTAGTTGAAAACCCAGAAATCAAAAATGAAAGTGAAGAAGGCTTTTCATGTTTTTGGGCAGGGTATGAATGAGTATAATCAATGTGTACAGTCACGCAGCAATTACATATATGTACGTGTCCTGATCTGTCAGGCTGCCCCCGGAGTATCGCAATAAGTAAGTAATAAATTTTACACATAATGGATAGCCGGTGAGGAAGATAACAGTTGCCTGATGCAGATTAAGTAGCTGATATAATAAAGACCTGGTCTACTGTATACTCCTGTCGAGACCTGTCTTGATGCTGCTGTGTGTCTAGAGTCCAGAGAACGCAGATCACCGAAGGAGGTCACATGCCTCGAATGTTTGACATAACATCACACCAACTACTTGAGATATAATCGCCCGGCTTAGCTTAGGACTCTCTCTTGCTAACACTCACCAGTGATAGAAAGAAAGAGAGTGAAAAAAAGTCACACACGCTATGAAAACATAAGCAGGTCTTTATCAAGTTAGCGTCCTCAGTTGTGCAGTGGGAATTGTGTCACAGTTATGGTGTGGCCTTCCACAGTTTTACGACAAAAGTACGAAGAGCGCATTGCTCCGGGATGAATCAGGAAACTAAACGGCGGCAGCGGGGATGTTTTATCTTTATCGGAAATATCCGCCGCTGTGTCTGATATATGGCAGGTGTCTCTCGGATCAGGGCAGGAGTTGATTTATAAAGTTGACACACCAGTGGTTTACTTTATTCCCTCGCAATACGAGGAAATTATAGCTGGGATTTCTGTGTTAAATTTCGGAAGTTAAGAACCTGTTCAAGTACAGGCCTATTCAGTGCTTCTTATATTATAAGGTACATGTACATCGATGAAATAACACCTGTTGGATATCCCTCTAGTCAAAGGTAAATAACTTAATTATGTTGGCAGCAACATGAACAATAAAATGTACATTTCATATGCTCCAGAAGAAGTGGTAAACATGGTGAAAAATTTACATGTAATTCATTGATATGATAAATACAGTTGTTCTCATGCACTTTGGATCTTGTTGTAACTAAAGATGTCGAAGCTTTTTATATACCGGGTAAGTCACTTATACAACACATGTAGATGCTATTGTCGTCATCCATACAGATGATACAATTGCGGGTACTGATGTGTTATTCACATAAATACAGAAAAAATGTAGGTTATTACCATTATTTAGATCATGTTGATTTCTATAGAAAGTTTTGGATGTGACCTGAATGTGTCGGAACTTCCTGGTAATTTCAGCAAACTACATGTATATAGCTGCTACTCTATGCTACAAATGTGAGCAAAATGGGCCTTGGGGCTTGAAATAAGTGTGTCTGCATGTCACTGTGTGTGGCTACTACTGTAGTGTACATGGTGCAAACTCCACTTGTGGTGTGGGAACTTTCATCAGCAAAATGCATCGTTCTGTGTTTACCAAGAAAACATTGTGCATCATCATGACAATGAAATGATAATTGGCCAAAATATCTTAAGGGTATTACTTGTGCACACAATACAAACAGAAAGTATTTGCAGAATGAATGTTTATCATTTGATCATAATAATGACCACATCATGTGAGTTGAAAAACATTGCTGTCAGATCATGCTGCTGCTGTTCACTTAATATTTATTCTTCGCCTGGCTGGTATATATCTTAATGAGGTATTTTCAACTTGACTTATCACAATCACCATAAATATTTTCACATGATGTTATTTGTATAAATTCTGCACAACTAAGCTCATCCACTTCCTTATTATTTGCCCCCCCCCCCCCCCCCCCCCCCAGAAATGGCGTAAGCGCTGGTTCGTACTGTACGAATCTCCTGCGTCGCAGAGTCTGCCCGGCTCCAGGGCGGCTCTAGACTACTACAAGAGCAATGATCGTCTTGGCAAGAAACTGGGCTCCATAGACCTGGAACACTGCGAGGAGGTTCTCTGCAAGCTGGACACGGCCTTCTACAAGCATGTCTTCTCACTGAGAACAAAACACAAGGGCCGCGACCGCTGCTACTACCTCGCCTCCGACTCGGAAGAGGAAATGATGAAATGGGTCGACTGTCTCTGCCTGGCACTCGGGCTCAAAGAAAATGAAGGTATGGTTTATTCCTGTCTACCTGGCACTCGGTCTCAAAGAAAATGAAGGTATGGTTTATTTGTCTCTACCTGGCACTCGGGCTCAAAGAAAATGAACGTATGGTTTATTTGTCTCTGCCTGGCACTCGGGCTCACAGAAAAATGAAGGTATGGTTTATCAGTCCCTGTCTGGCACTCAGGCTCACAGAAAAATGGAGGTATTGTTTATCAGTCCCTGCCTGGCACTCGGGCTCACATAAAAATGAAGGTATGGTTTATCAGTCCCTGCCTGGCACTCGGGCTCACAGAAAAATTGAGGTATGGTTTATTTGTCTCTGCCTGGCACTCGGGCTCACAGAAAAATGAAGGTACATGTATGGTTTATCAGTCCCTGCCTGACACTCGGGCTCACAGAAAAATGAAGGTATGGTTTATCAGTCTCTGTCTGGCACTCGGGCTCAGAGAAGATGAAGGTATGGTTTATCAGTCTCTGTCTGGCACTCGGGCTCAGAGAAAATAAAGGTATGGTTTATTCGTCTTGCTTGGCACTCAAGCGGAGAGAAAATGAAGGTATGGTTTATCAGTCTGCGTCTGGCACTCAGGCTCAAAGAAAATGTGGTTATGGTCTATCAGTTTTCGGTAGTGATGTGTTCCTTTTACACTATCTTTAGTGTGCCTTATGCTTGTCATAAATAAATCATACTGTTATGTATCACATTGGTACATGTGATACAATTGTGAGAAGTCACTATGCGATGGTATGCCATGTATTGATTAATGACCATTTCTGTCCTATCACAGAACCCACACCTCAGCCTAGGAATATCCAGCCCAGCCCCCAGCCATCCGTGAGAGCCCCGAACGCTGCGGTCCAAAGGTCTCCAATCCCAGCCCTCCGAGGTCCAGGGCCCACGTACCTAGACATCCAGTCTGACGGCTCACCAACTTCTCAGTCGCACGGCCAGTTACATGGACAGGCTCACAGTCAGACGCACGGACAGTCGCATGGTCATTTACACAGTCAGATGCACATACAACACTCCACGGTTGAACCAGTCAATGCCGCCCCATACATTCCCTCAAAAAGTGAGCATGGCGAGGGATACATCCCTCTTGAGGACTGCTACAGTGGACAGAAACGATCGCCAACACCCACGCTGAGCAAGGCTGGTGACCACCGTGCAAGTGTGGATAGCATCCCACCAGAGGCTCCTCCAGCACCGCCCATGAAAACTGGCAAAAGGCAGGACACTTTGGCGTCACTGGATCCAAATCTTGATTTATACGACAAACCAACAAAGTCCTACCCGAATCTGGATAACAATGACAATGTATACAATATTCCAGGGGCAAATCCCCTGGCTGTGGATGATGGAATATACAAAATGCCAAAAGGAAGTTATGAGCGAAAAGGAAGTACACCTGGTTATGTACCTGGTTATGAAGAGGAAGGAATATACAAGGTGCCTCGCAGTGAGCAGGCAAGATACAGTTCTGACGAGGAAGGTGTGTACAAAGTTCCGCGAGACTTCGGGCGCCCAGTGTCCCATGGTGTGCAGAGTGAACTTTACCAGGTGCCCCCCAGTCACCTGGCCCCTGTGGTCAGCAATGCCCCCTGGGACCCTGAAGGTTACTATGACCAGCCGCCACGCCGCCCAGTACGGGAGAACTCTCAGCGTGGCTCTAGTTCCTCCTCCTCCGAGAGCCACCGTTTCCAATCTGAACATTCCCAACGGCCTTTCTCACAGGACTTATATGACGTTCCAAAAAATTATAACCAAGGTTATCACGTCCCCCCGGACTATGGGGCGAGCAGTACCCTGGACAGAATGTCAACACAGGATCTCTACGATAACCCGCGTCCCACGCGAAAGGCTCAGTCAGAAAATAACCTGCTCGGAAGCATGGTTCCAGCACCGCCTAAAGGCACCACAGAAAGTTCCACCCTTGGACGCTATCAAAACCTCCCAGAGGAAACCAACAGCTCACGGACCATGCCCCGAAAGTCGAGTCACCCGCGAGCACCGAGTACGAGCAGTTACCAGCCAGAGCAGGACGACACATACGATGTCCCACCGCCACAAAAACACCCGCCACTCCACATTCACATCGACTCACACAGTCTGACACAGTCGCCACCGCCGCCACGGCCCTGCCAGCCCCCCAACCACGCTTACATCAACGCCCCACCGGATCAGGGAGCCCCATCTCTGCGCTCGCCCGTCCTCGCCCCCTCGGCTTTCGATCCTAATCCTGGCTTCTACATGCCCATGTCCCCTTCAGCGGAGTCAGCCACTCACACTGTCGGCGACCTGTACACCGACATGAACAGGATGTCGCAGCATGATGTCTACGCAGTACCGCCCAGCAACCGACCCGTTAACCCCAGTGTTCATGATGTTGTGCCACCCCCCAGCAAGTCAAAGGTGTTCATCGAAACCAAAGGTAAGCTTTTTCATAGCCATCGTCATATCCAGCGTAATCATGATAACAGTATAGTGTAGTGAACACTAATAATTGTATCCCCCGAACAAAGTTCGGCGGATACTATGGATTTGCGATCGTCGCGCCGCGTTAGCGTCCGCGTCCGCAGACACTTTCTTGTGAACGCGCTACAGCTTGCAAATCTGAACCGATTTTGATAATATTTTATAGGGACATGTCTTATGGTAAGATCCCGACACCAATCGATAGCAACCAAATTGGTCGATTGGTGACACATTTTGTGCTCAAATTACCCTGTTTAACACACATGGCTTGTGAACGCCCTACAGGTGGGAGTTTTTGATGAATGATGATGAAATCGCACAGGCTCGATGAGAAAGACTGTCACACAAAACCTATTCTTTTTTCAGAATGATCAAGTAAATATTAACTAGACATAAAAGCCTATAGGCTTTGTGGCATCCCCCAATTTGTTCTTATCATTTCAAATGGTCATACTGGACTGAGAAAAAAGGATACATAGGCCATTGTATGTGGGTAAGAGTGAGAGCTCATCAGACAGTTTCTTACCAGAACTGCTTTCTATCATCTTGACAACTTGGCCCACCAGACATTTGCCACCCAAAATGAATGGACAATTACCCAGCCAATATTCAGAGTACTACCCAGCCAATATTCAGAGTACTAGTATATTTAATCAGGATGTTCGTGATATTTTTCAGGTGCTCCTGTCAAATGTAAAATGATACGTGACTAAAAGAATGCTGTCATCTTGGCCAATTTTGTGATTCCAAAACTGGTACAAACAGTGGAATATTCGCATTCACATTATAACCAAAGCCAAACATTCCCCAGCTAACTAAAACAATGATGATTTGGTCATTGCATGTGAAATAGAGTTTAACTAGACGCTTCCGGTCGCCTACGACCGCTTGGGTGTATCCCCCGTAGCCCTATTATCCCTGTTGCTTCATATATATTACTGTTAGGTGTGAAAAAATAGAGCAAAGGCTAAAAAAGATTACCAGAGAAATACTGATGGGCCAATGATCGATTATTTTCGAAAGTCAGTTGGTTTGCCAAACCGATTTCGATGATCGATTATGGAATCCTATAATCGATTATCTAAAAGTGGCAAAAGTTCTTTGTAATCCATGAAAAGTCCACAAAGAATATGTATTTCATAAATAGATACCAATTTTTAATTGCAAATTTGTGAAATGTGAAGTTGTAAACTATAGTATTTACTTTGATTCTACATCAATTCCCCTTTATAACATTATATTCTGCCAGTAAAGATTGTGCAACACTTCATTATGATATCACAGTTAAACCGATTAATAATCGGAAGTCAGTTGGTTTGTCAAACCGATTATGAACCAATGATCGATTACGAAATTCACACCAACTCCCATCACTACAGAGAAATGTTAAATCGTAAGCCACAACTGTTTTTCCCCCACCAAAATTGCTGCATTGATCTTTCAAGGTTATTGAAGGTCGAATTCAATTTATATTTTAGGTTACCGGACCTTTGGTCCGATAACCTATTGGCATGGCGTTGCGTCCGTCGTCCGTCCGTCCGTCCGTCCGTCCGTCCGTCCGTCCGTCCGTCCGTCCGTCCGTCCGTCCGTCCGTCCGTCCGTCCGTCCGTCCGTCCGTCCGTCCGTCCGTCCGTCCGTCCGTCCGGCGTTAACATTTTTATCTTTAAAGTTAACGATCGAATCTTTCTGAAATTTTGCAGAAAAATGCCTAAAAATATTTTGAGAAGGAGGTATTTTTTTGTTTTTTGATTTTCGCATTTTTTTCAAAATGGCGGCCGTTTTTGTCGAAAAACGCTCAATTTTGGACTTTGACGGCCATTTTCTCAAAAACTGTCTGATCAGTTTTGAGTTTTTGGTTTCAAAAGATTCCCCTCATATACCTCTGTGATATGTATAAGTTTGATTGCCCTAAATTCGCCGGTTTCCGTGTGGCGGCCATTTTGAATTTTTGGCAGGTCGGCGAAAAAAATTTCTTTCGCCCCAAATCGCATTACTATCCATTTTGGGCCATTTCTAGGCAAAAAAAATTTTTCAACCTTTGGAAAAAATTTTGGACTTAGAAAATTTTCGGCACTTTTTTCCTTCATAATGGGAGCTGTCCGGACTGTACTCATAGAACGCTTGAGGATAGAGCTTAGAAATTGGCACTTTCAAATGGGAAGTCATATATGGCTACTTGTGTGGTGACCTTGAATTTGACCTTGGATGACCTTGAAAGGTCAGAACAGCCATTTTTGGGTCGAAAAATGCCCAAATTTACACCTGGTCTGTATTTTCTCAGAAACTGTCTGATCAGTTTTGAGATTTTTGTTTAAAAACATTCCTCTTATATACCTCTGTGACGTGTATAAGTTTTGTTGCCCTTGTATCGCCGATCTCCGTGTGGCGGCCATTTTGAATTTTTGACGAGTAGGCGAAAAAAAATTTGGAGCTGTCCGGACTGTACTCATAGAACGCTTGAAGATAGAGCTTAGAAATTGGCACTTTCAAATGGAAAGTCATATATGGCGACTTGTGTGGTGACCTTGAATTTGACCTTGGATGACCTTGAAAGGTCAAAACAGCCATTTTTGGGTCGAAAAATGCTCAAATTTGAACCTGATCTGTATTTTCTCAGAAACTGTCTGATCGGTTTTGAGATTTCTGTTTGAAAAGATTCCTCTTATATACCTCTGTGACGTGTATAAGTTTGGTTGTACTAAATTCGCTGGTCTACGTGTGGCGGCCATTTTGAATTTTTGGCGGGTCGGCGAAAAATTTTTTTTTCGCCTCAAATCGCATTACTATCCATTCTGGGCCATTTCTAGAGCAGAAAAAAATTTTCACCCTTTGAAAAAAATTTTGGACTTATAAAATTTTCGGCTCTTTTTTCCTTCATAATGGGAGCTGTCAGGACTGTACTCATAGAACGCTTGAAGATAGAGCTTAGAAATTGGCACTTTCAAATGGGAAGTCATATATGGCAACTTGTGTGGTGACCTTGAATTTGACCTTTGATGACCTTGAAAGGTCAAAACAGCCATTTTGGGGTCAAAAGATGCCCAGATTTGCCTCATGTTAGAGTTCATGTTTGCAGTGTGAACATATAGGAAGACATATATGACACAACTAATGATGACCTTGAACTTGACATCAGATGACCTTGAGTGCCAAATGTCTGACTCGGAATGTGTAAATTGACCTGAGCGGCCTAAACGATTCCACCCAGATATATCTTTGTATTATGAACATATAGAATATCAAATATCGCACACATACATGTATAATATAATGTAATGGTAACATCAAAGTTCACACGGATGACCTTGATTGGTAAATCTCAAGGTCTGTTACCTGCCTATGCTGCCATGGCCAAACCAAAATTGTCCGGTAACCTATCTTAGCCTTTGGGCTAATTTTTTTAATTTATATTTATAGATCAAACTTTTCACCACAAGTTATATTTCAACTCATAATATGTGCCAAACTTGGTTTCAAGATGAAATTCAAACTAAACATGCTAAAAGTTGACCAAAACTGCATTTCAAGATGACAAATTTGAAGCCAGAACGAACCTTTTATCATAACTTATATTTTAACTCATGCTATGTGCCAAACTTGGTTTCAAGTTGAAATTCAAAGTAAAAGTCAACCAAAACTGCATTTCAAGATGACAAAATTGGAGCCAGATCGAACTTTTCACCATAAGTTATATTTTAACTAATAATATTTCCCATACATGGTTTCAAGTTGAAATTCAAAGTAAAAGTTGACCAAAACTGCATTTCAAGATGACAAAATTACAGCCAGATCAACATTTTCATAAAAAGCTCTATTTTCACCCCAAAAATGTTCCAAATTATGTTCGAATGTGAAATTCCAATTACTTGGTTGAGCTCAGTATTATGTTTGTCGTCTTGATCATTTTTATTGTGGTCAATAATAGACTTAACTAGCAAAAATAATGTTAACTTATTTGGTACAGCCATAAAATCTCTACTGGACAAAACCTTTACCTTGTTGAGCCTAATAATAAATGTTTCTCGTCTTAACTATTTTTATTGTGGTCAATAATAGACTTAACTAGCAAAAATAATGTTAACTTATTTGGTTACAGCCATGAAATCTCTACTGGACAAAACCTTTACCTTGTTGAGCCCAATAATAAATATTTCTTGTTTTAACTATTTTTATTGTGGTCAATAATAGACTTAACT
The DNA here is from genome assembly GCA_949152475.1 of Terebella lapidaria. Taxonomy (NCBI): domain Eukaryota; kingdom Metazoa; phylum Annelida; class Polychaeta; order Terebellida; family Terebellidae; genus Terebella; species Terebella lapidaria. The sequence goes on from OX424556.1 coordinate 34,493,019, forward strand.
AGCAGAAATAATGTTAACTTATTTGGTACAGCCATAAAATCTCTACTGGACAAAACCTTTACCTTGTTGAGCCCAATAATAAATGTTTCTCGTCCTAACTATTTTTATTGTGGTCAATAATAGACTTAACTAGCAAAAATAATGTTAACTTATTTGGTTACAGGCATGAAATCTCTACTGGACAAAACCTTTACCTTGTTGAGCCCAATAATAAATGTTTCTCGTCTTAACTATTTTTATTGTGGTCAATAATAGACTTAACTAGCAAAAATAATGCTAACTTATTTGGTTACAGGCATGAAATCTGTACTGAACAAAATCTTTACCTTGTTGAGCTCAATAATAAATGTTTTTCATCTTAACTATTTTTATTGTGGTCAATAATAGACTTAACTAGCAGAAATAATGTTAACTTATTTGGTACAGCCATAAAATCTCTACTGGACAAAACCTTTACCTTGTTGAGCCCAATAATAAATATTTCTTGTTTTAACTATTTTTATTGTGGTCAATAATAGACTTAACTAGCAAAAATAATGTTAACTTATTTGGTACAGCCATAAAATCTCTACTGGACAAAACCTTTACCTTGTTGAGCCCAATAATAAATGTTTCTCGTCTTAACTATTTTTATTGTGGTCAATAATAGACTTAACTAGCAAAAATAACGTTAACTTATTTGGTTACAGCCATGAAATCTCTACTGGACAAAACCTTTACCTTGTTGAGCCCAATGATAAATGTTTCTCGTCTTAACTATTTTTATTGTGGTCAATAATAGACTTAACTAGCAAAAATAATGTTAACTTATTTGGTTACAGGCATGAAATCTCTACTGGACAAAACCTTTACCTTGTTGAGCCCAATAATAAATGTTTCTCGTCTTAACTATTTTTATTGTGGTCAATAATAGACTTAACTAGCAAAAATAATGCTAACTTATTTGGTTACAGGCATGAAATCTGTACTGAACAAAATCTTTACCTTGTTGAGCTCAATAATAAATGTTTTTCATCTTAACTATTTTTATTGTGGTCAATAATAGACTTAACTAGCAGAAATAATGTTAACTTATTTGGTACAGCCATAAAATCTCTACTGGACAAAACCTTTACCTTGTTGAGCCCAATAATAAATGTTTCTCGTCTTAACTATTTTTATTGTGGTCAATAATAGACTAAACTAGCAGAAATAATGTTAACTCATTTGGTTACAGCCATGAAATCTCTACTGGACAAAACCTTTAACTTGTTGAGCCCAATAATAAATGTTTCTCGTCTTAACTATTTTTAATGTGGTCAATAATAGACTTAACTAGTAAAAATAATATTAACTTATTCGGTTATACCCATGAAATTTGTACTGGACAAAACTTGTACCTTTTTGAGCTTATTAATAAATGTTTTTCATCTTAACTATTTTTATTGTGGTCAATAATAGACTTAACTAGCAAAAATAATGTTAACTTATTTGGTACAGCCATAAAATCTCTACTGGACAAAACCTTTACCTTGTTGAGCCCAATAATAAATGTTTCTCGTCTTAACTATTTTTATTGTAGTCAATAATAGACTTAACTAGCAAAAATAACGTTAACTTATTTGGTTACAGCCATGAAATCTCTACTGGCCAAAACCTTTACCTTGTTGAGCCCAATAATAAATGTTTCTCGTCTTAACTATTTTTATTGTGGTCAATAATAGACTTAACTAGCAAAAATAATGTTAACTTATTTGGTTACAGGCATGAAATCTCTACTGGACAAAACCTTTACCTTGTTGAGCCCAATAATAAACGTTTCTCGTCTTAACTATTTTTATTGTGGTCAATAATAGACTTAACTATTTTTATTGTGGTCAATAATAGACTTAACTAGTAAAAATAATGTTAACTTATTCGGTTATACCCATGAAATTTGTACTGGACAAAACCTTTACCTTTTTGAGCTTATTAATAAATGTTTCTCATCTTAACTATTTTTATTTTGGTCAATAATAGACTTAACTAGTAAAACTAACATTAACTTATTCAGTAATATTGTCCTGTTTTCACCGAAAACATCAGTTCTCCATTCTGAACAAGAAACCATTGCCACTAACTTCCATAGTACAGGCTATTGGAATGATCATACATATCAAAATGGATATTTCACATTTCTGTAATAAGTTAGGCTGTTAACATATTAATATTTATATGATCACTCTGAAAAACGATTGGTTTTGTGTGACAGCCCTTCCCAACAACACTTCCAAATATTATTGAGATTCATCGAAAATTGCCATCTGTAGAGCGTTCACAAGCCATGTGTCTCAAACAGGCTGTTTTCAACGCAAATTGTGTCCCCAAACGACCAATTCAGTTGCCATGGCAACCAAAATCGATTGGTGTCGGGATCTTACCATTATATATGTGCCTGCAAAAAATAATGGTGATCGGGTGAGAATTGCGGCCTGTAGCGCGTTCACAAGAAAATCTCTGCGGACGCGGACGCGGACGCGGACGCGGACGACGAAGCCAAATCCATAGTATCCGCCGAACTTTGTTCGGGGGATACAATAACAAAACATTCAAACAATACATGTTTGTACAATATAAATGCAGACAGGGCAAATCATCCCCCAAGCATGTTGTGTCATGTGTGTTGGCTTATTAACCAACTATTGTATCCTGTGGGGTGGAACTTCATTCTTTTACCATGTACACACACTAGTAAACCAGGCTTTGGAGGGGGGAGTGAGGGATTATGCATGGATATGAGCCTGGGGTCAAGTTGGACATGCTAGCTGTATCACTTGTAAGGCATGACTGAGCAGGGCTGGCTGAGAGGGCGGAGCCTATTGCTGTGCTGGACAGACTGGCTGATCTTGTAAGGCATGACTGAGCAGGGCTGGCTGAGAGGGGCGGAGCCTATCGCTGTGCTGGACAGAGTGGCTGATCTTGTAAGGCATTACTGAGCTCTCATATACTGCACTGGCTGAGAGGGCAGAGCCCAGCCTCATGCTGGACATGCAGGCTGCAGTCAGTGAATACAGTAGCATGGCTCAGTCACAGTATTACATCTGCATGGGGGCAGGCGAGGGAAAAATTCTAAGTCCAAAAAAAAATACACCCAAAAAAGGAATCGCCCGATTTTTTTTTCCAAAATGGCCGCTGGCGGCCTTCTTGGATTTCGGATCTCGACGAAAAACAATAGGGGTTAGGAGCAAAGTATTTCGGATGAGCTGTGAAAATTTCGGAAAGATAGATCAAGGCGTTCAAGAGTTATGATCCGGAAACCAAACGGCGGAAGAAAAAAAAAAAAAAAAAAAAAAAAAACCCAGACAAAAACATAAGGCCTCCCGATTTTCAATCGGGATGCCTAATTAGTTAGCAGGCTAACTTATTACGACCATTGAAATACCCACTTTGACGTCTGTGATCACTCCAATACGCGGTACTATGAAAGCGAATGGCACTGGATTCTTGTTCAAAATAAACAACTGATGCTTTTGGTGAAAACAAAACAGTATTACCGAATAAGTTAACATCAGTTTTACTAGTTAAGCCTATTATTGACCAAAATAAAAATAGTTAAGACAAAAAACATTTATTATTGAGCTCAACAAGGTGAAGGTCTTGTCCAGTAGAGATTTCATGGCTGTAACTGAATACGTTAACATCAGTTCTACTGGTTAAGTCTATTAATGACCATAATAAAAGTAGTAAAGACAAAAAACATTTATTATTGAGCTTACCAAGGTGGGGGTCTTGTCCAATAGAGATTTCATGGCTGTAACTGAATAAGTTAACATCAGTTCTACTAGTTAAGTCTATTATTGACCAGTATGAAATTAGTTAAGACAGGAAAAATTTATTATTGGGTTCAACAAGGTACAGATTCTACCCAGTAGAGATTTCATGGCTATAACTGAATAAGTTAACATTAGTTTTTACTAATTAAGTCTATTATTGATCTCAATAAAAAAAGTTAAAACATGAAACATTTATTATTGGGCTCAACAAGGTAACGGTTTTGTTCAGTAGAGATTTCATCACTGTACCCATAATGTTGGGGGATTGAGCAAGGTTTTGCAATCCATTCATGTGACCAGCTTCTGGAGAGTATTTGGTAAGAAAAAATAAGTTAATGAATATTTTAGTTGTTATGAGTGTTACTGCATGGAATAGAAATAGTTAAGGTCCGGAATACTGTTTAGGTCCGCAATACTGATATCGATGAAACACACTGCTCTGACAGTATGATATTTTGTTTGAATTAACATATTTTGGGCAACAAGGATGATAGGGCCACAGGGGGATACACCCACGCAGTCGTTGGCGACCGAATCGTCTAGTTTTCATTTATATGTCAAATTGTTCAGGTGCATTTGACAAGGAGCCATTCATAACCCAGACTCACAGAACCAGGAGCTTCAAACGACCGGTGCCACCGTAAGTTGGAATTCCAATGCTACATGGCTGTTGGATATCAGCCAAACTGCCAGAACAGTTAACAGGATATCGCAATACCCAGGCAATGTTAATTGTTGACATACCACTTCACCTCCCTAAACGATGATTTTAAAAATTCCAAAAATATCCATGGATAACTGAGCCTGTGTTTCCTCGCTTCAGGGCTGGTGACATACAACTGCCGACCAGACGCGTGGACCACAACGGGAGCTCGGACTCTGACTCCGACGAGGATTCAAGCAGTAGCAGTACCCATGACAAGTCCGCCGACAGCCTCAGCTACAGACCGGTACGTCTCATTGTGGGAGCCTGTGGTCTTATGTAGCCTACTTGCCTTATTGTCCGTATCAAGCGATGATTTCTAAAAATGGCCAATTACAGTGTCAAACTTCCATAGTCCCTCATTGTTTTTACTTACAATTTCTCTGTTGAAAACATGTTCCAGTCACTCACCTTTGAAATCTTCTTGGATCATTTCAGCAACCACCCCCGAAGCACAGTAACCATGGTAACCACCACGGCTCTCACAGCTCTCAGTTCGCCCCGAAGCTTGCCACGCTGAACTTGAAACCGCCGCCACCAAAGTCCTCCGGAGAGGTCCAGTACCTAGACCTGGCCCTGGACCAGACCGAGGGTGAGAAGGCCCCCCACTCTACCCGGGGCCCCACAGGGGGCAACATCAGCCCTACCGAGTATCGGGAAATAGACTTTGTCAAGACCAAAGCTCTCAACGAGATGCAGAAAGACGTCGAGAGCAAGCGCAAGAGCAGCGAGCGCTCGGTCGATGACTGATGCGGTCCACGACGGTAGATCCAGTTCTAGTAGTAGTGGTGTTTTTGTCGGCTGAAGGGTTTCTTGATCTGAAGTATTGTGTCAGCAGGGTTAGTGGCGAGGTTTGTAACTGTAGATAATACAATGTGCCAGTGAAAAAATGTATACAATGCCCTCCACATTGTCGAATGAACCTATGTCATGGACAGCTGAAAACTGCATTCTCAGTGATTTATGTTACTCGTCTATGATGTTATAGTTACATGTCGTTTGAAGAAGAACCGAATCAAAAAATTTATTAGTGATCGTCAAATTAGATAATCTGTGTAAGTAGTGCCAACTTGAGCAGTATAATGCCAAGTTTTGATTCATTCTATCAAAAACTGTGATTGTTATTCCCTTCAATGTGATATAATCATATAATTGTGCATGTACGTATAATAGATTTCTCCAGTTGCTATATACATGTATTTGTAAATACTTCTGCTGCTCACAAGCTGCATTCACAACTTCCCCTGATCAAAATTATTTGATATAGTTATACACTATTTAGCTGCAGGCTTTTTTTGAGCAGTTTATTGGAAATACTTTTACCGCACGTTTTGTAGATGAAATGAACAGCGGTGCTGATTGTGCTGAAGACTTAGTCCATGTGACTCACAACACTCAGTCTCCAGGACTCTTTTCACATACGATTGTTTGAATCAACCGTTTTACAATTTGTACCATATATATTTTGTACATACACTGTATATACTGCTAAGTGCATCATTACTGATGTGCAAATTGTATATAGAGAAAACTGTAAGCTTAGTGCTGCCACTTCCAACGACGATGTATTGATGAATGAGCAGATATTTGAGTTGTATGCATTGAACGTGATATTAAGATTGATTGTGGTCGTGTGTGATTCAGAGATCAGTATTTAGGTTGGTCGTTGAATGACAAGGTTTCTTCCTTTTTCTTTAGATGATATTTCCCAGTCACATAAATGGTACTTTCTCATATATCAGTATCCAAGATGCATGTTCAGTTGAAAACATTACAATAATACTTAGATGCTGTATGATTATTTTATTGAGATTGCAGAGAAAAATGATGAAACTATGTTTATTGGAGGCGTGTCATTGATGTTGTGACCATGCATTTATATAATTATACTAAGGTATGACAAAGGAGGTAAATATATAAACACTGTGTGTTGTCTGGTATATAGTATTGGTTACAGTGAGTCATGAATTCCACTCTTTATAGAATGAAGCAGTGTACTGATTTCCAAATGTTTTGTTTGTGCTGAAATCATGAAATGCAAAGTAACTGTATGAAAATTATGTAAAATGTGAAATCCATATAGTGTAATCAACTTATAGGGGTAAATATGAAACAAAGTCTGAAATATATATATGAAACTTGATGCTTTTATGTTCTGAAATGTACGTGTCAACGACATAGCTCATAATATAGTTCAGCACTATTGCTTTGAAAGCACTTTCTTGTTCACATGTGTGTAATGCGCATACAAACGTAATTCAACCAAGAGTAATAGTTATTTTGTGTGCAAAATATATTAGTGTACCACCTTGAATGAAACGTTAAATTACCAGACATGTTAAATGTAAATGAAGTGTAGTAAGTTCAAAAAGCCCAGATGTATGCACACAACGGCAATGTACATGTGCTCAAAAATAAATTATCCAAGGGCAGTCTTCAAAGATTACTCACCTGTATTTCTATAAACATCAATTTATTATTCATTGAACATGTGCATACGTATATTTAATATTTATAACAATGCACCTAGACGGAGTGAAGAACACATAATGGAACCATTGCAAGAGTAGTATGTATACACGTGGTATGGTATTAAGCTGTGTTAATCACAGTCCAAACATGTCACTTCAAATTGTACTAAGGAATAAATCGTTTCTACAGAACTTGATATCTGTTCTATTGATATCTGTTCATTATCGGATTCAGATGCGATATGTGATATGATAATAAACCTGACAATATTGCATACCTGTATTCTTGAATACGAACATAATAAACCTGATCGCTTTGCACCTGTGATAAAGTATTCCCTAGTATATATCTTTTTACATAAAAAGTTCTATCTCTATAGAACAGGCAAAATAACCTAACTCAGATCCATCAGTATGAACGTATGACACGAAACTGTATACATGTAATAACAAAAAAAGCAGAATACATATATTGAGTTCAGTTTTGTTATATATGAACTGCATGTACCTTTACTCGGGTATCGTCAATAAATTACTACTATACACAAGAGATTCACATCACAATACATGTATTACAATAATAACGTCCTGAACACTCGCATGATCAAGGAGATCCAACAGATTTTGAAATTTCTTATATTTTGTACCAATAAATATTGATCAAATAAAGTATTTGTAATGACAACTACGAGATTCATGAAAAATATAGGGGTAAAAGTATCACAGTGAGTGAACTTAGTCTGAATGAGTCAAAGGTCGGCATTCATCATAATGTTACTCTACAGCAAAGTTCACTGATGATTGTGTCAATGACGCCACACCATATATCACCATATTATGCCATGAGTTTTTACAATAATTCTTGTTTCAACTGAGTGAAAACAATATACAGAAATAAACAACATGCATACCTGATATGAAAGACCTGTGCATATATTATTTTCTCATGACACATGTATAATTCTTGGCAGTGCACCACATTTGAGAAAGTGAATTTAGAAAACATGCCTGGCCGTGTACCGTATGTCTGTGTTGAATACGAGATACCTATATGACAGATCATTTCTGGAGTAGCTTCATTTGAATTCATTTGGAGATTCATTTGAACGCAGCAGCATGAAAATTTGTCAAAAAATCATGAAATATAAATGAAAAAGTCATGAAATATATCCAAATATTATATCATTGAATAATAATCATTCCTTTTTTCCCCTAAATCCTATCAATGTTATAAATTGTTATAAATATTTGAGCAACATATTCATAATCTACACCCACTCCGTATAAATAATTTAGCAAAAGAAATTTGTGTCATTCTTTCACACAAAGTATTTAGGAGTGCTCATGTGGTAGCGATGGTCAGGATACCAACCGTGACCGACTTTAAACCCTCCGAATCTGTAAGGAAAATGTGATTATGAATTTGCATTCACAAATAACTTGAAGCCTTCATTGAACTCACTGCAATATTTTTACAAAAATGCATTGTAAATGCAGCAAACTGTATCGAAGATGTCATCCACATGTATGTGGACAATTTTGAGACATATCCTTACCTCGCAGGGAAACGAGTATCTTCTTTGATTCGTTCCTCATCGACGATAATTTGTCTGTTGTCTTTGAAGTTTTCCGAATCTTCAGGGATTCCGAACTTGGCAAGTTGTACCTCCGTGTCACTCAGCCCACCATGTGAAATCCGAGCAAAGCCCAGTCTGTGGAAGAAATTCAAAGGTACTGCACTCTATGAATTATGCTTTGATCTGCAACAGTTCAACACAAAATTCTTTGATCATGGCAAACATTCTGGATATATAAAGTTCAGATTTTCATTCTGAGAAAGGAAATGGACAAGATGCTGTTGTTGTTCTCCCTTTGGAAAACATATCCTTCTACCAAACTATACTCGTCGTAGGATTTAGTCGTACAGGGAAGGGATTCACACTTTAGAGGAAAAACCCAAAATGTGACTCCTCATGAGGCAAATAAATTTGTTGATTGGTGGACCCAGACTGTACTCATATCCTTTGATCATTCATATTTTCATGAGCGATGAACCTGACGAGTCCCCGGTACATGATGTATTCACACCAGCGGTCTCTGTCTGTGTCGTCAATGTCCTTGACATTGCCCTTGGAGATCAGCGTGTTATAGTTCTTGGAACCCGGCTTTGAGGTCACATAGCCCAGAAAAACAACAGGGTTCTCCCTAAAACAGAAGAGTTAGTTTATTCACATTACTCTGGAACTTGGGATATCATACTGCATAAATTCTTTTGCCAGATAACATAGCTAATAAATTGATATGCCTCACATTAAGAACAATAATTTATTTACCGGGTTTGCACAGAAATTTGAGTGCAGTACACAAAATCAGAGCTGAAATGCAAAATGCAATGGTGGGAAGAGATACACACGCTTTTCTTAGTTCCTGTGCTAGGAACTTTGCCTGTTGTTTGCGATCCTCGATATCTCGATCATTGCCCATGTGAGTGACAACAAAATCAATCAGATGTCCTGTCATGTTAATTGTGGCCGAGATTGCAGGGGCCAGCTCACCTTTGAATACATAGAACGATGCTCATTAGCTAGGCATTGAACACAAGGCATATGTTTGATTCGTGGCACGTGGTGATGGTATTTGCGATAACATGATATGAAGCATGTACCTTCTGGTGAAGGCAACAAATGATGCTCAGATTTCAAGATGGGGTACTTGGAGAGAATCAGATTCCTGAAATACATGGACAAGGACGTGACACAAAATCATGAAAGACTGTGTCATAAATTTGTTATCTCATTCAGACTACATAAGCCAGCACAATGCACAAACCCCCAGGTGTGGTCCCTGGTGGAAGGCCCGAAGTCCACGTAGACTCCCAATCTCTCCGACAGCCAGAGGCCGAGGTCGTTGTTGCCTAGGAATGGCTTGGATGCATCGCTCTCCAGCAGTGTGATCACATCAGCTTCTGTCAATGGAAACATTTTACTTTTACAGCAAATACACATGTACCATCAATTCAATCACATTCATGTTGTGTGAACATGTTTTTAAATGCTACCTTGTAGACAGATAATATTATAAACTGTATGCAAGTATCATATCATGTGCCCGTTTTGTTTCACATTATATGCAACAATACAGATACGTGAATATATTTACCTGTGTCTGCTAGAAGTTGAGCCGCTCTCTCCATGCTGGGCCAGCCCTTGTTATCGTACCCAAAATGATATGTCCAAATTGCTGCACTGAAATTAGCTTTTGGTTGTAGCTGCAATAAAAAAAAATTAGCCCAAAGGCTAAGATAGGTTACCGGACAATTTTGGTTTGGCCATGGCAGCATTGGCAGGTAACAGACCTTGAGATTTACCAATCAAGGTTCGCAGTGTAAACATATGACCTTGGGATTTACCAATCAAGGTCATCCGTATGAACTTCGATGTAACCATTACATGTATGTGTGCAGCATTTGATATTCTATATGTTGGGTGGAATCGTTTAGGCCGCTCAGGTCAATTTACACATTCCAAGTCAGACATTTGGCACTCAAGGTCATCTGACGTCAAGTTCAAGGTCATCATTAGTTGTGCCATATATGTCTTCCTATATGTTCATAATGCAAACATGAGCTCTATCTGCAAGCATTTCATCTACAGAGGCAAATCTGGGCATTTTTTGACCCCAAAATGGCTGTTTTGACCTTTCAAGGTCATCGAAGGTCAAATTCAAGGTCACCACACAAGTCGCCATATATGACTTCCCATTTGAAAGTGCCAATTTCTAAGCTCTATCTTCAAGCGTTCTATGAGTACAGTCCTGACAGCTCCCATTATGAAGGAAAAAAGTGCCGAAAATTTTCTAAGTCCAAAAGTTTTTTCAAAGGGTGAAAAATTTTTTTGCCTAGAAATGGCCCAAAATGGATAGTAATGCGATTTGGGGCGAAGAAAATTTTTTTCGCCGACTCGTCAAAAATTCAAAATGGCCGCCACACTGAGATCGGCGATTCAAGGGCAACAAAACTTATACACGTCACAGAGGTATATAAGAGGAATCTTTTTAAGCAAAAATCTCAAAACTGATCAGACAGTTTTTGAGAAAATACAGACCAGGTGCAAATTTGAGCGTTTTTCGACCCAAAAATGGCTGTTTTGACCTTTCAAGGTCATCCAAGGTCAAATTCAAGGTCACCACACAAGTCGCCATATATGACTTCCCATTTGAAAGTGCCAATTTCTAAGCTCTATCTTCAAGCGTTCTATGAGTACAGTCCGGACAGCTCCCATTATGAAGGGAAAAAGTGGCGAAAATTTTTCAAGTCCAAAAATTTTTTCAAAAGGTGAAAAATTTTTTTTGCCCTAGAAATGGCCCAAAATGGATAGTAATGCGATTTGGGGCGAAAAATTTTTTTTTTGCCGACCCGCCAAAAATTCAAAATGGCCGCCACACGGAAACCGGCAGATTTAGGGCAACCAAACTTATACATATCACAGAGGTATATGAGGGGAATCTTTTGAAACCAAAAACTCAAAACTGATCAGACAGTTTTTGAGAAAATGGCCGTCAAAGTCCAAAATTGAGCGTTTTTCGACAAAAACGGCCGCCATTTTGAAAAAAATTCGAAAATCAAAAAACAAAAAAATACCTCCTTCTCAAAATATTTTAAGGCATTTTTGTGCAAAATTTCAGAAAGATTCGATCGTTAACTTTAAAGACGGACGGACGGACGGCTAGACGGACGGACGGACGGACGGACGGACGCAACGCCATGCCAATAGGTTATCGGACCAAAGGTCCGGTAACCTAACAACCAACCAGTGGAGCAGAGTTCCTGGATTGTACATGTGTATTTTTCTTCCTTGTTTTACTACCTTTCCTAAATTTCAGTTTATTACTGAAATCAAACATTCTGTGAAATCATATATATCTGGTATTAATGTGTTGCTGGTGAATTTTTATTTCTTTTTTACTACATGCAGATGTACCTTGGCAGGATGAGAAAATTCTTGCTTTGGGAATCGATATAGAAATCCACCAAGTCCCAACAATACAATCATGAACAAAACTGTCAGAGAAAAGTTAGACCGTATGTTAAACTACAAACCAAAAAAACGTGAACAATCTCAAAAATCTTGCAATAGAGATGTTAGTGACAAGTTTGTTCATAAGTGTCATAAAAATCAACAACTAATTGAACAAATAAATGTCAATAAATTGCTCATAGAACAACAGCTTAATTATCAACAGTAAATTTTGGAAGAGAAATTATATTACACAAACCTGACGACGTATTACCACTTGGCGTTTTAGCACCATTAATTTGAGCAAATGCAGTACGGGATGGATCGGACATGGAGGGTTTTCCTGCATATCAAATAAACATAATAAAGGTTCAAGGTTATATAAATTCATTCAGACAGGATATCCATGTTGCGAACACAATGAGACAGATAGTTGACTATAAGTTGTAAGTGGTAACGATGTTTATTATGAAGGTAGAAATATGACAATAAATATATTCAAACTGTATTCAAAACACTCACTTATAAACAGTGCTGCACCTATGGCAAGCATCACGAATGCAATCAGCCAATCAGTGTGTTCCCTGGTGTACACGCCCCCTGGGACAAAGTTGTAGGCTACCGTCCATACGGAGAAGAACATCTCAAGGAGCCAGACCAGGAGGGCTAACAACACTGTACGGACTGGGGGACAGCATGTCAGTCTGTCAACCATGTCGGGCCAGACTGACATCACATACACCGCCAGGGATAAACCCCCTGAAAGCAGCCATCCATACGTATGGACATATGAATGAATATTCATGACATCATGTAGACTTATAACCATTTGTGAGTTTTTGAAATACATACATGTCATCATAATATCTTAGGGTTTTTTTTTTCAGATATATCAACATATTTCCTACTATTACCATGTGGTCATAATGTCTTTGCACGAAATAATTACTGACCAACAAAAGCACACCAAGTGTTCAAGTAATACAATGCAGCAAAAGACACTGAACCAATGATCCACCAAACAATGCTCCTGGTTACATGTTTACAGGGTGACAGCTCCACACCGAACCACAGGGCAAGAAGTACACATGCACTGAAACAGTCCAGATAATATCATAGTCAAAGAGGCATAACAATTTCCATTTGGATGCCAGGGTAATGATATTCAACTTGTTTATCATTGGAATACATAACAGAATGCAATAGTCTGTTTCTCTCACGAAGAATAGGTTAGAATTAATAGTCTTTTGATAGTACATCTTGTTATGAACTGATAAATACTGATAAATCATCATGATTATAATGAAAAGGCTGTGAGTTTTTTACATTATGAAGAGTCAGTAACATACCCCCAAGGATAAGGCTCAGGTCCAGTGTTGGGATAACCTTTGACAGTCCACCTTGTTATAAGTGAGACCTCACCGAATAACCACTGTGTCACAAACAGCAAACTGCCAAACCCACTCCCAGTCAGTAACCAGTTGGGCTTGGGTTTGGATGCATTACTGGATGGGGTCTCATCTGCTGATGAAGGTTTCAATCTTTCTCCTGCAAAATAAAACCATAATATATCATAACATACTCAGTGACACTAGAGTATAAGTTGATGTGAGTCTTAGAATTCCATAGTTGAAAATTCTTGTAAAACTCTGCAGCTTGGTAAACATATAATATAGTAAAGAAAATCATCAAATTGGCCCCATCAGCTTACCCATGAATATTTTATCCAGAGTTGCAATAGTTCCAATTGCTATCACAGCCGAGTTCGAGTGAACATCCCACCAAACAGGGACGAATGATGTGTACCAAATTCTGCTTGCCAAGAAGGCAAACAAGCCATGTATCAAACCCCAAAATGTTTGTGTTCTGGAATAAAACAACTTGTATTACCAACATGTATGTCGATCATGATACATGGCTGGTGTTAATACAAGTACATGTGACATGTCATGATTACTGTAAGTATCAGAGAATTGATCATGAACCTTTGGTCATATGGAAGGAGAATTGACCTACATCCAAAAACAGAAAAGATATTAGTATTTATTATGTACAAACCTATATACATGTATTAACACTACGCCTTTGGTAATTGTTTGATATGGAGGTCAACATATTACTATATTAAAATGTATATTCATTTCCTGACCTGTACTGTTGGTCTCCCCACATAGAGACTGTAAAGACAAGCATCACTGTGGCACAGCCGCCAGCCAGGACAATGAGGCGTTGGAGGGTGGACGGAGCCTGGAATGAGCCCAGTGCTGCGAGAGACAGAACTCGCAACACCGACAAACCAACATGTGTCTGACAGAGCCTGTATATGGGTCCAATCCCAAGCAGCACTGGGCTGAAGAGCAGCAAGGCATAGGCTTCATATCCTGAGATTTCCAGTTCATTGAGAGGATAAAACCATATCATGGGGGCCAGTCCCTGGAACAGTGCCCAGAATATGTAACCTGTAATAAAAAAAAAACCAAGAAGAAACAAGGTAATTTGAAACCTATCAGCCAAAACATTTAACCAGGAACAAACAGGGAAGAATGTGTGACGATTCAAAACCTGGTTTTTTGTTACTTCTAACCCCATTTTTTCATCTTTCACAATACTAACTTGACACCAGTACCGCCATACCAGCAGGGTACAATATCTTTTGAATATGCACACACCAACATATAGTAATGATATCTTGTTACTGAACAACTTGGTCCATTTATTTCTAGCTTGATTTATCTAAGTTACCATTCAGCCGTGAACATTTTTGATAAAAAAGCATAACCAACTATCATTTCAGGTTCTGTAACCTGATAACTACGAGTAGATCTACAAACTTGGATAAAGTTGTCCACAAGATTCAACAGGTGATCCATGCCGCGGTTTCAGATTTTACAACCAATGGGCCGAGGTCACCTCACTCGCCTGTATACATGGTAGATCTATATGGATAATCACTGAAAATATGCTTGGGAGATTGGAATACGCTTGCCTGCTGAGTTAGCAGGTTAGGTCCCGCTACATTATGAATATGAGGGACGAGGCTTATGGTTATTCGGTTGAAACAGTAACAACATTTAATGTTTTCAGTCAACGTCTACGGTCTGTATATTGTAGAGTCCTGGGTGGAGGTGGTCGGGGTGGATGGTGGCAGATACTAATGTCTTAAATTATAACGTCCAAAAATAAGAGTTTAGCACCTGATATATGGTCCTTCGGCCCGGAGAGGACATTAAAACTTGGTGCTGGGTGAGGATTAAGGTTGCTGCACAGGGATTCTCAGCAGTGGTGATGGGGAAGCTGATAGATGTACCCTAATCTGATTCAGGCGCTATAGAAATTCTGACACACACACCACACAAAACAGGACCCCACTGGAAATAAGTGCGTGCACTTTCGGGACTTAACGTGAAATAGGTCCCGCTTATTTCGTACGTTATGATTTTAGTGTGTGGTGATGGGGAAGCTGATAGATGTACCCTAATCTGATTCAGGCGCTATAGAAATTCTGACACATACACCACACAAAACAGGACCCCACTGGAAATAAGTGCGTGTACGTTATGATTTTAGTGTGTCCAACACCGGTTGCACTTTTGGCCTTATCGTGAAAGAGGTCCCGATTATTTCGTACGTTATGATTTTAGTGTGTACTTATCGTGAAAGAGGTCCCGCTTATTTCGTACGTTATGATTTTAGTGTGTACATCCCGCTTATTTCGTACGTTATGATTTTAGTGTGTACATGTGTCGGTTGAAACAGTAACAACATTTATGATTTTAGTGTGTACATGTACCTCCATCCACCCCCACCACCACCCTCCAGGATTCTCCAAGATATAGAAGTTGACTGAAAACATTAAAATGGCGTCACTGTTTTAACTGAATAAGCCTTGTCATAATGTAGCGGGACCTATTTCACGAGAATGACCACTTTCGTGGGTTATCCTGAGGGCTCACCCCCTGAATAAATCCAACCAACCAATGGCCGACCAGCTGATGGAACCTCTAATATCGCTCATGACACTATATTAAAATCTAGATTTACTATTTATCTAGAAAGCACAAAATGCAATGCATCACATAATTACCAAGAACCGCTTCTCGGATATTATTCTTCATTTTTGTTGTGGCATGTGAGTTGATATCAAGTATGATATCGATCGTGTTTCAAATTGTGACAGCAGCCAACACCCGTCTTGTTCCACGACAGGTATGGCAATGCTAAACACATTTTCATTTTAAAACTGATTTTTAGGTTACCGAACATATGGTCCGATAACCTATTGCCGTGGGGTTGCGTCCGTCCGTCGTCGTCGTCGTCGTCGTCCGTCCACATTTTTATCTTTAAAGTTCACGGTCCAATTTTGAATTTTGAATTTTTGACGGGTCGGCGAAAAAAAATTTTTTTTGCCTCTAATCGCATTACTATCCATTTTGGGCCATTTCTAGGCAAAAAAAACCCTCTGAAAAAAATTTTGGACTTGGAAATTTTTCGGCACTTTTTTCCTTCCTTATGGGAGCTGCCAGGACTGTACTCATAGAACCCTTGAAGATAGAGCTTAGAAATTGGCACTTTCAAATGGGAATTCATATATATGGCGATTTGTGTGGTGACCTTGAATTTGACCTTCGATGACCTTGAAAGGTCAAAACAGCCATTTTGGGGTCAAAAAATGCCCAGATTTGCCTCTATAGATGAAATGCTTGCAGATAGAGCTCATGTTTGCATTATGAACATATAGGAAGACATATAAGGCACAACCAATGATGACCTTGAACTTGACGTCAGATGACCTTGAGTGCCAAATGTCTGACTTGGAATGTGTAAATTGGTCTGAGCGGCCTAAATGATTCCACCCAGATATATCTTTGTATTATGAACATATAGAATATCAAATGCCGCACACATACATGTAATGGTGACATCGAAGTTCACACGGATGACCTTGATTGGTAAATCTCAAGGTCATATGTTCCCACTGCGAACCTTGATTGGTTAATCTCAAGGTCTTTCACCTGCCCATGCTGCCATGGCCAAACCAAAAATGTCCGGTAACTTATCTTAGCTTTTGGGCTAAATTTTTCTGACTCGATACTTTTGCTATGATGAGTAGCTTCGTATTTTAACTTGGCATATTTCACCTGGGAGTCAAACGGCCATTTTCTACAGAATTTCAGACTTCTATCGCAAAAATTAAAAAAGGTTGCAATCTACTGTGCTCAGTGTGATATTTAGGCCTAGCTAATCAGGGATTTTTAACTCCGCAAACTGACGATTTTGTGCATTTGTTCACTTGTGTATACCTGTGCAATCTTTCGAAATAAGCATGTTTGTGTTGAATACATCTCTAATGTGTCTTCGAGTCCAAAATTACAATAATAATACGTTGAATCCTGATGAATGTAAACACGACCAAATCCCCAAATATGCTCAGAATCTGGGCTGATATTTAACTTGCCAGCTTTTACAAATTTTGCCATAGAATTTTGATATTCGGTAGAAAATTGTCATTTGACTCCCTGTTGAAGTATGCCGAGTAATGATACGATACCCAAATACCATCGCAAAAAATATACTGAGCAAAAAACAGTGTAAACGAGTTACAAATATCAGAGTATATGAGCTTGACTGCGTTATCTTCTCAAGCAGGAAAGATTGATATTGGATATATCTGTGGAAAAGTAATACTCAACCAAACTACGCTGATTTTAACTGAAAATTATAGCCTACCGTGATAACTAACTAACGATCGTATAGCTGTCAATAGTTGCACTATTTAGCTTTATGAAGGTTATGGAAGCTATAGGCCTACTATTAATACTAATTTCCCTACATCCCAAAATTCGCCAGCTCAATATTATGAGAGTTCAGAAGCTCGTTTTCTGGAAAACAAGCCGCTGATACAAAGATTGGATACCAGAGTCTTGATTGATGATGGAATTGGTGATTTCAAAGCTTGCAAACACTCATGGCGAATTTTGGAATGCGGCGAATTGAGGACGGTTGGCTCGTAGGCCGCTACATGAAATCATAGTAGGCATATACTGCTCTGGTTAAAAAAAATTAAAATGCCGTTGTTTGGTACGTGATGCTATTGCTAAATGGTATAAATTTATCAATTAACATTTTTCACCTGAGAGTTGAGCGGCAAATTCCAGACTTCTATCACAAAAATTTAAAAAAAGTTACAATCCACTACAATGTGATATTCAGCTAATCAGGGATTGTTAACTCCGCAAACTGACGATTTTGTGCATTTGTTCACATTTGTACCAGTGCAATCTTTCGAAATAAGCATGTTTGTGTTGAATACACCTCTAATGTGTCTTCGATTCCAAAATTACAATAATAATACGTCGAATCCCTATGGGCTGATATTCAACATAGGGATAGATTGCCAGCTTCTACAAATGTTTCCATAGAATTTGAAAATTCGGTAGAAAATTGTCGTTTGACTCCCTGTTGAAGTATGCCAAGTAATGATACGATACCCAAATACCATCGCAAAAATATAAGCAAAAAACGGTGTAAAAGAGTTACAAAAATCAGAGTATAGGAGCTTGACTGCGTTATCTTCTCAAGCAGGAATAATTGATATTTGATATATCTGTGTTTTTTACCTAAAAGTGAAAAACCCGGGAAATTGCCGTTCGATTCCCGCTGAAGATTTGTAATTTACATCCTGACAGTTTCAAGTAGATTCTATAGCTGAACTATGGACAATAACTTACATAAACAGACATGTTATAAAAGGTAGATTGTAGAAATAACGTTAGGCCTTCATGTAGGCCTACATCAGAAACAATATATATATATATACTGAAAGGCTAATACAATCAAGACATATTGACATATTGTAAAAATTATAAAAATAAAAAATTAGTTTCTTTACTTCTTAATAGTTGGACATACATATGTATAGGTACACAATTTCAACATTCCAGACGTCACTCTTTTGCGTTACCGATCGGGAATCGGAGCGCTTCGGATTCACATTGCGTGATAGGTGCTCCATAATTTGACAAGTGGCGGCGCGCCAATAATTGTTCGATGGCAAAATTTGGTAATGCACTTGTTGGGATGTTTGCTTGCAATGGATCATTATATAAATTTACTAGTCATCCCAATGAAAAGCCGCCATTGC
Source organism: Terebella lapidaria (assembly GCA_949152475.1). Lineage (NCBI taxonomy): Eukaryota > Metazoa > Annelida > Polychaeta > Terebellida > Terebellidae > Terebella > Terebella lapidaria. The sequence goes on from OX424556.1 coordinate 34,512,140, forward strand.
AAGAAACACTACTAAATTATCGACTTTCAGATGACAAACATTCGTTTATCGAAGGAGAAAGTATCAATTCATCCATTATCGCTCAACGAGGTGACAGCCCATCTGTGCATTGTGCAAAATCGTGTTTCCACGCTGAAACGGGCACTGTCAACCCATTTATAGTCCTTAAAAATCAAGGACGATGTGATTCGTACGTACTGTATACATTGGATTCGAACGGACTTTCCGAAATTGGGACTTTTTCAGATAATTTTCAAGGTGACAAAAGCCAAAAAGCAGACACTGATGGTGAGCAAGGTCTGTCTGAGTCCCAGATATGTACACAAGTATTTTCTACATTCAGACCAACTCAAACACAACATAGACGAGTGAGTGGCACCACTGATAAAGTTCTCAGCCTGAGTCTTCTCGATGGGCCTTGTATCTGTTGTTTTACCCAAGATCAGCTGTATTACAGTGTCAAATTGCAGAAAGACTTTATGGGAACTGTCCCTTTCTCGAAAGCCCAGCTGCCAATATCCATCAAAGATTTCCAAGTGTTGTGTTTGAAGTACCATGATGACAAACTGATTGTACTTGGCACTGCAGTTACACCGTCCAACTCGAAGTCCGTAGAGTGTCCAAGTAGACAGTTTGCTTCTTTTCTTATAACAGTGGACAATATAGATTCAACAGATTGTCCTACACAAAGTTGTAACTCTGGAGCTGTACAATTGCTGCAGGAACAAGCATTTGTCCCAGATATTTACAGTGATGTAGCCGTCTGTGCAACAATATCCAGCTGTCATTTTGAATCGGAGGAAAAGCAACCAGAAAGGAGTACACAGATCACCAGCACTCAGATCTTCATTGGAAATGCAACGAACACCAAGACCATCACCAAGTGTGATAACATCACATACATCTGTACCAGCTTGAAACAACTCGTCTTATTTGAGAACCGAGCGGTCAAGAACTGTGTAGACATTACAGTGGACTGTGGCAGGGAGATTAAAACCTTCGAAACGTTCACTGGACAGGAGTTCATCATTGTAGAAGCAACCAATTGGAAAGTTGTACTAGTCAGCGAAGCAACTTTCCAGGTGATTATCAATGAAGGAATGTAATTACAAATTTAACTTCTCCTGTTTATTCGCTAATGGGAATTACGCACAATGATGTACTGCTGTTTCAGGTTACTAATGTATTCGACAATGTAGCAGCAACATTCATAGATGACTTCGCATCTAACGGAGCTGACCAGTTGTTGATTGTTTTCAAGGAAACAGAACAGGAAACCAGACAGCAAAATGGACTGCAAGCTTTTGTGCTCACAGACTGTGAAGGCATCCATGTAGACAACCAAAGGCAATTAATGGTGATGTAACCATCAGAACTGTTTTTATATTCATCAAGTATAATACGGTAATGATTCAAACCATCACCTGAAAAAATCGTCAGAATGGGTATAAATAGTATGTTTAGAAGTAATTGCAGTATATTTGATGGATGTGTTTCAAACTTTGAAATTCAGAATAGCAATGGATCATCTTCGGATATTCATGAAAGTTTACAGTCCACAGTGACAGCTCTACAGGCCAGACTACAGGTAAGAGATATTTGGTCTATAGAATTGAAGGGTGCGAATATTTAAAGGGAACATTCTTGCATCACCTCTGGCATAGTGCCTGCGGGATATATGTAAAGTATATGGAGCAGTATGCATGATGTATCAAGTGTTTAGTTTGATGTGCATGGTTTTCATTTCCAGGCAGCCTACTCATCCTTGCATGGAGCAACACGCCTCCGAGATTTGAAGGAGCAAGTGATCGATGAACTGTGTCTCACAATACAAAAAACAGCAATTGATGGTCAAACCAACACCAATCATATCAAGGTACACATATGCATTATTCTTGCATGGCTACCGGTATGAGTAATATAGTGAGGTTATTTCTAATTTCCTATACATTGTATTATTCCATAAATACTTCTCTACTTGATAGAAATATTGATAGATTGTCATGTATTTGTATCAGTTTGATTTCTGCTACAGTCCACAGATAGCCTTGTCACCTTGATTCGAGATCCTCAGCAGAATGTTGATTCGGGGCCAGGCAAACCTATCTCCATGGATGTGGACACAGATGATGCGACATTTGGAACCCAAACATTTGGGAACTCCGTGAAAACCACTGCACCCAACATTGTCAAAGACAACACAGCTGAAGGTCCAGAGGTGTCCAAACTGTGGCAGAAACTGGTCACTCCAGACACCTGGGTCATTGGTGTACAAGTCACAAATACTACAGAGAGGTAAACAAAATATTTTGGGATTTGCACCATTTTGTTTTCTCTGCTTGTACTTTGTCTGTCTGTAACTTTGATAGCTTTTGAGTATGCTTTAACTTTCATTCAGATCTCTACTCTATATACTTGTACATATTGGTACAAGCAATGTCAAAGACAGGTGAAATGTCAGTTCTAATACATAAAGGACACCTTGTCTTATCTTGAACACACCTCAACACTGTTCTTCCAGAAGTTTCCATGGATTTAGCCTAGCAGCATTCCATGATTGCAAGGTTACAAGTGCTCCATCTCTAACTTCAAGATCCAAGGGCCTCGAGGTTCATTGTACCAGACCAACTGGGGACATTGAAAGTCCCAGAGTGAAACGTCCAAGGGCAGTGGATATCATGTCATCTTGTCCATCCGGGGTATTGATGCCTGGCAGCAACATGTATGTTACCATGGTGACAGACATTCCCAAGTTTATTGAACAGCAAATTACCCTGAGCTTGATCTTGTCTTGGTTGGAGTTGGTAATGGATGACCATAAATTGGACGACACAGGAGCCAAAACTTTGAAGAAATTTTCGAAAAATTGTGGTGAAGTTACAATCAATATCAATGAAGTGCTGGACAACAACCATGCTGTGTGGCTCAAGGCCTCAGACTTAGAGACTGAGGACCATTTAGGTGTGTGATATGATTTGTGTATCATCAAAATCTGATTACTAGATCTAGTACATATATCTAGAAGTAAAAATTTCAAAATGTTTTCTTACAGAACACTGTCAGTCGCTGCTGTGTCTAGACTCTGTGCAGGAACCCCTAAAGTTAGATGTGACTGCCATCTTCAGCTCACTCTCTCAGGTACTACCCCGTTCTCTGGACTACCTAGGCTTTGTGTACAAGCCAGTCCTAGGATCCTACTTGTGCATGGAGCCCCAGAGCAGGCTCGGCTTCTGTAGGGTCAAACTTCCCAAACTGATGGCTCCACTCAACACCCAAATAACAATCTTCTCAAGGTATTCATTGTTATACTTTCCTTCACCAATTTGTGTGTTTGTCAGTTCATCATACCTTAGTTGTCATTATGGTCCATTTGTTCTGAATATCACTGTCCGTAAATGATTTTACTGATTGAATTTTACCATGAATCACGTACCAAAGCGACTTTTTCACTTCTATTTTTCAAACAGGGACACTAATCAACTATTGGAAGTGATCCACGCTGTCTACAGTAAACTCCCCAAAGACGTGAAATTGCTGCCTGCTCAAGAAAATCCACCGACAATAGAACTTAAAGAATTGCTTTGCACCCTATCTGCCGAGTTATCACATGCTGAAGAGGACATGATGCAGGTATTTGTTGAAAAGCCAGAGGATATCCAGGAAAACACCTCAAAGGCCACATCGGCTTTAAAGAAACTGTTTGAAGCCAAGAAAAGTCAGATGGAGACTCAGCAGCCAGCCAAAGTGGATCCTGCAAAGTATCGTCAGTTCATCACAGAGAGAAGTAGACTCAGGGAGGGCAGTGACAGGGCCTTCACAAACTTTGCCTATGTGTGTCATCAGTGAAATCTGACTTTGTGTGATTACCTTCATATGTACATAGGCCTATAAATAAATAGACTGTCAATGAGTTATGCCAAACTTTTTATTCATCAACTTCCATGATGGCATTCATTCATGCATATGCACATGTGTAAATGGATTCACTTCTTTTCATGGTTGAATACAGAAACTTGCATATCAAATTGAAAAGTGATGAAAAACAATTGCATGATATGCAAAATGACTACCAGTAATTGAGCATTATCAGCAGAGTTTGTGAGCAAAATTTGATATATCGAAATCTGAGATTCCCAATCAGGATACAAATTGCCGACTAACCAATAACACTGAACACAACTATTATAAAATGATACACTTTGTAAACGTGTAACATACCGGTAAGGTACATAATTATTGACATTGAATGCATTTTGAGCCATAGCATCTGTCCTGGATCTGACAGGATAGAGATCATTGATGACTCTGGCACCAGCGATAGGCATTCTTGAACATTTGTAACCATGGTGCTGTCTTCATAGTCTGCTGCCACTCCCAAGGCATCCAAGGCCATTGCCATGGCAACACGCACCTCTCAGGGTGAGGCATCATGGCCAGGTGTCGGCCGTCGTCTGAGCAGAGAGCAGCGACCCCGAGTGGGCTGCCGTTGGGATTGTGAGGGTAGCTCTCCGTCGGGTGACCATCGTCATCAGTGTAGTGTAGGGGCAGGAGATTCTTCGACTGGAGGTTTTCCAGTAACTGTTCATTCTTGAACACCATACGTCCTGTGTATAATAATTTGATGCAATGCATGAGCAGAGATCAGTTGAAAAGTCATTATCAGCACATATATCAAAGCCTCACTGAGACACAAGAGTTGTGACTTCATTGTAAGCTTTGTGTTTACCTTCTCCATGGGCGACCCAGATTCCCAGCACTGAGCCAGCCATGCTACCCAACATGATGGACGGACTGTCTGCAATTTTTACGGTCGTGAACCGAGACTCAAACCTCTGTGATGAATTGTGTGCCAAGTGTACACCTTGACTGGCACCCGAGTCTGTTGAACATGGTCAGCATTTATTTCAGTAATACAGATAGGGATTTACAATAGCATGTTACCAGTAAGCTTATGTGGTTAATGTAGAGGTAAGAGAACTTGCCCGTCGACTGATCGGGAGCCACCCAGCCAAGTAGACCCATCAACTGGCATCCATTACAGATTCCCAGACTGAATGTGTCAGACCGTGCATAGAACTCCTCAAACTGGGCCTTGACATCTTTGTTGTACTTCAGTGTGCCTGCCCAACCTGTCAAATGATGTGAATGGGGGGAAGATTGGAATAAAGAGCGAATGCAATATTTGGATTCGAAACTGGGACCATCTATTATAATTTGATAAATCACATTATAAAGGACACAAAGACAAACAGCGAATGATTCAAATAACATGCAAGTCATGTTACATTCTGGGTAATGGCCCAGCATTTGTTAGAAATTACCTTTAGCTGACCCAAACACATCTGCGTAGCTGAATCCTCCGACGAAGACGATGCCCTGGAAGGTGTCTAGAGTGGTTCTCCCAGAGCAGAGGTCCTGCATGTTGACATCCCAGACCTCGAAGCCCGCCATGTGAAAGGCACTGCACATCTCCCGGTCTCCGTTACTGCCCTCCTCCCGGATCACAGCCACTCGCGGCTTGAAGTCACCTGCAGGAAATATAAACATAGTACTGAGTTTACTTGGACAGTCACTGCCAGCCAAGTTGTGTCTGATACCTGCACATACACAATGCTTGTGCAAATGCATTGAGTGTAGCTTCCAAGAAGTGTAAATCAGACAGTGTACAGATTGGTGCACAACAATAAATGGTAAGGAATGCTGTCATTTATATAATCATAGGCATACCTGATTCATTGATATGGTGATCAACTGCCTCTGGATCGAATGTCAAGTTGTACTTCGGTGCAGAACATCGTTTGAGATTCTCCCTCTCCTGCTTCACACAATCTGGATTTGACTGCAACATCTCAAGCTGAAAACTGGTCTCCTCCCAAGTGTCTCTGAGATCAGCAGTAGTGCTCTTGAGTATTTCTGTACCATTCACAGAAATCACGACCTGTAAAAATCAGTGATTTAATCAAGTCTCCTTCAAAATAGAACTTATCCTTCAAAGCCCCAAAAACCTGCATCATAATACCATAAGTGATTTTGAGCATTTGCCTCTGGTATTTTGTCTGCCTGAGATGTTCCCATGTCATGACACTGTATCCCACGATCTGTGAATGTCTCCAAAACTGATTCCTTGTTGTCTACACTTGTTTCCAGAATCAATCCCAGTTCTTCAGCAAACAGAATCTCCATCACTGATGCTGAAAATAAGGTAACAATTGATTGTATAGGCATTTTGAGTTTCATACAACTATTATTCCAGTGACTGAACTTTTGAAATTGGCATAATCGCATTTTCAGTTTCGTACAAATATTCCTGTGACTGAACTGATGGTTTATTAAACTGGTATTATATTGAGATTATTTACCATTTTCCATCGTAGGAAGGTCCACATTTATAGAACAGTTGCCAGCAAAAGCCATTTCTAGTATACAGGTGATAAGGCCTCCATCACTGACATCATGTCCTGCGCTCAACAATCCATCTAAATGTGAAAAAATTTAAACAATTTGTTCTTCGTTTATAAGTTAGTAATAAATTCAAATTGCATGCATAGATACACAGTTGTGGCACACACCATATTGAACTCTTTCACTGACCTTTGATGAGCTTTTGAACTGCTGAAAATCCCTTTGAGAAGTAGTCCGGATCCTCAAGGTTTGGTGCGTCATCTCCCAGCTGTTTGAAGCACTGGGCCAGGGCACTGCCTCCCAGTCGGTGGTTGCCAGGGCTCAGTGGTATGTACAGTAGACAGCCTGGCAATCAACGGTTATCAGACATGAACAGGCTGTGCTGGGAAAGTTGTGCAGGGATTGAGTAATCATCAGGAGAAGTCTGACCTTTTCCCTGTGGACACTTGAGGTCGGGTGTCAGTGTCAGGCGGATGTCTGGACAGGCCGCATACACGGAGATCACAAGGGTACCTGAGGATTTGACAAGGATAAACTTGTCTTGTATGTTGTATTCATTATATATTGCAAGATTGTAATTTTCTACTACCTACTTTATTTATTAGAGATAATACAGCAACATTGTAATTTTCTCAGCAACTTAACAGTAACAGTAATCAACTTAACAGTAATCATTTTGTTTCCAATTTAACATATATGTGTGGGTGGCCTAATGACAGCTTGCAACACATATACAACAGCTTGCAGACAAATAAAACACCATCAGACCAAAGCACCTGGAGCCTTGACAGTGTTCTCTCCGACCCTGGCGGCCATGCTGAGGGAGTCTTTGCCCCCATCGACAGCCACGCCCAGCTGCTTCATGATGTCACACATGGCGCGACACGTGTCGTACAGCTGTGCCCCCTCCCCAGGCAGCTTGGCCGGCCACATCCAGTTCCCACTACACTTCACATCCTGAGGCAACATTGATAGAGTTCATTAGAAAATCTGTCCTATTGCAAATTCATCACTTCCTTTGAATGGCTTATAGCTGAATTCATTCTTCGTCTGCATGTGTGGATCTTTGCCTATTTTGTCTTCCTGACATTGTAAACCGCTTTGAAGTTTTCAATAACTGCAAAGCAGTGATCATTACCTTAAGGTCAGTGATCTTGGCAAACACTAGGTTGGTGAGAGCCTCGCCCACAGTCATCCGAGCACCTCTCTCAGGGTCAACCAGGCCTTTGATTGGCTGCTCTCCGATGGCAGTGGCACCTCCAACCTGGGTAGTAAGGTAGTAGTACTGTGTCCTACATATGTAACACATAACAATATGATTCGTTTTTATGTACAAAGAGATTGTACAAATTAGAGAGATGATTTTCTGTAGATTACTGCCAAGCACCTACTGTATCAAGATGTGACAAGGCAACAACAGCAACATCTGCCAGCGGTGTATGGAGTGGGCCAACACATTGTTGCTGGGCAACCAGACCAGTTACTGACCGATCAACCTGGAAGATTGTAAAGATACAGAAGATTTGACATTCTTGCAAACTTGGAAATTTTTCACCAGAAAGGGTTTGATTTTGAATGTTTATGGCTATGATATGAGACAGATGTCACCTGATGGTAGTCTTGAAACTCATTTTACATTTACCAGTGTTTTCTAGAGTTACCTTGTTGGTGAGGTACCTCTTGCTGGCTACACTGGGCAGTCTGAGTACCCGGCCCAGTGCCTCCTGGACGGCCAGCTTTGGAGGCAGGCTCAGTGGTGCGCTGACTCTAGCTTCTCTTGTCAGGTTGAAGGTCTGAAATTTCATTAACAGGGTTGTTACACTGTACTCTGGTTTTGATTTCTGATTAATAAGATAAGATAAGATATCCTTTATTGTCATCAAAAGATGAAACTTGTTGTAGAACAGAACCAGGTATATACAGGTGAGAACATGGAACAAAATGACGAATATACAATGTTTTATAATGACAAAATACCGTAATTAATGGATCTGGTTGAACAATAGAATACTATTGGGAACAAAACTGTTGTGATAGCGACTGGTTCTGATACGCAGTACATGAAGACGTTTATCAGATGGAAGCAAACTGTACAGATGATTAAGGGGATGTGTTGTGTCGTTAAACATATTGGATACATGTTTCAAAGTTATATGTTTACAGATGGCGTTCAACTCGGGTGCCTCTACATGCATTTTTCTGGCTTTCCTAACAATTCGAGATAATTTATTGGTGTCCTTACGGGCTGCTACAGAATACCAGATGGAAATGCCAAACGTCATGACAGACTGGACAACTGATTTATAAAAGAGACATAAGATTGTGTTGTCAACTCGAAGGTTGTTCAGTATACGTAAAAACTGTAAGCGTTGAAGTCCTTTGGTATACAGGTAATGAATGTTTGAACTGAATGTCAACTTGTTGTCAACAATAGTACTGAGATATTTGTACTGGTCTACAATCTGGATGACATCATCTTTGATTACAACAGGTACTGGTAGCTGCGATTTATTTTTCCTAAAATCAACAATCATTTCCTTTGTTTTTTTAGGGTTGAGCTCGAGGTAGTTGTTTTCACACCATAAAACAAAGTTGTCGATTTGTGACCTGTAATTGGACTCATTCATGTGGTTTGTCATATTTCCTACTATTGCCGTGTCGTCGGCATATTTTATTACCGTGCAGTTGTTGGAGTTGCTTATGCAGTCATTTGTATAAAGAGTAAACAATAGAGGTGACAAAACACATCCTTGTGGTGCACCTGTGTTAGTTACAATTACATCAGATTTAACGTTTCCAACCTTGACATACTGAGGTCTGAAAGTAAGGTAGTTATGGACCCACAGGATAATGTTCGGATTAACACCCATTGCACAAAGTTTACGGAGAAGTATATGGGGTTGCATGGTATTGAAAGCACTGCTAAAATCTATATACAACACCCATGAGTAGCTATTGCTCTGTTCCGCGTGTGATGTTAGATTGTTTACCAGAGTTATAGTGGCATCATCAACACTTCTATGAGGTTTATATGCAAACTGCATATTATCCAGCAGATGATTTGTATTTTGACAAAGAAACTTTTTAACCACCTTTTCCAGACATTTCATCAATATACTAGTAAGCGCTACAGGTTGTAGGTCGTTATTTACAGTGGGTACCTTACATTTGGGAATTGGGATTATTTCGGAGGATACAGTGATTATCAATAGAACATTGAAATAATTTCAAAAGCGGATATACCAGCTGTTCGTTACACATATGCACAACCTTAGCAGACACTGAGTCAGGACCAGACGCCTTATTTGATTTTACAGTTTTTAAGGCTGCCATTTTACATACAGTAATAGAGAGCATTATATAAATTGGAAAGTGAACACATACCTTCCTGGGCATGTTTCCAAGCACTAGATCAAGTTCCAGATCCACTGGGAAGTTTTCTACTTTAGCCTTTTTCAGCACTGGTTCTTCAGGATCTTTACTCGCAGTTCTGTCATCCTCCAACTTGATCTGCATTGGCAATATTATTAGTCAGTAAGTGACTTTTTGTGTACTACATTTAGGTGATCAAGAAACACACTGATTACACAAATCTAACCTTCCCATCACCAGTGATGCTCCCCACAAAGCACACTGGGCACTTCTCCCTGTTTCCTATCTTCTGTAGCGTGGTACTGTCAGTACTGTGTACGAGAACAGCAGTACTCTCCTGGTACTCGGCTCCCCACAGTTCCAATATGCTGAGGGTGGGGTCACCCAGCTGGAACCTGCTAGCTTTGATGTGTGCCCCTGCTGGCTCACAGATCTCCTTCAGGACATTACCTGCAGGGGCAGGAGTGCCAGTGTGGAAACTGTTATCAATGTGATACCAACGAAAAAAATTTCATCCATAAATGACAACAGGGCTACATGCATTATACATGTAAGTTCTGAACTTAACCATTTCCCCCGGCTCCCTGGTCATGTATGCTACAGATCGGGTTGTCCTCTCCCATCTCGATACAAGCACGGATGACCCTGTTGAGCTTCTGCTCCATTTCAGCGTCACATCTCTGGACAGCTCCGAAGTCAAGGTCACTGGTGTTGTCACCTTGGACGTGGATGGAGGATGCTGCTCCACCACCGACGCCGATACGGTACACAGGACCTCCCAGCTTCACCACCTCCATACCTGTGGAAAAAGAAATGAGGAAAACATTTTGCACACAAGCGGAGCAGTATGTGGGTAGAGTAAACCATACAGTTTTCGGACACTTAAGGTGAAATCTCAATAATGACTGTAGAGAAAAATACCAGATGATTTATTTTACATGCAACGGCATATGCACGTAAATGTGGTGAAAGTTATAAAGTCATATGGAAATATTATTTTGTCCTGACTTCGATATTGGTGAATTATGAACTGTGAGTTCAAGTGACAGTAATCGGACACCCCAGACAGAAATCGGACACCTTCTGTGTCTTTAAAAATAATAACTATATCATTATAATTTAAGGCTATATACATGAAGCTGACAATCGGTAGTTGTTGCAAGGCTAAAGATTAGTTATGAAAGAAAATTAAGCAGCCCTGAGGACAGGAAGATCATACAGAGTACACTAGACAGTTTTCGGACACTAACACTAACAGGGAGGCTAACAGTGTGTAACTTATCAAACTAGATACCTCAGCTAACACTTCGCAGATATTTCTTCAAACCAGCAAAGACCACAGACACTTGGCTCGTTTCATTGCTTGAGAAAATTTGTTTTCGTCATAATAACTGACATAGAATATTGGTGGTAAATCATGAAGTGTCCGATTTCTGGTGGTGTCCGAAAATAGGCTGGATTACTCTACCATAATATTTCATTGCAATACCTACTATTCGTCCTTTATTTTGCATATCGATATCCTTATTTTGATCTCTGTACTAAACACTTGATAATCCCATCATTGCATTTACGACTACCTAAGACTCGAATGTATGGACATATTCCCATTTCAACCTTCATAGCTATGGCATGAAATACATCTCACTACTGGTAATATATGTATGATGTGTCCATCAACCCACCAATTTCAGGCATCATTTTGGTGGTGTGCAGGTGATCCAAGGCTCCAATCCCTCCACTGAACATGATCGGTTTGACATACTCCCTCCGCTCACCAGATGGCAGCAGCATCCCAAATGATCTCGCGAACCCTGTCAGAACGGGCTCACCAAACTTGTTCCCATAGTCTGAAGCTCCATTACTGGCTTCTATAGCCACTTCCAGAGGTGGGGCAAAGTTTGAGGGATACGTGAACTTCTCTTCCCAGGGAAGGTCGTAACCTGGGGAGTATCAGCATTCCTAATTCAGTACATAACACTGAATATAATACTGTGAACTATGGAAGTTAATCAAGGAAAATCAGGCATACAAACCGAGCATAGCAATATTATATCACACCTGGAATGTTCAGGTTGCCGAAGCTGTAGCCAGCAGTGCCCGCTATGACATGTGCACCCCTCCCAGCAGCATGCACGTCCCGGATACGACCCCCAGTCCCAGTCGTAGCCCCCGGGAACGGTGCTACCCCTGGGTAAGAGATACATGTATCAGAAAAATTGGAAGTAAAATATTTGGTCAGCAATAAACAATCTATTTGGTCAGAATCTTTACAGTCAAGGGGACTTACTAGAGAACATTAACCCAAAGAGCCCAAAATATATTAACCTTTCCACATTTGTTTTAAACATTTCAATATTTTGAGTATATAGAGTTGATTCCACAGTGTATACAGTACCTGTTGGAAAGTTGTGAGTTTCTGCTGTAAATATCACATGTCGTGTTATGTCATTCTTGACACCCAGTGCAGTTGCCATGTGAGAATTGTTTGGATACAAAACTTTTACTGGGTATCCTGTTATGGCACTGAAATACACAGCATATTCACCATTTGTAATCATCAACACACATATACCTCTACGACCCACACACAGATCATTCTAATATCTCCTGGGATTGTTAAAGTCTAACTCAAGTCAAAATGAATTTCAAGTTATTATACTTCGTGCGATAGAAAATGCAAAAGGTAACATGCTGGCTTTTACAGAACCTTAATATCTCTAACCGTTCTCGAGATATTACCAATTTTGTGTCAAATTTTGTAAATATTTGTACTTGAATTATGAAACTCATTAGCTATTATAATGAGTATTCATGACGTCACACGGGTAAGTTACTTTAATTAGCTACTTTCAAAGCCCTTTTCTGACTGATCCGTGCATAGTATTGCTGAATAATGCGAATATAACAATGATGATAGAAAATATACCACACCCATAAGATGTGTCTGGTCACCATGCCAACCGTTCTTAACATACGGCCCATAGCAACGTGGTTGCTAGGGGGACTTAACTCGGGACTGGTAAGCAAAATGACGTTTAAAATTATCCAATGGATTTCAGAAAAGGCTCTTGTCCACATTTTCACCCGTTTTATGGTACCTCATTCAATATTCAGGGCGTTGGGCCCCTAGCAACCATGGTTGCTATGGGTCATATCTCGAGAATAGTTACCTTGGCAACCAATTATGGAAATTGAATACTGATTATATCTCATGCCGAATAAAGTACATGCCAAATAAAGGTCATGTTATCATCGTACATGTTTGAAAATAGACGTTTCATTGCCTTAATTAACTTGTTTTACCCTTGTGACGTCACGAATGCTCATTATAATAGTTAATTAGGCACAAGAAAGTTAGCCCAAAATTTCCACTAAAACTGTCATATCTTCATAAATAATAGATATTGACATACTGTAAAAACTATAATAATTCATGAGATTCACTCTATCATCTGTCAAAAATAAGTATCCTGACTTTAGTTGGACTTTCAAAGAATTCTCTTCAAAAAGCAGAATGGACACAGTCATTTACTGAGATTGATTTCAGTTTCGTAATGCAATCTAATACCAGATCATGAAAGATATCATACCTACTGTTATCACAGAATTTGATGACATTGTTCTGGTTGCTGTGTTCCTGGGTAGACATCACCATGGAGAAGAGAGACTGAGGTTGATCCTCCTTGTTGACGACCATTCGACCCTTGAAGAACCAGTGACGGCTGTGCTCACTTCAGGGTAGCAATCAAAGTATGTACATAGTCAGGTAACAGACTATTATTTTTTTGGATCTAACCACAATATCATAGAGCATGATAAACACATCAAAATATTAAATGCCATAAGATTTACCTATTGCTCTGAGCCAAGTCAAAGCATTCAACACTAGTTGGGTTTCTCTTCACTTTCTCCCTAAACAAGTCTGTGTAGTAGTCCAGATCCCAGTCATCAAAAGCCAAGCCTACATGGAGTGAGGCAGAACGTGCATATACAGCTTATTACACTTATGTATGAGAAACATCTTTGTAATCTGCCAGTGATGCTTCAAAAGAAGGCAGAAAGCCTTGCCTTGTGATTGAATCAATACAGCATACATGTACATACAATCATATTTTGGCAGTACCTAAATGAGCATTCGCATCTTCCAGAGCTTTTCTGCCTTTGTTGATGATGTCAACTTCATAGACCTCTTCTGGACTCACAGACAGGTCGAAGTTCTCAATGGGCTGTAGATATCGACACTGGGTCATCTTATCATGTAGTAACTCAACCAGTGATACCTCCAGCTTATCTGATAATCTGGAACATTGATATACAAGGCATATTTATCAAGTCTATATTTGTCAAGTTGACAAATATAGATCAATACATGTACTATATTCATCAATACATGTAGTATCTGAATTCAATAGGTATTGCAAACTACTTGTAATGAGCATTCTGCTGTTTAGGAATGTAGTATCGAAATGATGTCTCAATCCTCTCAACCTCCAAGATTCCGACGGACTGACAAATGGACACGGCATTGGTGGAGAAAGCCGTGGAAAAATTCAAACTGAAAAAGTTTCATGGAATAATGAACAGTACACAGAACAACATGTATAGTGTAATGAGCAACTTCATATTAGTTACTTCACAGCAAAATTGTTATCTGAAAACCATCATATCATATTACTCACCGAGGACCGATTTCTATCAGAAAACTGTTTTCATCATGCTTTGTCAATGTGGAATTAGGCCTAACTTGTTCAGCAAATGGTGTTGATAGAATCCACTCAAGTTCACTTCGTTTACTTTCGGTCAGGCCTAATAAATATTGGCATGTAATGTCATGAACATTCATTGAAATATTTTAAAACCCTTCACCTCATTGACATTAAAAATTTGCATTTAATTACTTATGTTACCGGTATATCAATTACAAATACTCGTAATGTGAATACATAGAGAAATCACATGCATGCCATATATCTGGTATTGAATTTTTAATTGTTGATTCATAAACAATACTGCAACTTATCAATTTTTAACACAAATATCTACTTGTTTTTAAATATGCAGCAAATGTAGAAAATACACAGTTATGAAGATTTTTTTCAAATTAATTTTTAAAAACATTCAAATATTTTTTTTTAAATACATGTAAACAATGAGTGAATTCATCAAGCTATCTCACCTTTACAATCACTGGTCAATTCCACATTATAACATATTTCACCCCTGAAAGTGTAGATTCTGAATTTTTCCAGTTTGGCTTTGAGAATACTGCCAGGTTGAAAGTCACAATAGAAGTGTAGCACCCTCATTTCTATAAAATATAACATAAAGGCATTGGTTAGGTATTTGAATGTGACAACAGCATATAGATCCAAATTTATATGTTTTGATGAGTTGGAACTTGCAACCATACCCGTGATACTACCATATATACAAATTACTTAATTGGACCGAATAATGTTTTGGAGATTGAGTTCCATATTATCTAATGCTATGATACCTTACAGGATTCTAAATTAAAGCTCCATAATTTCCACAAGATAGATTAATTACCTGACATGTTTATTTTGGAGGCTGGTATATGGTGTTTATTTTGGAGGATAATATATATACATATAAGCATCATTAATAATAGGGGTGTATATAGTTTAGAGCCTACTATAGTATACACCTAACATACTACAAAGAAGCTAGAAATTAGGTCTATACTAATTAGGCTCTAAATCTACACGCCCTGTTTATGTTCTATGATAGATTATATATGTATATTGTGTCGTTTTCTCTGCATCATGTGCATGGCAGGCTTTGTGATTTATAAATTATGATCAAAATCTAGCAATGTAATTTGTATTGTTACACAGTCACGGTTGCAAGTAGATCTAGGCTACATCTTAATTATCTGGTTGACTGGTATTAATCACTGAGTTGATAGTTCCATCATAGAGTTTATTTATTCAAATGGCTGTAAATGTACCGTAGCACATCCCATACAGATCACTGCTCACAACCACGAGTGAAAGCACGAATTGGGTGGAGCTATTTTCCCCAATTATCGCTCGAATGCGTTTGATTATTTATCATGGCAAACGGTAAATTCAAAAAAGATACCGGTAAAGCATACTGCAAAATCATTCACTATACACATATACAACACCTGTGCATACTTACTCCCATGAACAATGCGAAATTTCCAAAGAAATAGCCCAAAATTCGTGTCACCTCTTCAAAGACCGGTGTCTCGGCGTCTGCTCTTTTTTTTTGGTCGCGAATAGATCTACCACGGTCACCCCCTGTTCGCGGCACAGCGGTAAGTACATTTTTGACGTTATCGGTTCTAAATTCTTGACGTGATGCGCAATATTCTTGACGTTATGTGCGAAATTCTTGACGATATCTTTGTTTATGTTTTGTTCTATCGCGATCTCAGCTTAAATTATCTATTTGTGTTCAGGTAATTAGTAACAGGGTGACTATATATTCGATTTATGAGTTAGATGAAGCAATATGGCATCCCAATCACGCTCTGAGATGTAAAAAAAGTTGGAGATCGTGCCTTGCACTTATCCGAATGTACTAAATGCATTTTATTTCCATGCAATGAATCCGCTATGTACTGGAAATGAGCTTTATTAGCATATTGGCAGCTCATTTATGATTAAGCATGGAAAGGTTCAAAGCCCAGATGTTGAATTAAACATACCTGTCAGTCGTTTTCCACCAATAATGATACGTTCGGTATTATTGACGTTAGTTCGTCATGCTTGACGTTATTGAAAGCCATGTTAGAAATTTTTGTCGTTATTTTTCACGCATGATTGCAATTTAATTAAGTAGTAAAATTGAATAAAAGAGTGGTTTTCTCTTGCAGATAAAATACGATGCTAAATATGTAAAAACAAAATTGGAAATACTTATGACGTATTACAAAATGCAAGAAATAAACATCCTGAGACATTTTAAGATGTCATATAAAACATAAAACGTGGTTACACAGTTTATTCCCATACGAAAACGCCACACCAATATCTATACAGTTCATATAGATCGTCATACGATCAGTCACATCAAAGTAAATGACACGGCAAATTGTGAACACCCTCAATCAAATTATATCCCCCAAACTCTACTTAGACGTGCCATATCTTTGCCTGACCGCCAGTACTGGTTTTTGGCCCTGAGCTTTCGTAGCCGTCGGCAAGTCTGTTGTAAAAAAAACATCCTACTAAATTCATGCTCAAAACCAATGTATCACTGTCCATCGCTGCAATACAACACATTTCTAGTGGTAACTTTGTTGGCGTAGTTATATAACGCAAATTGATTATACTTGGAGAGGTCAGAAATAAATAACTGGCAGGAGAATGCATAAAGAAATTTCTCATACCAGCCGCAAACTAATTTAAAACAGCACTTAAATTGTCACCAAATTTAAGACATTAATATTAGCAGTATATCGGATGAGATCACCGGAATGTCTCGGCTTTTATTGCAATGTCGAGAATTCTACACCAATGGAGGCCTATGCTGAATCTAAAAGAGTCGTCAGAGAAGTCGGAAAACAAAAAGAAATACATATAGGGTGATGTCAACGACCATCGGTCAATCACAAATACCCTAAAGGACTTTCTTCACGCTGGGAAAAACATTTCTGTTGCGTACATAATAGATTTCCAGGCCATGGAATGAGCACACGGTTGTTATGTTGCACCATGACGCTTTATAACAGGTTAAACGTCAACATATATTAAACACTAGCACCATGACGCCTTAAAACAGGTTGAACATCAACATATATTAAATACTTATCAATAATACATTTAATACTATTATTACATTTTTCTTTCTTTTATAAACATGTTTTTTCTTTAAATCAATAAAACCAATATCGTCAAATTCTCTGTGATATAACGTCAAGAATGATTAACTTGTGTAATCATAACGTCAATAATTTAACGCCGTGCAAAATTGGGGATGCGTATGTTTCCCTATTAATAACCACTTTTCCGTATGTAACATCATTGTACAAACTACTGATGAATCAAACAGTCATTACATACGCTTATTGACCGGTTTTTGGCCTTTTCAAGAGCTGGAGAACAATATTTAGAGTTAACCATCGAACGCCCATTGTATATTACTTACAATGGTGCTTGAATCCACAGTTGGACTACATATCAAGATATATATAGTATCTGTGTACTGTACGCATAACTATCACGATATTAATTGTTCCATATCAGGTTTATTTCATTCTTAAACGTACTCAATTGTCCTTTCTGTGGCTACACAAAAGTATATCGTCAAGAATTTCGCACATAACGTCAAGAATATTGCGCATCACATCAAGAATTTAGAACCGATAACGTCAAAAATTTACTTACCGCTGTGCCGCGAACAGGGGGTGACGGTGGGTAAGCGTTACCTGGTTACGCAGAGGGTTGTCCTCCAGGTTTGTGCCTCGTCGTTTTCCGACCATCTTTAACACAAACAAATTGTTCAATTAAATTCAACGACATTTATTCATCATTCACATATATGAAAAAGAGGATTTAGATGTACATACATAAGCAATGAAGAAATGAAATGATGAAATAAGTACATTTATCTCATACATATGCCATTGCGTCCCCTAAAAATATTGTGAACCCCAGTGGCGGATCAGGGGGGGGGGGGGGGGGTTAGTGAGGGGGCACTGGGGGCAAGCACATTCCAAAATATGACCATATATTTCTACATGAAAGTAGGGGAGACCTGGGCAGATTGAAACACAATTATTTTGTCGTGTCATGGAAAAGTGTAATTCGATAATATAGTTAAAAGGTTCATAAGGAATAACATGTCTCACCAAGCACTACACTTTTAGTCAATGGTTTGGTTATATGAAAAAATAATTATTCTTACAAATCACGAATAATAATCGGCCCCAGATTGTTTCAACCCCGGCACCGGGGTAAGTTGAAACACTCGATCATTCTCTGTATGGTAGAGAAGCTTATATCACCATAGCAACACGATTTGACGACTCGTGTCAGACAAAATACATTCAGTGACGCTACATGTCAATTGAAAAAAATCTTTGGGGAAAAATGTTTTGAAAAATCCATGAAAAATCAGGCCTCAATGTGAAAACATCGAAACCACTTCTAACAATGACATTTTGTGGGGAGAAATCCATATACGAGTTTCTGATATAGGCTAGTTCATTCGTCATCTGAATCACATCAATTCCAATTTGAATTTTGCATTGGCAGCTAGAAGTTAAAACAATGTTTGCATAAGGTTTGACATATATATACATACAATATATATATGAACATATAGCATAGGCCTACATGTAATATGAATTCACGACTTCTTTTCAGTTAAATTACATCTGCAACCATATGTGTTTGGTGTATTAATATATTCCAATTCTCATATTCCAATGAGAATTCCTAGATCCACCATTGCGACCCCCCCCCCCCACCCCCCCCCCATAGCTAATTTGTATTTTTTTTCTTATGTTTCGTTATTTATGTTCAATTTCCACTTCTTTTTCTTGGCGTGTATTCAGATGAGTTTCTTCGGGAACTATTGTACAATGATAAAAAGAAACGTGTATTCTATAATTTTAACTCTTCCTGGGAAAATGCTCTGTGGGCGTGTTTCATATCATCTTTAATCTCATTGACCCGCGCGTTTTCTCGGCCCGATTATGCCTATACAGTGAAGAAAACTAAGTGGCCTAAAACACCTTTCATTCATTATTCATTCATTTGTATAGGCCTGAGCTGTGAGCCTGGCGGAATATGTTCTAAGCATTTGGAACTTATATGGGATTTGCTCTTATACGGGATTTTGCCAAATGTGTGTCTTCTGATCTGCTGATTACTATATATCGGAATTTCTATAGGGTTATTTTATCAATACATGTAACTACCATCGGTGTTATCCCAGGTGTTTGGTGGCACTTGTGGATCTAGGATTAATATTGGTGGGAGCAGTTTGGTTTATTATTGATAATTTATTAGGTGTAATTTGGCGGATTTCTGCCTATAACATGTCATTGTTGAAAGTTTTTCGGATGTTTTTACATTTAGACCTGAATTTCGCTGGAATTTACAATACATTTTCCCCCAAAGATTTTTTTTTTCAATTGACGGTGCCGGGGTAAGTTCAAACAATCTGGGGACGATTATTATTCGTGATTTGAAGCATAGTTATTCTCTCATTAGCCATACCATTGGCTAAGAGTTTGGTACTCAGTGGGACCTATCATCCCACATGAAACCTTTAGGTATATTTTCAAAATACACTTTTCCATGACGCGACAAAATATTTTTGTTTCAAGATGCCCCTGTCTCCCGTAGATCTAACTAGGGTAGGCCTACATGAAGTATTTCACACCATAACATTTTGTAGCCTATTGTGATACGGGATTTAACAATAGATTACCCGTTTTCACTCGTGTCATTGCATGCCAATCTGGCAAATTATAACGTTATCTAATAGGCTTTTGTAGCAATATGTAGGCCTCACCGTAATTTTGATAAATTTGACTTGTGAATATTCCCTGAGACAAATCAAAGCATATCCGGGATCACCGTTATTAGACCCAGGGCTATTATTTGGGCAAGGGGTGTTAGCCGGAGGGTGCGATCGGGACACTGATTTTTTTCTCGATTTTTTTTATTGACTATGGGTGAGCAGTAGCCCCCCTCCCCCCGGATCCGCCAGTGTTCGGTGGTCTCATACAATTGTATCCCTCCCAATCGTAATCATGCTTCATTTATCCTTGAAAGAAGAATCCCGGACTTTAATGTATGACCATGTTCTTTCCAAGTGTTGTTGAATTCAATCAGTCCATTTATTGACTATGGGTGAGCAGTAGCCCCCCTCCCCCCGGATCCGCCAGTGTTCGGTGGTCTCATACAATTGTATCCCTCCCAATCGTAATCATGCTTCATTTATCCTTGAAAGAAGAATCCCGGACTTTAATGTATGACCATGTTCTTTCCAAGTGTTGTTGAATTCAATCAGAATGGACTGATTGAACCTCACTTAGACCTGCACAGGGAATAACTCATTCAACATATGAGACATGACCCATACTGCTAGATAGCACTAGAAAACTACACGCTCGTGCATGCAAGTACTTGTATATCGATTTACACTGATGTGTATTTCTACATAATATATGTTAAATGTTTACAAACATATATATTATGCATATAAAACAATCACAAGAAACAAAAGTTGTGGTAACTGAGTATTGAATATATTCTCTCAGACAAAACAGTTGTAAACATATCATTCATAAACTAGCAAAAGAAATAAAAGTCATGCAGTACTCATCAAAATGTAATCACAATTAATGATAATATAACATGCGACGACAACTAGGGTCGCACAAGTTTGCGTGGTACATTTCCACAGGCGTTCGAGAATACGCAGGGTCACCATAACGATTGCCCATCGGGGAATTGATAGATTTGTTGCTGCCGCCGAGAAGTGAGGGAATATCATGCAGTTATCTCGTTTTATGTTATATTATTTAATTGATACGCTCAAATCTTCTGATTTCCAACTGACGAATTACATGTCTTTCAGCATGTATATATAGTGTATTTATGTATACCGTAGGCATACTAACGTAGGGCCTATGCGTTAGATCTAGTATCTTCTACGTATGACTTGCTATCTCATACGTATGACCTGGTATCTCATATACATGAGAAAAAAATAACTTTACTCTTTTGTGGCATGAATGGGGCGCAAGGAATTTCAATGCAAAATGTCCGACCGAGAACATGCAGTTTTTGTACGGAAATGTGTGGTGGCGAACCCAACAATTATATATAACGTCTAAAAAACTGGGGTCAGGAAGCTATTGTTTTACAGGCTATTACGAATAAAAGGGTCGGAGAATAATCAGGTTTCTTTGCAATTTCCTTAAGCAGTGTCTGTTATAGTAACTAACAAATTTTTGAAAAATTCCTCGGAACCGATCAATTTTTATACGAAAATAAATTCATTTGTGTAATAATGAGTACATATTACTCCAAACTTCAGGTGCATTCGACGACATGAGGAGCTGGTATCATAATAATATAGTATATAAAAGTTAATAACATATTTTATTATTCAATTAGAAAAGGAATACAAGGCATACAAGACTCCAGCAACATATCAACATTTTTTTTTCAATATCCAGCAGTTGGTCTAACAACCTGGTTATATTTCATCACGTCATTTCAAAATATATTCCATGAACCAGAGGAATTTTGGTCGCATATATTGATAGCAACAAACTACCAAACTTTGAATCAACCAACCAATCGAGTTGATATCGATTATCAGTAACAATACTGGCAGATGTTTCTATAGTTGGTGATGACAGACATATTGACAAACTCCGTAGTAACCGATAGGGCCTGACGGCAGCGTCGAACGCACGTCAAACGCGACCAAATATAGATCTAGTGAATCATAGACATGTACGTACATGTAGGCCTACATCATCTACATGACCCCCAGAGTACACTGGGTTAATCACGGACTGATGTCCTGAAAGTTCCTAGGATCGTAAACCATGCAAAGGTTCAGAGCACAGTGCTCTTCCCCTCGTCTCATTAATTTACACAGTCCTACAAAAAGTGCGCACGTTATTGATAAGAGGTTGGCACTAGACTCAATGTTAATGAAATTGTCACAATCAATCGAATTACTCGGCCGATATCTTGTAAAGGGCAAGGTTCCCAAAAATGTCATATTGTTTCTGTAGAAAGGGGGAAAACACCCGGGTACTTTATTGGAACTGGACTTTTCTCATGAACTGGCAATATTATTGGAATATATTTGGCACAGACCTGTGTGTATTTCTGGATTTTTGTCCGATGCCTGCAATTGTAGTTATTTATGCAGTAAATTGCAAGGAATCACGCACTGATTCACTCCGCCAAAACATGACGGTTTCGATGAATGGGACATGACAAAATCGCTCATTTGGTGGAGAATGATAGAGTGGATGGCAATCACCGGGATTTCTGACGAATACAGCCAGCGATTCGGAACTGTATATAATTCATAAGCTGTCTGAAATATTTTACAATATAAAATATGAGCGTTTGATCCACGTATATATATGAATGTACTTCAGCGATCTACTGAATACATGTGTATATAACTGCAATATGCTATATCTGATGAAAATTATTGTAACCTTATGGCATAGCAAATCGGGAAATTCCCTGTATCATATTCACATGTATTTTGCCAGTTTCCAGATCATGACAAATTTACAATCGCACAACAGTTCGATACCTATAGATTATAGTTAACGAAAAACACATGTACGCTGTAAGGCAGACTGCATTTATCGGTTTCTCGCTGGCATCTACATGTAGCTAAAAGGATTATCCGAGCTTTTATGTAAACTGACTCAACTTGAACTATGAAATCTCTGATCATAATTGCGAAGTCGTGATCGGAGAGATATTAGGCACTTAAATATAAACAAAATCCGGCACTCAGACGTGATAATTGCGAAACAGCAATATAATCCAGCAGATCGATTTGGCCGATTACAAAGCGACTGACTACGAAACAAAGCGGGGACCGGAGACGGTACTTCTTAACTTATTAGGAGATTGGATTAGACAGATGCCACACCTTGTTGATACACCAACAGTTCCTAGAAATATCCTCTAATTGACCATACGTGGGAAACCAGATACATCGTGTCTCGCTGTCACACGAAATCACAAGTGCCCATAAATGTATCCACAGGAAGGATGTTTCTCAAAGTGACGCACCATCGTCTAATTGGGAGTCCAATGCATGTGCGGCATACCGGTACACATACACTGGGAAAATATCGAAACCGATACTGCATTTGAGTAGTGCTTATATTATACACAATGATGGAAAATGCATCGAACTTCATAACCGTCAAATACGGAGGTAAGTTTTCAATGATTTATGTTCAGGTAAATAGCGTAGGTAGGTACATTCACATAATAGTCTTATCTATAGTTTGGAGCCAGAAATTGGTTCATAACTTCATAGTAGTTAACTCAAGTTAAGTAGATTGTGCAATTACCGGTAAATGTAAGTGAAGGAATAAGGCCATTCCTGTTTAATTATCTGTTTCTCGTCCCCGCGCGACTAGCTTTTGGTGAAATTCTGAGAAAAAACAAACAAGATAAATATTCGTAACAATTCGTACCACAAATAAAGTTCTAGGATTCAATATGGAATTATGATGTATCTTTAGATGCTCACAAACATAGGCCCCCTATCTCAACATCGCTTGCTTTCAGAGAATCATTGCAAGGTATGTGGTTTTTAATTTGAGGGTCCGTTTGTTTTTTCCGCCCTCCCTCCTAGCTTTTGATTTTCCAAAGGACGAGAAACAGAAAAATTAATCAGGAGTGGCCTAATGGAAAGGCGTGTACATCATATATATGTGAATAGCCAACCATAATTTTTGTATAAAAATTGATATTGCAGCTAATCAGCAAGCAATATTCAATGTGTGGTGTACGGGACGTTCGTTGTTAGATCACATCAGGAAGACGTGTCAGTGTAAATCTGAAGGTCGGTACACAAAACTGATATCTTCTTGTATATTTTCATACGGAGATTTATATATTACCAGTGTCACAAGTAGGTTAATGTAATACATCCGTTGATTGTATTCAAATACTAGTATTCTTCACGTTTTCTCAACACATGTAGCCTACCATCACAGACACGTGCGATGTGTTGTATACATGAGCGTAGACTCATGGATCATAGGAGCATATATTCAAATAATTTTCACGTTTCCCGAACACGTACTACCACAGACGCCATCGACTTGTGTGACTTGGAGGGTAATATCTGTCATCTGCCGACCAGTCTACGGGATTACGTCAATACACACGTCGACTGTCGACAGACGTATGTCCTTGTCAAGGTCGACACCAGTGAGTAGATAGGACACCCGACGTCAGTTTTGTCGAATATCTGTATACCATAACCGTGGTGTTACTACTCGTGTAGCCTCAACGGACACGTCGTAGTAAAATAAAAGATACACTGGGATAACGCATCAAACCTTTTAGGTTACATAAAGTCATGAGAGTATCGAAAGTCGAAACCTATTAACAAATTTCTTCTGACCAACAGGTTATACATCAAAGGAAGCAAAGTACACATTTCTGTTGGAAGACGTCGACACTTTACATCCGGAACTGACAGGTAGGAATGGATATTCTATACTAGTATCACACCTATGTATGTAACCTTTTATGATTGGTGTCACCGAGTTTTTCATCCCTCCTGATAACTGCATTATTACCAAAATACAGAGAAGCTGAAGCAACCACAAACCGCGACTGACAAGAACCCTCAGATCAGTCGCAAGCAGACCTCGGAAGCCAACAGAATCAAAACGAAATGGAACGCAATGCGAGCGGTGACACGCGTGGGCAGTCGCATGTCCAAGTCGCGGGAAGGGCGCAGAAACTCAAATGATCATTTGAAATTGTGATTACGTGAGATGACGGTACTAGGGCCTACATGTGACGTCACAAGACATTTATGAGGACCATGGAGCATCCCCTCTGCTGAAATCAACATTACCTTGGTGCTATTGTAGACATCGCAAGAATACTTGTGCGTGTAAATTGCACAGACAAAAGTTGTTTTCCTTGTGTCAGTGTGACCATGTTGACAGATAAGCCTAATGTGTACATTAGTATAGCAATACACATGTGATACCCATCAGACGTTCATAACTGGATTATAACTGTATGAATGCGAAATCATAATATTTTGAATATATATGATTTGTGCGAGCGATCCAATGCATACAACGACACTAATGGGTCTAGTCCAGCTTTATTGTTTCCACATAATGTATTTCTGGAGGGTGAAAACTGTATTACATAACAGACAAACCAACACTATTTTTGGAGAATTGTTTGTGAATATACATGTAACGATGTAGTTGCATGCTACATATATATTAGTACTTAAATAAAAATGTGGGTGATACAAAACATGTAGAACGTCATATAATACAACGGAATGATCCTACTATTATGTGGTATTTTACGTGGATAATGTATATTGTCCACTGTAATGACACAATTAGACCGATTATGTACCGCAATTCATATGTGCATCTCAATAAATATGTATTTTGTAATTATAAGAATATAGATCTAATACATAATAAGAAATCATGACCAACTAATGCTCATTCGAACCATCCTATGACCAATGACGTGCACGCCAAATACTGTACATACATGTATTCTTTTGTACATGAAATTGCTATGAATTAACTGAACAACTGATGGCATGGCGATGAAAGATACTAGCAGTCTGCCATAATTCCTTTGATCCCGTGCACTACATCTACGTTTCCTTCAGTTTGTTGATGGGGACCTCAGAGAACACAAGCTCCCCTTGGCCATACTCGTAGATAGCAGTCGCATGGAAAGCCACGTTTGATACGACAACCAGATATTCCAGAAAGGCATACACACTGTACACTGCAATTGTAGAGATACATTGTGTTGAGAAAACAAGGTTACTTGTGCATACTGGTAACTTATTTTCCAAAACAAACATGTACACACTACTATATCAGGATACTCATGAAAGGTATAAGTCAACAGTTGTTCGTGTTGTCCTGTCGGAGGATAGTGGCAAAATCATCATGATGAAAGCACTTACCTTTTGACAGCACACAAATCTATACAGAGTCATACTTACTCCCTGGTTCGCAGTACCAGTTGTGACGTAAAAAGACGTACACGGACACCATAAATGTGATGACGTTGAACAGGAACAGTCGTTTCTTCATATAGTAGGATCGCAAATCCTGAGAATACACGAGTAACATAATACAGATACCTATGTTAACATGGAGTAGTGACAATAATTAAAGAGGGTCCTTACTTGGGAAACACTCATCTCTTCCAGAGTAAATTTGCAGGAGCTTTTTTAATGATTCAACCATTACTAGTAATTGCCTGGCTCATACCCGGTCAATCCATTTTCCCGCGGAGCGTGACCATTGGAATACCACCAATGTCAGTAGCATGTAGAAGATAGAAAACACCATGAAGCCTATGAAACCTTGCTCATGTACTCCTACACATCGGGAAAATAGAAGAAAATTACGTTATTTCCTAAACTGTTAACATCAAATCAAGTATCATACGGGTAATTGAAAGGCAGCACTTACATGTATGTAATATCAGCGTGGATTGCACATACCGTAATTTTCATGTGACATTACAAATGACAACAGAAGAAGACAGAAGTTCTCCAACATGTGGAACAGAGAATTCACAGCCACTGCTATTCGGTATGAACCCTGCTTGTTCGTCACAGGAAATGCCATGTAATGATTGTAATACATCATAGCAATCATAAAGCGAGGTGTTGTGTGAAACGCGATGAGAAGTCGCCATATGTATCTCTGCGGAGTGCAACAGGAAATTGCAGCACTGATGGAAGGGAAAATATTCCAGACCTGTAAATTAAAATGAAAGTTGATAAAATGATACAAGGAGTGGACGTACATGCATTTATTAACATCGTATATACCCGGCATATATTTTGAGGCCGGATCCACCACAAAATTTTGTTCTGTTCCAAAAGTTATTCATTTTAAGCTTCACATTGATTCTATTTTCCTATCAATTATAAGCCGATACACACACATCTGAACACGATAATTCTATACTAATGGCAAGCATAAATTCCACAACCAAACAATTCCCGACAAAATGCTTCGGCGTCCTGGACAATGCAAAGACAGTCATGAAACAGGGAGAGGGAAGTGGGTTCAAGGGAGCATAAGTATATCTCATCACTCCTTTGGCCTTTAAGAAATGGTGACCGTTCACACTGGATAGACTTCATCTTGTTTCGGCAATATTCAATAGCTATTAGAATTGCATCATATGATATTTCAACAAATTATGCCCATGGTCTGCTTTACCTGGGGGGTGGGGGCACTTTGCCCGTCTCTCCCTTATTCACATAAGATTCCGATAAGATTCTTTCTCCTACACTTTTGTTGTAAGAAATAACTGTTCCGATGAAAAAGTTTGCGACAGCCCAACCACGAAATTAAACGGCCACAAACACATAGGCACTACGCAGTGGCCTGATCGCAGAAACGCGAAAATTTGCGGCAACAAACTTTTAAAAGGGCTTTACAGTATGTGATATATAGTATGACCAAGAGGACCTATATAGTAGGTCTACTGTAAACCCCCTTAAGTTGGTGTCCCCCTTAAGTTCATGTTCTTACGGAATGGACATGTTTGTAGCCATTTGAATTCGCGTGTGATTCCTTAATCAGAACATTCATGGGTTGTGAAAAAATTATTCCAGTCCAGAAATTTCGCGTTTCAAATACAAACGCGAAAAATCGCGAATATTAAAGGACGCGAAAAATTATGGGGTTTACAGTGTGTCGCATCATACGGCCATATGCCGTACATGTAGTATGCCATATGTGGGTTGTACATGTGTACGTCTATGTCGCCTCTCGCCTTCCATACATTTTGTGTATTGATTGTAGCTGTCCTAACTACAGTAACTGTTGGCCGAATACACTCAACTAGTCTGTGTCACATATGATACGGGCTATAACTTGTATATCTGCTGTAGACCATAAACAATTTGTATACGCCGTATTAGATCTACCAACCCGACAATGTGTCGCTGTTGAATCTTCGAAATCTTTCCACATGGACACCAGCACGGCAAACAGGAAAGCAATTAGTGGCAACGACAGAATTCCAATGGACATCAACACTCCGTTTATACGAAAAACTACACACGGTTTCCGTGCTTCTTGGGATTGTTTGACGTCTCCCATGTTCAAAGAAACAAACTTGCTATCGATATCCTCGTCTTCTTGACGTGAATGAACTTGTTTTTCACCCCTCAATACACCGGTTTCCAGAGAAGCCATGTATGACATTTGTATGGAAAGCCTTTTGTCAAATTAGACCATGTTGTACGGACACGTTATGACAAATTGATTTCCTCGAGTTCACGAACTCAATTATACTAGTGGGGCCTATCGTACTATGGTAGGCCTACTAGGCCTAGCTGTAGTTGACTTGTCACTGTCATATCAATTAATTAAGTTTTGCTGACTATTGCCAATGCCGAATAATGTATATATTTATATAAATATGTCTAGTTTATGAATTATCATATCCGTTAAATATACCGTTGGTCTGATAAGTTATTGGCATGGCGTTGTGTCCGCGTCGTCCATCGTGCACATTTTCATCTCTGAAGTTCACAGTCACTTTTTTCTGAGATTCTGCATAAAAATACTGAAAAAAAATTCAAGAGGAGGTATTTTTCACTGGTTTTTTTTTTTTTTATAATCTCATTATTTTCAAAATGGCAGACATTTTCGTCGAAAAACGTCCCATTTTGGACTTTGCAATATTGAAACGTCTTCTCCACCGAGACCACTCGATGGAATCTTCTGAAACTTTGTATGTTGTTACTATTAGAGAGTCCCAACAAACTGACCTTTTCATAATGTTGAATTTCTCCTCCATTTTTTTTTCTGAAAAATTTTCTTAACTTTAGGCCTAAAAGAAATAGATCTACCAATTATTGATAATTGGAAAAAAAAATCTATGAAGTTCACAGTAGACTTTTTTTCTGAAATTTTGAACCAATATACTGAGAAATACTGCAAGAGAGAGGTTTTTTGTTTTTCTCAAAATGGCGGCCATTTTCGTCGAAAAACGCCCCCATTTAGGACTTTGCAATATTCCAACGTCCTTTCCTCCAAGATCACTTGAATGAATCTTTTCAGCAATCTTTTCGCCACCTCGTCTGTGGTCTGGCGCCGCAGTGGAAAGGTGTCGGTGTCATCTGTCCATTGATTCGTGGCCAGTTGCACATTAGAGTACCCACCCAAGTAGGATGGTTCCTCCTCTGGTGCATCCGGCCATGGCTCTTGCGGGTGGTGGTCACTCCATCTCAGAGTCTGAATTAGATGGGGTCGGAACCTGTGACGAGAGTGCCTCGCCCATGGAAGTCCCACCATGGCTGCGCCACATCCCCTGTTCGAGCGGTGGGCGGTTCCGTCGGGGGGTGGGGGGTGGGGGGTGTATGGTGACTGACACAGGAGGAGCTCTCACTTGCCTCATCATATAAATGCTGGGCTATTGGGAGAGGCTGGTTTAGTCTGGGGTCATAGTCACAGGTTGCCAGCCGTACTTCGGTATGGCAGTCGTAACAGTCTGACCTGGAATGCTGAACGAAGGCACCTTCGCCGAAGTGGCAGATGCCATAGTCAGGGTCATAGCTCCGAACCTCGGTGTCGATGCGGGCCCCTGGGATTGAGAAGGCAATATCGGAGTCACGGGTCTCGGTAACTGTGTCAGAGATCTCGTCAGAGTATTTCCCACAGGAGTAGGGACGGAGTATCCCAAGATCAACTCGGTTTGTCCACCTGCAGACTCTGCACTTGCGTTCTGAATAAGCTCCGGAGATGATGAGCACGCTCGGGCGTTCCATCGTCTATTATAGTTGGACGATCAGCCTCGTTTGTAGAGACTATACGGAGCCAACTCACCTAGCGTGTGACTCAGGCGGTCGATTTCGTTAATGGTGTAGGATCGTGTCCGCAGCTGAGGTCCGGCTGCATCGGCAATCCGTACACCACCGGGTTCTGGCTGGTTCTCAGGAGCGGCACTGGCGAGATTTTCTGCTGGACCCCCCATTAGATGTTGGCAATAGGTCCCAGCAGCGTTAATTGTGGTCATTCTGGACAAGATGGGACCAGGAAGTCAGTCGTTGGATTCTCCGGTAGCACCCAATGTCATGGCACCAATGTAATATGTGAACCAGATGTTAGTCCCCTGGACTAGGTGCGACTCATACATGGCATGAGTTAGTACACAGTATAGTCATGTAGGCTGATTGTACCATCAGACCGAGAGCCATGGAGGCGACTCCCAGTACGCGAGCACGTGGGCGTGTTGGTTGCTGGACCTGCCGATGGTTCAACGAGGGGATAGAACTTCTGTTAGGCCAAAAAAAAAAAAATGTTTTGGTTTGCGTTCCCGCGCGCGTCGTCCCAAACCTCCCGCGTCAGATTTTTTTTTTTTTTGCCTTGATAGTATTTTACAAGCAGCGGCCACATTTCATTTTGTGGAAGTTGATGAGCGTCCCCAAATGGCTGTTTTAGGGACTGTACTGTATCGAGGATTGCAATCTTGCAGGAACCAATCAGGCGTTTAACTGTGAAATGTTTCTTTGGGGTTCCATACAATTTTCTCATTCTGTAAAGTTCACACAAAAATTATAAGAAAAAGCGTCAATGTGCACGTGATACTGCCCAATAGGCTACTTGGACTCTCACAGAAACACGCAAGTAACTGACTCGTGTGACAATTTTGATGCTTGTGACAGTTATCTGGCTGGAAATCCCATCCTTAGTTTACACACCCCTGTTATCGCCCGCCGTTCCCGTGTAAACAAAAATCATAACGCTCAAGAGATGTGCTCTGATACCCTGAAGTGCTGGCCGATTTTTCAGGCGTCATAACGCGACCGAATATTCGGAGTGGATAAAGCATCATAAGGCAAACCAGTGCAACATCATAAGGTCACCATGGATGAATTATTGCAGGACTGTACTTTGTGGGTTTCCATAAAAGGCCAAGGCATGCCCTTTCTTTTAGAAACAGAAATGGCAAACATAGTGGTGAGAACAGTCAATACCTGTCAAAGTCCATCAAACCACATTGCCTTGACTGACCTGCTATCAGTGCAGAAACTATCCACACACACCCAACTGTGGATTATATACTGTCCAAATGACACGGTCAAACAAAAAGTCCTTAGCGCGAGGAAGATCATCATTGAAGGTCGCAAGTACGATTTGTTGGACTTCCATCTCCAAAACATACGAGGGTATGACACCAACGTCAGGAGAGTGTCGATACATGGACTTCCCTTCAGTGTGTCTGACACAGAGGTTGAACAGTGGGTGGACAGATGGGCAATTCGGTCATCTCGAGTAATGAAGGCCAAAGCAAAAGCCCTCGTGGGAACTGGGAAGAAGGACGAACACCTCCTGAATGGTAACAGGTTTTGTTACATCTATCAAGTAATCGACGACATACCACGCTATAACCTGTTTGACATTCGAGCTCCAAATGACAGCTCCATCGTTATAGACATCCTTCTAACAGTCTACTATGAAGGTCAGGTGACTAACTGCAAGAGATGCTTGTCGATGGACCACGAGTTCACAGAGTGTGATGTCCGGAGTCACAGAAATGACGATCTGGAAATATTTCGAGGTGGTCTGCATCCGCTTTCGAACTTTTTCCCATGTTTTATCCTAGACAGTGATATAACATACACGTCATCCGAGCAAATGTATCAACACAAGAAAGCATTACATTTCGAAGACACACGCACTGCTAGAAATATCTTGGAAGCCAAAACACCACTAGAAGCCAAACAACTCGGTGACAAGATTACAGGCGACAGTTCAGACTGGGAAAATATGCGCGTATCAGTCATGGAAAACGTCATAGATATGAAGTATCAACAAAGTCGCGAATTTCGACAAATGCTGACGGACAGCGGGACCAAAATTCTCGTAGAAGCCACTGGTCATCGGTTTTGGGCATCTGGTTTGCCGCCGGGTGCGACTGCTGCGCGACGCTCCGACAAATGGCCAGGTGAAAACCGTCTGGGGAAACTCTTGATGAAGCTCCGAGAAGTTAGAAAGGACGCACCCATTCAGGCCCCGACCTCACCACGAGGGACCTGTCCGAGTGATGTCGTCCCCGCCCAGACCTCACCGCACGAGGTTCCCCACTTCGATGCCGTCTCCGTCCCGACATCATCGCCTGAGACTCGCCCCTCTGATGTTGTCCGCCTCGCAGATGCACTGTTGTCGAAAGGCCTGCGCGATGGAACAGAATCCTGCTCGTCACCAGAACTCCTGGGCCAGGTAGACAAACTCCTACAGAGCGGTCGACAGGCTGTCAGCTCTCCGCACACTCCAGTTTGGCCCAATCCCAGCAAGAATCCAGTGCTGAACGAGAGTAGACCGAAAATCCCACCACGACGCAAGCGTAAGCCGACCACAAGTCCCGCCAATCTGGCAAACAGCTCTGAGTCCAGAAAACCGGTCAAGTCTATCAAGTCTTTCTTCACGCTGAAAGACTCGATCCTGTCACGTAAGTCCCCGGAACCCCCGTGATATAAAGGTGAGCCCGGTGGCCTAAATACCGACGGACGGACTGCCCCACGACTTGGAAACTGTCTTGATGGCCGGTGCTTGATGCAATATTATACTTGTTATATTTATCGAATTAATCACATCAAATGGAATTTGTACATGTATAATGATGATTCAGATTCGAATAGTTTAACATACTTTGAAATCCACTTGCATGTCATAAACTCGGATGCTGATATTGATATTTCATTGTATACTACACGACTATTATGCCTATGTTGTACTAATGAGTTTACTTGTTGCATCTCTGTTTTCTGCTTCTCTGGTACAATACTGGAGTTATTAGAAATATCATATCTCAGTTATTTTGGTTACTCAGTTACTATTTCAAGT